>CM035229.1:42942628-44199804 GCA_020226215.1 Sindora glabra
TCTCAAATTCTTTATCAAGTTATAGAAAATTTTAAATAAAATTGACACGCAAAATTCATTACAATTTGGTATCAATTTATGATGAAAAATTTTTTACCCCGAAATTCCATCATAAATCTATTGTTTTCTTGTGGTGATGTTAAGAAGCATGTTACGCATTCTTCTTTACTAAAATTCTTTTGGGGGTGTTACTTTGAAAAATGCCTCATATGTTTTTGAAGCAAGTTCTGCGCAAATTTGTCCTTAAAACTCCATATGAACTAACGTATGAGAAAAAGCCTAGTCTAAAGCATTACCATGTTCGAAGTTACAAAGATTAAGGCTATACATTCCATCCACATAGGTTACCAAGGGCTTATTGGGGAGATAGCCTATTTCCATCTTGTACACAAGATTTTTAAACAAATTACTCAAATCCCTCATTATTAAGCCATGTCCAGATGTAGATTATTAAATATTAAGGATGGACATAATTTATTGTTTACTTTGACGTAAGATTGCTTTTTGTTTCTAAACGAGTTGCATAATTTATTGTTTTTTTTTTGACAAATGATTTTCATTTTTTACATTTTAATAGTGAATTCAGCCAAAATTTAGTCGCAAGTTTTTCCTGCAGTGGAGTCATGAACCTAAGATGGGTGAGTTCAAATTTGTGTATTTAATTTTTAGAGGTGGGAATGTACTTTAATAAATATGCAAAAATTCGTATCAATATGTATTATCATATTTTTTTTTGAAATTTTTATATATTTGCAATTTTTATTAACAATAATTTTTATATGAAATAAAATTTAGAAATTTTTTATACAATTTTGGTGGATAGAATTACAAGTTTTGTGTATTTGTCACACACAAAGTCAATATAAATTTGTAAATTTTTGTGAATAATTATAAAATTTATGCCAAGCCTATATAAAAACATACAAACATCTTAATATGTATCAAAGCTTATCCTTAAATTTTGATTATAATAATATCCATGTATCAAATACCAATAAAAATATATAAAAATTTGTTATAGATGTTTTTGACGAAATTCCATATGTTGAAATCGTTAATCAACTAATTATTAATATGTTTAAAAATATTACATCTGTTCACACGATTAAATTATTTAAGGGAATAAAAGGATGACATTATACTCATATTTTGAATCATTTGTACATAAATAATTCTGTTATGAACAGATTATATTCTAATAACCTAATTGCAATTTGTGAAGTTCATATGTTAAAAAGAAAAAGAAGTGTTGGGTTGCTGTTTGCCTAGAAATGAAAGATAAAAAATAAAAAAAAATTAATGATACAAAAAGTTTAACATTTGCAAAAAAGAATTTAAAGAGAATAATTTTAACATACTTAGATTAAACATTTTAGATATTAATACCTTGATTTTGTGATAGATGAAAATCAATAGATTTTAGAGTAAAATTATAGGGAGCTCTATCTTTTAAAAGATTGAATGTTTCCACTATTAAATTGTATTTAATGCATTAATAGTAATATATTTAATTTCAACTCACTTACTTTGAAATTTGAAAAAGGGTAATCTAATGATAAAATACTCAATCTCTTAAGAGAATGAACTCTCTATGTCATTACCCTAAATTTTACTGAGACAAAAATGGATAGTTAATATTAATAATTAGGAGAGTAGTTTAACAGATAAAAAGTTGATAACATGATAATTATATTTTAAATAATAGAATTTATTTTAATTTTAAATTCACCAATAACCAAAAATAGATAATTTGAGTGAATTGTCTATTTTATATTATATGTGTATTTTTAGAATTTGTCGCTATATAATAAACTTAATTAATTTAATAATTATTAACTCAAGTTTATTTATAATATGCTGCAATCTAAAAATTTCAAAAATAAAAATTCTTTCAAAAAATTATAACATAATCATTTTGAAAATACAAAATATAGTTCACACATTAAAAATCTAAACTTTTATTATGAAGCTTGTTTCTTATTTCTTCTTCATTTTTTAAAAATCTCTTTTAATTATTTCTTGCCCATTGACGCACAAAAGGATATTTCATAATACTTACTTCAGTAATAAAATTTAATATTATTTTCAATCAAAAGTCAAATGGCCATTGGTACTTTTGAAAAAAGTGATACTTATGCATGCTATTTCCTACATGTCACCATCCAAAACTAAGTTATCCAAAGCATGCTTAAAATATGTTAAGCAAGTTTTATTTAAAAATTAAAGTGTTACACTTATAAAAATATAATATGTATATTTCTTTTTGCTTTTCTCATCTTATAAATTATATTGAACACAAGCATTTACAACATACTATCATTTGCAAATAAAATCTTTATTTTATTGATTAAATTTATTGTTATTAATATTTTGCACAAGATAAACTTAAAAAAAAAATAAATGAGACAAAATTCAGTTTCTCACAGTAATATGTGAAATTGTGAAGGAAACATATAATAACATCAAAATTAGAAAAAAAGAATAATCAGTAATTTAATGTATCCAAAAATAAGCTATTTGGATTAAGTCCAAGTTATAATAATAAACCACATATATTTTTTAGTCTCCCATTTTTGGTTGGAAGGTATTTGAACATACATGAATAGGTAAATATATATGATGTATGTTAGTTTTTTACTAACAGTTTCTTGATATTATTTGATATTTATATACAGACCTAAATAATCTAAAAGATCATAAAATTAAAAATATTACATTATATTAAAAGGAATAATACAATGATTTGTAATAAAAAAAACTTTGATTATTTAAAATATAAAAAGAATCTATAATTATTTGGACACAATATGTTAATGTCCAAATATAATTTTATTACATTATATATAACAATATTTTCTTTAACAAATTTATGATAGGTAAAGACATTATTTTTGAGAAAATGATGTTGCTGGTAACATAATTAAAATAAAGTATTTAATAATACAGTCGTTTTTCTTCAATTTTTTTTTTGATAAATGACAACTTTCTTCATTTAATGTAAAAATACCAAGTTTTATATATATTTACTTTAACATAAATAAATGGTTTTAAATAGTTAAAAGTGATTTTTTATTTATTTTTGACAATAATTAATATGATATTCTATTTAGTTAAGTAATATTTTTTTGTGTTTTTAAAGTTAAGTACGTACGTGAATTTTAAAAATGTGTGTTTGAAGCAAAATGAGAAAGAAAAAAAAGAAGAAACATTTGACAAAAGAGTTTTTTAAATTTGTGTAGAGGGAAAAAAATTTTTTGGCATAACTTACTTTTAATTTAGCTATTAACTTGTTAAATATAAAAGATATAGGATAAAATAATATTAAAACAAATTTAAGGACTAATTTAAAAGGTTTATAAAAATATTTAACTTAAAAGCTTATTTCATATTAAGAATATATGATTATTTCATTGATTTATCATTTAAGATAATAATACTCATAATTATAATTTAGATATGGAACATCGATCCATTCAAAAAATTAGAAAAAAGTGACCACAAGCAAATAGTGGATTCTTCATTATATAACAAGTGCTCCTTAAGCAGTTTTTTAACCTCTCTTATGAAAATTTAATCCATTTTAAATTTTGGATTTGTTTGGAGAATTATACGTAATTTTGTATTCAATAATGGTGAGCATGAATTAGTTAGGACTCGATAATCGATTTTTTTAACCTCTCTTACATGAATTTAATCGATTCTTAATCATTTGACTATCTCAATTCACTCTTAACTATCATAACAATAATTTAACATAAAAATAGTAATATCATTATCATTATATTATTATAAAAAAATAATATTTATATAATTAAAAAATAATAGACATTTGGGCGAAGGTACAAAATCGATGCTAATATATATTAAGCCATCTCTTTTAAATTTTGAATTTGTTCGGAGAATTGTACGTAGTTTTAGGGTTGACTAGAATTTGTTGATCTGCTTTTAACCGGAATATAGTTATTAAATGTAATTCTAAATTTTATAAGTAAGGAGTGGATTAAAAGTTTTAAAAATTTATTGGTTAAGAGTGGATGTGGTTTAAGAATTCTTTAACTTTTGTTAATCGTATTTAACGCACAATATTAAACTTTTAAAAAGAAAAGAAAAGAATATAATATACAGAATTGTATTGATCTTAGTGGAATGCGTATAGGTCAAACCATCCCTTTTTTTCTCGTTATTTAACACGGAATTACGAATGTAGTCTTTTACTTTTAATTGTAGATTTCACACCGAAAAAAATCTTAAGGTCTAAGAATTTTTATCCTCATATTTTATTGAAATATTACCTTGGTTGTTCTCTTTTATTTTCTGTAATATTATTCTATTGAAATATAACTAATTTTCCAGTTTATTCAAAAATAGAAAACAAAAAGCAAATAATCCAAAAAAATATTATTTATTATAAAATTTTGATTTTATTTTTTAAAATGACAATGCAAGAAAATTTGACAAAAAATTGATTAAATTATCATTCGTGATTATTCTTAATCACTAATGACCAGGACTTACGGAGTGTATAATTTTTATTACAAAAAATAATTTAAATAAGTTAAAAATTTAATATCTATCAATATATTTATACTAATGACAATATATTTTATTATAAAATATTATAAATAAGTTATTATTTTAATTCAAGTAAAATATTTAGGTACATATTAAATTTTTTAATCTTATATTATTTCATAACTTACATATTATTTCTCTTCTTTTTTATGCTCATTCTTATTATTATATAATAAAATAATAGTTATTATTTATGTCAATAACTTCATATTCTATTTTATAATAAAATATTATAATTAAGTTATTAATTTAATTGAATTAAATATTTTAATTACATATTATATTTTTAACTTTTATGTTATTTTATAACTCATGTATTAGTTCTTTTCTTTTCTGGGGTACGAAGTCATTTAAATTGTTAGGGCAATAATTACAATTAATATAATATGTGCATGTAATTTTATCTTTTTTTTTTGTGTGTGGCAATTTCCCTTGTAATATATATCATGGATCTATTTCTAATGATAAGTGGTGATAAATGGCGATCGTGTGGTGGATAATAGTTGACAATGGTTACTAATAATAGGTAATAATAGATGGTGGTCACCAATAATAGATAATAAATGGTGGTTACTAACAGTAGGTGTTAGTGGGCGGTGATTAATAGTAATGAATAGTGGTTGACGGTAGTCAATTCTAATAGATAGTAGTGAAATGAGTTATTAATTGTAGCAAGACTTTAATAGAAGGATAGATAAAATAGTTTATATATTTATATCAATAAAATATTTTCATATTATAAGAATATAAGATACCCACTTTCTCATGAGAATATTTTAAGGAAATATTTGGATAAAGCATTCACTAGAATGCGAACATTTCCTAAATATTTTTTAAAGACTTAGAACACCTAAAAATTTCACGTTCACTTAAAATATTACCAAATATGTGAAAAAGATTATGTAAACTAAACATCATTTAAAAGATAAACATGCAAGTGTAATAATTATGAATGTGCTAGCATTATGTTATAAGTCAGCCTTGTGAACCAAATGACTAGTTAAACGAGGTCCATTTGAGATGAAATTTGGTAGATAAATCAAGCATATAATGGAGGTCTTGTAGCCTAAATTTGAAATCAATATAAGTCGCATACTATTTTTCCATTTTTTCTTAATTTTAGGGTTTTCTTTATATTTTTAACCAAGATAACTTGTTTAATGCGAGTCGTAAAGCACATGGCTATGATCCTTAGTTTTTTTATCTTTCCATGGTGTATCTTGGTAAAAAAATTCAACCCAAATCATGGTGAAAAGGCCTTATGACAACTTGGAAAAAAATATGTCCACTCATGTCAGGAAGGTTTTTGTTTAAAATGCTCTTTAGGAAGGAAGTGCCTAGTGACCTAAATGATCACTTGGCATTAGTCAAGGGATCGGAGTGTAGGGTTCCATATCTCCCTTGCACATTTCCAACATTATAATGAGGCTTTATATTAATAATAGAAGTAGCCTTTCTTAAAATCATAATGTCTTGAATTTTTGCACGTTTTTGTCTGTATTTGCCTGTATTTATTTATATTGCATATTTTATATAATTGTTGCCTTTCTTTGTATGTTGATTGCCTATATATGCTACTTATATGCTTATGATTGCCTTTATTCTGCTTTGTTTTTGTGTTTAGTCCATTAATTCTTAGCTTCAGTGGTATATTAATAAGTTGGCTAGCTTATTCCTTAGGTGGTAAATGTTTAAGTGTTGTACATCCCAACTATTGAGTTGTTAGTTTATGACACTTGGTATCAAAATATGGTTTTAACCATATCGATAAATTTTGTTGTGTTTGTGAATATAACAAGCATGTAAAAAAAGATGACAGATGTCAAACACTTTGAAGTAGTCAAGAATGCACTTAAGAACCTCGAGTGAGTTATAGAAGTCGTAAGAAGTATGCAAATCGAGAAGATTTATGAACTTTTTCAAAGGGCCTAAAATTAGAAAACTCTTAGGTGATGAGTTAAGACTCCCAAAGCTAATAAATAAGCAATGGCTTAGGGCATAATGATACTTAACAAGTCGATGAATAGCTTGTTACAATTGAGAACACTTAAAGGGAATAAGGGGATGCTATCAAGGTCCTTTCTAATAAGGTAAAGGATATTGTAGTAGTTTTTTGAATAAAGATAGGTAATCTTATAATAACTATAAAAGTTATGATGATGGCTTTAGGTAACAATCTGCCAGAAAGTGGTACCTCAGAGTGTAGAGAGAAAATGAAGGTCCTAGAATCAGGCCTATATGCAAGAAAGAGGAATGCTTAAAAGCTCAAGAGTTTCATATTTATTAAAAATTAATATTTTCAAGCCACAAGAATAAATTTTGAGTAGTTTAAGCTTAATTAGGCCACAATGCTCTTTATAGATTGTGCCAAGGTATAGTAAAGGATAAAATATTAGGAGATTCAAGGGGGCAAATGCCACATTAATGCTTAGGAATAGTGAAAATAAGAACTAGAGTTACACTTTTACCTTGAGAATGTTAACTACTTAGAAAAATGCAAACTATGAGAGCTATAACAAATTAGCTTATTCAAGAACACATGAAGAAGTTCATAACCATCATGTTAAACATTTGAGATATGACTAAAAAGGACAAGCTTTTCTATTTTGTTAACACTGTCTCATGTAGAGCTACCATGGATCTCTAATGGAGAAGGGCCTAAATCCTCACTAAGGCAGTGACTAGGGTAAAATGTCTTTATGATTACAACATTAGTTTTACTTCTAGTAAGAACTCGTAGGGTGGTGCTTTAAATTCTCTAGGTGGGAATGGAGGTCAATTAAATAAAAAAGGCAAGTCCAAGAGTAAGGGATAGAACAACGAACCATCTTCCAGTTCCTAGGGATCGACATTATCTTGTGCTTCCAATAGTAGCAAGAAGTTAAAGACCTTGTCATGTTTCTTATGTCATAGGCCACACAAAGTAGTGGAATGCTCAGAAAGTTATGGTCTAGGTGCTATACAAGCCAAACTATAGGAGAAAGAGCAAAAGTGTAGGAAGGGTGGTATTAAATATTTTGATGATGAAGATGAGTCTTACATTAGGATTAGGGCACTGTGGGTCCTAGACCTTTATAAGTAATATTGCCAACAACATGAAGTAGTAGATACCAATTGGGGTTTGCCATAATAGGCTTAATGGGTTAGCAGAGTACTGATTAGTATTTCTTTTGCATAATCATGATTAAGAGCATGGTTCTTCACCTAGTGAGATGCCATATCTAATGGGGTGTTTTGAGCAAGGTGAATCATTTGGGAGGAGCTTATGATAATGCCAACAAGCTTGTATATATTTTGATAGTATAGAGGTAGAAGTTGCTAACAATTAGCTTAGAATTGTGCATGCTAACGGTATAAACTAATGATAATGATTACTAATGCTCATACTTCTTTAACAATGGCATTATTTTATCATAAAAATAGTTTATGATAATGAATTTGGAATGCATAGATGTGTGTTGCTAGAACAAGAGGGATGACTCTTTGTTTAACCTTATTAGCCATGATAGGAGGACACTAGCTAGAGTCAAAGTTAAGATTAAAACTTGTTTAAGAGTTTAACATGTTACAGAGGTAGAAGCTTTCTTTACCAATAACAACCTTAGGAAGACAAGCCAGAAAGTAGCCAAGGAAGGATCTAAAGTGGAGCAGATTAAAGATTTCTCAATAATTATAGTCAAGCTAAAGTATTGAAGACAAATTACTCATTCTGGAAGCTCATGTGGACGAGCAAAGAGACCAATGGAGGAGCTCAAGGCAAGTAGATTGAAAATGCTTATGAAAACTCTATTAGACTGAGTCATAAATGAGGATATTGACAATTTTCAAGTGGGGGAGAATGTTACAAGTTTGCCTTATGAACCAAATGACTAGGCAAATAAGTTCTGTTCAGGATGAAACTTGATAGATAAATCAAGAATATGATGAAGGTTTTATAGCTTAAATTTGGGACTAATCTAACTTGTGTACTATTTTTCCAATATTTCCTTATTTTGTAATTTTCCTTATATTTTTTACCAAGGCAACTTCTCAAGTGCCAGTAGCAAAATATATAGTTGTGATCCTTGAATTTTTATCTTTCCATTAGTATTTTGGTAGGAAAGTTTCACTCCAAACATAATGGAAAGGCCTCACGACAACTCAAAAAGAAAAAGCATGTTTACTTTTGTTGGAAGGCTTTTGCTCAAAATATTCCTTAAGAGATAGTGTTCCGTGACCTTGGTAGTCACTTGACATTAATTTAGAGGTTAAAGTGTGCAGCTCAATGCTTCCCTTGCACATTTTGAGCATTGTAATGAGGCTTGATATTAATAATAGAAGTAGTTCCTCTTCAAATCACAATGTTCTAAATTTTCACTGCTTTTGGTTGCATTTGTTCGCATTGCATATTTTGCACCATTGTTGTCTCTTTGTGCATTGATTGCCCATATGTGTTGCTTATATCCTTACAGTTGCCTTGATTATGCTATGCTTGTGTGTTTGGTCCACTAATTCTAAGCTTGGATGGTATATTAATTAGTGAGCTGACTTATTCCATAGGTGGTAAAGGTTTAAGTATAGCACATCCTAACTATTGAGTTGTCGGTCTGTGGCACATTGGTAATTTGTATGTGAATGGCCCATATTTATGTTGTTTGGCATTCATCAACAAACTCTACCTTGCCTCATTAATTTAAATATGACTATTGTTTTTCAAGATAGTTAAGTGTCCAATCACATTATTGATGATTTTCTTTCTTGTGGTATGTTTGATCTATATTGATAAATAAAAGAAAATTGATTACTTATCATAATAAAATATATTAATAATCAATAAAATTATTATAGAATTTAAAAATTTTAATTTGATAATAATTTTTTAAAAACTACAATAAAATTGTAATGATTTAGCTTACCTATAATTGCAACAATGCATACACAAACACACATAATATGCAACAACAATGAGGGGGTGATTATGAGGTGATGGCGATTGCAATGGTGATATAATGAAGGTAGCTGGCAGTGCATGTCGGATAGTATGGGGGGTGGAGGTTTGTGGAATGAATTTGAAACGTGGTGGATGTTATTGTAATTGTAAGTGATGATAATAGTAATGGATGGTAGTGGTCCCATGATGGGTAGTGAGTGGTGGGTTACTTTGGTAGTTGGAGATGAAATTCATGTTGCTTGGTGTGTTGCGGAAAAGGAGAGATGGGCTATCTTCTGTTCTTGATAGCGAACTTTTTCTGGAATCTTATGAGAAAGGATTCCCAGTAGGAGGAGTTAATTATATGTAAGTCATAGTATCACAGTCTTATGTTACCAACTCCATAAAATATCAAAACCAAACGCACCTTGATGTATAGAAAAAGACAAGAAGATTCAATTTAAATGAAGCTTGAATCCATTAATAGAGTTGTTGGCCGTTGGAAAAATATTAAAAGAACATGTCCAAGAGGAAAATAACAGGGAAGGATAACAATGATAAGACCAAGTCAAATCTATTAGTTCACATTACTCCTCTTTCCCTTGGATTATTGAATTATTTTGCTTTCGCTTCTTGATCTGCGTTGAATTGCTTGTGTCTCCATTTGTTTTTTCTGGAGCAGGAAAAGTCTAACACGTTATATATATATATATATATATATCTGACGCATGGACTATGAATTTATGATTTCGCTTCAACCTGCTGTTCCGAGTTGCAATACCGCTAATATATGCAACCGGACACTTAAAATAGGATTGGCAAAAAAGGACCTTTGAGAGATTATGCGGTAAAAAGAAAGCCTTTAGTTCCCTGCACATTGCAGAAAAAGATAGACGATTAGGTTTAGACCTATACTGCGATCCATTCATCTGATTTCCTTCTATCAGTTCCGAATCCAATAATAAATATTACATCTTTCAAATTTTATACCTAATATTAATGATTATTTATTTTTTTTATAATTATTTATCCCTCTCTTCATTCGTAGTACTAAAATAAATTATAAAAAAAAAGAATATAACTAAAAGGTAAGTATATATTTGATATTGTTAAGCTAATGTTCAATAATCAATTTTAATATTTTTTATTTATTTTAACGTTAGAAGAGAATGGAGGAATGGATAATTATAAAAAAAAGAAAATTTAGTAATTAATAACACTAATTATAAAATTTAAGGGATGTTATAATTATTATTTTTATAAATGAGAAATTAAATATTATGTTTATTTTTTTAATATACATAAAACATTTTCGTTAGATGCTTCTGTTCTGTTTGTGTTTAGAATTCATACTAGGCTGTTGAGTCATTTTCATGAATCAATCAATCTTTCACATCTTGAATTTATTGGCCCTCTTGTTGTGGGGCCGTACCTCGTGATCTGTTTCCATTCACTTATTCCTATTACAACTTAAATGAAAGCAACTACCACAAACAATGATCTATCGGACCTTGAATTAGATGTATTTTAGTGGGCTTCGTTTCTCTCTTGATTTTTATGTTTTTTTTTTTTAATATGGACATTAAACTGGAGATGAATGCAGTTGCCTCCGAAGAAAGATTAGTGGGAAGATGCATATTTTCATTGGAGAGTGATTAGCAGACAAAGAGGAAAGGGGGATATTTAAATAAAACCACACAAAAGCAGACAAAGTTCCCTTTTTTTTTTTTTCATGAAGTAGGAAGTCTCGTTAAGCAGGGGGCTAGGATCTTCTGATATTAAGTTGGGGGTCAGATATGTGTATATTATTTCAAACAACGAAAAAGGAGATTTACACCATGGAAATCTCCTTAAGAAGAAGTCTGCAACTTTTATACTTGAGAAAATTTTTCTGTTGAAATTAGGTCTGATTACAATAAGATCTTTTCGATTTTGAAAAATTAATCTGATATATTTCTTGTAGTAATTGGATTTGACGGTGTTAAATTGAAAGATGAAAAGCCCTGTAAGCTCCTGATCTGCACATTGTAACTCCCTTACTTATCAACACCTTAATCCTCATTAAATAAGTAATTAACGCATACTAATTTGCCTTCTACTCTAAGCTAGCTCACAATACCTCAAATATCTGGATCTCATACGATATAGGCAAGGGTCATGTAATTATACAAAAGTTCAATTTACAAAAATATACATCCATCACTTACAATATTACCAACTATAGAATCATTTTTTAATATACAACTTCAAAACTTTACTCTCCTTTGTCAAGAGGGCCTTTAGAAGTATCACCTGGAATGGTTAGTATAACACAGAAAACGTAAGAAATAGAGTTTCCCAGTAGCTAGCCATCACTGTAAAAATATATTAAGTCATTCCAGATCCTTAAGCAAATAAAACACATATCTCAAAATCAATTAATCATTTATCATCTCATTCCATACCGTTGTAAGAAACGTGCATCACACATAGCAATCATCAAGCCCATTCAAGGACTTATATAGATATCTAGATGGCCATCACAGATAATCGTACCTAGGCCTCATATACAGCAATTTCACTGTCTTCCCGAGGTACTCTAAAGGCCATAGGCCTCATATACAGCATTTCACTGTCTTCTCGGGGAACTCTAAAGGCCATAGGTACCGCGCACAGCAATTGCATTATCATCCCGGGGAACACTCAGGCCATAGGCCTCATATACAGCATTTCATTGTCTTCCCGGTTGCGCACACAGCTTTTTCATACACATTCCATACAATGGCAAAATATACAGAAAATCATGTAAATAGGAAACAAAGCTTAAGGATAAAGCTAGCTACCTTTTATAAGCTTCCAATGTGATGTTTCCTTTGCCCTCACTTAACAACTTCTTTACAATTCCCCTTGCCTTCCTAACTTGTCACTTCTTAGTCTATATAAATACACATCATAGTTCTTATTAGAACATCATCATTTTCCTTAAACCTCATGTATTCTTCACTTCCTCCACATTGATAAATGCATAAATGCACTTAAATTCTATGTGCTTCATCATTCATTTACTTAGATGCTCTATACTTTAATTTCAGGCTTTGGAATAACACATAAAAGCATTAGAAAAGGATCCGGAGGCAAAACCGTGCAAACCATGAAGAATTAAAGCCAAAATGTTCACTTGACAAAGAACACGGGGGTGAACATAGGCCGTGTTCTGCCCCGTGTTCAAAACATGAGGTACAACATAGGCAATGTTCTACCCCATGTACATTACTGATCTGCCTTCGTTAAAGAACACGGGGTATAACATAGGCCGTGTTCTATCTTGTGTTCAGAACATGGGGTACAACATGGGCCGTGTTCTACCCCATATACATTACTGATCTTCCAAAAACACAATTTACATGGCTAAACCTCCTTCTCCCCTTGGCTTCTCAAAAGGAAAGTTTCATACACACTTTCATAACTCAAAATTTCATCTTCCTTAGGCTTCATAACTCATAAGAATCATCCTAATTTCATCATTTTAACCAAATTCCAAACAAATCATGCCAAATCCACACATGCACCATTATGCCTCTAAAATCCTAGACTGTACATCATGGTTTCTTGTTGTTTTTACACCAAACCAAAGCCATAAATTAACATAACAACATCTAAAACACCATTAGACATGTTCAAATCATCCCAAAACTCCATGGTCAACCACCTTTGACCACTCCAACATCAAAATCTCAAGAAACTAAAAAGAGTACTTTAAAGAGCTTTTAGAGGAGAACAATTTTACCTCTTGCTGTAACTTGAAAATCCTTACTTAGAACTCTTCAAACTTGATCAAACTTGAGCTTCTCTTCAATCTAAACACACCAATGGATAGAGCTTGATGAGAAGAGCAATTTTTCCTTCTACCCTAAAGCCTAAATCTCACTATTTTTAGGTGAAAAAGCTAAAAGAAACTCTCTCTCTCTCTTCCTTCTCTCTCCTGCACGTTTTTGGTGCTTCAATGGAGTCTTCCACAGCTTTTGAGAAGAAAAGAGAAGGAAGAAGACTTTTCATGAAGCTTCAAGGGTATTCTTGCCATTTTTGACAATTTCAAGGGTAATTTAGTCCTTTTTTCACCAATAGTAAGGCTATTCTTGCCATTTCTTCAAATAAGGACACTTGTCCATTTTCTTTTAATAATGACATTTGTCATGTGTCTAATGGCCACACTAAATAAAATCACATATTACACCCCAAAATCTTGGTTATCTCCACTTTAACTACACTCGATTCTGCACTTTTGCAATTTAGTCCATAGGGTTTCTGTCTGTTTAAAATTCCTTACACTGTCAGATTTAGACAACTTCCCTTTTTAGGGTTTTCTAACCTCCTCTGATCATTTATACTGCTTATGGAAATCAATTCTTTTCCTACTATCCCTTTTTCCTTCAAAATTTTGTTTACCTTTACACTTAAATCCTTTCAACTTAAGATTCACCCACCAAGCTAATTCAAACGTGCTCTTCGTTTCTACGACCTTAGAATTTAGAGATTCAAATAATAGAATTGAAAATTTGGGACATTACACACATCAACCTATATTTACAGTTGTCTTCTTTAAAGATTTCGTCAGAAAAGAAAATTCCATCACTCTAGTATTTCTCTTCTTCCATTGCATGGATTGACATAAATGGCATTCTCTCCCCGTAAGGATATGGCCTTTTTGAGTTCTTTTTTTTAAATTTTTTTGGAGGCATTTTAGTTTAATTTTGATTTTATTTTATTACAATATTTGTTGGGTTTGACCTTAGTTATAATTGTTATCAATTTGTAATTATTTCCTATTTTGAGTTGTCTTCCAATTCAAGGTATATTTTTGTGTTAAAAGTAAGACTGAGATTCCTTATTAAACAAATATTTTTAGGTTATAAATATTTCTATCAACTAAGAGTTTGAGATATGAAAAAATATATAGATATATACATATATACATATATGAGATGAGTACCTATGAAAGTTATGTCTAAACCCTTATAGAGATTTGTGAGAAATGTAGAGATAATGGTCAGGAAGTTGTGGAGTTATAAATAAGAATACTCACATGCATTATCTTATAATATTTGATGATATAAAGAATCTTTTCTCATTATTTTTATTTTTCCCTCCAAAATTGGATTTTTTACATCAAATTGTTTTTGCATTTTATTACATTACCAAGGTTGATTTAATTGCTTATTTTTTGTGTGTTTAGAGAGAAAATATTTTTCTCAACAACTAGTATTAGAGGGAATTCAGTCTCATGAGAGAATAGTAATTTGAGAAAGTAAGAATTTAATTCGATTTTATGTGTAAGATGAAGACTATGAATGAAGTTAATAGTGATGATGATGGTGGATTGATGATGTAGATGAAGATTAAGATGCAAAGAGTTTATACCAGTTCATAAAGATACTTGCAAGTTTGGTGTTTCTGCATATGTGAGGCATTCCTACATATTAGGAGATCCTAAATAGACATCAGTGAAACTTGTGATGTTTAATTAAGGTACTTATAAGGTTGGTATTTCTATAAATGTAAGGGATTCCTACGTATTAGGAGATCCTAAATAGACTTTGGTGAAATTCATGATGCTTAATTAAGATGGAATTACTTGATAGCAAGATAGTTGTTGTAGTTTGAAAAAATTACAATAATGGAGGACTCTTATGGTTGGTGCCCCATTATTGGTCTCATTTGACAATAGGTGGAACATGAAAATTAAAGATGATGATGATGATGGAATTTATATTAAGGTGGAGATTGTTAGATTTAACCCAAGTTCTAATTGTTATAAATTTGTGATTGTTTCTGATTATAAGTTGTCTTCCTCTTTAAGTTATGTTTACGATTGAGATTCCTTATCAAATTAGTATTTTTTAGTTATAAATATTTGTATTGGCTAAGAATTTTAGCTATGTGTTCCTCATAAAGGTTTGTCAAAGATATAAGGATGTAACTAGGAAGTTGTAGGGTTATGATTGATAATCTTTATATACATTATTATGTAATTGTTTATGATTTAGTTGATCTTTTCCTATTTGTGGTTTTTCCTTTAATGTAAGGATTTTCTACATTAAATTGTTTGTATGTTTGATTCTATTATTTTGGTTGATTTAATTATGTGTTGCTTGTATATTTGGAGAAGGGATATTTTTCCCAACAATATTTAATCCAATTTCTATTTATATATTTTTTGCACATTTGATTTCTTTATTGATTTTTTTCATTTACAAAGTGAGGGCATTCCTTTTTAGTAAGGTGAGTAACTTCTTTGGGTTTCTTTCTATTATTTTTAAGCTTCTTTTTTTTTTTTTTTAGTTTTGAATAAGTAACATAGAATCTCTATTTCAGGGCAAAAATAAATAAGGCATTCCATAGTTTATGTAATAACCTTTGTATACCGTTATTTTTCATAATTTTCATATATTTTAACATTATCATTTGTCAATAAATAATAAAATAATATCAATTTTCAATATTTTTATCAATATATTTTAATAATTATCTTTTATTAATAAAATTTAATATAGTATATTTTTATATTATTTATAAATAATAATTTGAGATAAATATTTTAATTTTTTTTACACATTTAGTAATATTTTTTTTGTTAATTATCAAATTTTGAAATGTAATAACTTTTATTATTAATCATATAATATATGTTATTATAATCAATGCTCTAGGTAATTAATGACTCTTGAATCTTGTCCATAGCCAATTAATTTGTTAATGTCAATTTAATTGATTTTTATTATATATAGATGTTGTTTAATAATAATTTTCATACTTTACTATGATCAAAATTTATATGGCTTATATATTGGCATAAAAATAATAAGAATAAAATTGAAAAAGCCCGTAAATTTTCTTTTTCTTTTTCTTTTTTGATTAAATGCATTGGTATTCTCTTGTTAAAATTGTATTATTATTGATGAACACATTTTTTCCTTCTTTTGCTACTTCCATATTTTTTTGCATTAAGTATCATTTATTACTCACAATATATAAATAATAAAAGAATTTATATTAATGAATTAACTACTACAAATGCATAACAATATGAGTACAATGAAAATGGTAGTAAAGGATTCCACACAAGAGGGGATGAATTGGATTTTAGAATCTTACATATCTTTTGAAATCAAATCAATTTTTCAAAAACCTTTTAAGTCTCAAATGTATTGGAAACTCCAATAGAACAATTTGCCACTAATTTTGAGCAATTCAAAGATCACAATTTTGACATTCACAATACCATCACAATTTTCTTAGAATGTTACATTGTTTTTAAATACAAGATAATCCCTTTGAGTTTCCTCACTCAAAGTTTTTTCTAATTAAGAGATGCCTCATTCTTGGGTTTGCTAGGGATTTTTCACCCTAATAATACAAGAAATATGACGAAAATACAATGAAATTTAAGCTCATAACTCTTGAAAGTTAGATTTCAAAATGAAGAACTTGATAAAGATGAAGGGAAATCAGTAAAGTTCATGAGAATATGTCTTCTAAGAGTTTCCTCATAATAAAATGAGTGATTCTTATGTGTTTGATCATAAAAGACACTTATTTATGAGTAAGAAACAAAATATTATCATTTAAAGGTGATTTAGGGTATGTCTTGGAGAAAATAGCCATTATAGATAGTAAAAATTTGAATTTGGATCATAATATTTGATTGTTATAGTGCCAACAATCAACTATTGTGCTTACCACAGGTTCCCAAGGGAACTTAAGGCTAATGGTCAATTGTTATGCTTGAAGCTATCAATTATTAGCCCAGTTTTCACTAGAAACAATGCACAAATTCTAGATATCAATTGTTAGGCCATTAGCAATTGACTACTAGCCTTATTTCTACAATTTTCAAGTGGAAACTTAGCATAACAGACAATTTGCCTAAAATTTTTCATATTTAGCCTCATTTTCATGTTTTTCATCAAGATTTTCATAGGGATAAATGTAAAAACAATTTAAAAAAAAAATACTCCAAACATGTTTTGAAACAATGTTAAGTTCAAAACAAGTTCTTGAACTTTAAGATTTCTATCAACTACTATCTAACATAATGGATTAATCCTAAGATTCTATCAATCTTTAATCCTTTAGCTTATCTTAGCAATCCAATGGCATAGATAAGTTACACAATAACATATAATGAGTTTGTAATCATTAAAAGGCAATTATTAACCCTTTTGAGATTAATAGTATCCTTTTTTTTTTGTTAATGATAAAGTCATGGTGATTAAATTAAATTTCAAGTGAAATAATGAAGGATGAGCCCCCCTTTAAATCATGCCATATTTCAAACTAACATAATCACCAACATTACTAGGATAATCTAAAGCAATAAACAATATGCAAAAAGAATAGGCAGCCAATATAAAAGTTTGTGCTAGAGTAATTATCAAAAGTAAACTATTTAAAGGAAATAACTAGAAAGTAATAAAACAATAGGTGAGCTAAGATGATAGCAAATATACTTATCATCATTATCCTTTTCCATGTTTTCTTCATCATCTATTCTTTAATTACTCTTCATCATCATTGGTAGGCAAGGAATGCCAAAGTAAGCATCAAAAGCTTGTGTTTCACACTCATCTTAATCCACTTGGCTACTTACCCTTTCATGCTCCCCCTCAAGATCATAAAACCATGCATTAATGGCATTAAAATAACTTTGAAAAGTAATAGTGAGGCTTTGGAGCATAGAAAGGACTTATGTTTGGAAATCTTGAGTGGATCAAGAGTAAAGGAATGGGAATTTGAGAGCTAGAAGAATCTACAAGTGGCTAAGAAGCTCTTTAGGAAGATTAACTTTAGGATGATTGACCTTATGCTACAACTTTTGTTGTTGCCCTAGCTTCCTTTTGCTTTCTTTGAACATAAGATTCCCTTTTTTATTTATACACAGCTTCCCTCTTTTCATAACTAGCTTGACTCAAATTAGACAAATCAAATACAAATGAAGCAATGTAGTCACCTTGAATTCTAGAAACGTTAATGTTTAGGTCTTTAATGGCAGGAGTAATAAGATGGCTATAAAGAAGTGGAGTTAAAGAATGGCAGGCATAACAAGTTATCCTTTTCATAATTAAGAAAGGCATATTAATTGGTTTCTTTTCCATCAAAGCCTATATCTAATAAAGCTCAACACCAACGACCTCATCAAATGTTCAACTCTTACAAAGTAACACCTTACCAATAATAAACATCAATATACGAGTAATATCACTACAACAAATTAACTTGTACCACGGTTAAAATCATGGAATAAGATTAAAATTTTTGTGGCTATGCTATTTGGCCATGGAAATACTAGTTTAATGGTCTCGTGGCACAAGTAAGCATGGTAAGAAAATTGCCACAAAAAAAAAAGACCTGTGGCATAAATGATTTTTTTTTTGCACAAGTGAACTTGTGGCTAATATATTCTTCTAGCCACGAGTACAAATATGGCAAGAAAGGCATATCCGTGGCTAGTAACTTATATTACCATGAATAAAATTGTGAAAAAAAATAAAATAAAATAATTATAAAAAATAATATAATTAGTTAAAATAATTTTTATATATCTAAATTAAATCGATTATCTAGTCAATTCAATTGAGTGTTATTCTATCATTTTATTTGTACATTTGCTAAAATTTGTTAATGCTTTTAACTCATATCTAATTAGGATTAATCATTGAAACTCTATATGCCTAAAAATTACAAATTGTATTTAGCAAGAATCGAACCTGAATCTCTAAATTGAGAAATATCATACCTTACCATTGTACTAGTTTGCTTTTTTAGTATTATAATATAATATATTTTATATAAAATTTTAATTGACTGATTAACTTCAAAAATAAAATTGCACTTATGTGAAACTAATTTTATAATAAAATAATACATAAATGCATATAATAAAAATACATTAATACTAAAATATTTAATGATTTTATTTTAAAAATTAATTTTTATAAAATAAATTCCCATTTGTTTGTTTACTAATTTTGTTTATGTCAAATTTATCCTTTATAAAAATCTTATATTAAATTTATCTCTCAAAAATAATTAATTAGTTAATTTTATCTTTTTATTACTATTTTTATTAATTATTATTAATTGAGTTATTACAAAATAAAAGTAAAATTTTTAGATCTTTCAAGAAATTTTTTTTTTATTTTCTAAAATTTTTTCAATAAAAGTTGAATTATATAAAATAAATATCCATACAAATCATAACTTTGAACTATTATGTATATTTAAATTTTAATTATAAATTAAAATTTAAATTACTAATAATTATTTAGTTTTAATTTTTATTAATAATGCATATTATTTTCACTCATAAACATAAGTTAAATTATTCAAACTTTCACAAATTTTTATATTAATTTCTTCTCTCATATGTTATTTATATTTAATTTTTATTTTATTTATTAAGCCATTAACCTATCAATAAAATTATAAATGAATAGACTAAATTAATTAAATTATTATTTTGGAGGAAAGAAACTATTACAAAATATGTGTGAGAAATGAAATTAATACAATTGAAATTAATAAAAGATGAAAATAAAAATTTAGACTATTTTATATATATCACTCCCTTAAATATAATTTGCTTAAAATTTTTTACTATAATAATTTTAATATTATTAAATTATACATAATTTTACATAACTATTATTTTCAATTTTTTAATGAAAGTTTTGTTAATATTACAGTGATGAATGTAAAATTTATTATTACATATTTCTATAATAAAATTTATTATAACTTATCTCATAAATTATACTATTTATATATGATATGATAATTTTAGTATTTTCATAATATATATATCTTCTTTGTTAACAAATTTTTTAAGAATAATGTGATGCAATGAAAACTAAATTTTTATAATATTTTATACCTTGAAAGATTTTTTTTGTTTAATTGGTATTTTAAAAATTGTACAAAATAACAAATTAAAAAAATTGTTATTATGTGTGTACTATTATAAGTATATGTAAATCCTATTAATTTTTAATTTCAATATGTATAGAATTTAAATTTATTCAATAATTATATAATACAATCTTCAATATATTATAATATTTATTTTGTTAATGCATATCAATTTTATTATATAAATTTAACTGATAGAAAGTTAAATAATTATTTATTATTTATGAAAAATAATTACATTCTAATAAATATTAAATTTGGTACATATATGAATAAAAATCTTAGGAGCTTAACAATTGAATTCTTTCCTACATATCTTAAGGTTTGGGGTTCAACTCCTATTTCAATTATTTTTAGAAAAATAATAATAGTACATAACTATATAATTTATAGCTAGTTTTATCTTTTTACATAAATTTTATGAATCAACTAAATGAAAATGATAAGTTTTATAACTTTTTTATTTTAATTGATGAGGCTAATTAGTTGATCAATTGATGAATTAGTTATTTGTTAAACATCCATAATATATAAATATTAATATTTTTATTATCTAACATATTGCAGTATATTGCACTTATTATAAATAATATTATATATATATAGTTACCAAGAATGATATATTTGATTATGATTTTATTCATAAAATTAATTCATGACATAAGTAATACTTTATTATAGATAAATGTTTCTGACTTATATAATAAAATAAGTGATATTTTGTCACAAGAAAAGTAATACTTTGTCATAAGGAATATGTTCTCATAACTTAATTTGTGGCATAAGTGATACTTTGCCACGAGTAAAGTTTTTCCGTAACATAAGTAATACTTTGCCATGAAAAATGTGTTCCCGTAGCTTAGTTTTGGGGTGCAAGTGATAGTTTGCTAAGGATAAAATTTTTCATATTACAAGTAATACTTTACCATAGAAATTATGTTCTTGTAACTTTATTTGTGATACAAATGATATTTTACCATATGTAAAGTTTTCCTATGGCATAATTTTTTTAATTTTTTGGACGTTTGTTTGAGTTTTTTTATTCCTATGGCAAATGGTAAAATTGCCACGATTTTTGAATTTCTATGGTATAATTCATGGCATAAGTGTTAATTTATTATAGTGCATGATTCAAATCTCCTGCAAAAATTTTGACAAGAGAAAGGGCTAGATTAATATGCTTTACCATAGTCATATGATGATTATAATCATCATTATATTTTCTTAGCTTTAGCCTATGGCTTGCAAAAAAAATTATATATGGCTTTATAAGCTCTAGCCTGATTAGCTATAGATGGAGGAGCATGTGGAGATGGAATACTCGGATGCTTTAAACACGATATACTTGCCATTTAAGATAATAGAAGGGGTGTTCTTGCCTAAAAGCTATAAAAATTGAAAATAATCAAAGTTGGATGAAACCTTAACCTTTAATCTAGAAAAAGATAATGAAATTGGTGAAACTTGAAGAAAGATGGTTAGGAAAGGATTAATGAATATTTAAATGGTGAAATTTGGCTTGGAATGGAATGGGTAAATGATTTTTGGTGAGGGAAGAAGTGAGAAATTTGAGAAAGAATAAGCCATAATAGTCAATTATTATATGTACAATTGTCAACTATTAGCATTTGGACCGTTGCTTATTAACTTGAGACTAATAATCGATTGTTATGCACATAGCAATCTACTAATGGCCACTAGAAAATGCTGTTAAGTTTAGAACATGCCAACAATTCTACTTTTAGCCAATTTAATGCATAATCTTAAACATTTTGAGGGAGAGACCTTTATGAAAGTTATATAACCTTACAAAATGAATTTAGAGAACTCTTTAATGCTTAAGTTAGTAATCAATTTAGCACAAAATTTGATTAAAAAATTAGGGAAATTAAATGATAAGATTAATTGAACTTATTTGATTATATGAAAATAAGTTAACCATCTATAAGAGGTCATCTTTCTATAAGATTTAACATGCCTAATTCTCTTCTTATAAAAGCAAAATAGTCTTCATTAAGTAGCTTAGTAAATATGTTTATAAGTTGAAAATATGTTTGAATGAATTTAAAGGTGATGTCTTCTCTTTGAACATGATCATGGCTAAGGCAATGTCTTATTTTAAAACGTTTTAAACTACAATGCATAATAGGATTTTTGTTAAGTTTAATGGAATTAGTATTATCACATTTTATAGGAATGTCATCAAATCTAATCAAAGTTTGATAATTATTGTTTTATCCATAGCAGTTAAGCATAACAACTATCAGTAGCTTTGTATTCTACTTCCATGGAAGACAAAGCTATACTATTTTGCTTCTTATTATGCCATAAGACTAGTGAATATCCAAAAAATTAACAAGCAACACTACTACTATTCCTATTCTTGTTGCTACCCACAAAGCTGACATTGGAATAACCTACTAAACAATAATTACTTTTTCCTGGATACCACAACCTAATGTTAGATGGGTAATGGTTATTGAAGCCAATCAAAATTAAAATTCATTGATTTGATCAAAACTTGTAGTACAAGGCAACAAACTAAATTAAACCCCTAGCGATTTCTTTAATAAACCTTATTACATTGATTTAGTAACTATGTCTATAAAATTATCTAAGCCCTTTAATATGATAAAAATAGAAGAAATAAATGCAAGCAATTTTGAAAATTAAGAATGCATATTTAAGGTAATAATGCAAACAATACATGTGCAAAATGAAAGAAACAAAGTAGCATTGAATTAAGGGATTTTAATTTGAAATTCAATAGAATATTAAGATTGAAAACAAAATTAACACAGAAAGATAGCAGGGGAAATGCAACTAATCCAAGGAAATTAAGAACCACTTGACACATTAAATATAGATTAGTTCAAATTTGATAATTGCAACTGGTTTATCAGTCTAGAATCATCTAAAATCCCTATAATGATTCATAAATTTTATTTTAGATTATCATATAGGATTTAATTAATTCATATTAGTAGAACTAAGTAATCACCAAATCTATAAAGCTAGATCTAAATCAATTTGATTGTAGAATTCATTTGAATTGAAGGATTAAACTAGAAACCTCTCATTTAATCATTCAATCCTCTATTCTCATATGAAGAATGATAATTAACTAACCAAAATTAAAAAAAAAACCAGATGGAAATCATAGATCATGAAAATGAACATAGATTATACTAAATCACTTTCTAATTCATGCAAATCCAAAATATTAGAGAAAGAGAAAAATTAATTAATAATAATTAATATTAAAATCAAGATCTCATAATCCAAACCAAGTTAAGCCTCAATTCCTTAGATCAATTAAAAAATTAGCCCTCCATGAATGAAAAAAAGAAACTTAGAGAAAAGGAACAGGTTATCTAGAATGCATGTGTTCTTGCCTTTGGAAGCATAAACCCTTAAATATGATTTTCTATGATACAAAACGTAATGGATCAAGTTAATATGCTTCTTAGGATTACAAAGAATAGGGCCTTGCTAAGTTTAATAGCCCATAATTTAATTTACAAAACAATATACTATAAGAGTTATTGCAGTAAAATTTCATAAGTCTATCTTCTAGGTATTATAAGACCACTAAAACTACATACTTTCACTAAAGTGAGTCTTAAATCATGTTAGGGCTGCATCTTAGATAACTTTGATAGTAGTTTAAGCCAATTTGGACTTTCAAAGCTTCGTTTAAAGCCTAAAAACTATGGATAGGTCAGGCTGAACAATACCATTGCTTCATCTTCATGACTAGATTTAACCATCTAAATGTCCGAATTAGTTTTAACCAAGACACAAAAGTTTCATAACTTTCTCTTAGTTTTCTAATAATATAAAAATTATCCTATTATGGCATCCAAAAGTCAAATTATGGTCAAAATTTTGAAAAAGTTCAAAAAATCCAATATTAAGAAAAAATCTAAAAATATTAGAAAATCAACATCCAATCACATAATAAGGCAATTTCCATAAAATTACACATGTGTAACACATTAAAAGGCATAAAATAGAAGGAATAGTATAGATAAAATCTTATAATGTGCCCATAAGATAGCTTAAAATTTATTTTATAGATATCAAAAGTAATTCTTTTAGATTAAGTTGAAATCTTGTGCCTATGCACACATAAAACATGATATTGGGCCTCCTAGTGGTAATTAAAAAACCTATCATGACTTAATACATAGTTACATTAACAATTTTACCTTATTCATCCAAATTTAGCATTGTGGCAATCATAGGAGAGGTTGAACATGGTTTGGCCTCATCCAATTTGCATTTCTTAACTAACTCCTTAGTGAATCCATGTGTAAAAATTGTTTAATTTGCAATCTAAGAAAGAAATTCAACTCTATCATAAACATTTTGAATTCCCCTTGTATCAACTTAACAAATTTTTACACATGGATTCACTAGTAGCACCAAATGTGATGTCATCAACATATATTTGCACATGAAGAATATTATCAAGTTTATGCTTTATGAACAGAGTTGTGTTAACTTTTCCTCTTGAAAAACCTTCATCCATTAAAAATTTTCTTAATCTCTTAGACTAAGCTCTAGGAGCTTGTTTAAACCATAAAGTACTTTCTTAAGTTTGAAAACACAATTAAGAAGGAAGTGACTTTCAAAATCTAAAGGTTGTTCAACATACACTAATTCCATAATTATGCCATTTAAAAATGCATGCTTGACATCCATTTGATAAAGTATAAACCTTTTCACCCTAAACTCTAAACCCTAAGTACATGCTAGTGATATTCTGATGGCCTTTAATCTAGTTACTAGTGTATAAATTTCATCATAATTATTGCCTTCCTCTTAATTATAACCTTTTGTAACCAATTAGGCTTTATTTTGAACTATGATACCATTCTTATCAAGTTTGTTTCTAAAAATCCATTTAGTGCTAATAATTGCATAATTCTTATGTCTTAACATAAGTTCTTAAACTTTTTTTTTTCAAATTGATTTAATTCTTCTCACATGGCTTAGATATAATATTCATCAATTATTGTCTCATGAAAGCTTATAGGCTTAATTTAGGACGAAATTAAGTGATCACATATATTTTTAAGTGAGTTATGAGTTACCTTTTGAGAGATATTACTAATGATTTAATCAATAGGATGGCTTCTTGTGATTTTCCACTTTCTTTCACATCTATGATTTTATACTTGATTTAAGCTATCCATGGGAGGAGGATGTTATTTATCATTCTCTTCTACTTCTTTATTTCATTCATTAGAATCTTCTTAAGGAAATCAAGAATTTACTTGCTTTTTATCTTCATTTGAAACTTTTTTCTCACACTTGGAGTAGATTCATCAAATATCACATTGATAGACTCATCCACTAGTAAAGTTTTTTTATTGAAAATTGTATAAGCCTAGTTATTCAAGAACATCCAATAAATATGGCTTTATTGGATTTGGCATTAAGCTTTCTAAGATCATCTTTTCCATCATCATGCACAAGCCATTTAAACCAAAAATACAAAAATGTGATATATTAGGTTTTATTCATCTATATAATTCATAAATGATTTTCTTTTAAAATTCGCCTTATCAAAGCTCTACTCATCGCATGACAAGTGATGCTAACCAATTCTACCTAAAATGATTTAGGAAGAAAGCTATCATTTAACATCATCTTTGTATCTTTTCTAAGCACCTATTTTTCTTTTCAGTAACTCCATCTTGTTGTGGTATTCTAGGAGATGAGAAATTACACTCAATGCCATTCTTATTGCGAAAACAAATAAAGTTATAATTTTTAAATTCTCTACCATGATCACTTCTAATGCTTATTGTTGGTGCGTGTCCTAGGAGTCAATCATAAAGATGATTGTGATAATACACAATGTATTATGTTTTATTTCAGGCAATGCAATTATTATATTTTATTTTCTTATATATATCTGCACAATTTATAACTTAATATAATAATTATCCTTGGAATAATTTTACTATTCCTAAAATGTCCCTAGTCAAGTATTATTATGAAAGGGATAGTAATAATACATTAAAATTAACATGTATAGTGACTGATGATTATGAGTCATGGATATGTGATATCAAATGATACATGAGTATATTATTAGTGAACAAATGTATTAGATTGACATGCAATGAGAAAACTACATGGATTGTCATATGCCATTAGTTATTCTCATAAAACCACAATGTACGTAGTCCTTTGATTTGAAATCATTACGGTTCTCTACATGAGGAGTCACACACTTTGATGTCATCCTGTATCACCTTTAACCGAGATGTGTTGTAAGACGTTGATTGAGTGTGTCATGAATTATGCAGAGGGATATGAGTGATATAAATGAAAATTTTGTTCCTATTACATAGTAGGAGTGATATATTTAGGCCCCTTGATTGAGTGAGATTAAGAAATGCATGGCCATACTCAAATTGATTAATAGAAGATATTGATTATTTATTTAAGTTAATCTACTCAGTATCAAGAAACATAAATTGAGCATCAATGAGGATAACGCACTTCATACCTCTAGTTCAATTTGGATATCATTACAAAAGGGACTATATTACAACGTATTGTTCACACATTAAGTGAATATTAAGTCACAAACATTTCTTATTACTTTAGTGGTAGTGATGTATTACTAAATACTGCTCACTATCTATGGTCCATAAATGAGCTATTACCAATGTAATAAGAATCTACAAGGTCACACAAAAGGAGCAAGAATGTGACAATAATTAATTGAGTTTTAGTTGGACTAAAATCCAATTAATTGGGCTTATTTTCATGCGTATATATATTATTAAAATAATAATATATTTTTATGTAATATATGATATACTATGTGATATTATTTAATATTAAAGTAATATAAGATAATTACGTTATTAGATATTAGATAATTATATTATGAGATAATATTATTTTCTAATATAAGATAACTATATGCCATATTAATATTAGATAATTATGTTATAAGATAATGTTATTATCTAATATTAGATAATTAATGGATAAGTCTTATCTCTACTCACTCTCTCCATAATAAGGATAAGGTGATAGTTATGAAGTGAAATTAGGATTTTGGAAGCATTATCCTAGTAGGACTAAGAATGTGGTATGCCTTAATTATATAAAAGGAAATCGAAGGCAACACTTTTAATACACACATTAGCTGCCATCAAACCCTAAATCACTTAAAAAATGCACTAATCATAATCCTAGAGAGAGATATGTATCCTAGCAAATTCGTGGAGGGTGAGAAGTCTTTGTTTACTCCATGTAGATACCATAGAGACATTATACCTTCCAACCGGCATTTGATTTGTGATTCATCTCAATTTCTCAAAGTTCTGTTCAGAAAGAATACGAGCGCACAAAAGGTAAAATCCTAACATTGATTTATGCCCTTTTGCATGGATCCTTGGTGAGTTTCGGATAAAAAATTTTAATTTTTCACTGCGTATGTTGATCTAAAATCCAACACTTATAATGGTCATTCCTTTTCATTTTAAATTGATTTTGCAAGCCTTTTAAAGGCTTCAAAAGTCTCACTTTTGTGAACAAGGAATAATATTATCATCAATAATTGCAAGCACATAGTAATTACCACAATAATTCAAATTATTGATGGACCAATCAAATCCATATGAAGTAAATGAAGTGGTCTAGATGATGAAACAATATTCTTGGGTCTAAAAAACTCTTTTACTTATTTTCCTTTTGGAAATTATCAAAATATTTATCTTTGTTGTATTTGAGTTTTGGCAAACTATTAACTAAATTATTTCTTGTAAGTTTTCTAATAAAATTCATGCTTACATGAGCAAGCTTCTTATGCCAAAGCTAAGAATCTTCATTCATCCTAATTGAACATTTAGGATCTAGATTTAACTAATTGTCAATATTTATCATATAGATGTTATTGTATCTCTTTCTAACTAACTTGCATATTATGATAAATTTCTGCAATGCAATAAGTGGAATTAAGGATAACTTTGTTTCCTTTGTCACAAAATCAATTAATGTTATACAAATTATGTTTAAGCCCTCTAACAAATATAATACCCATAATGTAAGATTTAGCATTCTTAACCATTTTACCTATTCTTTTGGCTTTTCCTTTTGTATTGTCCCCAAAAATAACATTTCCTCCATATTTAAGTGTCAAGAAGAAGAACTTTGATTTATCTTCGATCATATGCCTTGAACACCTATTATCTAAATACTACATGTCACTTTGGGATCTCGTGCATACCTATAAAAGGAATATCAATTCTTAACTTTTGGTATGCAAATTACTTTAGGTCCATTTAAGTTAGTTGCAACATACATTCCTTTTGGAACCTAAATTTTCTTTATTCTGACATAAGTGTTTCTCTTTTAAGTACAAGAATGAATTCCATGTCCTCTTTCTTCACAACAAAAACAAGTGATGTTAGGTTACCTCTTTATGGTTTCTTTAACAAAGAAGTCTTTGTAAAATGCATTTTTCCCATTTTGTATATAACTAAGACTTTTCTTGTTAAAGCTAGTTCTTTAGCCAAGTAAGCTATTAAGAGTATTTTCCCTATTGTAAACTTCTTAAGAGTTTTGGTTAAATCATCTTGTTTTTTCCTTGGGACTTTCACAAGTGGTACAAGTTTGTGTGACTTTCTTGAGGGTTTCTATTTCTTCAATCAATTCATCATTTTCTTTTTCTAAACTTTCATTGTCCTCTTTCACAAAAGATATAATATTCTTTGAAAGTTTAACATTCTTTTTTTCCTTAAGTAAATTTTCATGAATATTAGTAAGCACACAAAATTACAAGATTCATTGGAATCAATAACAAACACCTTCATGATCTCCAATAGCCATTATGCAAAGAAATGGCTTTTCATCTTTGTCATTTCTGACCTTAAGATCCTGCAAGTGCACGGGTTAAGTCTAGTTATAGTATAAAAGATTATCATTCTCCACAAGGATTGTAGGTTGAGTACTAACTAAATCTCAAGTAAAATTATCTAGGCAGATCAATTGATTTTGAGAATCAAGAGTGAAATGTAAAATAGAGCTTAGCTATCAAAAATAAGGTTTGATTCAATGTAATAAAAGCGTACTCAGCTTAAGGATCCCTTGTACATTTCATTATGGAATGAATATAATTCTCTAACTTGGTTTACTGTTAATTAAGATTGCTGGATTACCAAAATTAAGTTATACCTCATTGCAAGGCTACTAGCTACTAACCAAGAGATTAAGTGCCCAGAATTATTCTAGTAATCACTCATCTAGGTTGCATTAACTTTGCTTAGAATCCATTCTTGGACATTTCATCCTGTGCAAAAGAATCCAATTAGCTTAATTCCTAAGTCTAATTGATATTCCTAATGATCATGCAAGATCCGATTAATCAATTAGTCATTTCAACCTATAATCAATTAATCCATAACACAAATCTAATATTCCGGATATATTGGCTTATTGCAGTCAAATCAGCATAATCAAATCATAAATCAACAGTAAATCAAGCTAGATTATATAAAATTCAATTCCATAACTCCATGAACAAGTTCACCCAAGCTGAGCACAAGGGTTTAGTGTGAAAACATTACAAAATCAGAAGAAAACCAGAAAATAGAGAGGGAAGTCAAACAATTCATGAAGATCTACAAATTCCTTGCTTGATTCTTCAATTCCTTGCTTGAATCCACGTTAGAAGATGCCCTTGGTGAGTTTGGGTCTCCCCTTGGGTTTCTCTCAGCAGCTCTCCTTGTTAATTCTCAGTTTCTCCTCCTCTCTTTGCAAAATTTCACGCAAAACTTATATTGGTGATGTACACGGGGGTCAACACGGCCTGTGTTTTACCCCGTGTTTCTCAGCGAAAGTTGAGCAGCACGAAACACGTTGTGCGACACGCCCCGTGTTCTTCAACGAAGACTGATCAGCATGTTACACGGGGTGTGACACTCTCCGTGTTTACCTCAGAAGCGAATGGCAGTAAGATACACGGGGTGGAACACATCACATGTTTAACCCCGTGTTCTTCTCTGAGTAGCCCAGTGAAGCCTCGAAGCAGTCCAGAAAGAAACACAGCCATAAACACGGGGTTCCCATACCCCGTGTTCTTTGTCAAGTGAATAAATTTGCTTCAATTCTTCACAATTTGAATGGTTTTGCTTCCGGATCCTTTTCTAATGCTCATATATGTCATTTTAAGACCTAAAAACAAAATATAGAGCATCTAAGTATCTTTTTTCAATCAATTTGCACAAAATACTAAGTAAATGAGTGATGAAACACATAGAATTTAGGTGCATTTGTGCATTTATCAATTCCCCCACACTTGAATCTTGCTCGTCCTCGAGCAAGGAAGTAAGAGAACAAGAAAATCTACTCCAATTTTTATTCTCTTCTTTTTCTTCTCTTTTTTAATATATATATAATCAAGCAATCATTCAACAAATTAAAGATTAGGATCAAGTCATGCCAAGCAACTAAACAAGTCAATCCTCAGCATAGAAGCAAAAGAGAATAGCCTCATAGGTAAAGTGTTTACTCTCACTATCAAAACAAGGCTTGTGTTTACTCTCAAGTCAATCAGCTCATGACTTAATGCTACCATATGCTTGTACAAACTCTAATCTCCACTACTATAATGTAAAATGCATGCAAATCAGAGGACTTTATTAGGGAAAAAGGTGAGGATAAGGGAAAGGAACATCATGGGGTGAAAAGCGATAGAACCCTGAGTTTGTAGGAAAAAGACACATTGGTCATGAGTTTGACCATTGTCGAGTTCCAATACTCAGCTTAATATAATACCCTACTTCTATCCTTGCTTCAACCTCTATTCTTCTCCTTTTGATTTTCATCATTTTTTTCTTTTTATACAAATTAATCAGCAAACACAACACATTTTTTTTTATTTATTCCCAACAAGCTTTTCTTCCTTTTCTTCTTCCCCAAATCATTTATTTAACACCATTTATTTTGTGGTGTTTTGTTGCTTTTTTTATTATTATTATTTGTTTGATTTTTTTTTTACAACCAAAACTATAAATCAACTTATCCAACTAACAGCACTAAGTAAGGACCTCTAAGATAGCCAAACTCATATAATGTGTCTAAGTTTCCTTAAACTCTAAGGTTCAAGTTCACTTGGGCAGTGGCTTTGGATGTACATGGTATGGCTAGGCTAGAAATGAGGGTCCAAGGCTCAAGGTGGCTAACTAGGAAAAAAGTTGAAAAGTTTAGGAAAAATTAAAGAAAAGGATTCAAATAAGCCAAGCAAATAAAAAGGGTAAAGAAACATGACCTCATCATTTTTGACATGCAAAATACATAAAATGTAGTCTCAAAAAGAGTAAATGCAAGTTCTAGAGCAAAAAGTCAAGAGTGATGACATAATCCCTCAAGAAGAAAAATAAGCTTTGATTTCTAATGTGAAAATTGCTCAAAAGGCTCAAATCTCATAAGGGTCAATTATGCTCATTACTCTTAGCTTCAAGCTTTAGATTTTCCTTACTAGGTTGCCAAATATTCATTAAAGAAACAAGGTATGAATCAATCACTTTAGTCAATAGATTGCCTTAAAATTTTTAAAATTTTTTTTATATATTTTTTTTATTTACACATTTTTTTTACACATTTTTTTTTCAATTTTTTTTATATCGTATTTTTTTATATCATAGAAATTGGAGCAAATTTCAGTACTCTAAATCGATTAAGCAAGTTCAAGTGCAAAACATTGCAAAGCAATCAAAATGCTGCTCCCCCACACTTAAAATTGGACATTGTCCTCAATGTACAAAACAATAAATGGGAAAAGAGATAGAAAATAGTTGGGGGACTGAAACTTCCCTGACATGTGGAGTATGGTGGCCCAATATATTGCAGGGAGATCCAGAAGCAGAGACAGATTAGGAGAGAGAGAGAGGAAACTGGTAATTTAAAAGAAAGAAAATGCAATACTAGAAAAAAAATGTTATTAGTTATTACAGATATTAATATTAAAAGTGCAAGAAAATAAAAGAGAAATAGGTAATATAATAAAGGGTAAATGAAAGTGCATAGTCAATATATGTACAAACCAATAGAAATAGAAATAAAGGGGAGAAATAGTACATGGGTTTCAACACTCCCCGTGTTGTACCCCGTGTTTCTCTCTAGAAGGCTCATGTTCAAAATCCTTTTCAGTGGTTCAGCCAGTGAGGTACACGGGGTATGACACGGTACATGTTCTACACCGTGTATCTCTCTGGACTTCCATGAAAATCATAAAGTTTTTACGCGAATCAGACAGTGAGGAACACGGGGTAGTACACGGTACATGTTCAACACCGTGTTTCTCACTGGAATGCGATGAAAATCAGAAGTTCTTTTAAATTGGCCAGACAGTGAGGAATATGGGATAATACACGGCCCGTGTTTTACACCGTGTATCTCACTGGACTGCGTTTTGAGCCCTCTGTGCAAGAAATAAAACAACAAACATACATTCATGCCTAATCTACCTCAAAGACAGAGTCCAAATGCAAAAATGAACATCCTACATCAACACTTAATGACTTAAATGCCTCCATTACTCAGAAACTCAGATTGAAAAGTAGAAAACTAAGATTTAAAAGCAAGAAAACAGAGAAATAAGCTTGGGTTGCCTCCCAAGAAGCGCTTGTTTAAGGTCATAAGCTCGACCCCTATTTTTATCAATCTGGAGCTTCCATTATTGGTGGTCCAGTAACATAATGCTTCAATCTCTGGCCATCAAGTGGTGGGCTTGCCTTCAAAAATTCTGCATACTCAGCAACCTTCTCATTTTCAGTAATTTCATCTTTTACTAGACATGTTTCAAGTGGATCTTGAAGGTTCCCCATTAGAGGGCTGTCTTTTACAACTTTGTTTAGCACATCTACCTTGCAAATTGAATCTTCACAAACAGGTAATTTAATTGATTCATTCAAATTAAACTCAATTTTTTCATCCCTAATACATAATGAAAGTTTTCCATTTTTGACATCAATTAAAGCACCAGCAGTAGCTAAAAATGGTATACCTAAAATGATAGGGATTTGAGAATCCTCTTCCATTTCAAGCACAACAAAATCAACTGGAATGAAAAACTTACCAACTTTGATAGGTATATCCTCAAGAATACCTACTAGATACTTCACTGAACGGTCGGCTAGTTGAAGTGAAACTATGGTGGGCTTCATCTCCTCTATATTCAATCTTTTTACAACTGATAGTGGCATAAGGCTCACACTTGCTCCCAAATCACATAATGCTCGGTCAATAGAAACATTTCCAATCACACAAGGAATGGAGAAGTCGCCTGGGTCATTTAGCTTAAGAGGTAGGTTATTCTGGATGATGGCACTAGACTCCCCCGTTAGAGCTACAGTCTCATGCTCTTCTAACTTCCTTTTGTTCAAGAGAATGTCCTTCAAAAATTTAGCATATGATGGCATTTATGAAAAAGCATCAGTGAAGGGGATGTTGATGTACAACTTCTTCAAAACTTCCAAGAACTTTCCAAACTGCTTATCAAGTTTAGCCTTTGCTAATCTTTGAGGATAAGGGATAGGCGGTTTGTAAGGTTCTGGAGGGACATATTTTGACTTTTCAAGTAATTCCCCTTCCTCAATTTCAGCATTATCAGGAATTGAAGCTTTTATGCCTTCTTTCTGCACTTCCCCCACACTTATCTCTTCTTCACCTTCATGGGTAGCATTTGGATCTTTCAATAGCCTCCCACTTCTAAGAGTGATTGCATTACAATACTCCCTAGGATTTGATTCAGGTTGAGCAGGGAGTTGGCCAAAAGTTCTAGAGGAAGAAACAGAGGCTTGTTGAGCTATTTGAGTCTCCAGCATTTTTCCATGTGTGGCCAATAAGTTAACTTTGGAGGACAGTTGCCTAATGGAATCTTCCATGGCTCTGTCATGCTGTCTAAACTCTTCATTAGTTTTCTTTTGGGAAATGAGAAATTTCTCCAAAAGGCCTTCTAATTTAGCAGTGGAAGAGGTTTGGGCTGGTAGGTTATATGGTCTTTGGTTTTGGAAACTGGGTGGTGGTGGTCTATTGGGAGTGTTTTGTGTGTTGTATGGCTGGGTGGGCTTGTAGGAGAAATTTAGGTGGTTTCTCCATGATGGGTTGTAAGTGTTTCCAAATGGTTTATTTCAATTTTTCTGTCCAAACCCATTGTTATTCACATAGTTCATTTGCTCAGTAAAATCTTGTCCCAATGTACACTCAGCTGTCATATGACCTGTAATTCCACAAATCTCACAAGGAATGTCAGTAGCACCTGTTGTATTTACACTGTTAACATGAAATTTATCAAACTTAGCCATAAGTGCATCTACTTTGCTACCTAGGCTTCCTAGTGCATCTACTTTAGCTGACAAGTGATTAAAAGCATCTAATTCATACTTACTTGAAGTTTTTCTTGAAGGTCCTCTCTCATTTGACTATTGGTAATGGTTCAAAGCCATATCTTCAATCAACTCATATGCTTCATCCAATCTTTTATTCATCAAAGCACCTCCAGCAGCAGCATCCACAGTAAGCCTAGTATTGTAATTCAAACCATTGTAGAAAGTATGAAGAACTAGCCATTTTTCTAGCCCATGGTGTGGACACAGCCTTAACAGTTCTTTGTATCCATCCCAAGCATCAAACAGTGATTCTCCTTCTCTTTGAGAAAATGTAGTGATTTCATTCCTCAATTGAGCAGTCTTGCTTGGAGGAAAGTATCTTGATAGGAAAGCCCTCAGTAGCTCTTCCCATGTTGTGATTGATCCAGTTGGTAATGAATGTAACCAAGTTCTTGCTCTATCCCTTAAGGAAAATGGGAAGAGTCTAAGCTTGATAGCATCCGTTGCTATGCCATTGATCTTGATTGTATCACAGTATTCCAAGAAAATCTGGATATGGAGGTTAGGATCCTCCATTGGCAATCCACCAAACTGGTTTTGCTGCACCATAGACAACAAAGCTGGCTTCAATTCAAAGTTATTAGCCTCAACAGTAGGCCTCCTTATACTGGATTGAAGACCAGTGGCATCGGGTGTTGCAAACTCTCTAAGTGATCTATTATCCATGTTTTGAATTACTGGTTCAGGATCAATTGCTTCTTGAATGTGAACTGATGTTTGCTCTTTTCTTCTCCTATGCAGAGTTCTTTCAATTTTTGGATCTAAGTCAAGAATTCCTTCAAGACTTCTCCTTTGCATATACAAAGATTTTTCTGCTAAAATGAATAAGTAACACTCGAACAGAACAAGGTAAGAAATAAATACTGTATAGAAATAAGAAAACCAGAACAAGATGAATTAAAAAGTAAAAGAAAATAAACTGCCTAGTCTAATTCACTCAAAACTTGCTGTTAATATCAACTAGATACAATCCCCGGCAACGGTGCCAAAAACTTGACCTTAAGATCCCGCAAGTGCACGGGTTAAGTCTAGTTATAGTATAAAAGATTATCGTTTTCCACAGGGATTGTAGGTTGAGTACTAACTAAATCTTAAGTAAAATTATCTAGGCGGATCAATTGATTTTGAGAATCAAGAATGAAATGTAAAACAGAGCGTAGCTATCAAAAATAAGGTTTGATTCAATGTAATAAAAGTGTACTCAGCTTAAGGATCCCTTGTACATTTCATTATGGAATGAATATAATTCTCTAACTTGGTTTACTGTTAATTAAGATTGCTGGATTACCAAAATTAAGCTATACCTCATTGCAAGGCTACTAGCTACTAACCAAGAGATTAAGTGCCCAGAATTACTCTAGTAATCACTCATCTAGGTTGCATTAACTTTGCTTAGAATCCATTCTTGGACATTTCATCCTGTGCAAAAGAATCCAATGAGCTTAATTCCTAAGTCTAATTGATATTCCTAATGATCATGCAAGATCCGATTAATCAATTAGTCATTTCAACCTAGAATCAATTAATCCATAACACAAATCCAATATCCTGGATATATTGGCTTATTCCAGTTAAATCAGCATAATCAAATCATAAATTAACAGTAAATCAAGCTAGATTATATAAAATTCAATTCCATAACTCCATGAACAAGTTCACCCAAGCTGAGCACAAGGGTTTAGTGTGAAAACATTACAAAATCAGAAGAAAACCAGAAAATAGAGAGGGAAGTCAAACAATTCATGAAGATCTACAAATTCCTTGCTTGATTCTTCAATTCCTTGCTTGAATCCACGTTAGAAGATGCCCTTGGTGAGTTTGGATCTCCCCTTGGGTTTCTCTCAGCAGCTCTCCTTGTTAATTCTTAGTTTCTCCTCCTCTCTTTGCAAAATTTCGTGCAAAACTTATATTGGTGATGTACACAGGGGTCAACACGGCTTGTGTTTTACCCCGTGTTTCTCAGCGAAAGTTGAGCAACACGAAACACGTTGTGCGACACGCCCCGTGTTCTTCAACGAAGACTGACCAGCATGTTACACGGGGTGTGACATTCTCCATGTTTACCTCAGAAGCGAATGACAGTAAGATACACGGGGTGGAACACGTCACATGTTTAACCCCGTGTTCTTCTCTGAGTAGCCCAGTGAAGCCTCGAAGCAGTCCAGAAGGAAACATAGCCATAAACATGGGGTTCCCATACCCCGTGTTCTTTGTCAAGTGAACAAATTTGCTTCAATTCTTCACAATTTGAATGGTTTTGCTTCCGGATCCTTTTCTAATGCTCATATGTGTCATTTCAAGACCTGAAAACAAAATATAGAGCATCTAAGTATCTTTTTTCAATCAATTTGCATAAAATACTAAGTAAATGAGTGATGAAACACATAGAATTTAGGTGCATTTGTGCATTTATCAATTTCCTCCACATGAATTAACATTGTCATCATCTCCCCATCTAGCAAGTTAAGTTTTCTTGCTTGAACTACTGTTCTTCCTTTTCTCATACTTGAATTGCCTTTTCAAGGATATGTGGCAATCAAACTTGATTATTTTATATCTTTAAAAGATGATTGAAAGTAAGGATGGAATCACATAGAGGGTTGAGTTCTAACTTAATCCAATATGGCATGATGAAAGAATGTAGGAGCTTGAGCTCAAATTATAATACAAAAAATTAGTTTGTGCTTGGCTTGACTTGACTTGAAATAATAAAGTTTAATAATTTGTTTTATTAGCTCAATAATGATAAAAAGATCTTGTCAACTTGTAAATGAGTCCCATATTCAATTTGAATTCAATTAATTAATAAATTAGTTATTTTAGTATAAAATTTAATTTTACAATAAATACACAAACTCAAATAATAAATTAACTAAAAATTAACTTAAAATCCTATCAACACTTACAATTTAATTGAAAACAAAGTCATAATTCAATTAACATAATATTTAATAAAAGAATAGATGTAGACAATTGGTATTTTCCCAAAATATGTTTAAAAATTAGATATGTATATATATATGTATATAAATGAGTTAGTTGTGAGCTAAACAAGTTGAGCAAAAATAAAATATTCTCAATTTGAATTACTAAATAAACTAAATTTTTTACTTGAACTTAATGAAAACAAGAATAAAGTTGAATTAAAATATTCTTGAGATGAGCCCATTGCGCATTCGAACAACTTGGCTTAATTACCACCCCCAATTGAGAGTTTAATGAACTTGTGAAAAGAAATGGAAAATTGATTCATAAACTCATTTTCATACTCCCTACTTGAGAACTGAATGATTTTATAAATTTTTTATACGAAGTCCGACTCATCTAATTTAATTTTATAAATGCTAACAAAAAAAATTCAAATTTCATTTGTTTTTAAACCAAAAATTATTTTAAGTAGATAAAGTGTTGAGTAAGTAAACTTTAAATAGGTTAACATCTACACTTTAGATTATACAAGGAGGAAAATAGACTCAAATCATACTACGTATAAAATAAATTATGATTGAAAAAAAAAGAATGTAAAATGCCACTGATCGAAACAAACAGCATCAATTCGAATACTCACAATTACTTTTGAAATTTACAAAAATTACGTATTCAACTAAACAAAAACGAAAGATCTTCAAAATATCGCTTAGCATTATATATACTATATACCATCTCATTCAAATTAGTATCAAATAAAACACAGACCAAACGATGCGTAAATATGTCCTAGCTAGTCAATTTAATAGTAAACATTTCATCATTTTGATCCAGAAAAGGAAGATCAAAACAAAAATCAAAGTTTGGTAATTAACCTGAAGGAAAAGTACGACATTAACAGCTTCATAAGCCCACTCTGCTTCCAGCTTCTCACCTACTATTTCTCTTGGCATCGATCGTGGAAAGAAAAAGACGACACTACTTAAAAAATTAGAAAGAAAAAGATTGAAACAATTTATAAGGTACTAATTAGATCTGGAACAAAGTTTTCGTACCATCTTTCATTTTCTGTTAAAAAAATATTTGGTTAAAAGTTATTGTCATGTCTAATCAAACCTAAAGATTAGAACTCGACTAACCTTTAAACATCAAGAAATTTCTTTAGGAATGGTTGCCTATAAAATAGAATAACTGGTGTTAAGGTGATTTAATAAAGACACAAAATTTATATTAGATGCTACTTGAGTTAAAAGTTCTTAATAACATTTATATTATTTTGATATAAATATAATGTTGACATAAATATAAATACACCATGAGTACATAAACATAAATTCTTCGATATAAATAACGAATGCATGATTAATTAGGGATGTACTAACTTGCGCCATCAATTCATATTCTGCAATCCACAAGTAATCCGGCATCCTTGCAAGAAGCTTCTTAAAACTCTCCCCATTAGCATCCTCAATCCAACAAGCAAGCATGCACAGAAACTGAAAAGAGTAACCCCATTGATTCAGCAGTACTAGATTCTTCTCTATAATTTCTAGATAGTGTGATATAATTCCAGGAAATATTCATTCATTTCTCTTAAAATTTAGTGTAATTATATTTATATATCTTCTAACTTTGAAAATAAACGCACATTTCCATCTTTCTTGTATACTAATATTTTTTTCTTTTTATTTTAAACATACATTCATTCCATTTTTCTTAAAAGAAAAAAGACAAATAAGTATATATTTTAGAACATAAAAGAAGTAATTTGTCTGATAATTCATCCATATATAAACATGCATGTGTATTTTAACATTTGATTGCAATATATATATACATCTTTTCAGCAGAACCAATGGTTATATTGTAAAAATATTTTAATGGACTACCATTATTTTGGTGTTTTATTTTGTTTTATTTAAAATGTGCTAAATCTGACTCTAGAATTATAATTTTGAGTCTAACTTTTGTGATCACTTTTTATGGATTAAAAATGTCTGGTGGGCTAATATATTCTACAACAAGTGTAGAAATTCAACTAATTGAGCTTTTGATAGGTTAGCCTAGTAGCATTTTCTATTTCATTAGGTTAAGTCCACTTATTCACTCTATGGTTTAATCATAACCACAAAATACATTGTAAATCTTGGTATCCCATTGACTATAAACTCATAGAAAATGTAGGGAAGATCAAATATTTGTTTATCAATTACTTTAAATTTCATTATGACGAATATATATACGCTATCTATTTTCTAAAATTATATGTTTCATATTCTTGATCTACATAAGTTTTTATCTTGTATAAATGATTTTTTCGTACATTTGGTATCAAAGCCACTTACAATAGATTAAGGATTAAAATACATATTCTCTTTGTGTGATCTATATTTTAGATGATTATTATCATCTATTTTGATTTGATATTTTCTTTTAAAATTATTATTTATTTTATCAATACATTTTTTATCTATTCTCATCCAATATGTTATTTATATAATTATCTTCTCATTATTTTCTGAAAATTATAATTTTCTATTGTTAAGAAATTATTATGGGATATCATAAATCGCATGGTTTAGAGTATTATGACTTTCGAGTTAATTTTGCAAAATATAACACAGCGTGATTTGTGTTTATTTGTTACTGTTTCTGAACAAGATATAATATGGAATGTACTTTTTCTTTATTTCTGTTTTTCCTTCTTCTTTTTTTTCTGGCTGAAACATTGCATTTAAAAAAAATCCCAGATCAATGCCACGCATGGATTCGTCCAGGAGCCTTGCATCTTAAATTTGAAGATGTGAAAGCAGCATCATACATGCGTGACCCATAAATGCAATGTGCGTGGGTCCACACATTATTATATATATATATATATATATTGGGTTGCAATAAATATTTGTTATGTATTCATATTTTCTTAAAAAAATAAAATAATTCCAATAAATTTTTTTGATAAAATAATATATTTTTCCATATTTATACTAGTATATTTCACTCTCCCAAAATTACAATCCTAAATACACACTCTCTCAAAGAAATTAGGAGAAAATTAGAAAAATTCAATTTTTTTGTTTTATACCAAATTGAGATTATGATGTGATGCAATATGATTTTCATAACTAGTATTGGTGTATATTGTTTAACACCCCTTAATGGACTAATCATGTTTTACTTTCTATAATTTTTTTATTTGTAATTTTGGGCTTAATTTAAATATTTTAGTTCTTTTTTGAGAGACTTATGAATTGAAATAGATAATTATGACTAAAGTGAAATTATTTATTTTGATTTATAAGTCTTCGAGGTATCAATAAATATTTGCAGGATTGATTTTTAATTATTTCACATATTTACTTGCCTAAAGGGGGTAAGTATGTGTTGTAATTAAAAATGAGCTTATTAAAATATATATTTTTAATTATTTCATATAATGGCCTGCCAAAAGAGGTTATTGTATCATGTGATTAGAAATTAATTTATTGAAGCAAAATATTAGTTTTTGTATTTATTTTATTATTATAAATTTTACCTGCCTAAAGGGGGTAATTTTGTAATAATAATGTATTATCTCGGTTGACTTCAATTTTAAGAAGATCTCTTACATGTTGCATTCTTTGCCTAAAAGGGAGTATGTAGTGATATTTTATATACTTCTAAATATGGCTATTGATCAATTTAAAATGCCTAGAACTAACATATTATATTTCTAATTATCCTTTCATAGTTTTTTTTGCAATGAACAACAACACTAAAATTATTGAATTATTAAATGGTACAAATTATAAGAGATGAAAGTAGGATATAAAATTTGTTTTTGATATTATAGATCTTAATTTAGTCTTATGTGAGCTAAAATTGCTAGCACTCACTCTTGAAAGCACTCAAGAGCAAAAGGCTATTATGCAAAATAGGAGAGATCTAATAGGCTCAGTTTCATTGCAATCAAAAGATTTGTTCTTGAACATCTACTGGGTGGATTAGAAAATACAACTAAGGCTAAAGAGTTTATAGATGCTATAAGGTAAAGATACCAAGTATTTGATAATGTTGAATCTAAATGCCTGATAAAGGAATTGACGACCATGAAGTATGACAATATTAGTGGTGTAAGAGAGTTTATTATCAAGATGGTTCATCTCTAAACTTAATTGAAAAACTTAAAAATTGAATTGCTGATACCTTTCTTGTCCCACATGCCTTGAATTCCTTACCTCCAAAATTTAATCAAATTAAGACAACCTATAATACCCTGAACACATCCTAGACCATTAATGAACTTATCACTAAATGTGTTGCTGAGGAAAGAAAATAATGAAATAAGTTTTTTGACCTAGTTAAAATCCTTACCCAACAAGAACCTAACCAAGAAGAAAAAGAAACCTAAATCACTTGCTCCAAGAAACAATTCTTATAAATCTTAGGAGGCCTAGAGGCATGGTAATAACAATAATACCAATTATAAACCACAAGTGGGAGGTCCTAAAGGTTATATTCATATGAATGTAGAGTGTTATCATTGTCATAAGAAAGGTCATAAAAGGAATGAATGCTATAGGTTCAAGTCTTGGTTAGAGAAGAAAAAGGCAATGAGAATGGTAAATCCCTATCCTTAGCTTGCTTTGAATGAAAATTAGTTGATCTCCTTATAGAATCTTAGTGGTTTGATAGTGTTTCCACAACTCATGTTGTAATTACCTTGCAGGGGTTCGTAAGTAAGAGGAAACTAAGTGAGAGAGAGTCCAAGCTTAGAGTAGGAAATGATCTTGAAGTTATAGTTGAATGCATAAATGTTATTTTATGTTTAGAAAACTCTATTGAGATTACATTGAATATTATCTTTTATGTTCCTAGTTTTAGATGTAATTTAATTTCAATTTCTCTTTTGGATAAGCTTGGATATAAATTTATATTTGGAAATGAAAAAGTTGATATTTTATTACATTATGAGTCTACTAGTTTTAGTTTTTTGATAATGGTTTGTATAGGTTACAATTAGCTTTTAATAGTCCTTATGCTTCCTTAAGTGTTAAAAATATGATTCCAAAAGGACCTAGAATTAAGGAAACATCATCGGTCTTATGGTATAGAAGATTAGGACATATATCTAGGGAATAGATGGCGAGGTTAATTAAAGAGAATATTCTTCCTCCCCTAGATTTTGATGATATGGAAATTTATGTGAGTTATATTAAGGGCAAGTTAACTAAGACTAAGAAGAAAGATGCTACTCGTAGTTCTAATCTTTTAGAGATAATTCATACTGATATATTTGGACCATACTCTCCTACTATTTGTGATTGTCATTATTTTGTCACATTCATTGATGACTTTTCTCAATATGGCTATCTTTATTTAATAAAATAAAATTTTGATGTACCTGAAAAATTCAAAAATTTCAAAACCAAGGTTGAAAAACAATTAGGAAAAGTCATCAAGACTGTGAGATTTGATTGGGGAGGTGAATATTATGGCAAGCGAGATGTGTCTAGGCAATACATGGGACCATTTGCTAGGTTTTTATAGGAATGTGGAATTGTTCCATAGTATACCATGCCTAGTATTGCTAAGCAAAATGGCATCATTGAAAAGCATAATTAGACTCTTAAAGATATGATGAGTGGAACAAATTTACTTGAATTTCTTTGGGGTGAGGCCATTAGAACTATTTTGTACATCCTTAATCATGTTTCTGGCAAGTCAATACCTGAAAACACCCTTTAGGCTTTAGATTAGCAGAAAACCCAACTTAAATTATTTTTTGAGTTTGGGATTATCTTTTTGAAGTGAAAATTTATGATCTATCAGTGAAGAAACTTAGTCCAAGATCTGTTCATTATTACTTAATATAGTATCCAAATCATGCAAAAGGATATAAGTTCTATTACCCTATAACAAGTATAAAAATAGTTAAGTCTATGATTGTAAAATTTCTTAAGCTTAATGTTGCTAATTTTTCACCAAGTCCAGGGCACTTTAGAACACAAAATAAGCTAACTTCTATTACTATTTCACTAGTTTTACCTAGTCAAACTATTATACATCCATCTAATCATGTTGAAACATAAAATAATCAAAATGTAGAGCATCACCAAATTGTAAAACCTATTATAGCTATTCTGACTGAGAACCACTAACTTGTTCAATTTGTAGAGTAGATCCCAATTAGTAAGTCAGTTAAACAAAGGAGGGCAACAATTTCAAATGATTATTATATCTATCTTGGTGATAGTGAATATAACATTGGGGATGTTGTTAATCTAATGACATACAGTCAAGTAGTAAACAATCAATAGTTTAATTTATGGTTGAATGCTAAATTTAGCCTATGATTAAAAACAAAGTGTGGGAACTTGAGCTTCCACAAAATTGTAAGGTAATTGGTTGCAAATGGGTGTACAAAAATAAGAGTCAAATGGAAGAATTGAATGATTTAAAGCAAGATTAGTAGCTAAAGCTTTCAATCAGAGAGAGGGAATTGACTACTCTAAGATTTTCTCACCAACATCTTCTAAAGATTCATTTAGGATTATTATGGCCTTGGTTGCATATTTTAATTTAGAGCTTCACTAAATAGACATTAAAACAATTTTTCTAAATGGTGAACTTGTAGAAGATATATACATGAAACAACTGAGGGTTTTTAGATAAATGGATTTGAGCATCTGGTGTGCAAGCTACAAAAATCAATATATGGTTTGAAATAGGCATCTCGACAATGGTATTTGAAGTTTGATGAGTTAATTATGTCTATAGACTTTATAGAAAATAAAATTGACCTGTGTATTTATTTCAAGGACAGTAGGAGCAACTTCATTTTCCTCGTCTTATATGTTGATAACAGTCTATTGGCAAGCAACAATCTAACTTTGCTACATGATACTAAACAAATATTGTCTAGAGCTTTTGACATGAAGGATTGGTGAGGCATCATTTATTTTGGATATTCAAATTTAAAGGGATAGAACTCGTAACTTACTAGGATTGTCTCAAAGAGTGTACATTGATAGGATTCTTGAAAGATTTGAAATGTAAAACTACAAAGCCAAGGATGTTCCAATTGTGAAAGGTGACAAGCTTAGTAATAAACAATGCTCAATAAATGAGAAAGAGAAATAGTGAATGCAAAATGTTCCTTATACAAGTGCAATAGGAAGTTTAATGTATGCTCAAGTTTGCGATAGACTAGATTTGGCTTTTATGGTTAGTGTTCTTGACAAGTATTTGTCTAACCCTAGTAGAGATCATTGGCGTGCTGCTAAGAAAGTTATAAGATACTTGTAAAAAATCAAGAATTATATGCTCGTTTATAAGAAGGTTAATTAGCTGGAAGTAATTAGGTATTTAAACTCAGATTTTGCTAGATGCTCCGATGATATGAAATCTACTTTAGGTTACATCTTCATGATAGTTGGAGATGCTATATCTTGGAAAAGTGTTAAAAAAATATTGACAACTTCTTCCACCATGCAAGCAAAATTTGTTGCCTATTATTGTGTTGCTTCATAAGTTGTTCAGTTGAAAATTTTCATTACAGGATTATAGATTGTCGATTCTATTGTTAGACCATTGAAAATTTATTGTGACAATAATGCTACTATTTTCTTCACCAAAAACAATAAAAGTTCTAGTGGATCTAAGCATTTGGAGTTGAAATATCTCAGTCAAAGATCTTGTGAAGAAAGGGACATAGTGGTAGAGCACATTCATACTAATGCTATGCTACAGATCCCATAACTAAAGGACTTAAACTAATAAATTTTCAAAAGCATGTTAAGAATATATGAATTATGGGTTCTTTTGATGTCTTTGGTTAGTGGGATTTGTTTTTATTTTTATGACTATATTTTATATAAATTTTCATATGTTCCTTTCTTGTATATTCACATATACTTGTTAGTACATTGATTATGAATTTATGCTATCATATTGATGCATGCATCGTTTGATTATAATATGCTAAGATTGTTATAATTTTTATGAGGGCTAAGACTTGGTGTTAGTCATTAGTTCTTGAGCTTAATTATTTGTTTCAAAATTGACACTATTTTGGGATTTATAAGACAATCTGGATTTGTATATTGCCAATTGATTTCTTATACTATGTGAATTTATTAGAGAAATCATCAAGGACTGATATGAAAGATAAACATGATTTGATCACAATTTTTGATACCATCTTTCATGCTACACTATCACATTAGTGACTAAGTATGTATAATTCATGATATTTTGTAACTATGAAAGATCTTACATTAATAAAGAATGTAATCATCACCATGCTTCAGTATCATTGACTATATAGGCTTAGTCAAATTTTCAGGCATTTTATCTCAAGGGCAGTGTGTTTTTTAAAATTGTGGCTACATGTATTTAAAATTAGTCCTTAGCCTAAGAGTCATTTTTCAAAATAAAATATTTTATAAAATAAATTAATTACAATTAATATTGTCTAAGTGGAGAATGTAAAAATATTTTAATGGACTATCGTTAATTGGGTCTTTTATTTTACTTTATTTAAAATGGATTGAGTCTAACTTTAGAGTTATAATTTTGAGTCCAGCTTTTGTGATCACAAAAAACTAAAAATGTTTGGTGGGCTAATGTATTTTATAACAAGTGAAAACCTTTAACAAACTGGGCTTTTGATAGGCGAGCTTAGTAGGATTTTCAATTTAATTAGGTTAGGTCCTTCTAGCCATTCTACACTCTAATCATAACCACAAAATAGCTTATGAATCTTGGTGCCTTATTAGCTACAAACTCGCAAAGAAGGTGGAGACGATCAAATTTTCGTGCATCAATTAATTCATATTTTATTATGATAAATACATGTACGCTATCTATTTTCTAAAATGATATATGTTATATTCTTGATTTATGTAAGTTTTTATCCTGTATGAATAATTTTTTCTACATATATATATATATATATCTATTATTTTCATCTAAGTAACGAATATGATTTACAGTTACTTCTAAGGCTTTCTGTTTGATCAACTTAATGAAAGGCCAACGTGCAAGTCAAGTCTTGGTGATCAGGTGTCCCAAAACATGTGTTGTATAAAGTTATAACTAAAGAAGTGATCTTCCTGAAATATTTTAACAATACGCACAATTAGCAAGCTAATTAACTTATAAAACAACATATATCCCCAAAGGTGTGTGTTAGCATAACTCACTTTTGGATCTCTATTGCTTACGTTCCATACGAAACACTTAGTTACTTTTTGTTTTTAAAAAAATTGAGATATATAGCTTTATTATCTATATTTATTTAGAGAGAAAGTCTGATATACTTTCAATTTAAAGAGTATATGATGAACTTCTTGTAATATATATATATATATATATATATATATATAGAACTGTGGATCTTTTAGCTTGGAAGGAAAAGTAATTCCAAAGTGTCTTAATTGAAAAGAATGTTTTGGTGTTGTCTCAAAAAGAATGTTGCCATCGGCCCCCTATGGAGAAAAGGCTTATTCACTTCCAATCATATGAGTGCATCATGCATTCGCTTGAGAGACACTGATATTTACATCATTAGAACATTTATGAGTTACAAACAACACTACAATTAGCAATAATTAGAAGTTGTTGCCTAAAACATAAATAATCAATATTTTTAGAATATTGCCTTTTGTTTTTAACTTAAACAATATTATGAAAAAAAAACACTATTGCCTAATAAATAATAAGGAACACTTGTCTAATTGTTACTGAATAAAATCATTGTCTGTTATAAAATAGGCAACACTTAATTAGTGTTGCCGAATTATATTTCATCAATAACAAAGTATCCCTTGTTATTGAATACGTAACATTTATTTTTACCTTTATAAATTATTTTAGGAAATAAATTTTAACATTAAAAAATGATATTTTATCAAATCTAGTATTTATTTTTCTTTTTAACTATTAAACTATATTTTATTTTTTAACTATACTTTTACAATTAATTTTTAATTGTATTTTTCAAAGTTCAATTTTACAATCATACTAAAACTAAATTTAATTTTTCAAAAAATTACATTACTTCAAATAAATAAATAAATTTTTAATTTTTAAAATTTTGCCTTCCGATTTTAAAATTTGTTAATATTCTATTTTTAAAATCTATTTTACATCATAAATTAAGTTATGATTTAGTAAACATAATTTTAATTTATTTAAGAAATTTATTTAAAAAAATAATAGCTTATTATCAAAGAATACACAATGCTTGTTAGAAAATCTTAATAAGGGTTAGGTATGTTTAATGGACTTCTTTGTTGCCATTCTACAATCGAGAGGACGAATAAAGAGAGGCACCACACCATCTAATCTCATTCCTCCATCTAATATGGTGGTGGCCCTATGGCCTCAATGGAAATCTTAGTTCTCCTTCTAATGTTGGCAATGGCGGTGGTTGGTATATGATTCTTACTCCTCTCATATGTTTCATCCTTGGTCTGCAACCTCCACTGCTTTAATCAAACAAGTAAACTATCTCCTCACTTTCAAATCTTTTATTTATTGTTTTTTTTCTCAAATTTTAGTGATGTACAATCTAAGGTATAGTGTTTTCTTATCTGTATGTTTTTTAAGCTTGTTATATTTTGTTATTTCTATCTCTATGAATCTTGTTAATTTTTATTAGACTTTGGGATATGAGAAAATTATTCCACTGATAGTCATATTAGTATGTGAATTTTCAAAGTAGTTAAAGGTGTTTGATGAAATGTGTACAATCGTGTATGCTCTATACTTAATTATGTAGTGGCTTTTCAAATTGCTCACAAGGAGTTCAATTAAATGTGTAGCAAAAGTTATTAGTCATTAGATTTATAAAAAAAAAAGTTTATTTAGTTAAAAGAACTTAATTTTTTTATTTAACAAATTTCCCCTCAATAAATTCTTGATTTGCTATTATCTTTTCATTAAATGCAATTCTTTTATATATACTCTTATTATTTTGAGTGATCATATATAAAATTTCTTCTTGGTTCATGTATAACTATTGGTACGTAATAGTTATTTACAGCTCGACTAGTCTAAAAGTTAAATTTGAAGGCAAGTGCAGTGTCATGGTTTGGTAATTTAGGGTGTGTTTGGATATATTTTTATTTTGGTATTTTTTAAAATTGTTCTTAAAAATTATTTTTTAAAATTATTTTCTTGTTCTTAAAAACTATTTTTGGATTAAAGAAAAGTTAAGATTAGAGAGTGATTAATATTGTAAATAAAAAAATATTTCATTTAATTACAAAATTGACATTTAAAATAAGAAAACAAGTTCAAAAAATAACTAAAAGTTATTTCTATTTTCTTGTTTTTAAGTTACACATTTAGAGAATATTTTTTTAAAAACAGATTTTGAAAATAGCTTGCTAAGCAAGTTCTTCTATTTTTAAAAATAAAAAATAGAAATTATTTTTAAAAATAAAAAATAAACAAACCCTTAGACTCTTAACACTTAAGAATAAGTTACCCAATTAGTTATTCACCATTCAAAGTTTAAAAAATGATAAGTAACACCTAGAATAATAAGCATATCAAATCAATCTCAAGGTAATATATAGCACATAACAACACAATAACCAATCACAAAAGCACATATTGAGGCAAGGATGAACACTTGAATAAAGTAGATAAATGTGGCAAAAATAAAATAAAACTATGGATCAATTTTTATAAATGATGGGTTACTTTTTTTATTCATAAGATACCTTATTATATATTTTAAAGTTTGTAGAAGAGGTGACCAAGTCACATAGTAGAAGCCCTAGACTTGTGCCAAGTGACCATTAAGGCCACTAGACATTTCTTCCTTAAAATGCATTTTAGGCCAAAGTCTTACTAGTAGGAGTAGATGTATTTTTTCCCAACTGTCATAAAGATTTTTCTTAGATCTTGAAAGGATCTAAAGTCCTATAATACAATAAAATGAAGATAAAATTCTAAAGATCACATCCATGTACTTATCGATTTGCACTAGACAAGTTACTTTGATCAAAATTACAAAAATTTCCAATAAAATGAGGAAAAACCCTAAAAATTGTACACAAGTAATCCTCCCAAACTTACACCACAAGATCTCCATATGATACTCTCTTTTTGTGTAAAGTTTCATCCAAATTGGAGCTTATTTATCGTGCTAGCTTTTAGAAACCTTGTAAAAATCTTTTGTTTACTTCTTGGCGCTCATCTTTCAACTTCTTCTTAACTAGTCTATTTTCCTTTCACCAATGCTTATCTTTAGCACTTCAGTCGAATGCTTTTTCAATAAAACTTCTACTTACGACTCTCAAATCCTCACACTTGTATCTCTGAAGTTGTTGTTAATGATGAAATTCTCCTTTCACTATACTGAGCTTAGTGAACTGTCTCCATAATTCTTAAGCTATTTGTCTTCATAATTATCATATGAGCTTAGTGTCTTGAAATTGCATACTACTAAGTGTCTTGCACCTAATGCTACATTACATTGATGTAAAAGCTAAAACTTACGCTTGATCTATGCATAGGCCCTATAACCTTGCTCTTAATTCACTTAGTTAGGTTTAATCAATCTTAATACTTCACTTCACATTTGCTACTCAAAACAAAATCACTCTTCCTTTTAAACTTAAGTCCAATACCCTCTTGGTGTCTCTAAAGAACTCGAACATGACACTTATGGTTTCCATCCTACCATGGCTAATAGGGTTAAACAAAGTGTCATTTGTACTTTTGTTCTACCATGCACACACTCATGCACTCTAATTCTTTTACTATAAGCTACTCTTATGAAAAACCATTAGCACTATTAAAACTTTGTAAGCTATTTGTCATTACTGCAAGTGAAAACTTATGACTATGTGATTCTTGCATGCAAAGAGCAATGATAATAAAAGAAAATTTGTATATGTGTAGGTGGCTGCTTCTTGAACACACAACCATCCTCTCTAGCAACTTAATAGACTCTTCCTTGAGAGGACTTATCTCCTTATCATAATTTGATGAAATCCATGCAAAGAACTCTTTTTTGCCACCTCTATTACCTAGCTTGCTTACTATATGGGCTAGTATCAGCAATCTCATACAACTCCTTGCAAAGATAGATCCTTGATAGGGAAAAAGGATCTATCCCACCACCCTATCTCTAGTTACTTTTAGAGGTGCTAAGACTCAAAGTGCGCCAATCCTAGTGCAAGTCTTACCTTCCTTATCTAAGTCATTAATTCCTTCTTTGTTGCTTTCTAATCCCTTTCCTTGGAGTCTGGTGTTACGTGTAAAATGGTTTATCAATTAGCACAAGTGCACACTATCGTAAACAAGTAATAAAGTGATAAGTAAGTATCGTTCCCTCGAGGATTGTTTCACTAAATACCAAAATTTATAATCCTAAAACTATTTGGTAAATCGATTAGTTGGAGAATGAAGTAATTAAATGCAGAAAATATTTAAAGTAAATATGAATGCAATTGGAGTAAAGATAAATATGAATAAAAGACCTAGGGATCAGACTTCACTTAACAATTTTGGATTGAATCATCTATCTACACTAATCCAATTTTAACTTCCTTAATTGATAGTCGAGTTTCCCTAAATTAATCACTAGCCTCTTCCAAGGTCAAGTAATTCTATAACTAATTGCTAATACACTATATTCCTATGTGAATTACAACAACTAATCATGCATTAGGATTTATGGAACTCATTAAGACTACATAAACCATATGAATATATTCCTATTTCATATGCAATTTACGGTTTTAATTATAGGTTCCATGCACATGTATCTCCTTCCGGTCTCAACACACATATTGAGTTCATTCAAAAGGTGGCCAATCAATTGAAAGCATTAAGAGCAATAATTAAAACTCAATCTAGGAAATAAAATCGAAATTAGTTTCAATAGATTAGAATTCAATCCATTATTATCAAGTTACGTCATCACCCTAGGAAGATGAAAAATTAGAACATAATGAAATTAAAAACAAACTGAAAATAAAATAGAAACATCATCACATTCATGATACAAACACAAGGATACAATTACAAATGCATGAAAATGAAAATGCTATCCATCCATGTAGGAGGTAAAACTTAGCCTTTCATGTAGGAGGCATACAAGAACTAAAAATGCATGAACTAAACTACTATCTAAGATGCATGAATCAATGAATGCTGCTAATGCTCTCCACTTCTACCTATTTATAGGTGAATGAATTAGCTGCAAGTCATAAATCTTGACCATTAGCTACCAATCACATTCTTTAGCTACCACCCATGGTCTCTAACTACCCTTTTTTATTTTTCGCAGCAACAATTCTTCTGACTTGTTGGTAGTTTTTCACCATGAGAATGGCAGATTTACATCTTCCTATCAACATAGGAGTTGTAGAGCCGGATCTTAACTTTCAAATGCCGCAAAGAACTCCTAATTTTGACATTTATATCCCAAGTTATGATCAGATTAGTAACCAAAGGTCAGATTCCGTCAGAACCACTGTTTCATCTTCCAAGCAGAATTTGAGATCCTTAGATTCCGAACTGGGCTTTTCTTTAAACATGAAAGTTGCAGGGCTTTTTCTTAGCTTTGTAATCATATAAAGAACAACCCAATCCAACATCTAGAACTCCAGATATAGCCTAAAACCTGAAACAGGGTCAAAATACAGCATTATCTAAAATATTTGATTTCATTTCAAATTCAAGACCCATTCACAAAATGCAACTAAATTTATTAAATTAAACAAGATAACATCCAAAAATGCATCATACAAGGGAAAATAAATATGTAAATATTTTACGTATCAAATTCCCCCACACTTAGCTTTGGACGTCCTTAGACAAACACAAAACAGAAGAAAACTAATACTAATACTAATCTACCCATGAGATAAAAAGTATAAAAACATAAGAAAGATAATTAAAATACAAAGATATCATAGCATTCATGAATCAACAAATCTTGACATATAAAATCAAAAAGGGATTGCAACTTCATTTGAGAAGGATTGAATCAGAATGATATAATCACTGGAACTCTTCCTCTCTCAAGTGTTTATAGGCAAGTGTTTCACTCAAATTCATCCTATCAAAGATTGCACTACCATAGGCTTGCATAAATTCTCAATCTCCACTACCTGATTTACATGCAAACTTCAAATCAAAAGGTCTTATTAAGGGTTGTAATGAGGCTAAGGTAAAGGAAAGATAAAACAGGGATATGAAAGGCTAAAGTAAGGAGAGAAATTAATAGAGCAATTAAAACATGGGTAATCTCTAAATAATTTTATCTCAACATAGCAGCCCACGATTCAAATTCAAGTACACATTAATTTCTCTCTTTTTATTTTTCTCTTTTTTTATTATTTTTTGTATATATATATTTTTTTTGAACTATTTTTTTTCTTTTTTTTTATTGAAAGAAAACCCTTGCAACTTTGAAGTTAATAATACATATTCCCCCACACTTTGTCAAAAACACATTGTTCAAAGATTCAAATGCTCTACTAATTCCTAGGGTTAAGTAAAGACAATTGATATTTCATTAAATGACATATTAATGGATTAAAGCAAAGAAACGGTTAATCAGGCTCAAAGGGGTTTATCAATGGTAAAATTGCAGGGTTGGCTATTTGGTTCTAACTGAGGAAAAAAAATGCCTTTATCATATCTGAGTATGCATGTAAATTGTAATCTCAACCAGATTTTATGCAAGTTCTAGAGTGACAACTTAACAGGTGAATATCACACACAAGAAATATAATACTGATTCAACAAGTAGGCTCAAAATCTCACGGTTAAAGGTTTCTAACTCAATCTAACTCAAAATCCATTACCAAACCCATTAATTATAAGAAGTAAGAAAGTTATTCAATCATGCTATGAAATCTTTTAAAATTATTGAAAAGAACCTAATAAGTAGAAAAATATTTTTTTTATTTTTTATTTTTTTATATTTTTTTTAGGATGCGTATCAAGAGCAGAAAATAACTCTTTACTCGGCCATCCCTTTTTTTATAATAAATCTCATGGTTTTACTACCAAAAAATCCTAAAAAGTAAATTTTATTTTATTTTTTTATTTTTATTCCCCCCCACACTTAATGTAGACATTGTCCCCAATGTCTTCAGCAGATTAGTAAAAAGGGTTTATTAAAAGAAATGCATAAGCAACTCACACATAAAAGAAATTTTGGGAGTAAAACCATAAGAGTAAAGAAAGTTACAACCGGAGAGTAGTGTCGGGCTCATGCTTCTGACTGCTGGTTGGAGATGAAACAGTGATTCATAACCTAAGCTGTGGAATAGGGATTCATAACCCAAGCGACTGAAAGAAATGTGGAGTAACTATGGAGTAAATATGGAGTAACTCACAAGATGGCAACTCCTTATCATCCACAGACCAGTGGGCAAGTGGAGATATCAAACAGAGAATTGAAATGGATTCTAGAGAAGGCAGTGAATTCCAATAGGAAAGATTGGGCAAAGAAGCTGGATGATGCATTATGGGCTTATAGAACAGCATTCAAGACCTCAATTGGTACATCTCCTTACCAATTGGTATATGGCAAGGCATGTCATCTTCCGGTTGAATTGGAGCACAAGGCATACTGGGCAGTTAAGGCATTAAATTTTGATTTGAAGACAGCTGGTGAAAGAAGGCTAATGCAACTCAATGAACTTGAAGAATTTTGCCAACATGCTTATGAAAATGCTAAGCTCTACAAGGAGAAAACAAAAATGTGGCATGATAGAAGAATTATAAGGAAGGAGTTCACACCAGGGCAGAAAGTACTTCTCTACAACTCAAAGTTAAAACTCTTTCTAGGAAAATTAAGATCAAGGTGGTCAGGACCTTTTATTGTGGTTCAAGTTTGGCCATATGGAATTGTGAAAATTCAAGATGGTGACAGAAAATTCAAAGTGAACGGGCAAAGATTGAAAGAATACAATGACAGTGCATTCAACACCGTCAAGACTGTCATCACGCTCGAGGAGCCAGCTGGTAAGTATTAAAAAAAAAGAGAGAGAGAGAGAAAAAAAAAGAGGACTTTGTCTAGCTAAAGACGTTAAAGAAGGGCGGCTACTTGGGAGGCAATCCAAGACTTCTTTCTCTTCTCATTTCTTTTCTTCTAACTTATTTAAGCACACATCGCACAGCATTTTTCACTTACAATTTCAGCTTTCATCATTATCATCATGGAGGAATCCCTTGTAAAGCTTAAAAGTAGATTCCCTACTCTTCCCAAAGATGTGCTCAGGAAAATCTATAACTGTCGACTTGAAAGAATGAAGGCATTTAAGCGTTTGGGTCTTCCCGAGGATATACGTTGGATTATTGAAGCTAAGGTACGTTTAGCAGGTGAGTTTAATGAATCATTTGTTAGACGTATGCCAGGTATGGGAAGAAGTTCTTACTCTAAAAAGAGAAGAGCTAAAACAATGAGAGTTTGTCATAAGTGTGCAAGGTGGAATTGTAATAAGCTCTGTAGGAATAAAGGAATGATTTCAGTAAATCAAGAGGACAAAATTCGATTCATAAAAGATGGACTGAGTAAAGAGTCATTGGATGATATCATTCAGACTCTTGAGACGCATCCTAGCGGAGATGTTCATGCTGTTCTTCTTGATTTAATGAACTTATTCAATACAGAAAAGGAACGCTACAGTCTTGGGGATCTGACTATAAAAGACCATGTTTGCCAGTTTATAAGAAAATTGGATGGGAAGCAAATCCTTGGTTCATAGAAGTCGTTTAAGCCGTTACTGAACGAAAAATCAGAGGAAGATGTGAGCCACAATCACAACTACTGTACATATGTTTGTCTGCTTTACTTTTCCTTTATCTTTTTATCTTTACAACTGCTTTTTAACTTTCTGTACATTTCTCTTCTTTTTAAGTTTACCTTTTCAGCATCTTTTTGACTTTCTTTACATTCTGTATTCTGCTTTGTTCATGCCATTATTACACTTGTCAGTTTTGCACATCATTTTTTTATCTTTTTCTGATATTATCTAATTTGTGTGATTTCTTTGTTTCTGCTTTTGTATTATAAGAATGCATTTCAGCAATCACACTTTGCAAAAATGTCTGAAGGCGAGAGTAAAGAAGAGGAAGAGGTTGAGAAACCATCAAAATGTAGATTTAAATCTATCTGTGTTTTTGGTGAATCTTATGCTGGAAAGAATGTAGAATTTGTGACAGCAGCAACTGAACTTGGTCATGCATTAGCTGCTAGAAAGATTGCCTGTGTGTATGGAGGAGCACTTCATAGCTTAAAAGGAAGTGCAGCATTTTTTACCTACATCAGAGGAAGCAAAATATTGAGTATCCTTATGAATGGTTTAGATGATAAGAAATACGCCATCGGTAAAACATTAAAAGTTTCAAACTTGCCTGAACGTATTGGATGTATGCTTTACAGTGCTGAAGCCTTTATTGCTTTACCTGGTGGTTTAGAAGCATTAGATGGAATTTCCAGCATTGCATATTAGATTAACTTGAACTTTCATCAGAAGCCAGTAGGTTTATTAAATGTTAATGATTTTTATGATAGTTTGCTATCTTTTTTAGATCAAGTTGTGAAACAGGGATTCATAACCTAAGCGACTCGTCGTGCCATAATGTCTGCCTCAACTGCTGATCAGTTGATTGACCAACTACAAGGCTATAAACCTAAACCAGATCCATCAGTGAAAAAGATAGATTGGCAATCTCCAACCAGCAGTTAGAAGCATGAGCCCGACACTACTCTCTAGTTGTAACTTTCTTTACTCTTATGGTTTTACTCCCAAAATTTCTTTTATGTGTGAGTTGCTTATGCATTTCTTTAATAAACCCTTTTTGCTAATCTGCTGAAAACATTGGGGATAATGTCTACATTAAGTGTGCGGGGGGAATAAAAATAAAAAAATAAAATAAAAATTTACTTTTTAGGATTTTTTGGTAGTAAAACCATGAGATTTATTATAAAAAAAAGGATGGCCGAGTAAAGAGTTATTTTCTGCTCTTGATACGCATCCTAAAAAAAATATAAAAAAAAATAAAAAAAAAATTCTACTTATTAGGTTCTTTTCAATAATTTTAAAAGATTTCATAGCATGATTGAATAACTTTCTTACTTCTTAGAATTAATGGGTTTGGTAATGGATTTTGAGTTGGATTGAGTTGGAAACCTTTAACCGTGAGATTTTGAGCCTACTTGTTGAATCAGTATTATATTTCTTGTGTGTGATATTCACCTGTTAAGTTGTCACTCTAGAACTTGCATAAAATCTGGTTGAGATTACAATTTACATGCATACTCAGATATGATAAAGGCATTTTTTTTCCTCAGTTAGAACCAAATAGCCAACCCTGCAGTTTTACCATTGATAAACCCCTTTGAGCCTGATTAACCGTTTCTTTGCTTTAACCCATTAATATGTCATTTAATGAAATATCAATTGTCTTTACTTAACCCTAGCGATTAGTAGAGAATTTGAATCTTTGAACAATTGGTTTTTGACAAAGTATGGGGGAATATGTATTATTAACTTCAAAGTTGCAAGGGTTTTCTTTCAATAAAAAAAAATAGTTCAAAAAAAATATATATAAAAAAATAATAAAAAAAAGAGAAAAAGAAAAAAGAGAAATTAATGTGTACTTGAATTTGAATCGTGGACTGCTATGTTGAGATAAAATTATTTAGAGATTACCCATGTTTTAATTGCTCTATTAATTTCTCTCCTTACTTTAGCCTTTCATATCCCTGTTTTATCTTTCCTTTACCTTAGCCTCATTACAACCCTTAATAAGAACTTTTGATTTGAAGTTTGCATATAAATCAGGTAGTGGAGATTGAGAATTTATGCAAGCCTATGATAGTGCAATCTTTGATAGGATGAATTTGAGTGAAACACTTGCCTATAAACACTTGAGAGAGGAAGAGTTCCAGTGATTATATCATTCTGATTCAATCCTTCTCAAATGAAGTTGCAATCCCTTTTTGATTTTATATGTCAAGATTTGTTGATTCATGAATGCTATGATATCTTTGTATTTTAATTATCTTTCTTATGTTTTTGTACTTTTTATATCATGGGTAGATTAGTATTAGTATTAGTTTTCTTCTGTTTTGTGTTTGTCTAAGGACGTCCAAAGCTAAGTGTGGGGGAATTTGATACTTAAATATTTACATATTTATTTTCCCTTGTATGATGTATTTTTGGATGTTATCTTGTTTAATTTAATAAATTTAGTTGCATTTTGTGAATGGGTCTTGAATTTGAAATGAAATCAAATATTTTAGATAATGCTGTATTTTGACCCTGTTTCAGGTTTTAGGCTATATCTGGAGTTCTAGATGTTGGATTGGGTTGTTCTTTATATGGTTACAAAGCTAAGAAAAAACCCTGCAACTTTCATGTTTAAAGAAAAGCCCATTTCGGAATCTAAGGATCTCAAATTCTGCTTGGAAGATGAAACAGTGGTTCTGACGGAATCTGACCTTTGGTTACTAATCTGATCATAGCTTGGGATATAAATGTCAAAATTAGGATTTCTTTGCGGCATTTGAAAGTTAAGATCCGGCTCTACAACTCCTATGTTGACAGGAAGATGTAAATCTGCCATTCTCATAGTGAAAAACTACCAACAAGTCAGAAGAATTGTTGCTGCGAAAATAAAAAAGGGTAGTTAGAGACCATGGGTGGTAGCTAAAGAATGTGATTGGTAGCTAATGGTCAAGATTTATGACTTGCAGCTGATTCATTCACCTATAAATAGGTAGAAGTGGAGAGCATTAGCAGCATTCATTGATTCATGCATCTTAGATAGTAGTTTAGTTCATGCATTTTTAGTTCTTGTATGCCTCCTACATGGAAGGCTAGGTTTTACCTCCTACATGGATGGATAGCATTTTCATTTTCATGCATTTTTAATTGTATCCTTGTGTTTGTATCATGAATGTGATGATGTTTCTATTTTATTTTCAGTTTGTTTTTAATTTCATTATGTTCTAATTTTTCATCTTCCTAGGGTGATGACTTAACTTGATAATAACGGATTGAATTCTAATCTATTGAAACTAATTTCAATTTTATTTCCTAGATTGAGTTTTAATTATTGCTCTTAATGCTTTCAATTGATTGGCCACCTTTTGAATGAACTCAATATGTGTGTTGAGACCGGAAGGAGATACATGTGTATGGAACCTATAATTAAAACCGTAAATTGCATATGAAATAGGAATATATTCATATGGTTTATGTAGTCTTAATGCGTTCCATAAATCCTAATGCATGATTAGTTATTGTAATTCACATAGGAATATAGTGAATTAGCAATTAGTTATAGAATTACTTGACCTTGGAAGAGGCTAGTGATTAATTTAGGGAAACTCAGAAGAATTGTTGCTGCGAAAATAAAAAAGGGTAGTTAGAGACCATGGGTGGTAGCTAAAGAATGTGATTGGTAGCTAATGGTCAAGATTTATGACTTGCAGCTGATTCATTCACCTATAAATAGGTAGAAGTGGAGAGCATTTGCAGCATTCATTGATTCATGCATCTTGCATAGTAGTTTAGTTCATGCATTCTTAGTTCTTGTATGCCTTCTACATGGAAGGCTAGGTTTTCCTCCTACATGGAAGGTTCTACCTCCTACATGGATGGATAGTATTTCTATTTTCATGCATTTGTAATTGTATCCATGTGTTTGTATCATGAATGTGATGATGTTTCTATTTTATTTTAAGTTTATTTTTAATTTCATTATGTTCTAATTTTTCATCTTCCTAGGGTGATGACGTAACTTGATAATAACGGATTGAATTCTAATCTATTGAAACTAATTTCAATTTTATTTCCTAGATTGAGTTTTAATTATTGCTCTTAATGCTTTCCTGGATTGTATGTGTTTGAGAAAGGATCATTTTGACGATTTTGATTCCCCACATAGTTGGCTTGTTCAGGTTGAGAAGGAATGAATGGATTTCCTTCTTGGCATTGTGTGCTCATGTGAGGGCCTTCACATAAATCACAAGCATCTGCAGGAGTTCTAATTGCATTTGCTTGAGCTGTTAATGAACTCACTTGCTTGGATATAGAGGCAACTTGTGAAGACAAAGTAGTCAGAATGTCTAACTCATGGACTCCAAGTGCTTTCTTTGAAGTGTTGCGTTCAGAAGGCCATTGGTAAGCATTTGCTGCCATCTCTTCTAACAGCTCCATAGTAGCTTCTATGCTTTTTCCCATTAATGATCCACCAGCTGCAGCATCTACAAGTATTCTGGTAGCATTAGACAATCCATTGTAGAAAGTTTGTAGTTGCAGCCAATCTGGTAGCCCATGATGAGGACATCTTCTTAGCAGCTCCTTGTATCTTTCCCATGCTTCATAAAGGCTTTCCATGTCATGCTAGGTGAATGAAGCAATCTCATTCCTCATTTTTGCAGTTTTAGTTGGAGGAAAGAATTTTGCTAGAAATTTTTGTGCCAATATGTTCCATGTAGTGATGCTCCCCACTGGTAAAGAGTGTAACCAGCTTTTAGCCTTATCCCTAAGTGAGAAAGGGAAAAGTCGCAACCTTATGGCATCATCAGAAACGCCATTGTGCTTGAATGTATCACAAATTTCTAGAAAGCTAGCTATATGAGCATTCGGATCTTCTACTGGAGAACCTCCAAATTGATTTGCTTGCATCATTTGAATTATGGCTGGCTTGATCTCAAAGTTATTGGCTGGTATAGGTGGTCTCCTGATCCCAGAAATGGTATCCATGACTGTTGGTGTGGCATAGTCATGGAGTGCTTTGGTGTCTAATTCTTCTCTCAAATCTGCCATTACTTCACTTTGATCTACAGTTGACTACTTCTGTATCTTTCGATTCCTTCGACAAGTTTTCTCGATCTCAAAATCAAATAGCAGTGGCTTAGCAACTTTTGATCTGGTCATACACTAGGACAAACCTGAAAAAAGAAAAGAAACACCAAAGAAAAAAATATGTAAAATAAAAACCAAATTAGGATTAAGATTACTTGGTGTTGATATTAATGATAACAATCCCTGGCAATGGTGCCAAAAACTTGTTACGTGTAAAATGGTTTATCAATTAGCGCAAGTGCACACTATCGTAAACAAGTAATAAAGTAATAAGTAAGTATCGTTCCCTCGAGGATTGTTTCACTAAATACCAAAATTTATAATCCTAACACTATTTGGCAAATCGATTAGTTGGAGAATGAAGTAATTAAATGCAGAAAATATTTAAAGTAAATATGAATGCAATTGGAGTAAAGATAAATATGAATAAAAGACCTAGGGATCAGACTTCACTTAACAATTTCGGATTGAATCATCTATCTACACTAATCCAATTTTAACTTCCTTAATTGATAGTTGAGTTTCCCTAAATTAATCACTAGCCTCTTCCAAGGTCAAGTAATTCTATAACTAATTGCTAATTCACTATATTCCTATGTGAATTACAACAACTAATCATGCATTAGGATTTATGGAACTCATTAAGACTACATAAATCATATGAATATATTCCTATTTCATATGTAATTTACGGTTTTAATTATAGGTTCCATACACATGTATCTCCTTCCAATCTCAACACACATATTGAGTTCATTTAAAAGGTGGCCAATCAATTGAAAGCATTAAGAGCAATAATTAAAACTCAATCTAGGAAATAAAATCGAAATTAGTTTCAATAGATTAGAATTCAATCCGTTATTATCAAGTTACGTCATCACCCTAGGAAGATGAAAAATTAGAATATAATGAAATTAAAAACAAACTGAAAATAAAATAGAAACATCATCACATTCATGATACAAACACAAGGATACAATTACAAATGCATGAAAATGAAAATGCTATCCATCCATGTAGGAGGTAAAACCTAGCCTTTCATGTAGGAGGCATACAAGAACTAAAAATGCATGAACTAAACTACTATCTAAGATGCATGAATCAATGAATGTTGCTAATGCTCTCCACTTCTACCTATTTATAGGTGAATGAATCAGCTGCAAGTCATAAATCTTGACCATTAGCTATCAATCACATTCTTTAGCTACCACCCATGGTCTCTAACTACCCTTTTTGATTATTGCAGTAACAATTCTTCTGACTTGTTGGTAGTTTTTCACCATGAGAATGGCAGATTTACATCTTCCTGTCAACATAGGAGTTGTAGAGCCGGATCTTAACTTTCAAATGCCGCAAAGAACTCCTAATTTTGACATTTCTATCCCAAGTTATGATCAGATTAGTAACCAAAGGTCAGATTCCGTCAAAACCACTGTTTCATCTTCCAAGCAGAATTTGAGATCCTTAGATTCCGAACTGGGCTTTTCTTTAAACATGAAAGTTGCAGGGCTTTTTCTTAGCTTTGTAACCATATAAATAACAGCCCAATATAACATCTAAAACTCCAGATATAGCCTAAAACCTGAAACACGGTCAAAATACAGCATTATCTAAAAGATTTGATTTCATTTCAAATTCAAGACCCATTCACAAAATGCAACTAAATTCATTAAATTAAACAAGATAACATCCAAAAATGCATCATACAAGGGAAAATAAATATGTAAATATTTTACGTATCATCTGGCTTGCAAGGCATTTAGGGTAATTCTTTATGGACACTCTACCACTTTATGTGATCCATGGTATAAGAAATAAGACAAGCTCTTTTTCCTTTTATTGTTAGATGGTTAAGATAAAGTTAATGTTTGCACATAGGGTAGGCATTGTTAGGACCTCTCCCCCACTTTTACGTTTACCATTCTTGCCTAATTATTCAACATTTCCACTAGAATTAAACCCATTTCCTTCATAGGACTTGAGATTAGAATTAGGGAAATTGTAGTTAGATAAGCGCTTGACAGTTGTCACCATTTATAAAAGGATTTGATCTCTTCTCCTTTGAGCCTTTATAGCAGTTTTTTATAAAAGACCATCAACAAAGTATAAGAGTTTATCTTTCTCAATTATATCTTACATATCCAACATCACCACTAAGAACTTCTTCATATACTCTTGCATAGATCTTATTTATCTTAACTTTATTAGCTTGCATCCAACAAAGTAGTCCACATTCCTAAGATAGAACTATGCCTTTTAACTCTTAGTTTAGCTCTTCCCAAATGTTTATATAGCAACTTCCTTCTTGAATCTCTTGGTCCTTAGCCCTATATCAAACTTTTGCATTGTCCATAAGGAATATAGTAGCATGATTTAGTAAAGCTTCCTTTGACTTAATATTGGTAGCATGGAAGTATTGATCCAAGCCAAGCATGAAGTTCCCTAGCTTTTATGTACCCCTTTTCATCCATATATGGCCTTAGTTTGGGGATTTTTAGCTTTCCCTTCCACTTTAAGATACCACAATCTTTCAGATCATTACCAAAGGCCATCATTATTACCTTTATAAAGGCTACTAGGTTAGTTACCTCTATTTGAAGAGCCACTACAACATTCATCATCTTGTTAAATAGGCCTCTTAGAGTATTCTATAATTTAATTTTGGTGGTTTTAATCACAACAAGCTATTCATTGACTTATAGAGTACTACTACTTCTTAAGCTTTCGACCCCTTTGTTTAATTTGAAAGTCTTGGCTTAATGCTTAAGTGCTTCCTAATCTTTAGCTATTTAAAAAATTTCATGGATTTTCTTATTTGCAATCCCTTTACAATATCAACATATGCCTCAAGATTCCCTAGTGCATTCTCAATAGCATTTTCTTAAGTTATGGAATGTGTGGTACTTAGACTTTTAATACTTAAGAATAAGCTAACTGATTGGTCATTACCATTCAAGGTTTCAAAAATGAAAAGTAACATCCATAATAATAAGCACATTAAATCAATATCAAGGCAATACATAGCACATAGTGACACAGTAGCTAGTCACAAAAGCACATATTAAGGCAAAGAAGAAAAATCAAGTAATGTGGGTAAATATGGCAAAAAGCGAACAAAACTATGGATCAATTTTAGTAAAGAAGGGGCTACTTCTTTTATTCATAATATACGTTATTACATAGTTTAAAGTATGCTGGGGAGGCTACTAAGTCACACACTTTAACCCCTAAACTAGTGTCAAGTGACCACCAAGGCCACTGGACTCTCCTTCTTAAAAAGTATTTTAAGTTGAAATTCTACTAGTAGGAGTAGACATACTTCATTCCAACTATTATAAGACTTTTTCTTAGAGCTCGAGAAGTATTAAAGTCCTATAATATATCAAAATAAAGATAAAAATATAAGAATCACAACTATATGCTTATTTGCTCACATTGGATAAATTGTCTAGGTCAAAATTACAAAAGTATGCTAAAAAAAGGAAAAACCTTAAAAATTGTACACAAGTCAAAATCCTACCAAATTTACATTACAAGACCTCTATAAATGCTTGATTTTGTGCAAAGTTTGGTCTAAATTAGAGCTCATTTGTCTTGCCAACTTAGGTTGCAAGGCTGACTTGTGACATGTAGCCATGCTTTTTAAGGAGCTTGGAAGTCTTTTATAATTAAGAAAAGAAAAACACCTTTTTTTAATAATTTTACTTTTTTAGCAAAAAAAAAATAACATTCCAAACTTCTAGCACTCTACTTATCCATGAATTTAGCCTTTTCTCTCTCTGTCTCTCTAATGTCATACAATGAATGATACAAGAGTAATGTAAAATTATTAATGGAATTGCCAATTTGTAAAAGGGAAATTTTGTTCTTTTCATTTTGTTAGTACTTAATTGTTCTTATATACAATGTATAATGATGCATCCTTGAGAAGTTATGGTACTATAAACTTGTATTAGACCTATTCTTATATCCTTGTTTCATCTAGAAAAGAGGTAGATTGAAGCTACATAAATAAGAAAGAAGTATCTTGATAAAATACCAGTAATATTTTTTTGCCTATTAGTTACATCTACTATCATGATGTCATGATATCACATATTGAAGTTATTAATGTATTTAATATTTTTCATGTAGGTGATTGTTGAAAGAGTTAAGAATAGTGATGTACTTAAAATTGATAAGAAAAGTTAGTTTCTTTATTTTTAATTTTTGGCATTTCAAATCCTAATGTAGTTTATATTTTATTATTGTAGCTTTCTATTCCATATTATTAGTTTTTCTATAATCACTTTCAATTAATCATTTTTATTTGATTAAAGTTTTGTTTATAGATTAGATTTCTTTTTTTTAATCTTGTGATTTAAGAAAAGTGATAATATCAAATAGTACTCTTAAATGGACTTTTTGTAGCTTGTTTAGGTTTGCTTGGATAGGTTTTGAAGAATGAAGTGCTAAATTCTAATTATTTTCCCATGTATGTTTATAGTACTAAGCTGAATTGTTAACTTTATTTTTGTTGAAATGGTATAAATACAAGGTTAACAATTTCTTAGTTCTTGGATTTTGAATAAGCTAAATAGAGAAATTAGCATTCATGTGGATTTTGAATACTTCAAAAATTGTTTGGTTGAGACACTACATAAGGAATCTATTAAAAGACAAGTATTTTTTTTTTATGCTAGTGATAGTTTGATGAGTAGAAAGAACAAGTTTCTATAGAATGGATATTGAAAGTTGCTTTCAAAGGTTAAAAGGTTACTACTCTTGAGAGTATTGAAAGTTTAAGTAGCAATGTAACTAATTTTAAGTTTTCATATTTACTTTGCACTTATACATCGTTGTTTCTTTCTCTTTTTCTTTATTTTTCTTCTTTATTGCCTATTTATGGATTTTTAATTTTATCTTAACAATGTCTTAGAAAAAGTGAAATACCATTGGACTAAGGTTAATACTGCAAATTTTTTTGGCTAAATTATATATGAAATTTTTTTTAGTGGGGAGAGGAATTCTTTTCCTATACAATAAGAAGCCTTCAAAAGATTTATGAAAGTTTACAACTTTCTAATATTGTCTCAACAAGGCATGTATGTTCAATTTGATCCAAAACCATTTAGCAATTTCAATTTGTTCAAAAAATTTCTTATAATACTTTTTCATTGCTTTAGCTCTCACTCTTTTCATACCATTTTTTATAATTATTATACTATTCATTAGCTTCTAAATTAAACCTTTTTCTCCTTTCATTTCTTTTAAATTTTCTATTGAAACTTCAAAGCTACCAATTTGACTCACTAAGTTCAATTTTGCTTTAACTTAGCTTTGCTACATATGAGTTAGCTCTCAAGAGGATGAGATTAGTTTGCATTAATTGCTATGGTAAGCTTGGATGGAAGGAATCCTTGTTGAATTTTTTCAAAAAGTAAGCTACTATTAATTGATAATTTTTAATTTAATAATATTGACTTATTAAAGTTTAGCCCAATTGTGAGATATGTATGAGGCCTATTTTAAAATTATGATCTTAAAGATATAGGCTTAGCAATTCACATAGGTTAGTGTGCTTTGGCGGTTGTGTAGGTCAAAGACCCAATAGGTTAGTGTGGTTTGGTGGTTGTAGGTCAAAGGCCTAATAAACCTTTTATGGGGAGGATTACAAGGGTTTTATAAATAAGGATTATGGTTAGGTCCTCTCTTCACTTCTCACATACATAGTTTCTACCCATTAAGAGCCATCACCAAAGGAGAAAAGCGAAAGGGAAGATCTAGTTAAGAAGAATTCATTAACTTCTATTGAATTCAATTATAGCTGCAAAGCCATCAAGTGTGTAGATACAAATTTATACTTATGGTGTTCTAATTATCATACATGAGATTTTAATAATTAAAATTCCTACAATTGGTATCAGAGCCTACATGCATGAAATTAGAACCTAAGAAAATTAATTATGTTTTGTATTATTTTGATTGAAGATTTATGATAAAATTTTATATGTATGATTATTAAAATAAAACCATATAATCAATTTACAATGTTTATTTTATAATTCTTTAATGCATCATCATGAATTTTTCATTTGAAAAATTATTAGTTAGTTTTTCTTGTTAGTAACAATATAAAATTGGTCTTTGCATTTGATTAGTTATACTATGCATTGTGCTTTTTATAAAGTATGAAAGATTTAATGAAATTATAGTATATTTTTTAATAATTTTAGTGATGAATGCTTATATCTATATATGAGGATTGTTAAATTAGAAATCCTAATTTATCAATTTTTTGTACAAAATTGTTTGGGACTCTATAATTTTTTATCTAAAATCTATGCCAAAATATGCACTGGAGGTTCGCTCCTCAAAGTTATGAAATTTGTGTGTTGACTCCTTTTATGTGCATGAAGATAACATAAACTCCATGTTGGTGAACCAAGAAGATGGTTGCCTCTTCACTTGTTCTTCTAATGGGACTATAAGGATATGGAGAAGAGTGTACATAGAAGACTCATACACTCTCATAATGACTTTGAAATTCCAGCCTTCTCCTATAAACGCAATGGCTTTAAGCTCATCTGTGAACAATTCAATCCCTTATAAACCTATTTATCCAGCATGGGTTACGAACCCATATATCCAGCAATGTGAAGTGCTTTTCACACATATTAACATGAAATATTTTTCACATACTGAAAGTGTGAATTAATTATATATTATATATTATTATAATTAATATTCATCATATATTAACTATTTTTTAATATTTCACATAGTGATGGTATGAAACGCATTAGAAATATTTATTACATATTAATTATGTTTTAAAATAACTAAATAATGTTTTCTTGAATTATAAAATTACAAAATCTTCTAAAAAATGGAGTGATATGCTTGTAACCTATTGATGATGTTCACTTTTACTAAATATTTTTAATTAAATTCTGCTATTTTCAAGAGTGAACATAATTATATATCATAATTATGTTAATTTTAAATTTGTTCAAGACTTTGTTATGCAACACTATTTGAGGACTCATTGAGATGCATTAAGTTTTAGCATCATGTAAGGAACGACCTATTGCGTAAATATGGTTGAGTATGCAAATTAAGATATTGGATAATTTATTTTCCTAATTTAAGAAAAATTTTCATTAGCAGTTATAAGTGCTTGGCTGCCAAAGTGGCTCACTTATAGTACTTGGTAAAATATTTTCTTATTTAGAAGTCATAGGATAGTATTAGAATTACCTTATATAATCACCTACCTAAAAAGGGGCTATCATATAAGATAATTTTGGTATGGGGCATAAGTTATTACAATTGAAAATATATCAGTTTAAAAAGTCTATCTACCCAAAGGAGATAGATTTTTGAAAATTAGGTATTTTTATATTAGCCTTATAAGGAGAGTACTTGCTAGCATGTCATATTCTTTGCCCCAAAGAGAGAATATGATGATGCATATAGACTCTCTAGTTATTGTAGCATATTAAGAATTCTTGTTATGTATATACTCTTTTTCAAATTATCCTTTAGTTAATTATTGCATTTTTGTCTTGAATAGTAACTTTTGTTGTAAATGGTAATCAAGCTACCATTGAGATCCTACATGGATCCAATTATAAGAGATGGAATAAAGACCTAAATTTTGCTTTAATCATGAGTGACATTGACATTGCCTTACATATTGATAAGCCTACAGTCTTAATTGCTTAAAGTACCACTGAACAAAATGAGTTGTTTGCTAAATGGGATAGAGTGAACCATATGTGCCTACATGCCTTTAAGAGATCTATCTTTCAGCATTTTTGTGTGGGTTGGACAAGATTGAGAATGTTAAAGAACTCTATAATACTGTTAATCAAATGTACTGAAAATGTAGTAAGTTTAAGGCTAGGAACCTTATAAGCAAGCTAACAAGTATGAGGTATGATTTTTTTGGAAATGTTAGAGACTTCATCATGAAAATGGTCCACATAAAAAACAAATTAGCTTCCTATGAAATCATCCTACCTAATAAAATTATAGTTCACCATGCTATCAATTACTTTCCTCATGAATTCAATAAAAACTAACTATAATATTATGAATGAAGATTAGAATACCAACGATCTGATATTTAAATATGTTCCTAAAGAGGAAAAACTTAAAAGAGAGAAAAATAAGAGTGTATTTCTCACTATTATCTCTAAACCTAGCCACCAAAAAGATTCCAACAAACCTAGGAAGTTTAGATCAAAAGCTTCTAATAAGTTTCACGATAACAAAAGTCAAGGCAGTAATCAAACAAAAGGGATAAGTGGTCCTAATGTTATCATTAAGAAAGATGGTAAATGTTTTTTTTTCTACAAAAAGAAAGGTCATAAGAAATTCAAGTACTAAAAATATAAATCTTAGTTAGAGAAAAAGGATAAATAAGAAGGTAAACCACTAGCTTTTATTTGTTTTGAATCTCATTTTGTTAATGCCCCATTAAACTCGTCTTGGCTTGATAATAGTGCAACTATTCACATTGTTGTTACTTTGCAAGGGTTCAAAAGCAAATGGAAGCCAAGTGAGAAAGAGGCCAAGCTTAGAGTTAGAAATAATGCTAAAGTGAAGTTAGTTTTATAAGAACAATAGATTTAAATTCAGAGTCTAATTTTGGAATTATTTTGGAAAATGTTTTTTATGTACCCTCCTTTAAGAGAAATTTGATTTCAATTCATGTTTTGGATAAACATGGTTATCATTTTATTATTAAGAATGAAAAGGTTGATTTATCTTTAAATTTCAAAGTTATTAGTGAATTTAAGTTAATCGATAATTTATATAGATTATGCTTGGCCTAAAATAATGAATACAATAGTATGAATGTTGAAAACATAATGTCTAAGAGAACCTTAGTTAGTGAAAAGTCTTTCTAGTTATGACATAAAAGATTGGATCACATCTTAAATAAGAGAATTAATAGATGATAAAAGATGATTCTTTACCTTCTCTTAATTCTGAAAATTTTGACACATGTGTTGATTATGTAAGGATTAAGCTAACGAAGACTAAAAGTAAAGGGCCTACTCAAAGTTTTGCCCTTTTAGAAATTATGCATATTAATATTAGTGGACCACTTACTCCTACTTTATGTAGTAATAAATATTTTGTTATCTTTATTGATGATTTTTCTTGTTATGGCTATCTCTACCTAATTAAGGAGAAGTTTGATACTTTGAAATTTTTATTTTTTTTTAAATGGAGATAGAGAAACAATTAGGAAAAGTCATCAAAATTGTTAGATTCAATCGATGTGGTGAGTATTATGGTAGACATGCTATAACTAGACAGTATATGGGACCATTTGCCAAATACTTATAAAAGAATAGGATAATTGCCCAATATACTATATTTGGTAGTCTTGAACAAAATGGTGTGGCTCAAAGGTGGAATCACACTCTCAAGGATATGATGAGGAGCATGGTAATTAGAACTAATCTTCCTAAATCTCTTTAGGGTGAAGCCATAAAATGTGCATTATATATATTAAATAGAGTACTTAGCAAATCTGTACCAAAAACACATTTTGAATTGTGGACTAGTAAGAAACCTAGCTTGAACCACTTTGGAGTTTAGGAATGTCTTGCAAAAGTCATAATTTATAATCCTTTTGAAAAGAAAACTAAGCCTCGATCTACTCATTGCTACTTCATAGGGTAACTAGATTATTCCAAAGGGTACAAATTCTATTGTCCTAAACATGGAGCTAAAATTGTGGAATCACAAGTGGCAAAATTTTTGGAATAGGATGCTGTAAATAGAAGCAGCATAGAAGTTATCAATGATAATGAACCCACAAGATATGTCACTTTCCCTTTCTCAAATCCCAAAGTCTTGTAGTACCAATAAATATTGAAAGAGAAGATAATGTGCAATAGAGTGCAAATCCTCTCCCTCTTGATCATCCTCCTAATCTAATTCCTGATCCTATTGATGTAACTCAAGCTTAGGAGAATAAAGTTAAGGTGCCTTTGAGAAGATCTACTAGACAAAGAAAATTTGCAATCTCTAATGATTAATTAGTTTTTCTTGGAGAAAGTGACTATGATATTAGTCATGTTGTTAATCTTGTAACTTTCAAAGATGCAATAACTAGTCCACAGTTTAATATATGGATGGATGCAATGAAAGATGAAATAAATTCTATGGCTCACAATGGTGTTTGGGAGCTTGTTGAGCTTCCAAAAGGATGCAAACCTATTGGTTGTAAATAGGTGTACAAAACCAAGAAAGACATTAAGAGAAATATTCAAAAGCTTAAAGTTAGATTGGTGGCAAAGGAATTTACTCAAAAAAAATGAGTGAGCTACAATAAGACTTTTTCACTAGTGTCATCTAAAGATTCTTTTAAAACTATTATGGACTTGATAGCACACTATGAACTAGAGTTTCATCAAATAGATGTGAAGATAACCTTTTTGAATAGGGATCTAAGAAAAGAAATTTATATAATACAATGAAATGGTTTTCAAGAACCTAGAAATGAACACTTAGTGTGTTGATTTAAAAAGTTGATTTTCGGGTTTAAACAAGCTTCCAAGAAATGATATTTTAAATTTGATGAGATGATCGCTTCCATGGGCTTTTAGGAAAATAAAGTTGATCACTGCATATACTTTAAGATTAGTAGGAGTAAGTATATTTTTCTTGTCTTTTATGTGGATGATATTCTATTATCTAGTAATGATAATAAGTTGTTAAATGAGACTAAATGATCATTTTCCAAGATTTTTAATATGAAAAATCTTAGAAATGTTTCATTTGCTCTTAAGATAGAGATTCATAGAGATCGATCTAGAGGTTTTTTAAGACTTTCACAAAAAGTCTTACATTGCTCATGTACTTACTAGGTTTAACATCCAAAATTGTAAAGGTGGGAATGCACATATTATAAAAGGTGATAAACTCAACCTTAGTCAATGTCTTAAGAATGATTTAGAAAAAGAATCAATGAAAAACATACCTTATTCTAGTGCATCAGGGAGTCTTATGTATGTATAGCTTTGCAGTAGGCCAAACATTGCATTTGTAATTGGAGTTCTTTATAAGTATCTTTCTAACCATGTATAGATCATTGGGTTACTGTCAAGAAAGTGTTGAGGTACTTACAAAAGATAAAAGATTATATATTAGTTTACAAAAAAGTTGACAATCTTAAGATTGTTGGATACACAAATTCTAACTTTGCTAACTATCAGGATGATATGAAATCCACTTTATGATACATTTTCATGTTAGCTAGAGGAGCTATATCTTGAAAGAGTGTGAAACAAACACTCTTAACTTCTTCCACTATGTAGGCTAATTTTTTTACATGTTATGAAGTAGCTACGCAAACTATTTGGCTAAAGAATCTTGTCCTTAGTCTTCATATTATTGATTCTATCTCTAATCCACTAAGGATTTACTATGATAACAAATCTTCCATATTGTTCTCCAAAAACAACAAAACCACATGCAAGTCTAAGCATTTAGAAATAAAATATATTAAATTTAGAGATTTTGTGAAAAATGGTGACGTTACTGTAAAGCATATTGATACAAATAATATGATTACTGAACCTCTAACTAAAGGACTAAGACTTGTAGTTTTTAGCAAATATTTTAAGAATATGGGTGTCTTGGGGTCTTTTAACTATTTAACTGGTGGGAATATATTTCTTGTATTTGATACTCTTATGTTATAATTTGTTATGTTAGGCCCTTTTTTATGAGATATTTAATTTCATTGATGATAATCATAAAGTTGATATTCTATACTATTATATACTTGTACATGTACTTATAAGTATTGAAATTTTGTTTCTTAAGACTAGTGTCTATCTTAAGTATGACTTTGATATCAAGAAAGTATGTCTTATAGAATGACACCATTGAATGATCTCAAGAATATAGATGAGACTTACATAAAACATATGGATTTCTTCTCAAGTTTAGAGAAATCACGGAGCATCAATAATGAAAATAACATTGGTACTTGTAACCATGGATTGGTCCTATGTCAATATGAGGCATAAAGGCTGCTATAATTCAATGTTAGTTAGCTATATTAGATAGGATTGTTGTGATATTATCTAAAAAGACTAAATTATTTTTTAATTATGGCCATATAAAAGTTTTTAATCAATCAATTTGGAGTCTTTGTTGGTGTGTGTCCTAGAACCAATCATATAAAATGATTAGAGTTATACACAATGTATTATATTTTATTTTAGGTAATTTAATTATTATATTTTATTTTTATTATTATTATGCGCAATTTATAACTTAATATAATAATTATCCTTGGAATAGCTTTGCTATTCCTAAAATGCCCCTAGTCAAGTATTATTATGAAAAAGGATAGTAATAATACATCGAGACTAGCATGTATAGTGACTGATGATTACGAATCATGGATATGTGATATCAAGTCAATATATGAGTACATTGCTAGTGAACAATGTACTGGACTGACCCACTATGAGAATATTGCATGGATAAACGTGTCATAAGTTATTCTCATATGATCACAACTACGCATAAACCTTTGACCTGAAGTCACTACGGTTCCCTACATGAGGAATTACTCACTTTAATATTGTCCTATGTCACCTTTAATCAGGTGACAAGTAGGGCATTGATTGGGTGTATCATAAATCATGTAGAGGGAAATGAGTGATGTAAATGGGATTTTGTTACTCTTGTATAAAAGAGAAATATCCTTGGGCCCCTTGATTGAGTGAGACTTAGAAATGCATGGCCATGCTCAATTGAATTAATATGTGATATTAATTATTTATTTTAAGTCTACTCAGTATCAAGAAATATAAATTGAACATTGATGAGGATGACACATTCCATGCCTCCAGTTCAATTTGGATATTATTACAAAAGGGTTATGATGTAAAACGTTGATCATGTATTAGGTGGATGTCGAATCACAGACATTCTTACTACTTGAGTGGCAGTGATGTATTGCTAGATACCGCTCGCTGTCTATGGCTCAATAATAAGTCATTGTCAATGTAGTAAGAACCTACAGGGTCACACAAAAGGAGTAGGAATAAGACAATAATTAATTGGACTTTAATTATATTAATATCCAATTAATTGGACTTATTTTCGTGCATATATATTATTAAGAATAATAAATTCACATTTTTTATATATATATATATATATATTATGTGATATTATTTGATATTAAAGTAATATCAAGTAATTATCTTATCAGATATTAGATAAATATATTATGAGATAATATTATTTTGATATTTGATAACTATATGCAATTATCTAATATTAAGATATTTATATTATGAGATAATATCATTATCTAATATTAGATAATTAATAGATAAGCCTTATCTCTTCCCATTATCTCTAGGATAAGGATAAGATGAGTTGTTAAGTGTGATTAGGATTTTGGAAGCATTATCCTAGTAGGACTAGGATTATGGCTTGCCTAAGTTCTATAAAAAGGGACTTGAGGGCAGCACTTAAGAATCACGTTTTAAGCTTCCATATAAATCCTAAATCACTCAGAAAACATCCAATTCTAATTCTTAGAGAGAAAAACACATCCTAGCAGATGCGTGGAGGGTGAGAGGTCGTTGTTCATTCCGTGTGGATACCGTAGAGACGCTATACCTTCCGGCCAGTGTTTGATTCATCCGCTCTCAAGTTTTGATCAGTAGAAACACGAGTGCCCAATAGGTAAAACCCTAATCATTGACTTATGCTTTTTGCATGGATCCTAGGTAGAATTCGGATCAAAATTTAAAATTTCGCTGCATGTGATAATTCGAATTCCCAACAGTCTTGTTTTCAAAATGTATTTTATTAAAACTCTTATAAAACCTAATTAATATTGCTCAAGTGGGAGAATATTAGAATTTTTCATAAAGTAACCTTTATTAATTAGTAATTTTTAATTTAATAAAATTGACTTATTAAACTTTAGCCTAATTGTAAGATATGCATGAGATCCATTTTAAATTTGTGATCTTAAATATGTGGGCCTAACACATCTACATAGGTTAGTGAGGTTTGGTGGTTGGGTATGCTGGAAATCGCGCATCATACATGCACAACGGAATAAAAATTTTGCACGATTTCCACCAAGGATCCATGCGAATTTAGAACGCCATAGATTAGGGATTAGGGTTTATACCTTTCGGCCAAAAATCTTCTGTCCGCTACACAGCAAATCCGATCTGCTTCTGTTCGTTTCCAATCCAATCTACTCTCCAAATCATGAACCAGAATAGAAACTAGGAGATCAGATCACCAGTGCAGCGTTTAATGTGCTGCACCTCTATGGTATCCACACGAACCCATGAATCACTGATGAATGTCCACACAAACATCGGTTGGAATTGATCTCCTTTCACCTTGTAGTGCTAGCTACGCCTCTTCAGGGGTTTTAGTCAAGGAGAGGTGCTAGGATTTTTCTATGCCTTTTTGGGGTGCGTGAATAATGATAATCATCCTATTATTACCCAACAAGCCTATTTAAATAGGTGCATAGAAAAACCTAACCTATTTGGGCTTTATTCCATGTACAATTATAGGCTTACTATTGGGCCTTATAATTATAACATGAATTCCCAAATATTAAGCCTAAACAATTTGGTCCATTAATTCCAAATTCACTAGGCTTTAAGTGTGCGACCCTACAGGCTCTCATTACGTTAGCAATGACCATTGATCATATTAATGATCATAAACAATGATTGGTGTCTAGCAACACATCATTGTTACCTAAGTAATGAGAAAGTCGGTGATTTGACTAAACTTTTACACATGATCATCACCTATGTCCTTTTGTCCTATACATCTAGATTGAGCACGAGACATGGACCGTGTCATTCCCGTATAGCCCAATCTTAAAGTTTCTTGATTCCTATGTAAGCTGACTGAAACAAATGTAATCGACATCCCATGTCAATTCATCTGAACATGGCCATGCATTTTCTTAGCTTTACTTAATCAAGGGGCCCATAGATGTTACTCCTGTTATATAGGAGGGACAAATCCCATGTTGATCACACAAACCCCTCTGCATGATATGTGACATATCTAATATCTACCCTTACATTCACTCAATCATTAGTGACATAGAATAGTATCAAAATATGAAACTCACATGTAGGGAACCTTAGTGATCTCAGGTCAAAGGACCATATTAATAATGATCACTAAGAACCACTCATGACACTCATATAATGATCCATGTAGTGTTTTTAATATGGGTCGGTCCAGTATACAAGTTCTCTAACTTGTACTCATGTGCAAACTTAATATCCCTTATAAGTCTTCACACATGCTAGTCTTAACATATCAAAGCAACCTAATCCATAATGATATATGACTAGGGACATTTAAGAATACAATTATTCTAAGGTTATTATCATAATTAAATATATTACGCAGACAATATATATAAATATAATAATTGGAATTGCCATTAAAATAACATGATTCAAAATTACAATCACCAATATGATTGGTTTTAGGGCATATACACTAACAGTGTAGGCCAAAGGCTAGTAAAACTTTTATGGGAAGAATTACTAGGGTTTTATAAATAAGGATTATTGCTAGGTCTTCTTTTCACTTCTCACATATACGATTTCTACCTTTTGAGAGTTGCCACCAAAGGAGAAGTGCAAAGGGGAAGATCTAGTTAAGAAGAATTCATTAGCTTCTGTTAATTCAATTATGGCTATAGAAGCATCAAGTATGGAGATACAAATTTATATTTATAGTGTTCTAATTATCATACACAAGATTCTAATAATTAAAATTCTTACAATCCTTTCATATACTTTTTGTATTGCTTAGTTAATTTTTTTGACTTGTGTGGCTACTTTGTTGAATCCATTGAACTTGGTGTTTTCGTATTCTTTTCTCTAATTTGATATATTTGAATTTTTTTAAAATTTATATATGTTCTAAATTTTGCACATAAGTGTATATTATTGAAATCTATTACAAAACTATGCTAACTAATCCATTGTTGAAGATTGTTTACTATAGAATTTGGCAAATATTGAGAGAGGTACCATAGGATTGTAGAATATAATTCTAATAATTTTGAATAAGTAGTTTACATAGTTTGATAGTTCAAAACCTAATGGATATAACATGATAAATTTTAAATGACCATTCAATATAGATCTACATAATTTGATAGTGCAAAACCTAACAGATATTGCTTGATGGATTTTAAATGATAATTCAAGCATAGAGTAGGTGTCAAATATATTGCCTACTCAAATTTTTCTAAATGAATTATTGCATTTGATTTCTTACTCATATTAGTAAGCATCATGGACACTGCCTATCATTATAAATATGCTAAGATTATATGCTAGAGGTTAAACAAACATGTTTTCTCATTTTGTTCAACTTATTCAAGGTTTTCTTGTAAGGTGACAAGGAATGTACTATATAAATTATAAGTTCTAGGGTTACAAGTTTAGGTAGCTCCATAACTTTTTAGATTATGAACTCTCTCAATTGATATGTTTACATTTTTAATGGACAACAAATGTTATATTCAAAAGAATATGCTCTTGACTTATTCAAATGAATGGGTTTTAAATGCCTTTATTGGAAAAGAGTTGGCAACTTCCTTCAAAAAGTAAGTAAAAAATTTAATAGATTATTTTAATTGGTGTATAGAAAAGTTTTTAAACTAGGGTTTGTGTATATGGGTTTTTGATGTATAATACAAGGGTATTTGTGATTATAATAAAATGCATTAAAGTCTAGAAGATTAAAACCTTTCTCAGTCATCTTTAATAATCTTCCTTGTTCTCTACTAGCCACTTACTATTGATTTAATACATTGGTGAGCTCCATTTCCCCTTTTTTAGGTATTTTATTTTTCATCTATCCATAATATATGCTTCATCAATATATGCTATCTAATGTCTTGAGAGGGAGAATAACAAATAGGAAAGTCACTTTTTCTAAGAGAGGAAATGGGCTTATCAAGAAAGCTTATGAACTCATTGTTCTCTATGATTTTAATGTTGCTTCCATCATGTTTTCTTTGCTTAGGAGAGCCACTGTCTGCTTTTCATGGGAAATTATGTGCAAAAGATGTTATGGAGAAATTCTAATACTTCTATAATTGGGTAGAAAGGAAGATGGCAAGGTTTGGAAATGGAGAAAGAATATTAGTAGTGAGAAAAATAGAATGAGAAAGTATAGTGATCTAAGAGGTATTCTACCTAATTAACCCATTCACATTTGTGGGCTTGCATGCAATTTGATAGTTTCATCTTACAACAACACTTATGTAAATCATGAAAATTTGGAGGTTAGCCCATTCACTTTTTGATAGTTTATTTTTCTTTGTTTAATTTGTTAGTGTATATGCCCTAAAACCAATCATATTGATGATTGTAATTTTGAATCATATTATTTTCATGGCAATTTTAATTATTATATTTATATTTTGTCTGCGTAATATATTCAATTATGATAATAACCTTAGAATAATTATATTCTTAAATGTCCTTAGTCATATATCATTGTGGATTAGGTTTCTTTGATATGTTAAGACTAGCATGTGTGAAGACTTATATGGGATATTAAGTTTACACATGAGTACAAGTTAGAGAACTTATATATTGGACCGACCCATATTAAGAACACTACATGGATCGTTATATGAGTGTCATGAGTAGTTCTTAGTGATCATTATTAATATGGTCCTTTGACCTGAGATCACTAAGGTTCCCTACATGTGAGTTTCATATTTTGATACTATTCTATGTCACTAATGGTTGAGTGAATGTAAGGGTAGATATTAGATATGTCACATATCATGCGGAGGGGTTTGTGTGATCAAGATAGGATTTGTCCCTCCTATATAACAGGAGTAACATCTATGGGCCCCTTGATTAAGTAAAGCTAAGAAAATGCATGGCTATGTTAAGATGAATTGACATGGGATGTCGATTATATTTGTTTCAGTCAGCTTACATAGGAATCAAGAAACCTTAAGATTGGGCTATACGGGAATGACACGGTCCATGTCTCGTGCTCAATCTAGATTTATAGGACAAAAGGACATAGGTGATGATCACGTGTAAAGGTTTAGTCAAATCACTGACTTTCTCATTACTTGGGTAACAATGATGTGTTGCTAGACACCAATCATTGTTTATGATCATTAATATGATCAATGGTCATTGCCAACATAATGAGAGCCTGTAGGGTCGCACACTTAGAGCCTAGTGAATTTGGAATTAATGAACCAAATTGTTTGGGCTTAATATTTAGGAATTCATGTTATAATTATAAGGCCCAATAGTAAGCCTATAATTGTACATGGAATAAAGCCTAAATAGGTTAAGTTTTTCTATGCACCTATTTAAATAGGCTTGTTGGGTAATAATAGGATTATTATCACCCAAAAAGGCATAGAAAAAACCCTAGCACCTCTCCTTGACCAAAACCCCTGAAGAGGCGTAGCTAGCACTACGAGGTTAAAGGAGATCAATTCCAACCGGTGTTTGTGTGAACATTCATCGGTGATTCATAGGTTTATGTGGATACCATAGAGGTGCAGCCATATTAAACGCTGCACTAGTGATCTGATCTTCTAGTTTCTATTCCAGTTCGTGATTTGGAGAGCAGATTGGATTGGAAAATGGACAGAAGCAGATCGAATTTGCTGTGTTGCAGACAGAAGATTTTTTAGTCGAAAGGTATAAACCCTAATCCCTAATATATGGCGTTCTAAATTCGCATGGATCCTTGGGGGAAATCGTGCAAAATTTTATTCCGCTGTGCATGTATGATGCACGATTTCCAACATAATTATATTATTTTCTTTAATGGTTTTTGTTAAAATTATCAAAATAGATTGCAAATGTAATGGCATAAGATAATTATTTCTTAGGAACTATATACTATGTTTTGGGAAAGTCATGATCCAAATAAGTACTAAGTCAAGATCTTTATACTCCTTATGATAGAAACCACTATAGGTAGTTAGGTATATATGAATCATTCTAACACAAGTTTCTTCTTTTTCATCAATATGACAAAAAGATTTCTAATATTTTGCAGATGTTTTTATATGGAAATGCTTAGTTGTACCGTTATGCATAAATACTAGTAGATTGTTAGACAAGGTGTTTGTACAAAATTCCTAACAACCTTGTTTCTTTTATGATTTATTAGTTAGTTGTGATTAAGTTTTGGATTGTCACCTTTGATGGACTGAGGATAATATTCTCTATGTGGATTAAGAAAAAGTTTTATTGATAGCTATATTTGAATGTAGTTTTGTACATTAATAGTTATGGGACAAATGGTTAGCTGATACCATTGTTAAGAGACACACGTTCTAATTGTACTTGATAATTACTAATTTTAGTTTTGTAACTTGTGATAGGAAAGAATGATGATGAAGATGGTATGTAAGAATTTCATGACATAGATGTGGAGGATTAAGTTTTTTCATGTTATTGATATATAAAATTTTACAGGAAAATTCTTGTCTTTTGAATATTTCTTATATGAATTTCTTGTCTTAAATTAATAAAAAAATAGATATCCTTTTTGTAGTTTCATTATTACTTTAAATTTTAATATGTTTTTATATTGAAAAATTGATTTAAAATTTATGACAAGTGGAATATTAATGTTTTAATTTGTGCATATTATCATTATTTAAAATAATTAAAATTTAAAAAAATTGGATGCACTAATATTCAAAAGCAAGAGGTCAAAATTTCTGCCTAAAAAAAAAACAAACAACAATCAAAATGTGTTGCTTAAAATAAAATTATTGCCTATTTTTTACAAGCAACGGTTAAAAACTATTGTTAAATATGAAAAAAAAAATATTGCTAATAGTGAGAAATAGGCAGTGATAAAAAACTATTGCTAAATATGAAGTAAAACAATTGCCCATATTGTAGAATAGGCAAAAATGGTGTTAAATATGGAGGTAAAACTATTGCTTATACTCTAAAATAAGCAATAAAAAAATCATTACTGTAGAAAAAAGGTGAAAACTATTGCCTATAGTACTAGAATAGGCACTAGTTTTTAATAATTGTTGTTAAAATTTAAAAAGACCATTGCTTAAACTCAATAAAATAACACTTGGAAATCATTCCCTATTTTTTACATAACACTTTTGAGACTTTAGGCAATAGCTTTCTGCTGTTGCCGGAGACCAGAAATGTTGTAGGCATAACCAGATTCCACGCTGGTTTAGAAGGAGAGTAACTTTGAGATGTCTAATAGTGCATCATGCACTTCCCCAGTTAATAAGTGAACTTCGAATCTCACCGTTTAAGACTGACAAAAATAAATAAATAAATAAAGGGAGGGTACAAGGAGAACTCTTATATTTAAACTGAGAAAATTGAAACTTACCTTTGCGCATCGATGGCGTACCTGTCGACAATAGCACAATGTTCTTGCTGCATTTGTAGGAATTTCCTCTTTTAATGCAAGAGTCAAAGCAGTGGTTGGCGCAGCAAATTTTTTCCCATAAGTATATGTCATTGGCATGCAAACCCGTCGACAATAGCACAATGTTCTTGCTGCATTTGTCAAAAACGCTCTCAGATAGTTTTGTTTTAACCAAAGAATACTTATCAACCAGTTTGGATCAACCAAAGTGATGAAAACTTCAGTTGGAGAGCTGTAGTTTTAAATTGTAATTGTGATATATTTTGTAATTAATTACAAATGCAGATTTTAACAATAAAATAATAGCAAAAAACAGTGCTTGCAGATTACATATGTAGTAACTACAATTTTGCAATCACAACAGTTGACGCCATCGGCAATTTAAACCTACAATTGGCAATTCAGACCTGGTCGGAATTACCAATTTACTGGAGCAACCAATTGATTAAAAATAGAATATTTTGAGAATGGTATAATGACTCAAAAAATTTTATTAGTGAACCTGGATATACGGGAAATATTGGAAGAAGAATCCAAAGCTCTAGTGGCAATGGAATAATGCCGGACCAATCGAATACACCAAGTACCTATAGAATAAAATGGAATTGAAAGGTAATGATAAAAAAATAATTAATTTGTTTGACATCAGAAACTAATTTCTGTCATTCTTTTGATAAAAAGAATATGTGATGTGTATTTAATTACAATTTCTCCTTTTTTTTTAACTATTTATAAGAAAATTCTTGATTGAAATGGGAAAATAAGATCCAAACATAGTATCATAATTTTTTCTTTTTTGCTATAGGTAAAAATAACAAAATCATTATACTTAGGCAAACAAAAATCTGATATCAAACTCATGATATAAAGCAAGGGATTTAAAATAGGAAAACATTGTATATATCAAAAATAGATTTAAATTTTTATATCCATTATATTAAATGGAATAAATTTGTCCAACCATCCTTTATTTCATAGCAGTCCTTAATTTTTATTCAAAACTCAATTTTAAATCTCATTTTTGGTACATAAGTATTGTTGTTTAAAATATTATCAAATGTTATCTAAATCAAAATTTTCGGCGGTATAACTTTTTACATATAAAAACTTACATTTGGTGTATTTGAATAGCTCAATACAAGAATTAAGAATTAATCTTTTACTTATAGCAACCATCCATATATCTCTTTCCACCAAGATCACAATGAGGTAACATTGCTTGCCATAGGTTAGAAAGAAAAGAACCTATTCTAATCTAACCAGGCTTGTTTACATCATATAGAATACCTATACACAACAATTCTACGATTCAAGTCAATCCGGATGTGTTTCAAACTGTAGCAAGAACGCCTGCTCTACTGTATAGAACAAAAATTATGGATTTCAAGTGATAAATTATGAATAACCCTTTAGATGCTCCGGAGATAATACATTTAGATATCTTGTTATGTATAGAACAAAAATCTGAATTCCACTGCTCAGGGAAAAATTATAAATTTGGAAATAATCAAAGTGATAAATTACTTAACCTATATATCTAAGCTCCCAATTTTGAATTCATAGTATATAACGAAAGTATTGGTGGATAACTCCTAATTGAATATATAATATTCTTTATATTTATTATCTAATATAAAATGTAAAAACTAAAAATAATATGAAAGGAGGTCCCAATGTGGGCGTTGTGCTCGGAAGCCAAATTGGCTTGGCGTCTTGGGTGTATAAACCAGATTTGGCTTTGTACCGTAGAAGAAAGCCTTAAAAGCTCTTTGAAAGCAAAATGGAGAATAAAAAACAATTGGATGATATTTATTTTTAAAATAAAATAAATTTAAAAAAATCATCAATTTCCTTTTTTTTTCATATATTTTACCTCTGAGCACACTATTATTGAAGAATTTACACATTGACGACTCCAGTGGGAAAAAACACTAGTCCAATAGATTTGCTAAGAGAGGTTCTTGATATGTTGCACACCAAATTATGTTGAAAGTAACCATTTTTTTACATGTTTGCCATCTCTTACTTTTGGATTCAACCTATTTCACATCAATTATTATTATTTTTAATTGATTTTGAGAAGGTGAATTCAGGTGCAAAAGGACGGACCTTTGTAGCAATTGTTATTCGTATTCCACATGTTGTTAAAACCGTAAGAACTTTTATTATTTTGGGCGTCATTAATTGGATTTTCTTATTTTTATTAAAATCAAATTAATATAAATAGCTCAAATTTATAATCCAGATTATTATTAAGTGATCCAATAGGTTTTTAACTTATCTCTTGAGTATAGTATTTTATTAAGAATATGATGGGTCCTGTTGGGGTGTAGAACCTGTAATTAAATCCATGATAGGTGGACGCAATTAGGATTTATTAATATGAGATTAGGTCCCCTTTCTACACATAAGGCAATTGATAACTTATTTTATCAAAGTTGCCATGTGCTATCGAATGTGAAGGAGGAGAAGATCTAAATCTCTTAATAACCACTTATATAATTATGATTTCTTTAGAAGATTATTAAAATAAATCAAGAGGTACGTAATCCTAATTTCTCTTTTAGTTTTAGTTCATCAAAATTTGTGATTTTAGATTTGATATGAAAATCTTGTTAAATACTAAAAATTCCTACATATGGTATCAGAATAGGTTATATAAAACTAGAACTCTGATTTAATTAATTATGATTTTAATTTAATTTTAATCAACAATTATTTTTGTATGGTTTTATTAAAAAATTTTTGAATTGTAGAATATTGTTTTGGCTTTTAAAATATATATATAAACTCGTTTTATATTATATATATATATGTTCCGGGGTTCTGTATATATAAACAAATTGTAAAGAGACCTCATTTTGAATAATATTATATTATATTCTAATTATATAAATTCATTTCTATATATCGTAAATTGAATTTCATTTCATATGCGCTTTGTATATGCATATTTGAGTTTTATATATAAATTGAATCTCGTCTCGTCTGTTAGCATTTTGTATATATAATCTCGTTTCGTATGTTTAACATTTTATATATGCTTTTGTACTAAATTCTGAAATTGTTCTTGGCTGTTAGCATTTGAAATTTATTATATATATATATATATATATATATATATATATATATATATATATATATATATATATATATATATATATATATATATATATATACTGAAACAAAATGAAACGGATTTCAAAGCGCCACTGCCATTGCAAATATATAATATATATACATATGTATGTTTTAATGTTTTGGATATGCTTTGATGTTTTCTATTTATATATTATATATGTTCTAGCATTCAATTATATATATATATATATAAATATGTATATAATTTTTTACATGTTAGTCATGCTTCAAATTTTATGTGTGTGTGCTTTCTTTCATTTAATATAGCATGAATTTAATCATTAAAATTATTTTGATATGTTTTGAGGATGAGACACATCTTGGAAATTTTTATATGGAGATAAAAATTTTTATAAGCAATTTTGATATATTTTTCTCTATTTAGAATTAAGGTAGTGTAATTAAACATTTTTCATCACAGTAATCATTTAACAAAGTAACTAATTTCACTTTCGATTTTATTTATTAGAAGAGATAGACTATTTTGAAATATGAGGTTTATTTTATCTCTCTTTTAATGTAAAGGATTTTGAAAAATATATTAGTAAACTTTTCCTTAGTGAAATATAAAATCTTGAGATAATGAAATTATCAAATTCAACCATTGATATGAGATTAAGGAAAATTTCAAAAATATTTCTAGCATGTAATTTACTATTATTTTTATATTATAAATTTACATGAATGATATGAATATTTTGGTTTACATATGATATGTATACTTTATGAAATCACATACTAATTTACACTCATAAGATGATCTAAGTGGGAATGGTTTTGTTTTATTCTACAATATGGAGCATGATCAATTGCTTGCATAATAATTGAAATGGTAGAAATTGTTTTGTTTCTTGGGAAACATGCATGTTTAAAGTGGATATGAAAATAATAATTAATTATGGGGTTATTATTTCTCTCATAGGAATTTATTGGTAACGTGAGTAATTGTTACTACAGTAACTTTCTTGCTTAACTAATACATTCCTATTATACTCTTTTGATACATGATACTTAATTACAGCCTATTGATTATCACATGAGATTTTTACTTGTAATGTAAGTACCTACCACCACAATGGGTTTCTTATGGATCCAATAGAATCTTGTTAAAATATTTTTTGGATATCATAATTTGTAATAGGGTATTCCATGGGAATTTATTTGGTGCTAATAAATATCCATCACCATAGTAACCATTTATTAAGCCAATATATCCCAATTAAATTTTATGGAATGTTCTTGTTATCTTAATTAATTTATACTATAATCTACCCATAGGGGGTTATTATATAAATTAGTTAAGTGAAATATAGTTTTTTTTTATGTAATTTTATGTATTGAAAATCTATTCACCCATAGGTCTTAGATTTTTTGTTTCTCCTAAGAAAGGTGATCTTTCTACCAATAGGTGTTAGATTGCTTTTCTTAGAAAAAATGTATTTATTATCCAATTGATTTGTTATTGGGAATTTTTTTGAAATACTCTATATTCTTTACCTACAAGAGAGTTTGTAATGATACACTTGGAGTGCCAATGCTATAATGACTATCATTATTTGTTTCCCATGTGTGAAATAATGATTGTGCAATGATAACACATTTTATTTAAATAGTAATCTAACTTCTATCAATGAATTTTGACTTTGTTTATTTAAAAAAATTACAATTTTGATTTTAAATGCTCTTGATATGAATATCCATGAGGATATGTGATTTATTATTTATAAAATAATTTTTGATTATGTGTATATATTATTAAAGTTATTATTATTAAAAAAATAGTTTTGTTCCAAATTTATTAATTCCATAATTTAGAAGGAATGCTATCATAGCATATTATTGATGATATTATAGAATTTATATTTTTATTGGAACAATGTGAAAATTGAATAATTTTACATATATTTTTTAATGTTAAATAATTTTTTTTATAATTTGTAATATTTGTTAAACTATGTGCTAGACATTCTGCCCATAAAAGATTGTACAGTTATATACTTGAAATTTTGTAAAATTTATTAATCATACTTTGAAATTATTTTTTTAATTTTATAATTAATTTTATCAATCATTTATGAATATTTCCCATAAAGATTTAGAGAAATATAAACTATTTCATATTTTTTAATATCAATTCATGAATTTCTCGTAAAATTTTCAATTAGAGAATTCATGTAAAGAAATAACGAGCACTATGAACTTATATTTTAATATATGCTTAACATTTTTATATATAATTTTATGTATTGGAATTTTTTCTATGTTGCCTATAATAAATTTTGACATGTGATTCATTTATTTCTAATAAGTGATACTTTTAACTAATTAAAGTTAAAATATTTTAAATTAATTATTAAAGAATTTTGACATCAATGGGAGTATTATGATATTAAATGTAATCATTTATATTGGATATTAATATTATTTTTTAATATTATTATTATAATTTTAAAGTTATGATATCGTAATATAATTGAAAAGTTCTATTTCAAAGTTTCATTTATATATATATATATATATATATATATATATATATATTATTGTTTTTTTATGATCATATAAGGATTAAGCATGCTCATATATAGGTATAAATTTTATGACCATTTTATCAATTTTTTTAATTATATATACTCCTTATCATATTTTATAGTTCCTAACACAATGATGTATTTAGGAATAATTAATATATTTTGAAATATATATTAAAGGTATAATAATCCTAAACTTTTGGTCAATTTTTGAATTTTAGATTATGATATAAAATATTACAAGATATAATAATTTTATACAAGAAAACTAATGATTCTATGATGAATTAATATACCATTTAAATATTATCTTAATTTTGATAGTAATTACTTCCACTTGGTAATATACATGCCTTTAAAGAAATATGTAATTAAGTTTTTTTTTGTGTTCATGTTTGCCTCATTTGGATAATATTAGACTTTTGTTTTAAGTCCTAGCTAATATTCTAATGGGAATTATAACATTAAATTTTGATAAAGTTAAATAATGGTCCTAAAAATTTTGAAAGAATCTTTTTAGGATATGTTTGATATATTAAGCATAATTCAAAGATCTTATTTATGAAGGGAATATTTTGTGATAAGTGTTAAATTAATAAAAAAATTATGAGGATTGTATTGTCCTTAATTGTTTATATATTCTAAGATGGTCTCATCTTAAGGAAAGCTTATCATTAATGGTAATATTGATCGTACATTGTAAATTTGATATTTTCCCTTAATTTAAATCAATGTACTAATTTTAAGAAGTTTCAAGTAAAATTTAATCATTTTCTCTTTATGTTTTTGTGAATTGCATTATGTTATGGGCTTATGATTGATGAGTTAGATAACTTTATTTGTTATCTTGAAATATTTGTTATAGTATATTGTGTGAATTAACAATTATTATTATTTATATGGTACAAGAAATATCAAACATCTTACTGTCAAAATAATTTTGAAAAGAAAGTTTGGTATTATTATCATAAATATTAATATTGAAATTTTGAAAAATTCTTAAGAAATAAATGATTTTGATCAATCATGTGAGGAATAAATTTCATTTTATTTCTTGTAATTATTAATGTGATTGCTTAGTGGGTTAGTGGGAATTAATGTATATTTCCACAAGTAATTGTGTCTTGATACTTTCACTAGATAATATAATTGTACAAGTGATTGTACCTTGTTGATTAACTTGTTATGACAATATTTCTCTTAAAACATATGTTGGTACCATTGACATATCTTGGAATATAGTTGTTTTCTTGATGAAACAATGTTATTTTAATAAAATTTACTACAATCGTCTCCTTGTGGAGATGGTTAATTTAGATCTCATTATAAATTTAACTATAGTTGTCTCTTCTAGAAATATTATATTATTTTATTAGAAACTTAAATAATCTTCTTAGTAAGATATGGTGACTTTCATGAGAAAAATCATAATGAGGATATTTACACATTAATATGGGATGATCACTTAGTTATACTATGAGTATAACTACACATTCACATTCTTGTGATCATGTCAATGAAGTAATTGACTTGTATAATTATGGAAGTAAGATGTTGTTATATAATATACCATAGTCTATAGTTCTAAGTTTAATACTTTACTAGACCTAATCATGTTATGAGGTAAATTTATTGAGTTATGATATCTTGTAGCCACTAAAGTTGTTACTGATCTTAGAGTCATTTTCTTTAAATTGTTTTCAAAATTAATAAAACCCGATTAATGTTACATGATCCAATGGGTTTTTAATTTACCTTTCAGGTATACTATTTTATTAAGAATTTGATAGAGCCTATCAAGGCAAAGTTGGTATGTAGTTTGTTATTGAGTCCATGATGGGTGAACTCAATTAGGGTTTATTAATATAAGGTTAGGTCCCTTCTCCACACATGAAGCTATAGATAACTTCCCCTATCAAAGTTGGCATGTGCCGTTAAATGTGAAGAATGGGAAGATCTAAATCTCTCAATAACCACTTGTATACTTATGATTTCTTTAAAAGATCATTGAAATAAATCAAGATATACATAATCTTAATTTCTCTTTTACTTTTAATTAATCAAAATTTGTGATTTTAGATTTGATATGAAGGTCCTATTAAATACTAAAAATTCTTACAAAAACAACTTAGATAATTGATAAATAAATTTAGTGGTACAAGCTTTATGTCATGATATTTAACAAATATTTGTAGCTTTCTACCGACCAATACTCAAAGGAGAATAAAGAAAATTGAAAAAGAGGTTCAGGCTTCTCTTAAGTATGTCATTATTAAACAGGAGAAAGAATTCAAGAAAAGTAAAGCCACCAAAGATGATTTATTTGGCATACTTTTGGAATCAAACCGAAAGGAAGTTGAAGGAAATGGTAACAGTAAGAACGTAGGAATGACAATTGAAGATGTAATTGATGAATGCAAGCTATTCTATAGCAGGGCAACAGACAACTTCTACTTTATTGATTTGGACATTGTTATTATTAAGTACATGTCCTGATTGGCAAGCACGTGCTAGGAAGGAGGTCGTGCAAGTCTTTGGCAATGAAAAACCAAACTTTAATGGGCTAAACCTCCTTAAAATTGTAAGTATAAGTACTTCAATGACTATGAAAATAGCAAGTCTAGCTAGTATATAGATGGTTACTTTAAAAACCCATAATTCATTTGTTTAGCCAGTAAAGATGGAATATATATATATTAGGTTATATTTATAATTGAAAGAAATTAAAATTATAGAAAATGATTTATTTGCTGAATGACATGTGAAATTGTTGCATGATGGAAAATAGCATCTACTATTTTAAGAGTAGAAATTTTTTCCAACTATTATATAACCAATATTTTTGTTAATAGCAAAACGTATTGATGGCATGAAACTTTTTTACTCATACACAATTAAAAGAGAATTTGTTTTCATTTTGAAACAAATGCCCCCCCAAAAAGAAAAGAATATTATAACTCGTTTTGAATGTGTTTAAATTGATTATCGAATTAATCCTTAACAATTCTAGTTATTTTAATTAATATTTTAAGCATATATTATGCCTATCCTAAGAAATCAAGAATAATTCCATCTAAGGGGAACATATAAAGTGATGAGTAATTGAGTTCCTTACCTTGTAATTTTAAACCTCAAGCTTCTAGGATGATCTAATTCATGAAACTGAGTAGCTTCTAGCAGATTTGTTTTCTCTTGACAATGGTATTGTATGAGATTCTTGTTTTATAATTGATCTCTTATTCTTATTATTTTTAATTAATGGTTTTTATAATATTAATCTTGTAATTCGTAATAAATAAAGAAACAATCATATAATTATATGACAATTATATATGTATAGGTCTTCTCAACATTTGAATATAGAATGATATTTTCTTTTATACTAACTACAATATATGATAACTTTTTATTATAGGTAACTATGATTTTGCACGAGGTTCCTAGTTTATACCCACCAATAATTCAGCTTTCTCGAACCATTCACAAGGATATGAAACATGGGAAACAATACCTACCTGAAGGTGTAAACATCTTGTTACCACTACCTTTGATTCACCATGGTGATAAACTCTCGGGTGATGATGCAAAAAAAAAAATCGGGAAAGGTTTTCTGAAGGGATTTTGAAGACAACAAACGGTCAATTTCATTTTTCCCGTTTGGATGGGGCTCTAGATTTTGTATTGGCCAAAGCTTTGGTATTTTGGAAACAAAGATGATTTTGGCAATAATTTTACAGCGGTTTCTGGTTTGAGCTTTCACCTGTCTATGCTCATGCTCCCGCCACAACAGTTCCCGTTCTTCAGCCAAAGTACAGGGCTCATGTCATTTTACATAAACTGTAATAACATTATGAAAAGGTTATTATACAAATATTTAATAACCTTTTCACATAAATCATGTCATTTTACATATTTCTATGTTTTCACATTTGATTTATGGTTTTTCTTCAAAAAAAGTTATGGATAATAATAATAATAATCAATAAAATAGATCAGATGTAAAAATACAAGTATTACTTAAGAATATTACATGAGAAAAATCTCATTTGAATTTTATTATTATTTTTTTTGTGAAAATAAGAGTGGTAAATGCCATTAAATTCACATATGGAAGTGTTTGTAATTAAACCAAGAATGTGAATGAAAGCAAAGCTTTTTTGTTTCTTTAAAAAATCACTTAAATCAAAGGCTATCCATTGAATTTCTTTAAATGTTTGATTACTTCCAAACATTAAGTAAACTAATATGCAGCATGCATCTAGATGAAGTGTATTTTTTTTTTATTTGAAAGATATACGGATTAGAATGATACCGGCTTATTCGCAGAATTTAACAAAGCTATGTATCATATGCAATTAGTGCTCTATTTTTACTACTATTAATTAACTTAAATTTTGAATATGACCCTCTTAATTTTATGGGTATCTATTTTTGCGAGTAAAAGAGAGTTGAAGGAGAAGAGTTTTGGTAACTAAAGTGTTGATTCTATATTTCTTCGTTGTCTACTATTATAGAAAAGCATTATATCAAATCGTTTAGACAACCTATGGTTACTACTCTAATTGTCAGCAACTTGGGATTAATTGTAGACTACACCTTCCAACTAACAATCATTACTATACAATTTCCGATAGAAGTCAGGCGTTTAGAGAAGTGCATATTGGTTTCTAGCCAATATCATATGAAATGATATTATATATTAGTTTTAACTTCAAGCCTGATCGTAAAAAACAATAATAATGTTAATTATCATGTTGAAAACAACCAATGTCCCTAACAATGAAGCATTATGGAAAATAATATTACATGTCAAATTTTACACAAAACAAACATGTGATGTCCATTATACTACTTTGGTTTTTTTAAATGATTGACTTGGTATGTTTTATCCCTTCCCAATCTAACCCCTCCTTCTATTCCTCCCTCCTTGGTCCTCGCTATTCTTGTTGTAATCTTGCTTAGGAACATTCTAACAAAAAATAAAAGCTAACATCTCTCATGAAATTATAAAATTCCAATTTCAACAAATTTAAAGAATAAATTGAATCATAATACGGAAAATTATAAAAGTTTATATCCAATACCCTAATCAAATATAAGAGTTGTGCTAAATCTAGTTTGATAATCGTTGCTCAACATATGGGGTTTGCACTCACTAGAAAAACACTTTTAAATCAAATATTTGCAAATACAATGAATATTCATTAAAATTTGATATATAATATTACACGTATCATACAAATAAATTGCAGCAATATCACTAGATGCTAAAAAAATGAATAAAATTAAATTTCTTAGCTTAATAAACTAGTAAAAGATACATTAAAATGAGTAGCAACAAATTATGGCCAATTATGAAATCAAAAAATAAAATGTAGGAACAAATATTAAATCTAAACAAATCATTACATTTATATTATGCATTTTTTTCAAGAAGTACATGATCTAACATATTTAGTGATAGGCTGACAAATCTTCAAACCTGCAAATAATTTTGGAGTTGGAAGGTGAGCATATACATAAAAATGAAAATCCTTTTAAGGTTGGAAGTTGATCATAGTTCATTAGATAGAGAATTATTTTAGGGTTGAAAAAGCTTCAAATAGAATTTGTAAACAGCAACATGCTTTACTCATTTTATTTTCAATTTACATCATATTTGCCTTTGTTTATTTTGACATCAAACAAGGGTGTAGAAGTTTTCATGTTGGTTACTAAAAAACATTGATGTGGTATAATAACATAGGTAAACAATGTCAATATTAGGCATTGGTTAAGTTTAAAAAATTTTGTCATCTATAATAAGATGATGTCCTATTAAATAATTTTTAATGTCAATCATTAAATAAAATTTGATGGCATAAGACTTTAATTTTGCTTAATTAAAAAGCCTAATGCTTTTTGTTTAGGTAACTTCTTCCATACACTTTGAAATAATAATTTAAAAAATTAAATATAAATTTTTAAAAAATTGACATCAATTTTTAAGCTAGCCAATTTTATTTAATCTAAGTGAAATCTATAGCACTAAAACCCTTTTTTGCATTTTGACATTTTTCTTATACAATTAAGCATAAGCAAACAATAGATTGATTATAAATGTAAAAATAAATCAAAAAAAGGACAAGCTATTATTAAAATATATCCTATAATTTTATTTATTTTGATATCATTATATTGACATATAGATTGAAGAGACTATAATTTATAATGAATACTAAACTTTTCATCTATAATAAATGTACATTTAAAAAGGATAATACAAGAAATTATCCTTTGTTTGTAATTCCTTTTTCTTTTTTTCATATTGCATGAAGGTGTTTGAGCTGACGGTATAGATCATCGTATTTAGCATTACTAGCTTATTGGTTTTCATATGGAATTCATCAAAAGTTCATATGAAAACATAAACTTGGGTTGTCATTTTTCCTTCCAAGGACTTATACTCACACTTCTGCCATGAACATAAGTATTTTTAGTATAATTATGCATGCAATATATGTAATCCAAGATATCAAAGGAAGTAAGTTAAAATGATAAACAAAATACAAAATGTTAGGCATTGGTTATTAATAAAAAAATAGCATCCTAGGTTTAATAATATCTCAAGAAATTGGCAATTGCTATATCTCAGTACGTATGTGAAATAGCATTATTCAACAACTATTTATAAAATTAATGATTTAAGCTTTCATAGTTTTCTATAAGCTTGTAAATGCCATCCATCTAGATGTTAGTTGATTCTAAAATCAATGTCTTAAGTTTTTGCAATTTCCTTGTAATTTCATGAATGTCATCATTCACTTGTTAGTTAAGCTCAAAAGTAACATGCTTAAGTTTCCCATTTCTCCAATGGATATGTTTGGAATATATTTTGATATTCATTATATAAACATTTGATGTTACAAGCTTTTTAAACATTAGCCATATGAGAAAATCAACATTGTATTTGACATTTAAATTAGGAATATAAAGAGAGTTATTTTTTAACTATTTTAAACAAAAAGAAATTTTTATTTCAATGTTTTCTATTTACTAAACTTTGTAGAGGTGCATTGAGAAGTTTCAAACTTTAGTCCATTTTTGTAGTTATGTGTACTATCTACATGGCCTAATCAAGTCATTCAAACTTTTTAGAAGTTTTTGGCAACTACTTTCTTCATGTCCTCCCATGCTCTAACTATAGCTTGTTTAGACTCTCCTAAAATGCAATTTAGATTAGTGGGCCTTCATCTTTCTAACTAGATTGACTTGACGAAGGCTCACTTTCCCTCGGAGCATGCAACATAGTCACTCATTCATCCTAAACAAATAATAATCCAAATATTGATTATAAAAATCTAGTGTAAAATTTAATTATCATTGAATAATTTAGCATGAAAGTACAAATAGATGAGCCAAAAGCAAATAATTTTTGCAAAATTATTATGATATCTAATTTCTTTCCAAATCTCATTACACAAGTACTAGAACAAAAAAATAATGGCAAGAACTATATCAAAACTACAAAATCTAAATTAATGAGAAAAACTTAAATTAAATTTACAAACATTTGTATCCAAATCATTAAGGTAGATTCTCATGTGATGAATAAAGATTTATTTTGTTGCGCATTTTTCAACTTTTAGCAAATATTTTAGAGATATCCATAATATATTAGCCTCCATTACTAACTTTAGAGTTTAGGTGAAATTTAAAGATAGTTCACCCATTTGTGCAGCATATTTCAAAGAGCTATCTATCCACCTTAACTATCCTATCCATTCCTTGATATCAAAGAATGGATAGGTTGGTTAAGGTGGATTAATAACACTTCAAAACATGCTCTAAGAGTGGGTAACCAATTCAATTCTTCCATCCAAATCATGGAATTAATTAGATAATGATGGCAATGGTATCATAGAGATATCTCAAATGCTGAGTGTGAGCAAAATTTATATGCAGTTTAAAAAACCTTTGACATCGGTTATTCCAACAAAAATCGACTTCTTAATTATACTCCTTTCCAGGAGAGTTAATGGTTATCGTACCATTAGACTTCAATTACATACAAAGTCAACATGTAAACTTTCTACAACAAGTCTCTTGAAATGACTTTATACTTATGAAATACCTTTAGATGTTGGATATTTATAAAACTGATGTCTTAGGTTTTTGGAATACCTTTAAACATTGGTTTTGTTAACAACTAACATCTTAATATGTGATCAAATTGTGAATTTATATAGAAAGTTATTTATGCTTGAAAGTCATTAATTTGATACACTTTGCAAACCAAATATCAAATATACAAACTTATGATAAAATTTTATTGTCATTAAACAATTTATTACAAAAGTACAATTAGATGAGAAAAGAACTTTGTAAATTTATTATGATATTTTTATTTCTTTCCAAATCATTATATCTATATGCAAATTCTTGTGTATTGAAGAAAGCAAATCTATTTTTCTCATGTTGCAGTGCTTCACAAGATTTTATAGATTTTAGCCATTCATTCTTACCCCAGAGTATTGGGTGGAATATAAGGACAATATACTCATTTTTGTTGCACATTTGGAGTTGCTTTGAATATTATATGGGAGCATCCTATCCAACTATGGATATTTTTTGCTCTCAAATATTTGAGAGCAAAAATATTCATGATTGGATAGGTTGCTTCCATAAGATTTGAAATATGTCTAAATGTGCAAGTCAATGGATGTGTTATCCTTTTATGCCACTTAAATACAAAATGAAGTGAGAGAAACTTTTAAGTGGCATGAAAAATAATGGATGTTAGTTATTTATGCAAAACCAGTTGATATCCTATATATATCACTATTTTCAAAGTAAGTTAGTGGTTGTCATACTTTAAACAATAGTGTCATCCAAAATCAATGTGTAAACATTTTACATTTCCAACAAAATGTTTTAAATGCCTTTTGTGTGATGGTTATGTTAGAAAACCAACATCTTTAGCTTTCACAAGTTAACTTTAGATGTCAATTAAGTTTAAAACTAATGTCGTAAATATGCCACTATGTCACTATGTTCAGGTAGACATCAGTTATAATTAATATTCATTATTTTAAGTTTTCATATAATTTAAAAAATGCTACTACATCAAAATAGATGTTAGGGATAATGAAAACTAAAGTCTAACCATCAACATGTATTAGCATTTTTATAGTTGTTATACTAATTTTTGTAATCCCGTAGACAACAAACATGCAATTGATAGATTGTTCCTGATGCTTCTAGAATAGTTAACGCAAATTGCACAATAACCATCATAGTTTAACACTTCTTCTTAATAGTTATTATGGATACTTCTAATAATTTCTTGAGCAATTCAAGCTTTGCTCTTAGGAGGGCCCTAGTCAAAATGTTTGCAAGTTGCATTTTTTTCATCTATGATACAATATTTCAATCTCATTCACAATATTATAAAGAAATTAATTAATGTCAGGTCTTTAGAGAATTTTATGTCAAAATATAGCTACCATTGTAAATATTTTATAATGCTAGTTACAAAATTGTTAATTACAAAACCCTTTTCATTTCTTGAAGGACAAACTACCTAATAATCAATGCAGAGTTAAAGAAGTTTGTTTTAATAAAATGATGTGAAATGTTTGCAAAATATTTTTTAAATCAATTTTCGACTTCTCATCAAAATATTTACAATTAAAATTGAATAATTTAGCATCCTATGCAAATATATATATTGAGTTAAAAACTTGGAAAAGTCATAATTTCAACACTCAATTGTCTGTTTAAGGCAAATTTTATATCAATTCCATATAATCTTTTGAGATAGATCCATCTATGCAATGTCCTAAAGGGTTTTACCCCTCCTAGAATTGCAAAAAAAATGGATGATTTCATGGATTTTTTTATTTTTTTCTCCATCTTTTATTGTTCCTCAATTGCTTTGGTTTCAATTGCAACATTTTATCAAATATATAATAAGTATCTAACACTTAAACATAACTCAGAAGCTATAGGAAGGAAATACAAATAAAAATCTCTTAAAAAAACCTAAACAAAAAATCACAAAAATTGAAAAGAAGATTTGAGTAAAATAAAAGTAAGAAAAGGAACCCTTGATATTTTGAAATAGTGTCCTAGAACAAGGCATTTACTTCATTCTCAATGTTAGTTAAAGGAGTATTAGTAGTTCCTTGATGTGTGGTGGATGACAAAGGAACATTTAAAGTTTTATAGAAGGAGTTAGATGAAGATGAAGATTGAACTTGAGAATAAATAAAAGAGAGAGTGAGAGTAATAATTAAGAAAGAAATATGATGTGTTTTATTTATAATGCAAATATATTTCATGTCTAGGGTTCTTTCTAGACTTCAATACCTTTAAACATAGGTTATTTCTAAAATAAACATATTGAGTTTTCTTATTTTCCTAACAACCTTTAAATGTTATACATTTTAACATTGGTTATATAAAAATTGATGTTTTATGTTTCCTAATGATTTCAAAATGCTACTATATCCAAATAGATGTCAATTAATTTTAAAACTGACATATTAAGCTTCCTTATTCTTTCAACAACCTTTAAATGTCATATATAGTGATGTTAGTTATGTTAAAAATTGATGTTTTAAGTTTCTAAATAATTACAAAAATACCATTGTATCTAAATAGACGTCAATTAATTCTAAAATTGATGACTTATGTTTTCTTATTTTTCCAACATTCCTTAAATATCATATTTTATAATGTTAGTTAAATAAAGAAACTTCTATCTTAAATATCTTAGGAATTTCAAAAATGTCACCGCATCAAAATAGACATTAGTCTTATTTATTAATCGCCATCTTATTAGTCTCAATAATTTCAAAATGTCACCTATAAACATTATTTTTACCTTTCACGATTGTTTATCCTCCAATGTAAAATCAAAATTTTATAGTAATGTCATCCTTTTAGCTTCCTTAAGAAAATGGAAATTCAAATTTATATGCTTGGACTTATGATATAAGGATTCTTTGCGATTGTTGTAGTGGATTTATTATTATAGTAAATCTTACATTGTGAACTTTCTCCCATATCTTCCAAAGCTCTCTTTAACCAAATTTCTTGATTAGTAGTAGTAGTAGTAACTACTAGAAATGCTCTTCTTTTGCCATTGATTGGGCCACCATGTCTTGCTTCTTAGATGTCCAAGAGAAAATTCTAAAGCTAAAAATATAGCTAAAGGTACTCTTGAAATCATTCCTACAACTTGTCTAATCACTATTTGTAAAGCTAATCAACATATATATTCTTCAATTAGACAATACCAAAAATTGCAAACATTGTAGTTTGTCTCGATCATATTCAAGAGTATCTCAAAATACAAAATAGTAATAAAAAATAAAAAATTGAATATACGAAGTTATGATGGTTGTTTAATGGTTTCTTCTAGAATGTTTTTTCTATTAGTATTTATCTATAAGAAATAATACAAAATAGTTTGAGTTCATTATAGATTTATTAATTATATCATGGTTAAACTTTATCTCATCTTTGCATCATATGAAATAATAAAAGTTATGAGTTTATCTTTATTTCATTATTATCATCTTTATTTTTGCATTATAAGACTTCATATTATTTTCTTTAATTGATTATTAGGTAGTTATTTTTATTTTGATAGTTAAATCTGAATTTATCATTATTCCATTCTTTGGTGAAACATGCATATTAAAAACATATGTATATATAGTATTTATTTTTTTAGCATTAAAAAAGAGAAAAGAGAAAAGAATGATAGGTAATAATATCATCAATTAGCTATCTCTTTATAGAAGAGATTAAATTAAATACAAATTAAGAAGATAATTAAGATCAGTGAGAGGGCTCTTGTCCCTCCCCTATTAGCAACAATAAAGGGTGGAAAAATATAGAGGTAGAGTTAAGATTGATCAGTGAAATTTTGGAAAAGTTAGAAAAGTTAAAGAGAGAAGAAAGGAGAGTTAAGAGTAAACGAAAGATCTTTGTTACATCAAATTGGGAGAAGTAGTTTTGACCACATTTTCAATTAATTTATGCACTGATCGTCAAAGAGAAATCACTTCTAAACAAGTCTATTCGTGGGTGCAACACTTTTGACCCTCATTCCTAGGTCTAACAAGCTTAATCTTATTTTTGCCATTAGGTTTTAAATCTTACACAATGTATTTTTATTTTTTACTTTTAAATAATAAAAAAGGTTATGCGTATTAGATACAAATTATATTGTTAGAATGTTCTAAACTACTTGATAGATGATGAGATGGTAGAATATCTAATCATCATGTATGATGATCATGCTTATTCTCTCTAGGTTAAAAAGCATCCTAAAGAGATTAAAATTCTCAATTCTTTTAGAAAGAAGCATAGCAAGCATTAGGATTTTATACATGTTTTATTTCTTTGTTATATTTATTCTATATAAATATAGAACATAACTTTATATTAATATTTTCTAAACTCTTGAGAGAATTCAGGATCTTTTTATAAGAAAAAATTATCTCATTTTACTTCATATTTTATAATTTTATAAAATAAAAGCTAAAATAAAAAAAATAATTTTCTATATAAAGCCTTTCGTTGCCTTCTAGTCTTTGTTTTGTTTTACAATTATCTTCGTATGATTTTTTAGCCTGATTTTAATTCTGATTTTATTTTGTTTGGAAAAATATATATCAAAAAATCGATAGAATAAGCAAAATAAGAAAAATAGAAGGTGTTTGATTTTTATTATGTTTTATATTTTGTCACTCATTTAGTTTTACAATCTTTACTTTAAATCACTACTTTTTATTATACTTTTGAGATTCACTTTTTACAAATTATTTAAAAATAAAAAATAACTTTACAAACTATGCATGTTTTGATTCTTATTTAAAGTTATATAGGCTCCTAATCATGTAGATTAAGTCAATTTTTATAAATATTATTTTTTTATTTTGAAGTTTTAAGTCCTTTCTCTCATAGGATAACTAAAGCTATTCAATAAGTTCATTTTTCTCTCTATGTTAGAGTAACAAGTAATTGCCATAGGGACATTTAAACAATTTATATAATTTATTTGGTTACATTTTCAATTATTGTTATTATTTTTGTTGGAGGAGTTAATAAAGTATTTTTGGTAATAACATCACTCATAACATAAAAATTTAATGATAACTCCTTTTTATGTAAGTGTTATGGGGTGCTTAACACCTTTCCCATACATAACAAGACTATTGATCCATTTTCTTTAATAAAAAAACTTGCTTTATCTATTTTTTTGGTTTCTAATTTTTCTGTAAAAATTTAATGGTGACTCCTACTATTTTAGTAAATAAAATAGTTGGCATTAGCACAACAACATCCTTCTAGCTAGATGTGACAAATACAATGATCAATAGTTCCCTTCAAGCACTTCAAGACTTTTTTAGTTGTTCCATATATAGTGCAACTAACTTGGTTTTTGCATGAACTTGCATGTACTTCAAGACTCTTCTAGCTAATATAGCTGCAAATACCATGGTCTTTTTGCTATCAAGTTCAACAAGCTACCAATGATACTTCTATAAGTAGAAGCATCTATAACTTTATCATCCTTTGAAGTTTTTCATTTGCAATGAATAGCTTTACAATAGTATTAGAATTTTGCAATTTGAAATGTTTCTATAGATTAATTTTTTGTGTATTTCTTTAGGCACACAAATATGCTTGGCTTTTTTTGATGAATTTTCACTGCAAGAAAGTAATGAATAACTTTTAGGTTTGTTATCTCTAAGTTCTTCATATTTTCTTTGATGTTGTGTTCAATATAGCTCAAAGTTGTTCCTTGTGACAATCAAGGCATCAACATAGAGAGCAGGAATTTAAATTGTGGTTGCAGCTATGGATGCGATTACATTGCATTTTTCATAGTTGCGTGGAAGTTATAATGCAGATTGCAACCATCACATCTGTGAATTTTTCAAATGTTCTCACATATTGACTTTATGAGAGCCAAATAATTCTAAATCTCCAAATTCTTTAATTTACATTCTTTTTATGCAATTTAGTACATTAAATTAGTTGAAAAATTATGTTCCTATTTATCTATAAAAGATTCTTCCATTTTTTAAGTATCATTTTAAAGTAAAATTTTATTTTTTATTTATGTTAATTTAGAAAATTAAAATACTAATTATTATATTCTTACAATCTAAACCCTAAACCCTAAATTAAAATACTATTTATTATGTTCTTACAATTAATAATACTTCTATCTAAATAAATATTCAATAATTGTATTTATCAATTATATTAATAAATTATATCTAATTATTATTTTTTCTACTTTTCATGTATTTGAGTTAAATGACAAGAAAGATGGAAAAAGAACATTTCTTATTACATTAGAATACTCAAACTTTACACCATTAATTTCCGTTCCAGTCCAAAGAGTAATTATTACCTCCATAATGCACATTCTAAATTCCATTTCTGTTTCCAAAGTGTCTATTGATCCGATTATCCTCTACCACATCCAATGGCTGTAATTTTTCTCACACACCACTATCTTATCTTCTCCAAAAGCTTCCAACCACTCTACACTTTTTATATATTAGTTTTATTAGTTAAATAATTTATTTTCATTTTTATTTCATTTAGTTTTCTTCCTCCTTGGGACTTCTCTTCTTCTTGGGTTTTACCATAAAATGTTGCACCATCATTCACATGTTTTCTTCCGTTCTCATTATTTTTATCTCTCCCTTTTTCTAAAATCCTAGTGGTTAGCCTCTTCTATTGCAACTACTGCTCTCTTTGATGTGTAGCCTTTCAGTCCCCTATTTTCTATATTGTGTTCTTCTTCATCAAATGGCCAATTGTGACAAAAGTTCGATGAAAACGGTCAGTAACCAGCCGCAACATCCGCATCGACGTTACAATGCGTTCACAACACGCCACAATAGTAGTGATTCTCATTCACATTGCAAATGCACTTTAATACTGTTGCAAAAGCTTCCACATCCGTGAAATTACAGCCGCATCAAGAGTAGCGGTCCGCATTTTAAAACCTTAATAGAGAGATAAAATGTGAATATTTGATCTATCAAGTTTCTTAATATAGAGGGTTTGGTTCATTTTTCATTCATCCTAAATTAATGACTATAGCTAATCCAACTTATATACCAAGCTTTACGAGATTGCTTCAACCTATAAAGGACTTGATTAATCGAATGACTTTCTATTCTTGCTCTTGAACTTTGACACCTTCAAATTGTTCCAACTTATATATCTTCCTCAAGATATCCATTTAGAAATGCAGATTTCATTTCCGTTTGATATATTATCCAACTCTTTTGAGATGAGAGAGAGCCGGTAGAGTTCTAATGGTGTAAAGCCTTGCAACGGGAGCGCAAAGGTCTCTAGGAAGTAAATTACCACTATAGCTTTCCTGGCTCCACCGTGTTCACATCTGCATTGAGACCGATATCGTCCCTCCTGCAGTCAAAGAAGTCCTCCTCCTTGTATATGCAATCCAAAGCTAACTCAATATGAGGTAAAGACTGCAAATACAAAAGCTTAAAAATATCCCGAGCGGTACCCAATGCTTTGTCATTGCCGTCAAGGGATTCCGACTATCTTTAAATAGCTTTGGTTTGGAAGAAGAATCTTGCTCAAGTGCAACATTTTAATTGGAGTATTGGCTAGCAGGGCTTTGAATTCTATTAGAAGAATATGCAATTTACCAAATTTTCCAGACAACCAGAAGTTTCCAATCAGGTGTGGCCTCCCTGCGTCCTTACAGGTCACTTGGCACCAGGAATATTTTCTACTTGTTTTAAGATCTGCCTATTTTTATCGCTAAAGAAAACCCTCTGCCTATGTAAGTTTTATAGTGTACGGGAAGTAATTAAAGTTGGTTATTTTTTTTCTTTTTTTTTTCAAGAGCAAAAATGTCTCACTCGTTTATGCAGAGGGAATGATGGTATACCCTTTATATCTCATTGATTAACTAGTAATAAATTAATTTAAAATTTGAGGCTGTCAATGTAAGAAAACTCTTAATGTAAGAAATTAGTTATCTGATGCTTATTTTTGCACAAAATTATTAATTAACCCAGTTTTTTTAATGATTCTTATTTATCAAAAGATGCTCTCAACTACTCTTCATATACCAAAAGTTAATTCATATACCAAAGTGCTCGGTAGATCCTAGCAACATCATTCAAGAATCATTGTGAATCCTTAGAAACATCATATCTTGTAAATATAAGAGGATGCAACTTAATAAACTTAAAGTAAGATATATGAATTTCTTGACTACTAGGTGGTGGTTATTACTCAATTTGGGCCTCATTACCTTGAGGGTCCCTTTCTATATGGATCTCGCCCTCTTACCTACTTTGGTCAGCTATAAATCTTACCAAGGTTTCAATTATTCATTGGAGCCCTTGTATATTGGTCATCAACTTAGCTATGTTAGGTGTTGGGCCTGCATTACCTTCAAAACCTTTGTTTCTATTGATTCTAACATGTCTCCAATGTAAAGGAAGTCTACCATGACCACTTTGGCCACCATGGCTGCCGCCTCTATGAACTAGAGAGTGAGGCTTAGTTAATGCCTCATCAAATGTATCACTTGCATTAGTTTGTCTATCTTGGGTGCAAGTCTTAGGTGGCAACTCCACCTATATAAAGATAACAAACTTTATTAAAACACAATAAGAATTTATGACACATAAGTAACTCAATTAGATAAACTTCAAGAACGAGAGAAGGACTAACAATCTATCACACCTTTAGTAGTGTTACGATTATGAGAATAGCCAGTAACATTTTCACAATTGTGACCCTATTAAAGGACACTTGGTCCATTAACCATAGGGAAACCAAAAACTCTAATACCAACTTTGTCATAATAGAAAACTAAGGGCCATGATCAGTGCATGACTTTAAGGGAAGAACACAACCATATCGGCTATGCAAGTCTTAAACATCATAGAATAACTTATAACCTATTTCAAACTCAAGTAAACATATGTCCATTACACATTCACTAATTTTTCACATACACACACTCCCACATAAACTTTCTCATTTTTCAACATTCACATGATAGTCCACATATTAACAAAATACCTATATCATTTTGTAACCAAACAATCCTTCCTAATTTATAACAAAATATATGTGTATGTATATCAATAGAAGCATGCCCTACCTGTGGGTTCAATGGAGTACATCTAAAAGTATTTAGATTTTAGAACTTTCAAAATATACAAAAGTTTTACATCAATCCCACACGAACAAAGTGCGAGACTCATTACAAGAGAATACTCTTCTCTCTCACTCACTAAAGAGCTACAGATGATGGACCTAAAGTCAAATCCGTATCTAAAAAATATTACAATAAATAAAGTAAGTCATTGACTTAGTGAATAGATAATACAAAATCCTACCATAAATAAGACAAGCTAAGGCATAAGTTTTTCTAATTGAAATTGATATCATAAGAGTTATGCAATTATATTTGAAAAAATATCACTTGAAATGTTAATTAGAAGTAGAATAATAAAACATAAGTTTCAAGTTCATAAAGTAGATAGTAGGTTCTTTAAACATAACATAGCAAATTATCATAAAAATAAATTTATAGTAAGAATATCAATACAATATATTTATGGTAACATAAGTAATCAAAATAAAAAATTATTAAATTTAAACCTATAATGTAAATATAAAGTTTCTCCCTCTTTTTCTTTATCTAAAATACACTTTTAAGGTGGGAGGTTTCTAGCCATGGATAATAAACATGAGCATTTCACTCATGAAGTAACAATTTCAAGAGAACTCTCAACTCTAAGGCAACCCATCAAGCTACTATAAACTAATCCCCATGTGTTGACCGACACACGAGGTTAGCAACTCCCTTACTAACTAGAGTTCGAACTAAGGTGCACCAAGGCTAATATTATTACTGTCGTTAACTATGGTTTCTAACTAGTTTTCTCCTAAGACAAGTTTATAAAAACAATAGAATACCATACATATAAATGATAGTTATTTAAGGAAGTCATTGGTAAATAAACAATTTCACAAATCAATGGATTTAAATCAATCTCAATCCATACTCTTTTCAACTATGAATAGTTCATCAAGGTCTCCAACCTTGGTAATCAACATTTCCGATACCAAATTATTCCAACCTCATTAAATAATTAACTTTACAAACATACATGAAAATCCAACATATTACCACTTCATCCACAATAACCTTTCAAAAGAATATTATATAATGAGGTTCCAACAAAACATCATTTCAAAGTAAATCACATAAATCAATTTCCTCATCTAGTGTCATTCTAATACCATTTTGTATTACTAAAACTCAAAGGAAATTTTTAAAGTGCTTGTCCCAAGAGTACCTAGAGCTTTACATATATATGTAATTAAAATACATAGAAAATAAAAATAATTAATAAATTAATAGGATTAGTAATTTAAAAGTATGGAAGAGGTTGGAAAATATATAAAAAATATGGAAATACACATTATCTACTTACAAAATAGTCAATATACTTGTGTTCGACTCCTTCCTACTTCATGAACCACAAGTGCCACTAGGAGGTGTTCTTTGACTTTGTACAAACAATCAAACAACAATTCAAACATAAATTAATACTAATTTTGTAACATTGATTTCCCTATAACAAACCCTAAATTTCATATTTTAAGCATAACCTAAGAATAAGCTAATCTTTGCTACTTACTAGCTAATCTAAGTCAATCTAACTCCAAAACAAGAGAATGAAGCTTGTGAATTACCTTATTAGGCAAAAGAAAAGAGTTTTCATAGCTTACTACCCCAAAATCCCTAAAATTTCAAACAAACTAGAAACAATAGGGATAATAGTGAGAAAATGAAAGAAAATGCTTGGAGATGTGAAGAAAAGGAGTTGTCTTAAGTGGGAAGAGGTGGAAGAGGAAGATGAAGAAGAGGAAAGTCAAAGGCAGAGAGTTTGACGCCATCTATGTTATTTTCCAGCATGTTCTGGTGTTGCTTTAGGTGGCTCTATTTCAAGTGGCTAATATTAAAAGGTTCTGGTGTTGTTTTAGGTGGCTTTATTTCAAGTGGTTAATAATAGGGTTTTCTAGGTCTGGGTTTGTATATTAGATCTAACCTTAGGTCATTGAATCTAGGTCACAATTTAGCACCTTATTTACATTTCTACCTAAAGCAAAAATATAAATAAGGAAATATCCCCCATTTGGATTAAAAAATACTAAAAAAGTCAAAACTCCAAAAAATAAAAATTTAGATTTTAGGTTTAGTTCAAAATGTCAAATTTCAGAAAATTTTTAAAATAGCAATTTTCCAAAATGGTCATTTTAGTTCTCAAAAAATCATTAAAAACCACTCTTTAATGTAAAATTACAAAAGGAACTAATATTGGTATTTTTATTTTTCAAATAATAAATATTTCATATAACCCTCCAAGAGAGGTGCCCTAAACTTAGAAGAAAATTTTAAATTCTAATAGACTTAACTTTATTTGTGGAACTAAGCTAAATAGTAGCATTAATCATATTAAATTCTTTCAATAAGTTGGAGAAGAAATGGTTTAAACCCATTTGAGATAATCGCAAGTTCATATCAAAACTATCTAACTGTATTTTTCACTATAACAATTGTATGTTACCTATTAACAATGAGGCTGTTACAAGGTTGTTGGAACTTGAGTAATATTATGAAGATGAAGATGAAGTGATTCTCCAATTTTCCTAATAGATTCAAATTTGAGTACTGCTTTTTTTTTCCATATGTTATGTTTGGTCTATAAGAATATTTTCGAAAACTTAGTAGGATTCCTAAGTTGACTTAATATGATAATCGCTGTATTTTTGTTTAATATATCTCTTAGCAATTTGAGCAATGGTCTAATTAGGTTTTCATTGTGGTGTTTGCGAAATCAACAGGGAAGAATCAAAAAACAACTCTTAAAATAGTAGTGTATTTTCTATGCTCCAATTCGCATTTTTTTATATTAGTCATCACTAACAATAATTAATCTTAAAAATAACGTAGAAAAAAATGTAAAAACGGTATATATTTCCGTAGCTGCATGCTATTAGTTCACACAATCCCGATTCTTTATCTTACTGAGCCCTGTCAATAGAAAAAATAATGAGTTCCACTGGGATGGAGGGTTAGAATCGAAAGTTATCGTTGATATTACTTTATTTAAGGTTCCCATCGTCTTCCACCATAAAAAATACAAATGCGAGAATAGAATTTTTATTCTCAACGAAATAGTGTAGGAGGAAACAGAAGGCAGAGGAACATGTTGGCTATACTCAGCAAGAGCTCATACTGGAAATATATTCTTAAATAGTGGATAGTGTAGCGGACAAGTCTTCAAGAAAGCACCCAGTGCATTGTGTAATAAATGCAAGTTCAATTGAGGGGAAAAAAAAGAATATCTTATATGATAATATATATATTTTTTGAAAATGAGATTCAAAATTGGATTCCAATTACAAATTAAATATTATCATTAAATATAAAATAGTAAGATAAATTTATAAAATTCAATCAAATAAATATAACAAATTCGAAACCCAGTTTTGGATCACATTTTTTGTACTTATAACAATTTCATATCTTATGTAAGGAGCCTACTCAGGGTAGTCTCCATTTTCGAATTCGGAATTGATTAGTAGTTCAAAAGCGTGGTGAAGTGGATTTGGATCCCTCTCACCTTAAGAATATACGAACCATATTAGCTGATTAGTTTAAATTCACCAAAAAGAGTAAAACAACCTAATTTCAATGCTTTATAAATTTATAAAATAATTACTATATTGATCATTTGTCTGGATTAAAAAGAAAGAAAGAAAAAGGATTAAAAATAAATCTTCTATTATTTGAGTGCATGCAAATTTTGAAGTAAAAGAAAAAAAATTAAAAAGAAAGTACATCAAATCTTACAAAAATATTTTTGAACCAAATATTAACTAGTGTTTTGAAAGTAATGATTAAAATATATTTATTACATTGAAAATTAAATTTTTTTTAAAATTTACGTGTTCCCATTTAGTTTATCATTTTTGAAAAATAAATAAAATATGATTACATAAACTTTTAGAAGTTTTATGTTTCCAACTTAATAAAATGTTTTTGGACTTGTGCCTTAGGTCAGCAAACTAATTAAAAATGCCTTGATTTGAGGGTTGGATTAACATATTCGTTGCTTTAGATAGAAGCAATAAAATTACCATGACATCTCTACCCAGGTTGCTAACATTAATTACTATTCACCAACTACTCGTATTCATGAATTTAATGCAATCTTATTTACTAATTGTCATTAAAATTGTAAACAAAATATTAAATAAAATTGGGGATTCATGAATATGATTATGCTTGAGAGCTTTTGAGTGGTAAGATGTATTATATACAAGTTAGTATTGTTAAGATGTCATTATCCCTGCATTTCCCTGGACAAACTGAGGTATAGAGATGATGTCATCTTAGGAATAACAAGTACATATTTTCAACATATTCTTTGTTATCAATTCTCTTTTATTGAATATTTTCCATGCTTTAGTTGGGGAGCCAATTATAGTATATGTACAACTTGGTAATGATGGGAAGAGAGCTTTCATAACCAATATGGAAAAATCAAGGTGGAAGGAGGCTCCTATTTTAGTAATAACAAATATAAGTACTCAACATCCTAACAATATATTTTCCTTTATTACCAATACTAGAATTTCGAATGAATTCAAGGATAGCCTTCCTTTTCATCTCAAGAAGGCCATTTTGAGAAGATTACAACTCTTGTGAAGAACTTTCCTCTACTCTTGCATTTCAAGACTCACATACGTGTCTTTAATTAAATGATACACATTGTAAGACTTGAGATATGAAAGGATAAAGGAGTTCTTTAATAAGATTTGTAGTCTCCTCCAATCAGGCTTCTCAAAATGAGAGGGAGTTATCTTTGAATCAAAACTAAACTATGAAATTAGGTAATGAAGGATAAAGCATCGAAGAGATGTTTCAAATGGAGACCACAATACAATTTATAAGTAATATAAGACATTATACGATGGTCATTAACATATAACTAACATCTTGAAAATGAAAATTTTAATGTGGGATTCATTGATATACTTGTTAGATGTCAATTGTTTTAATAACTGACATTGTAAGTGTTCACCTCACAAATGTCATAGTGTATTTTAAATGAGTTGACTGTTGAAATACAAATAAATTTTATAGTTTTCAATAATATGATAGATACAAGCATTAATTAGCTTAGGATAACCTTTGCATATTGGTTTCCAAATAAAACCAATGTCTAAAACTTTACAATTTCAAATAAAATTATATCAATTGGCTATTGACATTTCTTTAGATGTCCATTTCATATGAAACCAACATCTAATATTCAAATGTACTCTATATTTTCCAATATTGTAAATATAAACATTAATTTGCTCTTGAAATTCTTTTAGATGTTAATTTAGTGTACAATTGATGGCTGATATTCCTACATGGTATTCATTTTGATGGCAATTAATTAAGAATTGATGTGGTATTTATATTTAATGTTAGTTTAATATACAACCATAATCTTAAGTTTTCCTATATGAGATTCTCATCTATTAGAAAATAAGGCTCTATAATATTGGCTCATTATTAAAACAATGCAGTAAGTTGCATTTATTTACAAAAATGCCTTTGTACCATTATATACATCGATTTTTACTTTAACTAATTTAAATGGAGTGATGTTGAAAGGAAAATTTATGGTAATGATTCTTTTGAGTTAGTTTGTTATAGTGCTCCATACAACAATGCAAAATTGAGTATGACTACTTCATGATGAAATAACTAGCAGACATGATCAAGCACATGAAGAGGAATGAAAGGTCCAATAAGGTAACTCATTTGAATTTTAGTTGAGAAGGCACTTATTAAAAATATTTAATTTTGTCTTCTTATCAAGTTTTTTGTATAAACATGTAGTTTTTCATAGGAAACACAACCCTTTATGGTAAAGAAGAAATAAAAGCTTCGCAGGAGGGATGGCCTACATATGTATTGAAAGAAAGACTAACATTGGCTTGAGGGAGCTACTAAATACATAAATTAGTATGTTTAATTGTAAATGAAAATGTATACGTGTTTGTCCTTGTAAGAATTAGTGAAATTACTTATAAATGTAAATATAATTTGTATGCATTATTAATGTTATTCATAAATATTATTTTATGATTTAATGTTATTTAAAATGTAGTGTTCTTTTATATCAACAAGTGTGTCCTCCCTGCTATTTATGTAATAGGTTTAATTTATGACTTTTGGATTTTTAGTAGCAATAGTATAAATTTAGGAAAAAAAACAATGTCAATTATTTATTAAAAATTGATATCAATATGGTGTGACATTGGGTTTATAGAATTAACTAATGTGAAAAATTAAAATTATAACTTAATCACATTCAGATAACAACTACATTATGTTGATTAAAAAAATAGAGAAACTACATCAATTTTTTGATAAACTGATGTATTATTTTTTACTAAAAAACATTTTAAAAATAATATAATATGTGGGTTATAATGTATAATTGACGTGAAAATTTTCAATGATGTCATTTTTCTTTTCTCAAAATTTGCAAAAACAAAAGCGAGAGTTAGAATAAAAGACAAACTTGTCCTAGTACCAAAGTGTAGATTACAGAGTGAGAGCATTTTTTTTTATGAAATTCATAATGCCTTATAGAGAAATTCATATAAAATATCACCATAACTTAAGTTTAACTAATTGTTCACCCTTATCTTATTGACATCTTCATCTTAACATTAAAATGCATTTGAATACTTTATTTTTCCTCTAAACTTTATGAAGAATGTCTATATATTGTTATTGGGTAGATTTGTTTGGATTTCGTGCTTCTAATTTCATTTTCTAGGGTTTTGGTGGTGTGGATATTGATATATTCCCCCATGGAGTAGATAAATTGTACATCCTTAACAAGTGTTCTTTGTTTTCAAAGTGTAGGTGATTTATTGAAAATGGTGATTCAAAGAACAACAAACTTCTACATACTAAGCATCATGCTAAAGGTATATAAGTTAAATATCCTTCTAGCAATAATAGGAAAAGTTGAAAGTGATTGGATTTATATTTCTTAGGTGCATCTTCTTAATTATTAGTTTCTAATGTTTGTTTATAATTTTTTATATATCTTCTAATAATATGCAGGTATCTTATTTTATATTTAGACTCTTCTAGTAACCACATAAGCTAACTAATGAATTTTGTGTTTTAAAAACATATAGTATTACTATTGCAATGACAACATTAATTGTGACTTGCTTGTGCCATTCTTTTGTTACAGTAAGCTTCATAAAAGGTTCTCCTAATAGTTATATCATATGAGGATAATATAACTTCCTTATTTGATTTTTAAAGGTATTATTGTCAATTTTTGCAATATTTACATCTTATTCATTACTTTGATGTATTTAATTTTTTGGATCTAATTACATATATGAAATGATTGCCACTAGGAATTTCTTGTATTGGAGTATTATTTTTTACCATAAAAATATTAAAATGGGGCTTGAATACTATTGTCTATAATAATATTGCTTATATATTAATATGGTTGCTGGATTTTGCAGTTAGATTTGGATACTGCTTTGAGTGTAGTAGGGTGAATACAATAGGATAAAAAAAACTAGTAAATCATGTCAGTTATTTTAAAAAAATCATTGTTCTATGTTAACATTATGCATAGGTTATATAATTAAAAAACCATGTACTATGTGACATTTAATATATGAAAGAATCTTGATTTTTAATGGTGGTTTATGACTATAAGAAAATCTCCATTTAGCAACAAAAATTAATGATAGACAGTGATGGATTTAGAAAATAATTTTCCATTGGTAAATGGGATTCCAATAGTCATCTATATTTTCTAAATTTAGCATCACAAATATTGACATGTATTTCATTTTATCACTAAATTCATCGCTAACTGCTAGTTTTTTAAATTTCTAAAATTTTCTTAGCTAAAGTTTTATTTATTGCTAATTTCATTTGTAAATTTTACTAATGGAGTTAGTAGTAGAATAAAAATTTAGGATTTCAAATTACCAATGAAACTAGCCACAAATTTTGCATGAAAATTTAAAAATTTGTTTGGTAGTGGATTTTTTTTAAATCAATGATGAAACTATTGATGTCAATCTTTCTATCCTTTGCTAAATTTGTCAATAAGTTAAATGCACCATTTGATTTGAGTGTTTTAGTGATGGAATAATCCTTTGCTAAATACCTTTATATATTAATAACTGCAACTAGCCCTCTTTTTTTTCCCTCTCCTCTGTGAATGCTCTCATCCTTTCCTCCATCTTCCATCATTACCCTGCACCTCTCGTTCATCTACCACTAACTTTAAGTGTTGCGGTTTGCTCCATTGCCATTTGAAGGAAGATTTAATTAGTAATTTTTCATCATTTTATTTTTTTTACAAATTTCTTTAATTTTATGCTTTCTAGTATGTTGTTATTAGTGATTACATCTGTACTTTCTTTAATTTCTTTAATTTTATGCTTTATGTTTTTTCCTAAATTTTTTAAATTAAATTTTATGCTTTTTGTTTTATGTTTCTTATATTTTGTTCTATACTTCTTGATTGGATTTTATTGTTTTGAATTAAATATTCAAATTCATGTATATATCCACATTCACCATAAATTTTGCAAAGTATTACATATTTTGAATCACTTTGAAGTTTCATTGGTCACCTTTACTTAGAAATGATATTTATATTTTAGCAAATTCTTTAACATGCTATGAGTGTTGGAAAAATTGTTCTATCTATTTTTAAGATGTTGGAAGGTTAGTGTGTGTGTGTGTGTGTCTATATATATATATATATATATATATATATATATATATGAAATTGTGATATTGACCTTGTTTAGTTGATTTTATATGATAAAAGAGAAGATTAGAAATATGATGATGTAGTTCTTAAGGAAACTAGAATGCTTATGTTTTAAATGGTTATCTTCAATATATGGTCTAAAGAATGAATGTTTCCTTTATTAAAATTGTGAATTGGTTCAAACTAATTGTGTTTTACAAATTTGAATGCTTGGGAAATTTTTCTTCAAGAGATCCTAAGAGCACTTGGAAATTAAATTGATTGTGAAATTAAATTGGTGGAAGGATAAAGGCAAATTTAGATCCTTCAAGAAAGTATCCATATATTGTTGTTTTAAACTCTATCTTGTGTATTTTGTTTCAAAACAATGAAATTTAAGTTCCAAAAGCTATTATATATGTAAAACATAAAATTGTATCCAATTTGACAAAAGTGAAACTTTGACTTGTGAAAAATGAGAAGCTTTAGGATTTTTGTAATCTAAATTACTTATAAGATTTTGCGTACTCAGTCTTTCAATACTAATGATCTTTAGTAGATTATTTACTAAGTCATTATTATTTCTCTATCTTTTTCTTTTCCTTTTTAAATTGTTCTATTTTAGAACTCCATGTACCAATTGACATTTTGAATCATTAAGGAGATTTGTAAGCATTTTTATATTCTTGTAATTATAACATTTAATTATAATTCATAAAATATGAATGATTTTCTTACAATAAGTTTAATTATTATCATTTTGCTATTTTTATCTTTTTTAAAAAATTGCATCATTATTTTTAGTTGTCAAAAAAGCTATTGAATACAATATTATACAAGGTACATCATAAACATATATAATTGCTAATGTTATATATATCACTATAGTTTCAACTTAATGACAATTTTATATTTTGTTTACAGTTTAGATAAAGGGCTGATCTCGAGTTTAGATGAAGGTATGTTATATTTTTTAGAATTTTAATTTGGAAATTATTTTATTTTATTTTTACATTATTAAGTCTATAAAATATGTCTCAAGAATATAACAAACATTTAAGGGTAATATTATGGTAAAATTAAAACTTTTCTAAACTTCACATATATAATTAGATGGTTAACATTATTCTCATAATCTTAAATAGTGATATGTTAATGGTCCTTTTCATATATTAAATTACAACAAAATAATTTGAATCTAAAATTGTTATCTGAGATACCCTTGCAATAACATCCTTTAAATTAATTATTTTAGTGAATGAGTTAATGCGTAACTTGTGAATATTATCATGGGTTTTTATGAACATGGTAGCTTAAGCATTTAATTGTCATCCTTTATATTCCTTACAACTATTAAGACATTAATTGCATTTAGTTTACTTTTGAATTCATTTACTGTTTCTTCCTTCACTCACCACCTATTGCTAGGGAGAAGACATCTCTTTAAAATCTAGTATTTTCACATTTTGCAATAAAGGTTCCTTTCTTTTTTGGTTTTCCTGAAAAGAAGGTTACACTTTTATCTGTTTGGGTGGTGGTAGAGATAAGAACTAACCCAAGATCCTCTTTGGTCTACTTTTAAATTACATTTACTTTTTAACAATGCATTAAGATTATATTGTTAGTTGCTAAGTACAATCCATAAGTTAGTCAAAGAGTATCTTAAGTTAACTCTTTTCTCCACCTCTACCCAAAATTGGTAAAGGTGCAAACTTCTTTTTAGTAGAACCAAATGGAAAAGAACTTGTATCACTATTTGTGAAAATACTAGATTTTAGTGAGATCATCTCCCTTAGGAGTACGTAAGTAGTGAAAGAAGAAATAGTATATGAATTGAAAAGGAAAACTAAATGCATTAGTTCCCTAAGATGATATCTACGATAAATTCTCTATTAGCACTAGTACCTTATATTTATTTGCTAATAGTATTTAGTTTAATTCATTCATTGCTAACCAAATAGATTGAATCTTAGAGTGCCAATAAGAAAAAATGCCACATGTATTTTAATGAGAGTTTGCTAATAATGGCCTTAAGAATTAAATTAGTTGCAATGGATATGAAAGTAAGGAATTTCTGCTAAGATACAATAGTGTAAGAATTTTTATCATTGTTTTTTTTCCTCCACTAAGTGACAACTTCTAAATACTCAATTGTCTTACACCTTATCTTTAAAGTTATGAGACCCATATTGAGCTCCTTGTCTTATTGTGTTTAGGCATGTAAAAATGACTTATCCTCCAATAATTAGGAAAATCATTAAACAATTATAATGAAGGAAAATATAAAACTGCTAAGGTAATTAAAAAATACATCATTTATAGCTTATATATAGTTTGAAAGATCTCTGACCCATAAAAACATTACTTTCCTTTATTCAACTTAAATTTGTTGTTTCACATTTAGTAGTGAATCACTTCATTCACTATTATTTCCTTCACTGCTTCCTTTCTACTAGAATAAATTGTATCAATCTAACCTAGGATTTTAACATCTAGTCCTATAAGTTCTTACCTAGTTGGTTCTCTTAAAATAAATGTTACACTTTTTCCAATTTGGTGGTTATAAGGACAAAAGTTAATCTAAGATCCTTTTTAGGTTACTCTTGGATTATAGTTACTTTTTAACAATGCAAAGTTTGTATTATTGGTTGTTAAGTACAATCCACAAGTGGTCCAAAGAGGATTTTAGGTTTGCTCTTTTCTTATCACCACTCGAATTGGTAGATATGTAAATTCCATTTTAAAGGAACTAAATGAGAAAAGACTTGTATCGTTAGATGTGGAAATATTAGGTATTATTGACTTAACTTCTCTTAGTAGAAGGGAAAGAATGAGGGAAATAATAGTGAATATAGTAATTTACTGCCTAACATGTACTAAAATATTCAAGTTGAAAAAAGGGAAGTAATACTTTTATAAGTTAGAGATCTTCTACACCATATGTAAGTAATAAATGCAATTTTTAAATTATCTTGGCAATTTTTTATTTTACTTTATGATGATTATTTAATGATTTCTTAATTATGAAAGGAGTATGCATTTCTATATGTTCATGACATAAGAATCTAAGGAGCTTGGTGTGGATATCATGGTTTTGAAGAAAAGATGCAAAACCACTAGGTATTTAGTGATGGCCATATAATAGAGAAAATGAATAATGACAAAAATTCTCCTTTATTATGGTATCCTCATTTCAATTCCTAGCTTTCATATTTATAACAAACATTTTAACCCTTGACATTGTTAAGGATTAAACTAGTTGTCATGGACATGAAAGTAAAAAAGTGTTTCAAGAATATCATAATATGAAGGAAATTTTATTAATTTTTATTTCATCCATTATACGAACACATTTGAACCTAAATCTTTGCACCATTTTTTTCAAATAAATGAAGCTTGTAAATTTCATTATTTGGCCATCTATGTTGTAGGCATGTAGCATTAGGGCATCTCATAATTAGGAACCCACTAAATAATCATACTTAAAATTTATTTTCTAGTACTTCCACATGCTTATTTTCTAATATTTAAACAAATAAATGAATGTAAATTATATGCAACTACATAACAAGAAAAAGTATGCTTACATAAATTGTTTTAAAACATAGAGTGATAATCTTTGCTTTATCAACCTATTTAAACAAAGTAATGGCATTCAAATATGCATTATGCTCTTTATAATTATTAGAAATATCCACATAGTGAAACTCAATATGAAAGACAATTGGACATTTGGATGTGGCTGCATAATAGGAGAAATGGAGAGTGATGAAAATTCCCCTACACTATAGTACTTTTGAAGTAGTTTCTCACTTTTATGTTCATGACAACCAGTTTAATCCTTAAAGTCTTAAATAATGAACCTTCATTAAGATATAGCTTTTTTTCTATTAATACTTTAAGATTTACTTCATTGAGTTAGTAGTTACTGAATCAAAATAGACAAATGGTACCCTTTTTTCTATTCATTCATTGCCAACTTAAAAGAGTAAATTTAATAGTACTATTAGAAATAATAAGCAAGTATTTCTATAAAGGTGTGCTGAAACTAGCCTTAATTATTGAAATGGTTCACTAAAACCATGGAAACCATTTTAATCATTGAAACTAGTTTTAGTGAACCCTTATAAAAATATGTATTTATTCTTTCTAACAATACTTTTAAATTCACTCTATTAAGTTGATAGTAAATGAATTGAAAAATGATCATATTTATCTATTTCAATTTAGTATTTTGACGTGACTTATTTAATAGAGTATAACAACCTAAGAGCAATGATTTTGATCTTAATGGTTTATGATCAAGTAGTATGAGTGTAGCACTAAAACATTTGATGCTTAGTGATTTAGATTTTTTTTTTGTATTCATATGTATATAGCTTGGGCATCAATTGTTTTAGTGTATATATATTGGAAATTAATGAATTTATTGCATTTTTACTTAATATAAATAAAATATTTATATTTAATTTTATTTTACAAATAAATTTTATTTCATGAAATTTAATTGTTCAAAGGATGTAGACTTTAAGAAATTTGATAGGTTAGGATTTATGCTATCTAGATTGCTACAAAAATGAATAGCAAATTAATCACCAAAAAATAATAGCATATTGATAAATGTGCCAAATAGAAACAATGAAATTAGGGTTTAGGATTTAGTGATGGATTTACTAACGAATTAAAATTAGCAATGGATTTAACTATAGCTAAATTAAAATTTAGTAATAGAAATAGTGATGACCATAGTTTTATGATGAATTTCTCCATCCTAATTCAAACTTTAGGGATGGAGAATTTGTCATTATGTACTAAGTTAGTGATGGAAATATCCTTCTCTATTTCCACCAATCATGCATGTCTTTTATTATTGTTCCTTGAAATTACAATGGGTCTAGTAATGGAAATTACCAATGGATTTTGTTAACCCATTGTTAATTTATTTATTAACACACCATTTATTGACACCTTCTATTCCTTTGCCACTTCCATCACTAAATGAGTTAGTGGTAAATTTTCTCTAATTAAAATTTGTTACTAATTAGTATTTTTTTGTAATGTACATACTCACATGGATTATTAAACTAAAAACTAACATCATTATCTATTTTCCATGTCAATTAGTATTATTTTTAATGTCAATTATAAAATTAACATTTAATTTCAATTATTCAACAATATCTAGTAATAAAACACATTGATTTCCTTATAAAAATGATGTCACCACTATTTTCCACATCAATTTTTAGAATCGACATTGAATATGTTGGACATACAATGATGCTAATGAATAACTAATATCAAATAGGTAAAACAATTGATGTTGTTTGGCATTTTTGTGGTAATGATGAATTAACATTATATAGGCACTTAGTATATTAGTTTTCCTATGAAAAATTGATGTCATTATTATTTTCTATGTCACTTTAAGAATTGATATCAAATTATTAAATATACAATGTCAATTTGTAACAATGTTAAACTTTTTAAATAATTAACATTATTTAGCATTTTTGTAATGGTGTTTTTCATATAAAGAGTTTGGCTTATTCTCAGTACTCCTAAAATCCTTGATTAAGAAAATAGCCATTAGTTTTTTTATACAAAAATCTAGAAGATTACTTCAACCCATAAAGGTCCCTTATTAATCGATAGACTTTCTTTTCTTGGCTTTCAACACATTACTATAGAATTGCCAATCAATGTTGTTTGTTTGACACATTTGACATCAGTTATGAATTTGATGTATATATGAGCATTATTATATATTAGATGATTCCATATTAGTCTCATAATTAATGTAAAAAATATACAACAATATTGCTTTGCTTATGTGTAAGAACTGTTATTGTTTCTTTGTATGGAAGCCTCTTTTTAAAAGTATATTATAACATTAAATGTTAATTATTTAATATAAAGTTGATGTTATATATGTATTTAACTATAGTTTTTCTTAAATAACTGACATGACATATCATATCCACCCCTTAAACTTATCCCATTTGTTGTTTCTCCTTGCCCAATCCCTCCTAACACTAGCCTCTCTTGTAGTTCCTCCCTGCCTAGTCTCTTCTAACTCTTAAGATCTCTAATGACATTATAGACTCCTAATTTCAATAATTTTAAAGACTATAAAAAAAGAATGAAATTGATGAAAATCTATATCTAATACTCATTGATCAATATATGAGATTGGCACTCCCTAGAAAAGCATACTTAAATCTAATATCTACAAATACAATAAATATTTATTAAATATATTGTATAATATTACATATTTCATATAAATAAATAGTAGATAATACCATCGATGCTATAAAAAATAAATGAAATTAAATTCCTTCCTTCTACAAACCTATAAAAGCTATATCAAAATGAAAAGTAATAAAATATGGCTAATTATGATATTAGAAACTAAGTTGAAAGAACAAAAAAACACATAAAAACTAAAAAAAATTTACTTTTATATTTTGTGATTTTCTAATGAGTGCGCTATTAGGATTTGGATCAACATACATAATGAAATTTTAAAATTTTTGATCCAATTCCTACCTAGGATCCATGCAAAACGATATAAATTAATATTAGAATTTTACCTTATTTGTGCTCGTATTTTTTCTAAATGAATCCTTGGGAGACCAAGATGAATCAAACGCTAGTCGAAACGTATAACGTCTCTATGGTATCCACATGAAGTAAACAACGACTTCTCCCTTTTACGAAGCTGCTAGGATTCATCTCTCTCACTAGGATTAAGATTGAGAGTTTTCTGAGTGATTTAGGATTTTCTTAAAACTTATGTGCGTAAATCAAAGTGCTGCCTTGAAATCCCTTTTATAGAGCTAAGGCATGTCATAATCCTAGTCTTACTAGGATAATGCTTTAAAAAAATCCCAATCATACTTAACAAACATTACCTTATTCTTATCCTAAAGAGAGTGAAGAGAGATAGGATTTATCTACTAATTATCTAATATTAGATAATTGTATTATCTCATAATATAATTATCTAATATTAAATTAGCATAAAATTATCTTATATTAGATAATAAATTATCTCATAATATAATTATCTAATATCTAATAACATAATTATCTGATATTACTTTAATATCAAATAATATCATGTAATATTATATATATATTATGTGAAAAATATATTATTATCTTAATTATAATATATATGCATGAAAATAAGTCCAATTAATTTAATTTTAGTCCAACTAAAATTCAATTAATTATTATCTCATTCCTAATCCTTTTGTGTGACCTTGTAGGTTTTTACTATATTAACAATGACTCATCTTTGGGCTATAGATGGTGAGTGGTATCTAGCAATATATCACTGCCACTCAAGTAGTAAGAATGTCTATGATTTGACATCCACCTAATATGTGATCAATGTTTTGCATCATAATCCCTTTTGTAACAATATCCAAATTAAACTAGAGGCATCGAGTGTGTCATCCTCATTAATATTCAATTTATATTTCTTGATATTGAGTAGACTTAAAATAAATGATCAATATCACATATTGATCCAATTGAGCATGGCCATGCATTTCTAAGTCTCATTCAATCAAGGGGCCCAAGGATATCTCTCTTTTATAGAAGAGTAACAAAATCCTATCTACATCACTCACTTCCCTTTGCATGATTAATGACACACCCAATTAATGCCTTACTGATCATTTCGATTAAAGGTGATATAGGACAACATCAAAGTGAGTAACTCCTCATGTAGGGAACCGTAGTGACTTTAGGTTAAAGAATTATGTGCATTTGTGGTTATATGAGAATAACTAATGGCACGTCTATCCATGTACTATTCTCATAGTGAGTCAGTCTAGTATATTATTCACTAATAATGTACTCATGTATTGACTTGATATCACATATCCATGATTCATAATCATCAGTCGGTATACATACTAGCCTCGATGTATTATTACTATTTTTTTCATAATAATACTTAACTAAGGGCATTTTAAGAATAGCAAAGCTATTCCAAGGATAATTATTATATTTAGATTATAATTTGCATAAAATAAAATAAAATAAAATATAATAATTATATTGCTAAAACGAAACATAATACATTGTATAATATTGCAATCATCTCTATGATTGGCTCCTAGAACACACACCAACATGCGCAACCCTATAGATTTAGCAATAAACTAACATAGATTCATTATTACAAAATAATTAATGAGCTAGAGAAAATCATCTTAAGGTTTGAAGGTGCACATATATTAGTAAAGAGATAATCACTCTCGAGTTGGAAGAGTTGCGTAATGAAATTTGCAAATGACATTATGATTTCACTCTTTTTATTTTCAACTCTCACCCTAATTAAGTATCTATGATGGTTAATTAATAAAAACTTGATATCCATAATAAAAGGACATCGTTCTAGAATAGAATTTTAAACATTGGTCATATATTAATAATCGACATCATAAACTAAAATTTCTTTCCAGTTTTTTCCATTATCTTTCAATCAATAATTTTATAATTTTAGAATAAATCTTATAAGAACAAAATCATTTTATGAATTAATAAAATTTATTTTTAATTCAATTTAATCTAAGCAAAATTGATAGCATTATAATTATTTTTTATATTATAATATTTTTTCTTATACAATTAAACAAATACAAATAACAAAAGATTACATAACCAAAAAAATTAAAGACTATAATTTATAAAGAACAATAGACTTTAAATAAGAGGAAAGGTAGGATACTTCTTGTAATTCTTTTAAATTGCTTAAGGTCTTATGAGTTGAAGAATATAGATGTTTGCAAACTAATGATAAATTATAGTAAGAAAAAATAGTATAATTATTTTTGCTATGAATTCAAGCCTTCCAATGCAAAAAATGGCTACGTTACTTCTTCTCATTACAATTTCTTAACAATTTGCACATCTTTACATTTTCCTGATATCCCTTTTGAGATGGAACCTAAATGTTATAATTTACAATAAACAATAGAGATGGCTTTGGATGGTTCTATAGATGTTTGCAAACTGATGAAAAATTATAGTGAAAAGAAATATCATATCCATTTTTGCAATAAACACAAGTCTTCTAATGTAAAAATAGGCATGTTACTTATTCTCACTACAATTTCTCATTAATTTTCCCATCATAAGGCATCACAACTATAGAATTGATGGTTTATATTGGTTAATAGATGTCAATTTAAAATAAAATTGATTTTATTTTGACATGGTGACATTTTTTAAAATTATTTAAAAACTAAAGATGATAAACAAGAATACAATTGATGTCTAAACCTTGCACCAAAACTTAGAACATTAATTTTTTACACAATCTTCGATTTTAGTAGTAATATTTAAAAAGTCTCATTCGAAATTGCAATAGCTTAAGATGTTAATTTTAGTCAACAATCATTGTTTAAAAGGCATTTTAAGAGTTTCATTAGAAACAAAAGAAGTTTAGGACATCAATTTTAGTTAATAACCATCATCTAAAAAGCATTTCAAAAGTCACATTGAAAACTACAAAAGCATAGGACATTAATTTTCTTTAATAATTAACACACTTTACTTTCCAATAAAATTTTGTTCTAACTCTATCTTTTCATAGGTGCTCTTCTAACATCTTATTTTTCAATATGCTTTCAAGTATGATGAGTTTGATACATAATATTATTATTAATCTCTCATTCCACTTTTATTAAAAGAATATACAATGGAAGAACTTTAAAAATTATTTCTCTCCTATTGTATTCTCTCTTATTTCCTATGGACATTGCAAGAAATTTATAACTTAGTGATGGAAATTTCTAAGGGACATCAAATCCCTTGCTAAATATAGAAAATAGCAAAGGAATTGCATAAGTTTACTAAGAGAAATTATAAAATTTTGATTTTAATTTATTGAAATATTTGCAAAGGAATTGATGATAGATATGGCCATTAGTGATATTAGTGAGGCCTAGAAATGTTGCTAACCCATTGCAAATTAGTAGTGTGAAGTGGAGGTTTTCATGAATTTTTATGGTATTATGGCTCATTTAATGAGAGATGAGTTTGGGGCCTGATTCTTGTAATTTATTAGTAATGGTAGACTTGCTAATCCTTTATTTAATGAAAAAATTACATTTTCAAATTAAGAAGTAGTTTTTCTCATTTGAAATATATTGTAGACAAAAAAATAACCAGGGGTTATGATTCCTAAAGATGGTATTCCAAGGGTATCTTTGATGAGTTTGTGATTGTAGGTGATGGTTTTGGTGGCAAAAGGTAGTGTTCAACATTAATTGCTGATGATTTCCCCTACCTTGTGAAAAAAGTAAAGCTTAATCCCATTCTGCTTACTCTCTATTAAGCTTGGTTATTTTTTATGTTTCATTATTTTAATTCTAGGTATTTGTCTTTACTTTATTTTGTTTTGAATTCAATGAATTTCATAATTTTTTTAGATTGTTTGAAGGATTTTGACATTTGGTAATTTTTTTAGCTAAGTGTGATTCCTATGAGGTTGTGTTCCTCTCTTTTATTATGTTAGGACATTGTTCCCTTAATTTTGAAGATATTTCCAACTATTATTTGGCTTGGTTTTTCCATAATTAGATTGGAGTATTATGTCATTAGTAAATGGTTAGCTAGGGAAAGCTAGAGCTTTTCATCGATTTCTTTTAAATTTTTCCTATTGCCATTTTTTTTAACATGGAGATGCTTTAGCAGTTACAACTAGTGCATCTTGGCTTTCTTTTTCTCTTGCATGTTTGTATATATGTGTTCTTAGGTAATATGCCATGCTATAGCATCAATTCTTTACAAATCCAACTAATCAATTGAAAAATAGTACATAATCACCAGAAAAATAATTATTTACCAATTAGTTTTACTTTTCTAATATTTTTCAATAAAAAACTATCCAGTTCTCCAAAAACTCTAAGAGATGAACAAGCTTCTTTTTTTTGCTAACTAAATCGATAATAGTTTATCTTTTTTGCTCCAAATGCAAGAACAATAACAACTACATAGTAACTTTGAAGCATAAGTGTTCACTTCACCTCGTCACAATAAGTCCACAAATACGGAGATGTATAGTAATTCACTTCCCTTATAAGTAAGTAAAATTTAATTTTGCCTTATTCAATAAACCTTGGAATTTTGTTTTCATATTTGATCTTCCTCTATAACTAGCTTCTTCAAATTAGATGTAAGCTAATAACTCAATTGACCAATAATAATAATAAGGTTATTGATATATAACTTCTTTTTGGTGAACTATTGCAATATAACTTCGATTATTGCTATTACAATTATTGGTTGGTTATTGCTATTGACATTATTGCTTTAAATGTTTTTGAGAATGGTGTATAAGGAATTAACATTCAAAAAATTTGTGTGATTTGAATCCTTATGCTAATATGGTAAGTTATTTATTTTTAAATGGCTTATTAATTATTTGGGCAGTTCCTTTAGCCAAACCCTATTTCTTGAATAGTTGCAAAGAAGCTTGATAATTGCTTTTTATCATTAAAATTCCTATTTTAGGATTTCCTAGATAGTTGTAAAGCCCTTGGAAATTCTTTAGAGGTATATATTTTTCCTATTGTTAGTAACATTGATTGATTTCATGTGGGCCATTTTCTCCATGCTTAGAAATTAATAACACTTATTCACTTCATGATTATAGAGCAAGAGGACATGTGATGTTTAATTCCTAAGCATGAAGAAAAAAGCTTACATGAAATCAATCATCCTCAACAAAAGTTTTAGAGGCATCCATGTGACTACACAATTTTTTATCAAGAATTAACATCCAACAAAAAACTTCTTAATGTTAAAGTTGTGAGAAGACTTGTCAAAATCATGAAAGGACCTTTCCATGACCTATGGTTCACTTGGTTTAAAGTACCTGATAAGAAGAAAGATGGGTAGTTTATAACATTAAAGGTTAAACCTATCATCTTTATGTTAGAATAAATGTCAATTTCCTTTACTTGAATTCTTTTGTCATTATTGTAAACTAATACAAATATGTTTTTCCTAATCATTAAGAAAGAGTACTTAAGGGATGCTTATTATGAGTTTACAATTTGAAGGGTTAGGAAGATGAAATGTAATGAATGGTTGTTTGATCTTTTATACAAGGTAAGCCATGCATACAAATTAATGGAAAAGATCCCTAAATGGATAGGCCACCCTAGCTGGACATCAATGTTACAATTATAGGAGATAGACGAAAGCTTCAGGAAACTATTAAAACAAAATACCAAGAATAGAAATTTGAATTGTGGCAGCTTAGGCCCTTTACTCCATGTAAAGGGATCTAGTCTCATGATTTAACATAAAAGAAAGTATGTGGGAAACTCACTTGTACATTTAACTAACACATTCTTTATTCATGTGAATTTCATTTGTTCTTGTTATAATTTGTTGCATGAGATACTAACAAGGATTAAGCTCACATCCATATAGTTATTCTAAAGTTGCATAGGTATGGTAAGCAATTTGCATGCAAGAAGTTTGAAAAGACATGGGTGCGTAATCAACAAATCTATATAAGTTTCTTTCCATATTAATTAATTATGTATATAGTGTTAATAAAGCATTTAATTTAATGTTATAGCACATTTAATGTTCTATTTTTTGTATTGAACTGCATTACTAAGGTGATGAATTTGCTACTATGTCATCTAATTTATGATAAAATTGTAATTATGAGTATCTCTTGATCTTTTTCTCACATCTTCCATGGCATAATTGAAACAATTGACATCAATAAGTAAACCTTTTTATTTGAAGCTTTCTCTTGTGTGAATTGTAATAATTAATTTTTTTCTATTAATTGGCATTGATATCTTTAAATGATGGAAATCTTGATTTAAAGTGATACTTCCTTTAAATTTATCTTTGTGTATTAATATTTGGTATTGTTTGATAAGAAAAGTATAATAAGTTGCTAGTGGACAAATATGGAAAGCCATCAACTAGTGGAGCTAATGATGGTCAAGATGAAACTAGTAAAGATAAAAAGGCGATAAAGGAAGTAACTAAAGAAGTTGTTTTAGATTTATTTTACCAAGTAGTTGGTGGATTGAAAAAGAGAAGAATGAATAGGCTTGGTTTAAAAGGATATGTGTTAGTTGCAAAAAAAATTGGAGTAGTTGATGCACCATAACTTAGGTAACAATAATGCAATTAAAGATATTATTACTACACCTACCTTTAAAACTATTATGGCATAAATACTAGATGAGCATCAATGTGATCAATATTTGGCCCAAGTGTAAGATCAATGGGTTAACTTCTTGAGCACTTTGTTAGGGTTTGGGACTCAAACATCAAGTGCACTAGCTCTACCACCTCCATCAAATACCAATAATGATGCTTAAATTGTATAGAAATTTGTAAATTAAACATGAGATTTTCATATGATATGAAACTTAAGTTTTTTTGGGGATGCTTTGTGGATTATTTTTCAAAAGATTTGTAATTTAGATTACCTTTTTTACTTTTTTTTTGTATAGGATGTATAACAATTTAATGTACATATTGCCTAATTAGTAAATGGAAACCATTGGAGTTTATTTAGCTTATCTTATGCAATGTGTAATTCTTTTAATTTGCATTTTGTTCATAAAGAAATAGGGTTATGTCTATTATATTTTTTAGCTTTAATAATATTAAATTATAGCATAATGTTGGTAGGAAAAACTTCCTTTAGCAATGGAACAACTATGGATTTGCTCTTTGTTAATTTTTTAGTGAGAGATTAGCTATGGACATAACCCTTACTACATTATAAGAGATGAACTTAGTAATGACAATGTCTTTCACAAATCAAAGGAATAAAATAGAAAAAATGATGCCAGATAGGGGATAACCTATTTAGCCAGGGTATCAACGATGGCAATATCCCTTGCTAAAATTAGCAAGAAAACATACCCCTCATTGAATTTGTGACTTTTTACATGAAAATTTTCCTTTTGGAAATGCTTTAACTAGGGCATTAGTGATAAAATATTCCCTCACTAAATTTAGTGAGGAAATAAATCCTTTAGTAAATAAGTTGCTATTTAAATAACAAATTTTATTTTTGTCATCAATTTAGTGATGGAATATTTAGAATTAATAAGGGTATGTGTCCTCATATTTACGAAAGAAGGCTAGTAACCTTATAGAAAATTAGCAAGCTAGAGTTTAGCCTCAAATTAGGGAGGGATTCTTTCCATCATAAATTTATATTAGCAATAAATAAATTTATAATTAAAAATAAAAAAGGATGGAAAATTCAAAATTAGTGAGACACTTATCCCTCTTTAAATGGTTTTTTTTTCTATAGTAGGAGTAAAAGTGGAATGGAACAACGACTAATATACCACTCTATTTTCATCAAGAAAATATCTAATGTAAAAACTTTAATGATCAATTCTTTCTTTTTGTATATTCTTTCATTTCCTATAAAGTAATAGTGGAATGGAAGAGTTGGTGAATAATAATTTGATATATAGTTCTTCTATATTCTCACTGTATTTCCATATCCCTAAAATATACAAAACAAAGAATTTTGAGAAAAAACATTGGAGTTTGCATCAAGGATGAAGGTTTTGATATATAGTGATTTCTCTATTGTTTTTTTGTATTCATATGTGGGCATATAGCTTTTGTTTATTGATGATTTAATATAGCATTTTTGTATAAATTCATAGATATATTGTTTTCTTTACTCATATATTTGTACTTTCATTGTTAAGAGAGTAATGATGATTAAAGTTTTTAAATTTTACATAATTATTTCTCTTTGCTCATATTTATGTTATTTTTGCTTAAATTTTTATAATAGGCATTCATATTACATTAATTAAAAAGGAGAAGATATATTAAAATGAATATAATATTTTGTGTAAATTGATTAAAAAAGAACTTCCTTTTTATATTCAATTATTTATGTAATAGAAATCTATAATAATCAAGGAAAACATATCAAAATAAATATAATGTTTTATGTTAAATTAATTCAAAAATAACTTTCTTTTCATATTCAATTATTTACATAACAAAAATCTATAATAATCATAAAGCCTCTGTTGATGTAATAGCAAATATAAAACATTGACTTTGGGATTAATCAATATTTATTACAATAAATTAACACTTGTACCATAAATTATGCCATATAAATTTAACAATCATGGCAAATTTATCTCTTGTAATAAGAATAAAAAGATTTAAACAAATATATAAAAAACTAAAAGATTTATGCCACGAAATATTTGATCTTGTGTCACAATTGAAATCATAAAATGATAATTTGTTGTAGTGGTTTAATATAATAGCATCTTCTTATAATCTGAGAACATCTAAATGAATATTGTTAATGAAGATGTTTAAATGAATCAAACTAAATACACCCAAATAAATTAATTTATAAAGAAGTTAAAATGAATGAAAATGAATAAGTTTAAATAAATGGAATTAAAGATAACTTCATGAACGACATTTAATGAAGGAATTTATAATGTTAGTTATCTTTTGGTGATTATTCTTTAAGTTTATTTCAATTGTCATGACACTTCATCAGTTAGAAATTATAAGATCAATTTTTTTTAGGACTATCACGTAGGTCCTTTTCATTTGTCATAATAGTTTATCAACAATTTACATGATGTTTTGGAACTTAGACAATACCTTAAGTCATTACAGTCATAAAAATGAACAAGCTAACAACGTTAATTTTAAATTAATAATCAACATCTAATTATTTTCCTCTTGGCCTATAAATAGGGCACTACTTGTTTATTTGAAACAAAATAGAAATCTATCAAAATAGCTTTCTTTCCATTAAAAAAAGGGGTTTTTGAGGTGCTTGATTGTTTTAATTGCTATGTGTCTCTAATTGTCCCTGTGTTTCAATGCAAGAATGGACACATGTTGCTTGCTTTATATGTTATCTTAAACTTGGCAAAATAAGTCCTATGTGTGCCATAACAATTAGTACTATTTGATGGGGGACTATTATTTTAGAATCACTTAAAGTTTCATGTATAAATGTAAAATATGATTGTATAGAAATTATAAGTTATAATAAGATTACAAACCATTAAAACTCATACCTTTATGAACCATATTTATGCCCATCATAAAAGACATGGTTCATAGCAATGTGATTTTTTTTATGCTTTGTAATTTTACTATAACTCACAATTTTTGTGCCACTATATTTTGTATTTATGCATAAAATTTTAAGAGATTTCAAAATAATAAATGGACAACGTATGGTGCCAATTGCCATGGCATGAATAGGATGTTTATCACTAAATTTAAGATAGCATATAGAGCAAGTAACTAACATGTCCATTCTCGTATTAAAAAATAGGGATAATCATGTTGGTGTGTGTCTTAGAAACCAATCATATAGATGATTGAAGTAATACATAATGTATTATATTTTATTTTAGGCAATTAAATATTTTATTTTATTTTTATAATTTTATTATTATTATGCACAATTTATAATTTAATATAATAATTATCCTTGGAATAGCTTCACTATTCCTAAAATACCCCTAGTCAAGTATTATTATGAAAAGGATAGTAATAATACATTAAGACTAGCATGTATAATGACTGATGATTATAAATCATGGATATGTGATATCAAGTTAATACATGAGTACATTATTAGTGAATAATGTACTAGACTGACCCACTATGAGAATATTGCATGGATAGACATATCATAAGTTATTCTCATATGATCACAAATACACATAAACCTTTGACCTAAAGTCACTACGATTTCCTACATGAGAAATTACTCATTTTAATATTGTCCTATGTCACCTTTAATCAAGATGACGAATAGGGCATTGATTGGGTGTGTCATAAATCGTGCAGAGGGAAGTGAGTGATATAGATGGGATTTTGTTACTCTTGTATAAAAAAGAAATATCCTTGGGCTCCTTGATTGAGTGAGACTTAGAAATGCATAGTCATGCTCAATTGGATTCATATTTGATATTAATAATTTATTTTAAGTTTACTCAGTATTAAGAAATATAAATTGAATATTGACGAGGATGACATATTCCATGCCTCCAGTTCAATTTGGATATTATTACAAAAAGGTTATGATACAAAATGTTGATCATGTATTAGGTGGATGTTGAATCGTAGACATTCTTACTACTTGAGTGGCAGTGATGTATTGCTAGATACCGCTCACTATTTATGGCTCAATAATGAGTCATTGTCAACGTAGTAAGAACCTACAGGGTCATACAAAAGGAGTAGGAATAAGATAATAATTAATTAGACTTTAATTATATTAATATCCAATTAATTGGACTTATTTTCGTGCATATATATTATTATTAAGAATAATAATGTATTATTCACGTAATATATATATATATATATAATATTATGTGATATTATTTGATATTAAAGTAATATCAAATAATTACGTTATCAGATATTAGATAAATATATTATGAGATAATATTATTTTGATATTTGATAACTATATGCAATTATCTAATATTAAGATATTTATATTATGAGATAATATTATCTAATATTAGATAATTAATTGATAAATCCTATCTCTCCTTATTATCTCTAGAATAAGGATAAGATAAGTTGTTAAGTGTAATTAGGATTTTGGAAGCATTATCCTAGTAGGACTAGGATTGTGGCTTGCTTAAGTTCTATAAAAAGGGGCTTGAGGGCAACACAATAAAGACACGCTCATGGGCTTCCTAAAATCCTAAATCACTCAGAAAATACCAAATCCTAATTCCTAGAGAGAGAAATGCATCCTAGCAGATTCATGGAGGGCGAGAGGTCGTTGTTCACTCTATGTGGATACCATAGAGACGCTGTACCTTCCGACCGGTGTTTGATTTATCCGCTCTCAAGCTTTGATCAATAGAAACATGAGTGCCTAATAGGTAAAACCCTAATCATTAATTTATGCTTTTTGCATGGATCCTAGGTAGAATTCGAATCAAAATTTTGAAATTTCACTGCATGTAATAATTCGAATTCCTAACAAATCAGTGGCTCATAGCAAATGAAGTAAGCAAGTAATATGAAGGAATTACAATTAGAAGATAACTTTTCCTTTTAATTTGTATAAGGATGCCATGTATGTTTATTGTAAATGAAAAGTCTATTAATCATTGTGAATATATATATGTTCATGTACTAATATAGAAATAAATAAAATGGTAGAATCAATTTTTTGTAATAGATTATGTCATTTCCTATATGTTTTATTTACATTCAATTTGTTACTATTTATGTTTAGTTAATTATGTGGTAATGCAAAAATGAATTTTAATACTACCAATTTTACTTAGTGTAACTTAAATAAAATATAAAAAAGATTAGTTCACAAAATGATGTCAGTGTTCTTTATAGGATTTAAACTTAAGGTATATAATATTTTTACTTGTATATATATGTGATATATATATATATATATATATATATATATATATATATATATATATTGTGTTTTAGATTCTTGTTTGATATATATATATGTGTGTGTGTGTGTGAGAGAGAGATATATATAAACTAGATACTATTAAATTCTAATGCATGGATATGTACAATTAAATCAATTTTAGTCTAAAATATACATGTTTGTTATATTTGGACATTTTAGAATAATTCTAGAAAGGTTCTGGGATTATTTTGAAATAGTTATAGAAAAAGTTGCCTATGCAAAAGAAAAGAAATCTATTTTTAACAAATGACATTTATTTATTATTATGTTACTTTTTTGTATAATCATTGTTGTTAATCATTATTTAATAGGATGACATCATAATGTTAAAGATGACAGTGTTCTATTAAAGGCTATGTCTAATATGTAAATTTAATATCAATTTATTGTACAAATCAAAGTGGAAATTTAGGCTATGGGCATGAATTGAAAATGTAAAGACGAAAGCATGGCATGAATTGAAAATAAAAAAAGTGAAACACGATACCATTAGCAAATTTCATCTTGAAGTTTTTTTAACCCTAAAATGATTCTTCGTCTAATGAGATATGCTCTCCTCTTAACCTTAAGATCATCCTTTTTGATTTTATATTTTTACTCACCAATTAATTTCTATGATTGAAGCTTAGTTAGCCTATGGCTAAATATGTAAAGTTTAACACTCATTAGAAAAGCATAGAATATAGTTGTGAAGAATTTTATCTTTATGTTTACTCTTGTAATTTAGTTTCTAGTTTTCTATTCAATCCTATTTTGTTGTCTTTCATTTGATCCAACTTTTTTAGGCTTGCATATGTAAGAAATTTGATCTCATTCATCGTATTTGACATTCTATCAAATTATCTAGTATGTTTTCATATGAAAATGTATAATACACTAAATTTTCATGAATGCTTATTACATCTACAAGTATTGTAATCAAAAGAATTTTTTGGAGAATGCAAACCTTACATATTAATTTATGAGTATTAAGAGAGATTGAGCGAAGCACCCATCTCTAATTGTGGTATTGTATGCAAATATGCATCACTTTTAATGTTTTATTATTCAATTTATTCTTTAAAGTTATTTAAATCTGCATTCTTTAGAGTAATAAAAGATATTGACTTTTTATATCTTGTTTAAAATATAAGAAAAATAGAGAGGATGTGGGTGTGAGAAACATGGAAAAGGGGTTAGGATTTGAGATGGAAGAGTGAGAAACATATTGATGAGGTTATGGTTTGTGATAAGGAAGTGAGAAACTAGGGATCAAAGTTTAGGAGGGGGTGGCTAGATATACAATATTGGTTATTTAAATAAACTAATAGGGTATTTTGGTTATTGGATGTTAGTTTTTCAGAAGTAAACTATGTTTAATGTTATTTTCTATTATTATAAAAACATAAATGATATCAGTTTTCTGGGAATAAACATTGACATTATTGTTATATTTTACAATAGTTCATAAACTATCATTAAAATCACATATACTATGATGCTTGATTACACGCTGATCATTTTTGGACATGTAATCCCCTAACTACCCATTATTAATAAGCTATTCTATAGTAGTGCATGTTTCAAATGGAGAATGTGAATGAAATTTATAAATAACTTGCAAGACTTTAGATGTCGATCATTAATTGAAACAAACTTATTATATGTGTTTTATTACATATGCCTTGATTGTTGATATACCTTAAAACATTGTAATTTTTACAATTTCCTAATACACTATATCAGTAAATTCTTAGTATTTATTACTTGTAAAATGTACACCAATTTTTTAATCTAATTTCTTATCTTTTAATTCCTTGGAATACATTTAGATGTTGGATTGTCAGATTTTTCATTTGTATCATAGAAACTATATCAATTTTTAATAAATAAATAGTGTGATTTCCCTTAATATTTTTAAAATGTAGCTTCTACATCAATCCTGACATTCATCTAACTATGTTCACTATTTTCTCAAACAAAATTATCAACTTTCTACATCCTAACATTTAATAAAAACAAATTAAAAGCACTACAATGTACAACATAATCAGTGTGTAACCCTAAATTAAAATCCTTGTTGCAATTTCTCATGTGTTTATATGCTCCACCAAATTTTGCAAACATTATAAAATCTACTCCTTGAAATACTAGGAGGAATTTAAGGATAACATACACCATCTATGCTACACAAGTAGAAATACTTCAAATCTTATGATCATGATAATTGCATCAAACCATGAATATATTATGCTTATGAGCATCTATTTAAGGTTATGAGATAATTGTGATTTGATAGGATGCACATGACCAAAAGATTTGAAGCTTTTCTAAATGTGTAATAAGAATGAGTGATTATCCTCTTATACCACTTGAACAAAAGTTGGAGCAAAAAAGAAAGGTTTGGCTATTTGTTTAACCAATTTCAAAAGGATGACATCATAATTTTTAGTTATTCCTTACCTTGTAAATTTTATTCTTGGTAAATGCTTTCAATTTATTACAAATTAAGTAGTCAATGCTATACCTTTATACATTAGTTTGGTAAAAGATATGACGTGGTTTCTTACTTTTTTATTTTTGATCCAATATTTTGTCTTTCCTTCCAATTTTCTAAACCTATGTTGGTTCTTAGAGTAAATAACTGACATGCATTTTTCATTTTTACTTTCCTTAATTGAACTTTTACATCTTGACATTTTTCTAATAATGGATACCAACTTTCTTAAACAATTGTGAACTTTCTATATCCCAACATTTTTCTTACAACAAATACCAATTATAAATTATTTTTCTACCAACATTATTAACATTAACTAGAAAACATTGTGTAAGAACATTACAATTAGTCATTTGATGAGATTTATAAATTATTATACATTATGTTTTCCATATAACAATGATCTACACAAAAACTACAATATATCATCAATATAGTTTATAGCATACCACTCATTAATTGAAGAGATTAAATCCTTATTGTGAATTTTCCTTTCTTAAAGATATTTGCTTTGTTTTTTCCATGTTGTAGTGCTCTATCAAATTCTATAAATAGTCTTTATCTATTCCTTGTGGCAAAGGGGTGGAATAGAAGGGCAAAACACCTATATTTAGAAAATTCTTTAAATTTATTGGAACTACCCCATCCATGACTCTCTCTACTTGAAAGCATGAGATATTAGAGTCATAAACGAGGTGCTTCCAATAAAATTGAAGAATTTCCAAAGAATAAGTAAATTGTGCTCAAATTCAACTTAAACATAAAAAATGAGTGCAAGATAAATTTATAGTTAAAGTAATATCAATTTTAATATCGATTTACATAAACACTAATGTTGTAAGTGATAATGCATTTTAAATGAGTAGACCATTAAAATACAAATAATTTTTATACTTTCTAGTAATAACATAAATACAAATATTAATTAACTATAGATAATTTTTAGATGTTGGTTTTCACGTACAGCCGACATCTAAGGTACCCATGTTCTTCATAGTTTTTAATAACATCGTAAATAATAACTTTGATTGGCTATGACATGTTTTTAGATGTTTGTTTATTGTACAATTGACATCTAATATTTCACATATTCAATGTTTGATATTACTTTAGACAATGGTTTTTTAGAAACCGATGTGTAAGTAATAATAAACATTGATTATAAATAAATATCATCATAATTTTCCTATGTTAGACCCTTCATTTATCGTTAGAAAATAATGATTTATAATGTTAGTTTATCATGGTAAGTAATGTGGTAAATTATACTTATTCTCAAATACTGTCACTACATTATTATATTTATCATTTTTCACTTTAATTGATATAAATATGGTGAGGTTAAAGGAAAATTTTGTAGTAGTGACAATAACACGTTCAAATTCAATACTACAAAATTTTCAACATATATCTCTTCATCAAGTTATCCATTCAGAAATGTAGATTTCATATCCGTTTGATATATTATCCAACCCTTTTGAGTTCAGAGAGAGCAAATAGTGCTCTAATGGTCTCAAGCTTTTTAGCCAGAGCAAAGTTCTCCGAGATGTCAATTCCAGGATGTCGGTGTAAGAATTTTAAATTGATTTTAAGATCTCATGTATGATAATTAGAACATCATAAATATGAAATTAGATTTTACTTACCTGATGGATTTGCAGCCATAATCGAATTCAGCAGAAGCTAATGAATTCTTCTCAACTAGATCTTCCTCTTCGCTTTTCTCTTCGGTGGCGGCTCTCAATGGGTAAAAACCGTGTATATAAGAAGTGAAGAGGAGACCTAGCCTTAATCCTTATTTATAATCCTAGCAATCCTCCCCATAAAAGGATTACTAAGTCTTTGGGCCTACACAACCGCCAAACCACACTAAACTATGTAGATGTGCTAAGCCCATATCTTTAAGATCACAATTTTAAATGGGTCTCATGCATGTCTCACAATTGGGTTAAATATTTAATCAGTCAGTTTTTTATTAAATCATAAATTACCAATTAATAGCAGCTCACTTTATGGAAAATTTTAATAGTTGGAACTTGAGTAATATTATGAAGGTGAAGTAATTCTCCAACCCCATTAATACATTGAAATTTGAGTACTACTTTTTTATCATATTTATTTGGTTGGTAAGAATATTTTAGAAAACTCATATAGTAAGATTCCTAAGTTGATTTAATATGATAATCCCTGCATATTTGTTTGGTATATCTCCTAGTTATTTAAGCAATGGTCTTTTTAAGTTTCCATTGTGGTGTTTGCAAAGTCTACACAGGGGGATCACAAAGCAACTTTCCTAAAGTGGTAATGTTGTTTTCATGCTCCAACTCACATTTCCTTACCTTAATTGTCATTAACAATAATTAATCTTAAAAATAACATAGAAAAATATAAAAACGGTATATATTTCGATAGTTGCATGACATGGTTTTACACCATCTCGATTCTTTCTTAGTGGACCCTATCAAAAAAATAAAAATAAAAATAATTAATAATGACGTCTATTAAAATGGAAGGCTAGAATTTAAAGTTATTGTTGACATTTTTTTAAGGTTCCTGTAGTCTTCCCCTACTAAAAAAATACAAAATGTGAGAATAGAATTTTTATTCTGAAAGTGAAATAGTGCGGGAGGAAATAGAAGGCAGAGGAACATGTGCGCGATACTCAGCAAGAGCCCATATAGGAAATACGTTCTTAAACAGTGCATAGTGTAGCGTGCAAGTCTTCATGAATGCTCCCAATGCATTCTGTAATAAATTCAAGTAAAAAAAAAGGCAGGATTATGTTTAATAATAAATAAATAAGTTCAACTGGAAAAAAAAAAAAGAATGAATATCTTATATAAGGAACCTGCCCAGGGTAGTCTCCATTTTCCATTTGGGAATTGATTAATAATTTAGCAGCGCGGTGAAGCGGATTTGGGTTCCTCTCAGCCTATGAATATAGGAACCATAATAGCTGGTTAGTTTAAATTCACAAAAAAAGAGGAAAACAACTTGATTTTAATGCCTTACATTTATTTACAACAGTATCAAAAATAAAATTTAAAATTGAATTTTTAATGCAAATTAAGAACTATATTTACATATAAAATGGTGAAACAAATTTATAAAACTCAATCTAATGAATATGAAAATTTTGAAACTCAATCTTGAATCCCATTTTCCTTATTCCTTTGATTAATGGAGGAATGGTTAAAACACTAAATGCACATATAGAAGGATCAGAGATGGAATCCTAGATGTAGCAAAAGGTACAAAACTTTTAAAGGAGGAATTAAATATAAAATGGTGGAACAAATTTATAAAGTTCAATTTAATGAATATGAAAATTTTGAAACTCAATCCCGAATCCCATTTTCATTATTCCTTTGATTAATAAAGGAATGGTTAAACCACTAAATGCCTACATGGAAGGACCAGAAATTGAACTCTTGAAATAATGGAAGGTATAAAACTTTCAAAAAACATTGGGTGTTACTTGAATCAAAGGTTCTTGGGTTCAAATCTCATTTTCAATATATATATATATATATATATATATATATATATATATATATATATATATATATATATATATAACATTTTTGTATATTTATTATCCAAAACCATTATTATTTTAATCATCTGTTGGATTTGTGAAAAAAAGGAAAATGGATTAAAAATAATTTTTTATTATTTGAGTGCATGAAAAATGTGAAGTGGAAAGAAAAAAGAATTAGAACAGTACCTCAAAACTTACTAAAATATTTTTAGCCAAATATTAACTAGTGTTTTGAAAGTACTGATTAAAATGCAGTTAATTACGTTGAAAAATAAATTTTTAAAAATTTACGCATTACCAATTTATTTTTTTATTTTTTTATCATTTTAAAAATAATGTAAATATAATTACATTGAATTTTAAAAGTCTTATGCTTCTAATCAATGTTTTTAAATCCAAATTGGTCGATCCAATTGAGAATTGGACACTAATTTGATTTGGGTATTAACGAAAACCTGGTGCGATTCAACCCATCGTTAGTCAGGCAAATCCGTTGAACTGGTGTAATTGGGATCGGGCAGGTCAATGCAACTTTAATAAAAAATATTTCAAATTCATCGAATCAGCATATCCCGGATCGGGCTGGTCAGGGCAACTTCAATAAAAAATATTTGAAAGGCGCAATGCAAAAGCTTCGTGCATGGCTTCCTACAGTCATCCTACTATCTCTTACCACTTCGACTAACTTGTTCTGTATTATAAGAATGAATTTCATTATATATAATGCATAGTATTTCCTATTTTTCAATTTTAACTTATCTAAAATTTTTATAAATAATATATATATATTATATATTTATATTTTATATTATATTAAATTATTCTTATTTAGCAAAGGTTTAATTTAAAACTATATTAGATGATTATAATTGTAGTAAGATTAACATTTATTTTTTATTTAAAAAAAATATACTTGTACAAGTTAAGGGGATTTAATTTTTTATATGTATATTATATAATATGATTTATACATATAAAAAATATTAATCAATTCAACCATTCAATTGGACTGACTGAATTGATCTAATCTTAACTCGTTCATCTTGCTGGAACAATGGTTGGATTAGGTTTGAGAACATTGCTTCCAACTTAATTAAATTTTATTTTAACCAATACTCAACATCAATAAATAGGATATGCCATGAGATATCCTTAGGTTGACTAGCATTTGGTAAATTTGATCATGTGACTAAACGAGAGTTACTTTGACGATTAGTTGAATTAGCCTATTTTAACAGAAATCAAAGATTCTTATTCCACTAGGAAGGAGATAATTTTATGGAAATGCAAAAAGCTTGATTTCTAAGAATTCACATCTCTCCTCTCTTTCATTTTGCATCTATTTCTTTTTATAACAGAGTGAAAATCTTTGTTTTTGCCCATGATGTGTATATTAGGATTAGGATTTTTCGGCAGCAATGGACAAACCTGGCCAGTTTGAATCAAAGCCAATGTGGCCCAAGCAGTCTGCACCAAATTAGAAGTGTTTCCCTCACGAGGTATATACTTCTGCATCACATCACATATCAACTCAGGCTTAACTTTCCCACCCAAAACCTCAAAATAATATAGAGAATATTTTGATACTTACAAGCTTCTTATTTGGGTGTGCCAGCTATATTTATCCGGTGCATTTTTATTTCTATTTTTTTCAATACTTATAGAATATTTAGACAAGGTAGAAGGTTCAACTAGTGTTATAAAAAGATATTTTTCGTAAGAAAAATCTCATTATTTCTATATAAGTAAAAAAATTTCATGACACTTGCATATCTTGTAATTACAAAATATATAGTATTATAATATTAATGAAAAATAACTTCTTATTTAAAACAATAAATGCTATTTTTCATCATACTTTTTATGTGTAACATTGAATACAAAAATTATTTTTCCTCAAAAACCAAATGAAGCCATTAATTAGTGGCTTGTTTTGGTTAGCCATTAATTATTAAATTAGAGAAAACTAGATTTATCAAAAAATTCTATTTTTCATAAAATGTGGAAAATTGTTTACCTACGTTCCCATTGAGTAAATTCATTTGGTAAAATCTTTTAATTCCCATTATCAATCACATAACTTTGAGTACATCAAAGTAATACATAACAAAATTTATTTTCTAAAACATTTAATATTTGGAGGAATTTTATCCGTAGATGAAAACAACTTATATGGTTCTTGTATCATAATCTCATGTTCACATTCTTTTATGCTTCTTTGGAAGTAGACTAGAAATATTCATGAGTAGAGATAAAAAATTAAATGATTACCGTGCTTGACAAAGAAAGGTAGCTCTCTCCCCAACCACCATCTTCATTTTGTATTTCAAGGAAAAAATCAACTCCTCTTCTCATCGCTGAACAGTCTTTGTATTTCAGACCTGCCGCTGCTAACGCCTCTAGAGCAAACCATGTCGCATATATGAAGCTAACTCCCCAAAACCCGGGCCTTGCACCATTCAATTCTTATGTCAAATGCAGTGATAATTAGGGTTGAAACAAAAATACCATAAGTAATTATAAAAATAAGATTTGAAATTGAGTTTCCATTTTTTTATATTCATTGATTGAACTTTACAAATTTGTCTTATCATTTTGTATTTATTGATAGTCCTTTATTTGCATTTGAAACTCAATTTTGAATCCTATTTTCATTGTATAGAGCTTTGTTGACGTTTAAAATTAGTTAAGTCACTCCTCATAAATTATTCAATTTTAGCTCAATTCACAATTTTATTTTAGTTCATAAACTAATAATTTGACTCATGAATTCAACTAAAATAAATTAGAGGTGTGTATTTAAAATTTTCTAGCAAAAATGTAATAATAATATTTATTATAAAATTTATTGTAATATTTACTAAAACATAACAGTTATGGGATTTGTGTGCATATGTATAGTATGTTCTAAGGTTGATCCAAATTCAAGTTATTACCAATTTGTGATTATATCTTATTATGGATTATATTCCTATTTAAGTTACATTTTTTTATTAGAGGTCTTTGTGACACAAGTATTTTTGAATTATAAATATTTGTGCTAGTTGAGAGTTTGAGGTATGAAAAAAACATGATGTAGATAGAGGTGGTAAATAGATGTGTTAAGATGAATGAGTTCAAAAGTGGATTGATCATTGTTGACTCATTTATCAATTTATGACCTAATATAAAATTTTAAATGGATTATAAATAACCCATGACTTTTAGATATATTATTAACATGACCAATCTATTTATTTATTAAATTTTTATTTTTTATTTCTTATTATTTTTTCTAATATTATTTTTTGACCAATATGTTGTTTTTTGCTACAACCATTTCAAAACAAAATTATACTATTAGAAAATATAAACTAATTTTTTATTTTCTCTTTTAAAATTCCAGGCTAAAAATGTAGTATTTGTTAAAAATCTAATAGGTAAAGATTGATGGAACTAAAACAAATAGTATTTGAGAGTGAGTAATTAGCATAATTGCTTATTTATGTTGATAGAAGTATTTATTAGTGATTGTGGATGAAAATTTTATTTTAAGATTATTTGAAGAAAATTTAAAAAAAGTATGAGCAAATAGTGAAAATACTCAATAGTTCCAAGAGAAGTGAAATGAATTTTAGAAATAAAATTTTTACAAAATTTTTTTATGGATAGTTAGAGTAATTTTATAAGTTATTTAATATTCAAGATTGATAGAATTTCATATTGAATTAAGATTATTACTCAAAAATACTTTATAAAATCCATGAAGGGCAAATTGGAAATCTTGGACAACAAGTATAGGAGGCCCACGGTTTTGGGGATAAAAGAGAGAGGAAATAGATCATTAAGGGCAATAAGGAAATTTGGTTAATAGGATAGGTTGATATAAGTTTGAGTGGGGATTAATGTAAGTATAATAGAATATTCTTTGGATAAGAGAAAAAGATGATGATTAGGGAAGGATTATGCTTGGCATCTTTCTAATTGCCTTGCTTAAGAAGAAGTGAAACACAAACTTGTCTCCTAAGGAAGAAGTAAGTCATGGGTAGAGAAAGAGAAAAAAAATACATTCTTCATGCACACACACACACAAACACAACACACTTCATCACACTATAAATAGAGATGCTAAATTAAAACTCTTCATACCACACAAAATTAAGCTCACAAGTTAATGAAAAAGTGAGGGAAGTTTGATTTTTTGAAGTTTTTTTCATCTTCTTCATCTCTAGAGAGAGAAAAGAAGTTTTCTTGAATTACATTTAGAGATTGGTTAGAATTTTGCCTCTTGTGATCATCCACGAATATGTAGAATTCTATAAATTCTAATGAATTCTATTCATCTTTTTAATTTTTTTCTAAAAGCTTTCTATCAACTTCATACTATTTAGGGTAACACATCTTGGATAATAGGTAATGATAAGAAGTTTTGCCAATTTCTAAGGATGAGTAGAAATCCATTCTTTTTCTTCTTAATTTTCTTTTAAGAAGATTATTATATATAAAATGTATATATCTTTCTATAATTGATTGTCCTTGTTGTGTTGAAGCCATGAGTGTTCATTATTGGTTATTCCTTATCTATGTATATTATGATGATGTATTGAAAACATAAGATTCATAGTGAAGTGCTTGTAAAAATGATTTTCTTGAGCAACAAGATAGGGTTTCAAAATTTATGATTTTATAGAAATGATTTGAAATATAGCAACTTGGTCTCTGTGATTAGATAAGTGAATGATTGAATGGTTTCTTAAAAATGGAGGCACATAGAATGTTTTGAAAACAAAAAAAAAAAGAATTTGTAAATAGAAACTTTTGAAAAGGGTCATGGAAATTACTTTTTTATACACAACATAAAATAGTTGAAGTTTGGGAACATGTTTTCATGCAAAACTTGAAACAATCCTTTTGGAGGAAAATAAACTAAAGCTCTCAAGTTTCTTTGCAAAACTAGGGCAAGTTTTGTGATTTTCATACTAAAACCAAGTATACACTATTTTAGGTCTTGCTATAAGTATTACATCAAAATTTGTGAAGCAAATATTTTCTTGAAAATATGTTAGAAGGGCTCCTAGTTTTTCTATGATTTCATGGAGGAAATCTGGTTTTCTTACAAAATTTTGTTACAACATGATATTAGTATACATTTGTGTAGAGGTTTTTGAAGTAAAAACAACATGAAAATAAGTTGGGAAGTTATAGTTTGCTCTAGGAAAAATAGTGCAAAAAATTTTATTTTACAACATTGTTTTATCTCCTACAAAGCTATTTTGAGTAGTAATAGTTTGGGTGACTTTTGTAACTTTCTTTAACATAAAAAGAATTCAAAAAAATGATTTTTTAAACCATCAAAATTATTTTGGAATTTCTCAAAAAATTCCAAAAATTTAAGAGTTCAAAATGAAATTTCTAAGCTAAACATGCATCTTTACAAATTGTTTTGATAACTTGAGTTGTGAATATTATATGTAATTTGTTTTGAGTGTATTAATGATTGAACATTGATATTTTTTGCCTTAAAATCAATTCTAGAAGTTTTTAGGAAAGTTCATCGAAGTTCATTATTTAAAATGAAATTTCAAATTTAAGTGTGACTTATTCAAAATTATTTTTAAAGTTTAATGTAAGATTAACTTGTTTGACTTGTTTTAAGTAAGAAAAAAGTTCAAAAAATAAATTTTATTGACAATATTTTGAGGCTAGAAAGTCTCATAAAATTTTAATAAATTTTAATATTTTAAATAGATTTTCAAAGAATAGAATGCTTGATATAGCTTAGTTGAGATGTATGCCTAAATACTTGAAATTTGAGGAGTATGTGTGATTCAATTTTTACAGTTTTCTTTATTACTATATTATGGGGTGAAAACTTAGTTTAGGGGTAGAAAAATATTTCTCATACTTGTTAGAATGATACATAAAATATAGACTTGAATATGCCTAAATTGGGAAATGGTAAAACTTGGAGGAATCCAAGTTTGTGTGCTTCACAATTTGATAAAAATTATGTGATATTTGTTATTTGACATAAAATTGATAGTATGAAATTTCATTGACAATGTTGTGAAAAGTAACAATATACTTCATGGGTTTTCATGACAAAACCATGAGTTAAGCTTGACACTTAAATAGTGAATGACTTAAATTATGAATTGATATATGTGCATTAATGAGTTATGTGCAAGGGTATTGTGAATAATAATGAATTTTTGCATGAAATTACAATGAGGTAATCTAGCAAATGGAAATAAGAAAGCTTGACTTCAAAGGCAAGAAACAGATTACATGGCCCAGGTAGCTTTCTATTTAATTAATTTATAGATATGATTATGATAAATATATATATATATATTTATCATAATATATATGACTTTTGACATTATTTTAATTATATCATGCTTTTTACAAAAAAATGACTATTTTTATTTGCATCAAAGGTAAACTTATATTTCTAAGTTGAAAGTAAACAATATTGAGTGATATATGAACACATATTTTGAAAAAGACTTGTCAAATGATTTTCAAGAAATATTTGAGAAAAAATTTTGACTTGACTTCAAAAGAAAGAAACTAGATTACAAAATTTGAAGAAGAGTATGTTAACTCCAAAATATTTTACAAATAGAATAAGATCTTTTAATTTTTTGAGTTTATTAACCTAGTCCTATTTTATTGTGATAATTGCATGGTTCAACTCTTGTTTTTACAAGAAATTTTATTTCTAGAATTGGAATAATTCTTCAATGATTTTCTATCCAAAATACCCATTTGGTATCTTAATGAATTTCAAGAAAAAAGATATTTAATATGTTTGGTTTGCAAAAATTATGTTTCAACTATTTACTAAGAAAAGAAACTTCTTTAGATTTATCTTACTAGATGACCTTAAAGCAGGAATTCCCTTAGAAAGAAAGAACAAGGGAAAAAGATTTTCAACACTTTTAACTTTTGGATAAAGTTTCAAATTGATATTATTTATCTAATAATTCAGTAGTTTTACTATTATTTTTTAGGAAACGTATTTAAAGGATTGAGCATCACGAAAAATCTATTTTTTGACTTGACATTTAGATAATGTTATTAAAACCAAAAAACTTTTGCTGGATTTTTTAACCTTGTGCTTTGCTTCCTACAATTTTTTTTAGAAAATAGTCAATTTTAGAAATTGGTTTGATTTTAGAAAGTTTTGTAAAGATGCCTAGTTGTTGTTTTTACATTTTCATGATAGTCTAAAATTGGGTCATGAAAAAAGCTTGCTTTGATCCCCATAAGATTGATTTTCTATCCATTTCATTGCCCACTAAATGCTTGTAACAATTTCAATCTTGTAAGAATAACTCCACCTCAAATTTTAGCCCTCCATATATAAGATGGATTTATTACATGACTGCACGAAGGGACTAAAATTTGATGTGAAATTAATCTTATAGGAATTAAATTAATGCAAACTTTTAATGAGGGACAAAATTGATAGAAACTCAATCCTACAACAATTTAAATTGCTTTTAAGCCAATTTTTCTATATCTTTTATAGTATAAATAACCATTTTTTAATATTATATTTCTTAAAATTGAAATTCATAAAATTAAATATAGTTGAACAAATATTTGGGCATTGAAATACATTAAATTACAGTTATTTAGTTCAAAATTGACATTAAAATGAAATCAAAAGCATTCAATATAATAAAAAATATTCATTTTTCCTTTTATATTGATTAATTAAGAATTTACTAGTTAAATTAAGCTTAAATTTATTACAATATAGTTTTTCAACAAAAATTAATCTTTTATGCACATAAAATTTTCAAATTGCTTTATGTTGTGTTTGAATAAAGTATTTAGGAAATATTGAAGATTTTGAAGTTTTGCACAATTTAATTTCAATAATTGAATTGAAAAGTGATAACTTTGCTTATTTCTCATGGATGAAGAATGATAGTTAATATGGTACTTCAAGAGTAGATGTGAAATTTACAAAATAACATTTATTCTATTGAATTTAAAATGTCAAATTTGATAGTTTAAATTCCTTACTTATAGTAATACTTTAGTAATTCATAACTCTTATCCACTTATTACTAAATAGAACATTTTAATATATAAAACTTAAATTTCTCAACAATTGAATTATTAACTTTAATTTTCAAATTCAGAGCATTTTGAGATATGGATAACGCAAGGCAAAACTCCCCGTTCTTTAGCGTCGAAATGTGTCCCCATATATGTTCATTTAATAATTAATAATAAATATAGAATGAGAGTTATAAAACAAAAAAATCGGGTTGAAACTATAAACAGAATGAAATTTTATAGTAATAATTTTTAGCTACTTGTGCAAATAGAAGATAATGCGTCAATTTTTTTTTTTTGCCTGAAACTATAAATATAGAATGAAACTTTATAGAATATTCCAAGTAGTGAGAAATTGCATTGTCTTTATAAAATGAAAGTCGCAAAAAAAAAATCGATTTCAATATTAGACTTTTTGTGATAATTTGAATTATAAATTTTTATGAATATAAAATTATTTAATAATATTTGAGAAAATTTTTATTATATATATTTTACTTTGTGATAATCTTATTATTTTTAATTGTTATATATTATTAAAAATTTTCATTTATATTATAATTGCTGATTGGATTCCGGTTAAACTCTCATTTTCAATTTGAAGATTAGTCCAATTTTTTATATATTACTAAATACTGTGATGATAGTTTACGTGAGTAATTACACACATACCATGATCCATCGGCCAACTGTGTGTCTTCGAGAAATTTCACGCCCTTTTGGATGAAATTTTCAACTTCCATTGTTCTATGCTGAGGATACAACTTTCGGAATAGAACCAACGCTTGCATTGTGGAAGATGTGTTCTCAACGTACCTGCATCACTGCCCTTTTATGCTCCCGAAAATATTGCTTGTACATATATTCTTGTGTATATACATAACAAGTTCCAAGTTTTAATTGATTCTACTTGTTTATAAATTATAAGCAAATATGAAGATATTTGGAATGGGATTGTAATACATGTAAATGTGAAAAAGAAAAAAGTAAAAAAAATTCCGTCCATTTAATCTAAAAAATCTAGCTAGGAAGAAAAAAATAAAAAGTCATATATATATATATATCTTTGAAATTCAGTTTTGTCGACAATGTTCACTTCATCACCGAATTAAATACAAATAGCCACGAAGACCTGCTCATCTAATTTAATTTTATGAATGTGAAAATTCATTTCTTTTTTCATGAAAAATTGTTTTATATACGAAGGCAAAGTGTTGGCTAAGCACATCATAATAGATCAATATCAACACTTTTAATTATTGATTAAAAAACCTCGAATCATATTACGTATAAAATAAACTATGATTAAAAAAATTAAAGAGTGTAAAGTGCTACTGATCCAAACAAACAACAATTTGGATGCTTACCCTTGCTCAACAACAATTTCTTGGACAAATTCCGCTGGATTGAACCACTAAAAAAGAAAAGAAGGAAAAAAATTGTATATTCATCATATATAACAAAGAAGAAATAATTAAAATTTGAGTTCATATATTTAAACGGTTCTGTTTTGTCGAGAGAGCTGTGTGGTTTTATAAAAAAGAAAAAAAAGTTACAATTCTATTATAAAACTTATAATTTTTAAAATACGACTTCTCACTTTTTATAAGGCTATAAATGTTTTAAGTACAGGATTATAACTTTTTTTATAAAATTTTATTTTATTTTTTTGTAAAATCTAACAACCTTTATATAAAAAATTGCAACTACCACAGCCACATTTATAACAAGAAAATATTTTGAACCCGATAAGAAATTGTCAATTTTTAAAAAAAATTATAAAATTTTATGAACAGAATTCCAATTTTTAATACAAAAAATTGTACAAAATAGTATCAATGCCACTGGTACAGAACCAAAGCACTTATCTATACAAGAGTAAAGCATTAAATTAATCTCTGAAAAATGGAGGTTACATCAATTTTTTAAAAATTTTATTTAATTTGCATCAATTAATTACCTTATTGTAATATTTAACTTTTGAAAATGCGTTTGATGTAAAAATTAAAGGCTTATGTATTTATATGATATAAAACAAATTTTGAATAAAATTTTGATGTAACATCGATTCAATTTTAAACAGCCAATTATTCTGTGATTTACTTTTTAAATAATCTGATAATGGGGACAAGTTGAAGAAGTTACCTGCAACCAGGAAGCGCCTACTGGTGGCTCCCAAGCGGTTACTCCACCATCTTTACCCTACGAAATTTCGACACAAAATGATTAGACTTTAGCCATACTTACTTTGGAAATTTACAAAAACTACGTAGTGAACTAAACATCTGGGCGAGATCTTCAGAATATTGCTTAGCATTGTATATAGCATATACCAATTCACTGAAATTATTATAAAATAAATTATAGAGCAAACGATGTGTAAATATGTGCTAACTAGTCAATTTAATGGTAAATATTTTATCATTTTCATAAAAATTAAAATAAGTCTTCATTTGTTTTAATGCATCATTTACCTCAAATTCTTATGTTCATGTATGAAAAATTGAGTTGACACTTGGCACTTTTGTAGTATAGCAATATTTGACATTGTCTTACTTCTTGTTTGACATAACTAAAAATAAAATAAAATTTCATATCACTGTTACAGAGTTGTGATCCAACATCTGTGGATAGAGATTGATAGAAGGTTTATATTGATGTGGTGATATTTTGAAAATTATTGATATTAATAAGATGATAGTCAATAAATTTAACTAACAATTACTTTAACATAGTGACATTTTTTAAATATCTAAGAAATTTAGGATGACGGTTTTGTATTTAACCGATGTTGTAAGGTATGACATCTAAAGGATGTTAAGAAAACAAGGAAATTTAAGATGTCAGTTTTAAAATTAATTAATGTTTACTTAGACATGGTGTCATTTTTTGTAATTATTAGAAAATTTAAGATGACAATTTCTTACTTAATTGAAGTCATAATGTATGACATTTGAATGTTGCTAACAAAAATGAGGAAATTTAAAACATCAATTTTAGAATTTACCATCATCTATTTGAATGTAGTGGCATTTTTGAAATTATAAGGAAACTTGAGATGTTAGCTATTTATTTAACTGATATCATAATGTATGATATTTAAAGGTTGCTGAAAAAATAAGAAAACTTAAGACATTGATTTTAGAATTAATCGACATTTTATTTGGATGTGGTGATATTTTTGAAATTATTAAACAACATAACATGTTAGTTTTTTATGTAACCAGCATTAAAATATATGGCATTTAAAGATTATTGGGAAAATAAGGAAATTAAAATGTTGACTTTAAAAATAACCAACGTCTAAAGGTATTGAAGTTTGGAAAAAACTCTTGACAGAGTGATATTTTTATGCAATAAATAAAACATGTTTTATTCTTTTTCTCATTCTTGCTCTTTCTCTTCTTCTTATTTGTTCTCAAGCTCAATCTCAATCTCCATCACCGTCTAACTCTCTTTATGGAATTTTAGATGTTTCTCCATTCTCCACTACACGTTAGTGAGTTACCAATAGTCCTTTAATTATTATTGCACATGAAGCAAATGTTATGCTAGTTTAAAACATAAGAAGTATTTATTCTTACTTCTATTTCTGTCAAACCTTTGTTTTTTCCATTTCCATGTTTTTTTGTGTAAGTTTTTCTAAGAGATTTTTATTTGTGTTTCTCTTATATTACTTTTGAAGTTGCATTTAAGTGTTGAATGATTATTATGTGTTTTATATAACATTACAATTGAAACTGAAGCATCTAAACAACAATAAAAGATGAAAAAATGGAAAAAAATCTATAAAATAGTCATTTTTTACAATTTCAAGAAGGACAAATGAATAAATCTTAGAAAGTTATATGAAATCAATATAAAATTTATCCTAAATGGATAACCAAATGTGAAGTTATGACTTTTCAATGTTTTTAACTCAAAATATATATTTTTGCATAGGATGTTAAGTTTATTTAATTTTGACCATAAATGCTTTGGTAGGAAAGCCAAAAAGTAATTTTAAAAAATTGACAAACATTTCACATCGATTAATTATTAGAAATCCATGTCTTTAACTTTACATTGGTTACTGAGTAATCTATCCTATGAAAATGATATTTTTTATTATAGAAATTGACATTATTTTTCTTTTTTAGACTATTTGTAATTAATATCATAAAATATTTACTATAGTACTTGATAGTCATATTTTGATGTGAAATCCTCTAAACTCTTAATGTTAATAAGCTTTATTTTAGTAGTGTTTCCAATTGACTTTTTTAAATGGTGTTTGGTATAGATTTCATTTCATTTTATTTATGATTCTTATTTTTATTACATTTTTGTTGTTATGAAATCTATCAAATTTTGTAAGGATTTCATGGGAGTTTATCTTATTTGGTGTAAAACACATATTATATATAAAATTTATCTCATTTTTAATATTGTATTTAATATTATACCATTAAAATATACTTTTTAATTAAATTCTATGCATTTTCCAATACATTTTAAATTAAAATATTCATTTGCAAATAAACTAAAATCATAATTTTTTTGATAAAATTTTCAAATAATAGAGTTCATGTGTAAATTAATGAAGTGAAATTATTTCTATTAAAATGAAATAAAATCCATTCTAAAAAATTGTCATGCCAAATGAATCCTTTGAGAATTTACTTTCAATCATATTTGGAATTCAAATTCAAGATTTTACTTATAAGTGATAAATGAATTACTATTCTCATTATTGTAAAAAAATAAAACAAAAGCTTGAAATAAATAACAAGAGGGCAGTGTGGTAATTAACCTGGAGAGGAAGTATGACATTAACAGCTTCATAAACCCACTCTGCTTCCAGCTTCTCCCCCACGATTTCTCCCGGCATCGTGGAAAGTAATAGACAACACTGTTTAAAGAAAATTAGAAAGAAAAAAAATTGAAACAATTTAGAAGGAACTAACTAGATCTGGCATACACGCCAATGGAGTGCATCAAGCAAGAACACTCCTTTTATGCAAAAATGAATTCACCGTGGGGAATGTCTAAAATATAATTGAAAATCATATTATTATTCAAAGAGGTTACATTATTTTATGTTTTAGCTGTGACCGTAAATACATAATTTGATATTCTCTTCATCCCTTATCATGTGTCATATTTTTTAATATTTTTTATATATTTTTATCTATTATTTTAAAATTTTAATAAAGTATTAAATATATATTTTTTAATTTTATTCTATTTTATTAATAAATATTTCATTATTCTTCACTTTCTTCTTAAAATTTTTGAATAAATTTATTTCATCTTTCTTTCTTTATTTTTAATTATGTTAGAATTTGTGCATAAAATGAGAGAGAGATACTTACGTGTGCATTTACAAATTTCAAGTAAAGAGAGAAATAAAAGTGAAATAAATTTCTACTTTGAATCAAACAGTAGTTATGGAATGTTTATTAAAAATAAATAAAGCAAATTATTTTCTTAATTTTTGTGAAATTGATTATGTATGACAAATAATAAGGGACTAAGAGAGTGAGAGTAATTACAATTCACTTATCTTATTTTCATAACATTACATACATACATACATATAATGAATTTAAGTAATTTTTATAGAAAGATATTACTTTTAAATATTTAAGCCAACTTCATTTACTCTTTTTCATCTATATAATAAATATACTCATTAATAAAAAATAATTATTAATGGTCGTGAGTTAATTATAATATATTTTATTTTATTTTATTATTAACTTAATAGTTTAATTTTTTATTTAAATAAAAAGTGATATAAATGCAAAACTTAGCAATTCACATGTATAAAGTAGGGTAGGATGTGAGGTCGCAACCTTTAAAGCTTCAGCAGTGCAGTCTGAAACCTGCCATCCATGATCTTGATCAGAAAACGTCCATGCTCCTTTGGTTGTATGGCGGAACATCTTCTTAAAGTCGCCAGATGGATTTTCCTTTATCTTCAAAATTTTAATCTCAATCATTAATTAATTTTGAGCTTAAGGAAAAACAAACTAAAATAAAAAAAAATTGAAAGATAAACTGCCTGGGGTATATATTTACCTGGCATATCTTCAAGAAGTCATGTGCTTTCTTAAGCGTGAGTCCCAATTCCTCAGTCAAATTGCAGGCTATCAAAGCTTGGGTGGAAAGGGCGTGGTCCCAAAGCTGGCCGCTTATAGCCTTTCCATGGAGCACTTAAATTAGCATTTATATATTTACATTGGCGTTTAAAAAATGGTTATATATCTATATTATCTTATTGCACTGTTAAAAAATAATTAAATAAAACAGTGACAATGTCTGGTATATAATATATATATATATATATATGTCTGGTATAATATGTGCGTGAGTCCCAATTCCTCAGTCAAATTGCAGGCTATCAAAGCTTGGGTGGAAAGGGCGTGGTCCCAAAGCTGGCCGCTTACAGCCTTTCCATGGAGCACTTAAATTAGCATTTATATATTTACATTGGCGTTTAAAAAATGGTTATATATCTATATTATCTTATTGCACTGTTAAAAAATAATTAAATAAAACAGTGACAATGTCTGGTATATAATATATATATATGTCTGGTATAATATGTGTGTGTGTATATTATCTTATTGCACTGTTGAAAAATAATTAAATAAAACAGTGACACACAGCCCAAAGCGAGGGAAAGGCTTCCCAATCTCCTCCCACGATGAAGAGTCAGTGACATTAAAAGATTGTCACTCAAAAATTATTGTTCTGTCCAGTCAGTGTGTGTGTGAAGAGTCAGTGACATTAAAAGATTGTAACTCAAAAATTATTGTTCTGTCCAGTCAGAGTGTGTGTGTGTGTTGGCAGCCCAAAGCGAGGGAAAGGCTTCCCAATCTCCTCCCACGATGAAGAGTCAGTGACATTAAAAGATTGCCACTTAGATTTAAAAAACGGTCCGTGATGGTAATATTATATTTTTGAGAGAGATCGTATCTATAATTTTTAGTAATTTTAAACTGTTATGACTTCATTTTTTCGTATTCGTTCACATCGTGACGTAATCATAATCGCGATTGCAACCCCAATTTAAATCCCTGATTGTCACTCAAAAATTATTATTCTGTCCAGTCAATCCTAAAAGTTATGATGGAATTAGCTTTTGAATGTCAAGAAATTTTTTTATTAATGGTTTACTTACCAAAAAGAATAACTAGTATCGAAAGAAATTCAAATTTTTAGTCAAAGGAATTATAATATTCTTATTTAGATTCTTGATCATAAGCAATTATCATACTTTGATATAAATATGATGTCGATATAAACATAAAATTTGAATCCTTTGATATAAATAACGAATGCATGATTAATTAGAGAATGTATACTAACTTGCACCACCAATCCATCTTCTGCAACCCATAAGTAGTCAGGTATCCTTGCAAGATGCTTCTTAAAACTCTCCCCATTGGGATCCTCAATCCAACAAGCAAGCGTGCATAGAAACTGCACAAAGTAACCCCATTAATACTACAAAACTAACATTTTTTTTTTAATATTCTCTGGCGAATGTAATATAATTCCAGGAAAATTAAGTTTATTTCTCCTAAAATTTATTGTAATTATATTTATAAATCTTCTATTTTAAAAAAGTGACATAGATTCCATTTTCTTTGTATGCTCACTTTCTTTCCTCGTTATTTCTTAAAAAGGTAATGCTAGTGAGTGTATATTTTTTAATATTTAAAAAAGAGTGGATATAATTAAATTAGATTAAATTTTAGAGGAGAAACAAGTGGAATTTGCCTAATATATCTTTTAGTTTTTTTGACATCTGATCGCAATATATATACCTTTTCGACAGAACCAACGGTTATATATCTACTATTTTCATCTTCGTAATGAATGTGATTTATAGTTACTTCCAAAGCCTTCTGTCTGATCAACTTGTTGAAAGGCCAACGCGTAAGCAAAGGCTCTGTGATCAAGTAAGTAGTATCCCAAAACATGTCTTGTATGAAGTTACGACTAAAGAAACGATCTTCCTGAAATATTTAACAATACGCACAGTTAACATGTTAGCTTATAAAATAATATATATCTCCAAAGGTGTATATTAGCATTACTTACATTTAGATCTCTGCTGCATACATTCCGTTTGAAATACTCCAAAGTTACTTTTTTCTTTAAATCGTAAAATTTACTGTTTTATTATATACACTGAGCTATAGAAAAGTCGGATATACTTCTGATTTAAGAGTATATCATGAACTTTACTTAGTAGACAGTGATATTTATAAAATTATGAATTTCACAATTTCGAAAGAAGAGTAATTTTAAAGTATCCTAGAAAGAATGTAGCTAGCTAGAAGACTAGCTTCTTTTAGAGAAAATGTTGACATACTTCAATTTTATGAGTACATCAAATAACTTTGAAGTGTTTTATAAAGAGTGTATCCAACAAAATACACTTCTTTAGAAGAAAGCTTGATACACTTCATGTTAAAATAGTACATCTTGCACTTCCTCTCTTTTAATGAACGAAGTCCAGAAAACAGTGAATTCCACTATTGGAGACTGGGAAGAAAAGTAACTTTGAAATGTCTTTTAAAGTATAAGCCTCTTATATTCAAACTGAGAAAATGAGAACTTAACTTTGCGCATCGATGGCGTACTTGTCGCCACTTGATTTCATGATAAGGTTCAGTGAAGAGTTCCTCTTTTAATGCAACAGTTAATGCAGTGGTTGGCGTAACAAACCTTTTCCCATAGATATATGTCATTGGCATGTAAACCAGTCGACAGTAGCACAATGTTCTTCCTACATTCGTAAAAAATGCTCTCAAATCATTTTGTTTTAATCAAAGAATACTCGTTAACGAGTTTGGATCAACTGCAGTGATGAAAACTTCAGTTGCAGCCTTTCTTCTTAATCGTAATTGTAATAATGTTGTAATTAATTACAAATGAAAATCAAGATACAGATGTCAAGAATAAAATAATAGCAAAAAAATACTGCTTCCAAAATACATATATAGTAACTGCAATATTGCAATCACAACAGTTGATGCCCTTCACAGTTTAGACCTATAATTGGCAATTCAGACCGATGGTCGGAACTACCTATTTTCTCAGCCAACCAATTATTGATTGAGAATAGGATATTTTGAGGTTAGTACAGTGACTTGAAAAGTTTAATTAGTGAACCTGGAAGTACAGGAAATATGGAAGGAAGAATCCAAAGCTCTGGTGGCAATGGAATAATACCGGACCAATCAAATACACCAAGTACCTATAGAACAAAAAGGAATTGAAAAGTAATGATAAAAAATAAATAACTTATTTGAATAAAAAAATACATCGGAAACTAACGTTTGGCATTCTATTCATAAAAATAATATGTGATACGTATTTACATTTTCTGTTTTTTTTCCCACTATTTATAAGAAAATGCTTGATTGAGAAGGATAAATAAGATACAAAAATAGTATAACCATTTATTCATTCTTTGCTAAAGATGAAAATGGCAAAATCATTATATTCACACATGCAAAAATTTGATATCAAATTGAAAGTTATTGGCAATATAACTATTTATATGATAACTTACGGCAAGCCAAAATTTTCCCCAAGATGGTACATATGTGACACCACCATGATCAAGAATCCACCTTCGGGCTTCAGCAACGGCACTGCCCTCAATCGCAGGCTCATCTCCCAGCATTCGCAGACATACATAGTTCATAACAGTGCTTAACATGCAACTCTGGCTTTCTATGTGCAGTCCCCATCCCCCATCTTCGTTCTGCAACATATATAATAGCGGGATTTGTTACTTCCTCAACTTGTGTAATTTCGTGAATTATAATTTTTTATAAATATTTTTTATTGAAAAGCCACAAATGTTTAGAGTACAGAGTTACTAATTTTTCATTAAATTTTGCAATTCTTTTTAAAAAAATTATAATATTATAAGATTGTTACAAGATTTTGCAAAAATAAATAGAATTTTCTCAAGAACTTATAAGAAGTTGCATCGATACTCTTTTTTTCATAGTGCACTAAAGCAAATCTCACAAAAAAAAAAAAAGAAACGAAAAAACTGGGCACACAAATTTATATATTAAAATTGAAAAGGAAGAAATCGTAGTGACAGTTAAAGATACCTGATGATTATATACGTAACGCTTAAATTCTTTTTTATGCTCCGGAGATAATACAACGTTTAGATGCCTTGTTATGTATAGAACAAAAATCTGCAATTCACCATTTAAGAAAGAATTATAAATTTGATAATAATAAGAGAGATAAATTATTTAACGCATGTGTATAAGATACTGGTTTCCTATCTAGAATATAAAAAAATAAAAATTCCAAAACAACATTGACTACAACTGTACAAGCAAGAATTATATATTTGTAAACCAACAGATATATAATAGTTTTACTACCTTCCATGTTTATCTCATTAATTAGTACTTCTGTTTTATGTAAATAGAAAATTTTCAGCTAGGCATACGTAGAGAATGAAGGAAGAAAACTTTTTCATGATAATATATGTGCGTGTATGTGTGTATTCGAGATTATTCATATTAACACGAACTTTGTAATTTTTCAGGAAATTTTTATGGTTTTTTTTCATTTTTATTAAAAATAAAAGAAGCAAGAAAATGCAGGAGTTGACTCACCAGGGGAGGATGGATATATAGTGGTCCACTCATTTGGGAAGGCCAGTGGCCGTCAATGGCTTGCAGTGAAGAGTATAAATGGGTGGCCCTTCTCAATGCATCCGTTGCTTTTTCATAGCTAATATCCTCTTCATCTCCCACATTTACCTTTGGAATTCTTTGCTGGAACTTCTTTTCCCTCAAAAACTGCATTTGTCATTGGAAAATATTTTCACAGATACCTCCAAAATTTCTGGAAACTTACCATTGTACCCTCTTTCGAACAGAGATATTTATTTACACTATATGTATTATGTACATTAACATAATTATTAAATGAATATATCTTTATATCGAAGAGAGGAAATGTATTATAATATGCAATAAAAATCAATATATTACTTCTCTAATTAATTGGTTTAGTACACACAATTAACTGCACTAAATGTAACTAAGAATCTTTCAAAGTATTATATTTGTTGTGTTTAAATTTACTATTTCACATCATATCTGCTACATTCTTCCACAAAAATAAAAAATAAAAAAAAACTAAATTTCGCCACAAATTAATATATGCTACCCTTATTTATTAGAAGTGTGTGTTAAATCAACTTCACTTATTGAAAGTGTACCGGATGAATTTAATTTACATGGAATTATGCGAATTGCAATCCATTATACTATTTTCTAGGTCAAAATAAAAAAAATGCATTCCATGCCTAAAAGGAAATTATGTACGACAATATTGTATATTAAACATTTATCATCTAGTCTGTGCATAATTTTTTTTTAATTCTAAATTCCGGTATGCATCTGCAATCAGCTTCTCTAATCACTAATTTTGCATCGCAAAGCGATTTTGGAAGTCACGATTTTAAAACCCTAGTTTCTTTTTCATTGTGAAAGTTTCATAACATAATTTTCTTTTTCATGATGCCACTTTCATCCTTAGATTTCATAATTTTGTTATGAACGGTTTTTCTTTTTCTTTTTTTTTTTGACGAAATATAAGAAAGTAAGTGCACCAAATGAAAGTTGGAGATTTATAGAATATAAAAACCTGCATTCGCCAAAGAACATCAGGGCCAGCCTTTAACTTATGACGATTACTGTAGAAGTGAAGACGAGCAGCTTCAACCTCTTCAAGTTCTTCCGGAGAACCAGCAGAAGGATCAAACTCCCAAGTTTGCCTTCCTATGAAATCTTTGGTGCTAAATATATAAGGATCTATCCCACCATCTCCTATCTTCAACCTCCACATTGTTTCTTTGGAGCCTTTGGATTAAGCAATTTGTGAAGATTTTATTTAATGGAATAATACTTACAAAGAGAAATTTCAGGCCAAGATATATAAACTCGTAAATAGAAAAGGCTTCAAATATCAACAGGCATTCAAGTTGACTTGAACATCACAATCCTATTCTCTTTGTTCTGATGATTTTTTTTTTCATAAGTAGGAACGCAATAATAAAATATTAAGATAATAGGAAATATTTTATTTACTTAATACTAGATAAGAATAATCTAATGGAAAATAATATCCTTTATTTTAAAGAAAAAGTTATTTCTCTCATTATTATGACATTATATATTATTTTATTAATTATAATATAAAAGTGAAATATCAATCCATTAATTATATCTAAACAAATGAGATTTTCTTATGAATTCATCCTCTCACAAAACAAACAGAGAATAAAAATTGATGGACGACAACAAACAGATGCATGGGAAGTGAAAAAACAATAATCCTAAATTTAAATAAACGGATAATATTACTTATACTTTCTATATTCACTCATTTCTCACTTTCTTATCATATTAGAAAAAAATTATTTTTTTTGGAACAAAGAAAACCTTTTTCTTAACATAAGAAGGAGAGTACATGGAAGGGAAATAAATATATGAGAGTATAAGTAATTTTATTCAAAAAAATATATTCAAGCAGTAGTAAAGCAATATTTTTTAATCACATAAAAAATAATAAGGATCATAACTTTTTGTGTTATAAGAAAAATAGAGTACCTTAGATCCAAGGAGTGTCTTACAAAAATCTCAGTAAGTGTGTTTCCTCCAGGTTATCCCTTTGAAGATGGAAGTTGATGATTATCTTGAGCTCAAGTTAATAGCAAAAGGCAGAGCTTATTTATAAGATGCCTTGGCCGGCATTAACGAGAGTTGTGTTGTAATGCCAACAAACCAATAGAATAATTTACTTTAGGCTCCCTTCACATTTTATTTTATTTTTATTTTTTTGATTTGAAAATATTTGTATCCCTCTCCATGTCTTCTTTCTCTGGCTTTTTTTTTTCTTGTTTTCTGTGTTCTCTTTTCACCCGTAATGAATCCGGCTATAAATAGTTGATATTTTAATACCATTACTCCATCATCCGGTTGTCCCATTATCATGCAAGAGGTTAAATTTAATTTACTGTGTAAATTATTTTACATCATTAATAAATAAAATATATTATTAAGAAAATAATAATAAAAAATTTAATAATTTTTTATTAATATGATAATATTGATAATTAATGGTATAAAATTAACTTATATCCACAATGAATCAATTTTATATCCATTCTAGAATTGTCAACAAAATATACACTTTGCAATTAGATTCAATTGTCACTACAAGGGCGAAAAAAATAACTATGAAAGTTATTGCATCTTAGAATCTAGGCTGCGCAAAAATAATTTATTAACAACAAATGGATTGAACGCAAAAGTAATCAATTCTGTTTGAATGGAAGATATAATTTTATGAAAATTATTTTTTTAGAAAAATCCATTGTCAAGAAATAAATTAATTTTTTTCTTGTTTGGATAATATAAAAGAAAATACTCTCTTATATTTGATACATAAAGATAAAATATTCTTTATTAAAGGTACCATAATACATACGAATTTCATCTTTTAAGGCCAAGCCGCATCTTATTCATTTTATTATTTAAAATTGATATCAATAAATATTTAATGATAAAAATAAAAAATTAAGTCTATTTTGCATTAAAAATTCAGTGGAAAATATTTTAATTTTCTTTTTGTTAGAATTTTTCATAAAGTGAGCTGCTATTAATTGGTAATTTTTAATTTAATAAAACTAATTGATTAAAATTTAGCCCTAATTATGAGACATGCATAAGGCCCATTTTTTAATTGTGAACTTAAAGATTGGCTTAGCACATCCATAAAGATTAGTGTGGTTTGACAGTTTTGTGGGCCAAAAGTCCAATAAACCTTTTATAGGGAGGATTACTAGAATTTTATAAATAAAAATTATGGTTAGATCTCCTCTTCACTTTTCACAGACATGATTTCTACCAATTGAGAGCTGCTACTAAGGAGGAGAGTGAAGAGGAAGATCTAGTTAAGGAGAATTCATTAACTTCTGTTGAATTCAATTATAATTGCAAATCCATGAGGTAAGTGAATACAAATTTTATATTTATAGTGTTTTAATTATCATGCATGAAATCCAAAAATTTAAAAATTCTTACATGTGATATCAGAGTTTACATGTATGATATTAGAACCTAAAATAAGTAATTATATTTCATATTATTTTGATTCATGATTTATGATAAAATTATATATGTATGATTCTTAAAATAAAATCATATGATCAATTTATAATGTTTGGTTTATAATTCTTTAATGTATAATCATGAATTTTTCATTGGTGAAAGATTTTGGATTAATTTTCTGTCTATATATATTATTGTTGAATTAAGAAATCCTAATTTATTAATTTTGTATGAAATTGTGCAGGAAGCCATCAGAATATTATTTTGGCATTTTGTTTAAAATTGTTTGGTTAATTGTTTTATATATATAAATATATATTTATTGCATTCTATTTAGAATTTGCTAAAGGATTTTTTACTGGTTTCGGTAAGCATATAACTTTCCATTAGTATATGTATATCTGAAACGAATTTTGTGTATTTTTAGCAATTATATTAAATGGATTTTTTGTAAAGGTTGCCGAATCTCATTTGGCGTGCTATTTGGTTTTCCTTTTCTTTTACATATAAACGGGCCTCTAACGTATTTATATAAAACGTATCGAATATATGAATTTCATTAGTTTTTCATTTAGCGTGCTTGTCCGTTCATATACACGCCTTGATGGATGAATTATATATAAGTGCTTCTCCCATTCTTTATATATATGAATTATATAAACGCAATGCCTTGATGGATATTTATTATTATATTGTTTTATTTTCTGTTGATCCATCAAATTCTCACGGGACCAATGGCCACCATGACCAAGTCAAATAAGGTGGCTCCTGCCATAAGTTAACAGGGATTGCATGCCCTTATTTATTTATTTATTTATTTATTTATTTATTATTTCTATATTCCTTTTTTTTATTATTTCTTATACAGAAAGTACTTATTAAATCTAGATATCATAGTGATTAGTGATTGTGATGTGTGGATTTTGTCAATTTTATACCATGCAATATTTCATTAAATCCACAGTGTGGATTTTAGCGATTATATTGTGTATTTATTAAATCCACATGCACTTTGAATTAATTAAAATATATTTTTTAGAATTATAAAATTGTGAAATCTTTTAAAAAATAAAGTAAAATACTTATAATTCATTGATGATGTTTACTCTTCCTAATTTTTTTTGGAGTGAACATAATTAGATATTATAATTATGTTAATTTTAAATTTTGTTCAGAACTTTATATGCAACACTATTTAAGGGGTCATTAAGATGTATTAAGTTTTGGCATCTCATCAAGAGTAACTCATTGCATACATATGGTTGAGTATGCAAATTGAGATATTGGATAATTTATTTTTCCAAATTTAACAAAAATTTTCATTAGTAACTATAAATGCTTGATTGTCAAAGTGGCTCATTTATAGTGATAAGTGAAATATTTTCTTATTCAAAAATCATGGGATAATACTAGAATTATCTTATATAATAGCCTATCCAAAGGGGATTATTATGTAAAATAATTTTGGTATACGACAAAAGGAATCACGAATGGAAATATATCAATTTAGAAAGTCTATCTGCCTACAGGGAATGGATTTTTTAAAATTGAATATTTTCATATTAGTCTTATAAGGAGAGTACTTACTAGTATGTCATATTCTCTACCTAAAAGGGAGAATATGATGATGCACCTAGACTCTCTAGTTATTGTAGCACATCAAGAATCATTGCTATTTATATATTTTCTTTCAAATTATTCATTGGTTAATTGTTGCATTTTTATCTTGAACAATGACTCTTACTATAAATGGTAATCAAGCTACCATTGAGATCTTATGTGGATCCAACTATAAGAGATGGAATGAAAACTTGAATTTTGCCTTAGTTATGAGTGACATAGACATAGCCTTACATATTGATTAACCTACAGCAATAACTGCTCAAAGTACTATTGAACAAAAGTATTTATTTGCTAAGTGGGATAAAGCAAACCGTATGTGCCTATATGCAATTAAAACATCTATCTTTAAGCATTTTTCTAAATGGCTTGGATGAGATTGAGAATGCTAAAGAACTTTATAATGCTATTAGTTAAACATACTAGAAAAAATTAGCAAGTTTGAAGCTAGGAACCTTATGAGTGAGCTAACAAATATGAGGTATGATTTTGTTGGAAATGTTAGAGACTTCATCAAGAAAATGGTCCACATCAAAAAACAAATTAACTTCCCATTAAATTACCTTACCTAATAAATTTATTGTTCACCATGCCAGCAATTCTCTCCCTTATGAATCCACCCAAATTAAAACTACTTATAACACCATGAATGAAGTTTAAAGTATCAATGATGTCATATCCAAGTGTGTTTCTAAAGAGCAAAAACTCAAAAGAAAGAAAAATGAGCTATTAACTTCAAACCTAGCCACTAGAAAAATTCCAACAAGCCTTGGAAGTTTAGGTCAAAAGCTTTTGATAAGTTTCAGAGCAATAAAAGCCAAGGCAATAATCAAGCAAAAGGGGTAAGTGGTCATGAAGCTATCATTAAAGAAGATAGTAAATGTTTTCTATGCAAAAAAGAAAGGTCTTAAGAATTCAAGTGCCAGAAATACAAATCTTAGTTAAAAAAAAAAGAGTAAACAAGAAGGGATTCAAAAGCAAATGGAAGCCAAGTGAGAAAGAGGCCAAGCTTAGAGTTGAAAATAATGTTGAAGTGGAAGTCAGTTTTATAGGAATAATAGGTTTAAATTTAGAGTCTGGTTTAGGACTTATTTTGGAAAATATTTTCTATGTACCATCCTTTAGGAGAAATTTGATTTCAATTTTTGTTTTGGATAAGCATGGTTATCATTTTTCTATCTTTAATTTCCAAAGTTGTTAGTGAATTTAAGCTAATTGATAATCTATATAGATTATGCTTGGCCCAAAATAATGAATATAGTAGTATGAATGTTGAAAATATATTGTCTAAGAGAACCTTAGTTAGTGAAAAGTCTTTCTTGTTATGGCACAAAAGATTGGATCACATCTTAAATGAGAGAATTAATATATTGATAAAAGATGGTTCTTTACCTTCTTTTAATTTTGAAAACTTTGACACGTGTTAATTGTATAAGGGGTAAGTTAACCAAAACTAAAAGTAAAGGTACCACTCGAAGTTCTAACCTTTTAGAAATTGTGCATACTGATATTAGTGGGCCAGTTACTCCTACTTTATATGATAACAAATATTTTGCTACCTTTATTGATGATTTTTCTCATTATGGTTATCTTTACCTAATTAAGGAGAAATCTTATGCTTTTGAAAAAATTTAAAATTTTTAAAATTAAGGTAGAGAAATAATTAGGAAAAGTCATCAAAATTGTTAAGTCTGATTGAGGTGGTGAGTATTATGGTAGACATGGTACAATCGGATAGCATATGAAACCACTTGCCAAATACTTATAAGAGAATAGGATAATTGCCCAATATACTATGCCTAGTAGCTCTAAACTAAATGGTGTAGCTGAAAGGCAAAATTGCATTCTTAAGGATATGATGAGGAACATGATGAGTGGAGCCAATCTTCCTAAATTCTCTAGGGTGAAAGCCATAAAATGTGCATTATATATATATTGAATAGAATACCCAACAAATCTATACCAAAAACATTTTTTGAATTATGAACTGGTAGAAAACCTAGCTTGAACCACTTTCAAGTTTAGGGATTTCCTATAAAAGTCAAAAAATTTATAATCCTTTTGAAAAGAAAACTAAATCTCAATCTACTCATTGTACTTCATAGGATATTCAAATTATTCCAAAGGGATTTACTCAAAAAAGAAGGAGTAGACTACAATGAGGCCTTTTCACCAGTGTCATCTAAAGATTATTTTAGAATTAACATGGCCTTAGTAGAACACTATGACCTAGAGCTTTCATTAGATGGATGTAAAGACAATTTTTTTTTTTTATGAATGGGAATTTGAAAGAAGAAGTTTGTATGGTATAGCTAAAAGGTTTTTTCAGAAAGTAGAAAAGAACACTTAATGTGTTAGCTTAAAAAGTCTTTTATAGGCTTAAACAAGCTTCAAGGCAATGGTATTTTAAATTTGATGAAGTGATCACTTCCATGGGTTTTGAGAAAAATAAAGTTGATCAGTGCATATACCTTAAGATTAGTGGAATTATATTTTTTTTGTCCTCTATGTGGATGATATTCTATTAATTAGTAATGATAATGGATTGTTGTATGAGACTAAATGATTATTGTCCAAGATTTTTAACATGAAAGATCTTTATTTGTTTTTGGAATAGAGAGCAACAAAGATCAATTTAGAGGTTTGTTAGGATTTTCACAAAGATCTTACATTAATTGTGTACTTACTAGATTTTATATGCAAAATTGTAAGGATAGGGATGTACTTATTATAAAAAGTAATAAACTTAACCTTAGTCAATGTCCTGAGAATGATTTAGAAAGAGAATCAATAAATAACATATCTTATTCTAGTTCAGTAGGGAGTCTTATGTATGCATAGGTTTACACTAGGCTAGACATTGCATTTGCAATGAGAGTTCTTAGTAGGTACCTTTTTAACCCTGGTATACATCATTAGGTTGCTGTCAAGAAAGTGTTAAGGTACTTAAAAAAGATGAAAGATTACATGTTGGTTTATAGAAAAGTTGACAATCTTAAGATTATTGAAAACATAGATTTTGACATTGCTAGCTATCAGGATGATATGAAATCCACCTTTGGATATATTTTCATGCTAGCTGGAGGAGCCGTATATTAGAAGAGTGTGAAACAAACACTCTTGGCTTTTTCTACTATGTAGGCTGAGTTTGTTGTATGTTATAGAGCATTTATGCAAGCCATTTGGTTGAAGAATTTTATCTTTAATCTTCGCATTATTAACTTCATCTTTAATCCACTAAGGATTTATTGTGATAACAAATGCACTGTGTTGCTTTCCAAAAACAAGAAAACTACATGTAGGTCTAAGTATTTAGAAATAAAGTATCCTAAGGTTAGAGATTTTGTGAAAAATGGTGACATTATTATAAAGTATATTGAAACGAACAACATGATTGTTGATCCTTTGACTAAAGGGCTAAAACCTGTAGTTTTTGGCAGACATGTTGAGAGTATGGGTGTCTTGGGGTCTTTTAATATAATTAATTAGTGGGAGCATATTTCCTATATTCGATACTCTCATGTTATAATTTGTTATCTTTGACCCTCTTTTATATGAGATATTTAATTTCATTGATGATCATCATAAAAGTGGATATTCTATGCTATTATATACTTTTACGTGTACATGTACTTACAAGTATTGAAATTTTGTTTCTTAAGACTGCTATCCGTCTTAAGCATGACTTTGGTGTCAAGAAAGTATGCCTCATAGAATGAAACTATTGAATGATCTCAAGAATATGGATGAGACATACATACAGCATATGGATTTCTTATCAAGTTTAAAGAAATCATGGAGGACTGATAATGAAAATAGCACGTTTGATCACATTTGATGCTATTTTCTTACTACACAACCACACTAAAATCCATTGTTAATAAAGTCACCAACACTTGTAACCATGGATTGGTCTTATGTCAACAAGGGGCATAAAAGTCCGCTATGATTCAGTGTTAATTGATTGCATTAGATAGGATTGTTGTGATGTTATCTTAGAGGGCTAAATTGTTTTTAATTGTGGCCACATGAAAGTTTTTAATCAATCAGTTTGGAGTCTTATTTTAAAATGTATTTTGTTAAAACTTTTAGAGAACTCGATTAATATTACTCAAGTGGGAGAATGTTAGAATTTTTCATAAAGTGAGCTACTATTAATTAGTAATTTTTAATTTAATGAAGTTGACTGATTAAAATATAGCTCAATTATGAGACATGCATAAGGTCCATTTTTAAATTGTGATCTTAAAGATTGGGCTTAGCACATCCACAAAGATTAGTGTGTTTGGTGGTTGTGTAGGCCAAAGGCCAAGTAAATCTTTTATGAGGAGGATTACTAGAGTTTTATAAATAAGGATTATGGCTAGGTCTCCTCTTCTTCACATACATGGTTTCCACCCATTGAGAGCCGCCACTAAGGAGAAGAGTGAAGAGGAAGATCTAGTTAAGGAGAATTCTTTAACTTCCGCTGAATTCAATTATAGCTGTAAATTCATCAAGTGAATACAAATTTTATATTATGGTATTCTAATTATCATACACAAGATCATTAAAATTGAAAATTCTTACACTTTTCTCTTTCATTCTTTATTTTTTAAATTATTTTATATTCATCTACCCTCCACTAAATTTGATTACTACATTTAAACTCTCTCAATTATTCAAATACTTTCCCAACCTAGTACTTAGATATTTATTGGATATCAACGATTATGGAGATGAAATCTGAGAGAGAAGAAGAATGATAGGAGAGAGGGCGAGAAACTGGAGGAGAAAAAGAAGGATTGAGTAAATAGAAGGGTATGGCAGAAAAATATACTACTACCGAATTAATAGTATCCCTAAATTGAACAAGTGCTCAAAGGAGGAATCTTTGGATTGATGTTTTAGAAAACTGACTAATTTATCTCTATATTCAATCACTTCGGAGGGATTTCGGACCATAATTTTTAAAGGTATTGTAATATTTCAATAATAATTTATAGGAACTATATAAAAAATAAAAATTATTATAATATTAACTGCATAATGAGAACCACAATAGAAAAAACCTGTGCCCACAAAACACTTATCAATAATCTGGCTTCTAAATTTGGCCGACATAATTCTTATAGCTTCTATAGATTTTTAAAATGATATACACATTTTTGCAAATTGATAAAATCAAATACAAAACAGTTGAAGAATGGATGAAGAAAAAGGAGTTTTAAAGGAAAACTTTTATACATAAAGATAATGTGTAGATTCCATTAGGATATGAAATAAAAAGGTAATGAAGGAGGGTTCTTTACATCATTAATTAAGTAAAGGTATATAATAAGTACATTTTAATAGTATATCAGATAAATCACACGTTAAAGAAAGTTCATGGAGTGCTTTGTGCAAAAGAGTAGGATAATCATTAAGTAAATGGAATAGAAATTATTTTATATTTTTGTTTATAAATGACACGTGAATTTTTTTTTATCAAAATGTTGGTAAGAAATTTCATACGTTATATAGAAAGTAAAACTTCCTTACTTCCTCCATTTTGACAATCAATAATTAATTAAATAATTCAAGAAGTTTTTACTTTATGAAAAATTACATTCTTTGTGTAACTTTTTACCAATCATTGTATAACTTTCTATCAATTAAACCGATGCAATAAAACCAGTTGGAGACGCAACAAAACCATGTGCGTCTCTTTCTGATTTGCATCCAACTCTATTAAGAGGGATGGAACCAAGATATTGGATAGGGACAAAATGTATATGCAAAATATTAATTTATACCAATTTACTACGATTCATGTTATAAAATATAAAAATTTAATTATATTTTTTATTATTGTAATATATAAATAAATCATATTTAATTTTCTTTTAATATAATATTTTATTTAAATTACTCTAATATATAAATTAGATTACATTCAATCACAATAATAATTTTAGTTCAATTAAAGACTGTTTTAGTATAATAAATTATAATCTGACAATATATACAATGCTATTTTAATATAGTAAAACTATATTTTATTTTAATTTTAAATTTTACCTTAGCAAGATCTGCACGAAATAACACTTGATAAGATAAGAGACGGAATGCCGTGTCTTTCATTGGTTTGCAACTAACTCCATTAAGGATGAAACCAAGAAATTGTTTAGGGGATAAAATTTATATGCAAAATATTATTCATGAGTCTACTTTAATACATATTAGAAAATGAATAGACTTAATTAGTTATAATTTCAACTTCTTAATATATATATATATATATATATATTAATTATATTTGATCTATTTTTGATATAACATTTTATTTTATTCTCTGTAGTATACAAATTAAATGGCAGTAATGACTTTAATCGAATTGAAAAATAATTGATACATAAAGCTTCAACAAAGGTTCAAATTAATGATCAGTGGAAGAAAAATTAACTAATTATATAATGTTAATAATTAAATCAGGTCATTTTCTTCTATCGGATAAATCACATGATTTTATATTTTCTAACTTAACGAGCTTAGATTTACAATTTTTTTCTTGGTAATTGTTAACTTAAAATCCTATTAAAAACTTGTGTGTCAACTAGAATTTCTCATCTTACATTTGATAAAAATTACCTTCTTTTTCCTAGTTTAGTTTTTATGTTAAAAAGATTAAAGTAAAATACTTTACTTCAGAAGAATATACAATCATTTTAAAAATTTAAAAGAATTTATATTTTATTCATTTTGTGCAAATTAACTTTATATCATTACCTACACTTATATGTTGTCATACTAATAAAAAATTGTTAAAACTCTCTTTTTACTATTAACCATTTTAAATTATTGATAATCAATTAGTATTAATTTTTAATAATATTTCTTTCTTTTATTTATTGATAATATAAAACATTTTACACTAACCAATCAGATTTAAACTCTATTAGAAAAATGAATATCACATCATAAACTAAAATTTTGTAAGTATGCATGATAAAAATAGATATGTCTCTATCCATCCATCCATCCTTCAGTTTGTATTTAAACATAATAACCAACACTCTTTTTTCAAAACAATTCACAACGAGAGGAGAGAGTTTTCTAACAAAATTTTATCATTTGGAGGGACCCTTCTTAGTTTTCCCGTTTCAGAAAAGGAAAATCTCTCCCTCCATATCTTCACTTTCTAGATCCTCTTCCATATCTTTTCTGCTCACTGACAATGAATCAAGTTATAACAGCAGATACTTTAATATCAGTACTTCATATTCCAACTGTGCATCTACCACACAGTCGTTAATAATTAATTCCACACACCTTGGGATTAAATTGAGAGAAAAAAATTACGTACTAAAAAATAGTGCAAATTAACTTTGCATTATTACTCATATTTATATGTTGTCATACTAATAAAAATTATTAATTTTTTTATTGTTAAAATTTTTTAATTATTAAAAAATTAATTATTATTAGTTTTTAATAATATATTTTTCTTTTATTTGTTGACAATATAAAACATTTTACATTAATCAATCAGATTTAAACTCTATTAGAAAAATGAATATCACATCATAAATTAAAATTTATTAAGTATCCATAATATGAATCTCTCTCTCTCTCTCTTGCTCGCTCTTTGTCTCTTTCTCTCTCTCTATATATAATATTAGTATCATTCAATTTGTATTTAAACATAATATCCAACACTCTTTTTTTCAAAACATTTTACAATGGGAGTGGAGGGTATGCTAATAAATATTTGTCATTTGGAGGGACCCTTCTCATTTTTCTCGTTTTAAAAAGGGACAATCTCTCTCCCTCCATGTTTTCACTTTCTAGATATTCTTCCTTATCTTTTCTACTCACCAATAATGAATCGGTTTATAACAACAGACACTTTAATATCAATGCTTCATATCCCAACCGTCCAGCTACCAAACAGTTGTTAATAATTAATTTCACACACCTTGAGATTAGATTGACGGGGAAAAAAGAAATAACTACGAAAAAATAGTGTAAATTAACTTTACACTAACACCCACACTTATATGTTGTCATATTAATAAAAAAATTGTTAAAATTCTTTTTTTATTATTAAAAATTTTTAATTATTGATAAATTAATTACAATTAATTTTTAATAATTTGTTTTTCTTTCATTTATTGATAATATAAAACATTTTATATTAACCAAACAGATTTAAACTCTATTAGTAAAACGAATATCATCATAATCAAACTAAAATTTTATAAGTATCCATAATATAAATGGATATGTCTCTATCTATCTATACATATATATAATATGAGTATCGTTCAGTTTGTATTTAAACAAAATATTTCAAAACAATTTACAATGAGAGGAGAGGGCATTCTAATAAATTTTTGTCATTTGGAGGGACCCTTCTCAGTTTTCTCGTTTTAAAAAGCGAGAATCTCTCCCTGCATGTCTTCACTTTCAAGATTTTCTTCCTTTTACCTTTTCTGCTCACCAACAATGAATCTGGCTATGACAATAGATACTTTAATATCAACGCTCCATCCTCCAACCTACAACTACCACACTGTTGTTAATAATTAATTCCACACGCATTGAGATAAGATTGATAGGAAAAAGAAAAAAAAAAAAGAACTACTAAAAACGTGGTTGCATCTTAGAATCTAATCTAAGTTGCAAGAAAATAATTTATTAACAACAAATGGATTAAAAAATAATATATTAAATACACATCGAAATGTCTTCGAGCACTCCATCAAATGCATAATATTCTGTATTTTATAGGAGTTTTTCACATCAGTTAAACACTTATGCCTCTTATTATTATCATGGTAAACTTATGTTTCAAACTTCCTGATCCAAGTCAAAATTTCAATGGAAATTCGTATGTCAAGTCGGACGGTGGGTGGATGAGGATAATTGGTCTTGCCTTTTGGCTGTGTGTTTAGTTGTTCTGTTTTGCCGGTTTTTTTTTCTTTTAATTTCCTACTCTATTTTGTAAGTTTTTTTCTTAAAACTTTATATATATATATATATATATATATATATATATATATATATATATATATATATATATATATGCAATCAAATTGATTGAATAAGAAGTCAAATAAGAGTGAGAAATGACGTTGCCCGATTTCACTTTCAAGTAAAAATGAATTGCAGAACAAGGTCAGAAACATGGAGGGGGAGGGTACGACAAAAATTATTTTTTAATATTATTTTTATTTTCCTGTACTCATTATTTATTATTTATTTTTAATAAACTGTGGGATCCATAATTCAATAGATCTTACAATTTATTGAAGAGGATTGAATTTTCACTTCTTAATAGCTAAGTGCAAATAACATTTTCTTTATTTTTGAGGCCATGGCAAAAACTTTCATTCAAGGAAAATTTGAAAGGAACGATGACGAAGGGCAAGAGGAATATGCTTTCTTAAAACAAATATAATTTTTTCCCTTTTCTATATTTAAAAAATAATAAGAACGTTTGCCCATGTAGTGCTGATTATGGTTAATACAAAAATATATTTAGAAGGAAGTGATTTCCTTCTCTAATTACAAGGGATCACATTCTTGTATTACCTTGCGTTATATTTGGTATGATAGACTAGAATGAAAATAAGAAAGAAAATATAAAAAAATAATTATTGCATAATTATATTTGATAGGGAAAAAAATGAAATGTGCATTCTACTTTTATATTTAGTACATCAAAATAACGTAGGAATAATCAGGAAAATGAGTATTAATGATAACGATATCTTTATTTCAAAAATAATAAAAAATTTAATATAATAAAATTATATGACATGATTAATAATGAAAATTTTATATTTTAAATTCTATTGTCAAAATTATAATTAACAAAAAAATTCTATGATAAAAGCATAAAAATTCTAATTTACTAATTTTTTATAAATAGAAAAATATTCTACTTTAAGTTATATTGTTACAAGTATAATTTTTAAAATATTAAAAAATTAATATTATTTTACTATTTAATAATAAAAGAATAAGCTAAAATTTATTAAAAATATAAGGGGTAAAAATGTAAAAAGATTATTCTATAAAATAATAGAATAGCTCATTTAATCACTTTTATTATGAAATAAAAATTTGATGAAAACATTCTATAATATCTACCGAATAAACCTTTTATTCATTCTCCCTTCAATTTATTTCATTCCATTATAACCAATACATACTTATAATAATCTTATTTTTCTTCTCTATTTTCCTTATTTTCCTTCCTTTTCTCTCTTTCTGCTCTTTAATTCTTATTCCCTTTTATTTCCCTTCATTCTCTTTACCTTTCTCTTATATATCATTATCTATCTCCTCAATCTTTTCTCTCCCGTCCTACTTTTCTATTTTTTTCTCCCTTCTTTTTTACCTTCCCTCTTTTCCTCTTCATTTCCTTTCTTTCTTTTCTCCCATCCCCTGTCTGCCTGCTTTCCATCTTTTTAGATTTTTAATAAAAAGTTATATATATTTTAAATGTTCTTATGTTCCAAATTCAATCAAAATTTCCACGTTTGGTTTTCATTCAAAATTATAAAATTTAAAAAAACTTTGAAAAAATTAAATATAGAATGGCAACCTTTGAAAAACTTGCAAAATCATAAATGAGTACAATAGCTATATATTATATACTCTTATTGTGAATTTTGAAATAATTTCATATTACAAAATCTGTAGAAGAATAAATGTAGAAAACTCCTTTCAATGGTTAGATTTTGTTGCTATAAATTTTTAAAACTTTATACTGCGACAACCATAATTTTAATCACAATAATTTCATATTACAAAATGTGTAGACTAATAAATGTAGAAAACTCCTTTCAATGGTTAGATTTTGGTGCTATAAATTTTTAAAACTTTATACTGCGACAACCATAATTTTAAGTTTTTTTTTTTATAAAAATTACAACTTTAAAAGGATTTTGTTTATAATTTGAAGAAAAAAGAATTTTTTGTACAATTAACATGTAAAAATTTAACTCATTTATTAACTTCACTCACAAAAGAGTATTTTACCTTGACCCTTTGTTAAAAATAAAAACCCAAATTATATAAAATTTTTGAAATAATCATAGAAATATTGTGATGGGTATTTGAGTGCCAATTTATATTTTCTTAATAAAAATGAACAAATTGATTCAATTGGCAATATTAATTTATTAATTCAAATTATTACAGCTCTTCAATTTGGAAACAAATTTAAAATCAATTATAACCGTTTATAATTGTAAACGTCCAGCTAGAAGCAAACAAAACTACAGGGAACAATTTTAAAATTACTGTGACTGAAGGAGTAGGGAACTGAAGTCCATTCCATGCGGTCGTCAGATTGTTATGCACCCATAGAAAAAATTATGGCCATGGAAGCAGTTCACTGACAGATTTAACGTGTATTTAATGTAATATATAAGTTAGTTTATAATTTATTGATTTAGTTAATAAGTTATAAAATATTTTTTAGAGGTATTTGATAAGCTAGAATTTTATAAGTTTTTATTTAATGAATTTTACAAGGTAGATTATAATTTATAAATTATTAACTTTTCAAATTTTTCTAAATTTGCCTCTGTTATTTTAATTAAATTATAACCTGGACCTAATTATGTAAATAAATATTTAAAATATTCTAATTTATTCAATATAAATAAATAAATTTAAAGTAAATAAATAAATATATAATTTCATAACATATAGTTAATTAAATTTTATGTAATTATTTTCTTATTTTAAATATTTTGATTAAAATCATATAATTTACTTTCAAAATAAATATAAATTAATTTAATTGATATACATATTTATATTAATATGTCCTTTTATGTAAATTTACATTTTTAGCTAATTCAATAGTTAATTTTCCCAAACTCTGCTAGTATAATCAATTAGCTAATTAATTATTAATTAAATTATTAGTTAGTTGCACTAAAAAGAGATTTAATATCTATATTCCAAGAAGGAACTAATGAGAAATGAATCATGATTATGAGTACCAAATTGAAAACAAATAAGTTATATATATGGAACAATTTCAAAATTCTTTGAAATTATAAGGGACATGAGATTAATTTAACCTATTAAACATTGAATTTAAATTAATTCATTCTCAAAATTTTTGAACAATTAAAAAAGTTGACACTTGACATATGTGATAATCAATTTTAGCCATAATTGGATAAATATGAATTAATTATTTTACAAGAAATGAAAAAGTTGTAATTTTTATTGTTAAATATTTGTACACTTTTTTCTTAAAATTATTTCAATAATTAAAAAAATTATTGTTCAACTTAATCTTAAAGATGAAATTTATTTGTATTTCTATATTTTTAATAGAATAAAATAGTTAACTTTGTATATTTAACAAGTGAAACTATTTTATTTTATGCTGCCCGAATAACAAATAAAAAATAAAAAAACGTTTATATTCTAAAACATATATTTTATTTTCAATATTTTTCATTAAATTTTATTTTCCTTCAAAAACCATGGACCACAAAAATGAGCTTCAAAGAAAAATAATTTTAGACCATGCGGTAGTAAAAATCTTAATATTATTGCAGACTATATTTTTTAGAGTTAAAAGCAGCATCCTTAATTTTAACATTCATTTTATCATAATATAAAAATATTCATTTTATTAGAATATAATAAATAATTTCCAATTTTACGGTGAAACCTGATATTTTAGTGTCAGAATAGTATTAAAAATATTTTCACTTCAAATATGGAGATGAGCAAGCACAGCTCGGTACATTTCCAAAATCTTAAACTGTGCAATGATGGTATGTTTGGATGTATTTTTATTTTTTAAATTGTTTTTAAAAATTATTTTTTATTTAAAAATAAAAATAGCATTTGAATAAATAAATAAATGTTTCATTTGAATGTCAAAGTGGTATGACGAAAGTATCAAAAAATTATTTTTATTTTTATTTTAAATTATATATTTGAAGTGATAGTTTTTAAAAGAAGAAAACAGTTTAAAACTTCCCTTTTTAAAAATAAAAAAAAACCTGTTTAAAAAATACTGGACAAAGAGACCCGACATTGCATAGATGATTAATCAATGGCCTTTTTTATTTTCAAAATTTACGTCTAAATTATGTAATTGATTTTTATGAAAAGTAAATGGGGCCAAAAACATCAATTGTGTTAAAGATTTCAACTTCAATCAATGGTATTATCTGTTTTTTGAGGTGATATGTTTTTGTAGAAAAATATTATTTATTTGCATATAAGCAAAGCAATTTTATATTATTATTCTGAAAATATTAAATATTTAGAGAATGATAAAAGAAAGAGATGAATGAGAAATATCAGGAAAAGAAAGAAATATAAGGAGGAGGAGAATATTTCATTCAACTATATACAAAATGATTTGTATAACCCGTATTTATAGGACAAATTAATCAAACATTGTAATCTCATAATGATGATTCATAAATAGAATTGATCATAATAAGGGGTATAATTGATCATAATTGAAACCTAATGATATGATCATAATTGGAGATATAATATTTGACCTGTGGACATCCACAGTTAATAATTATTCATAACACTCCCCCTTGGATGTCTATATAATATGCAATAGAATACTATCTCATTAAAAATCTTGCTAGGAAAAATCCAGTGGGACAAAAAGCATAGTAAAAGAAAAAAGAGTACAGTGTGTATTAACTCCCCCCTCACAACAACATCAATTAAGATCTCTAAGCCAATGCATTCCAATTCTCTATACTAATCTTTCAAATGTTGAGGTAGGTAATGCCTTGGTGAATAGGTCTGCTAAATTATTTGTTGAATGAATTTGTTGAAAATCAAAATTACCTTTCTTTTGAAGATCATGGGGGAAGAAGAATTTTGGTGAAATGTGCTTTGTTTAATCTCCTTTGATATAATCTTCCATCAATTGAGCTATACATGCAGCATTGTCTTTAAAAAGTATAGTTAGAATTTTTTTACAAGAAGATAGCCCACACATCTCTTGAATATGTTAAGTCATAAACTCAACTAGACACATTCTGGACTTACTTTGTAAATTGCTATAATCTCTGCATGATTGGCAGAGGTGGCAGCCAATGTTTGTTTGGTGGAACGCCATGAAATAGTTGTATTACCACTTATAAATAAATAGCCTCTTTGAGATCGAGCTCTATATGGATTATATAAATATCTAGTATCTACATAACTTATGAGTTGTGATTTAGATCTATTTACATATACTAATCTCATATTAATAGTACCTTCGAGGTATTGAAAGACATGTTTAATCCCATTCCAGTGTCTTCAAGTTGGAGAGGAACTAAATCTTGCTAACAAGCTCACAGCAAAAGCTATATCAGGTCTTGTATTATTAGTAAGATATATCAGTGTATCAATAGCACTAAGATATGGTACTTCAGGACCAAGAACCTTTTTATTATCATCTCAAGGTCAAAAAATATCCTTTTTCACATCAAGTGACTAAACAACTATTGGGTACTCAATGGATGTGCTTTATCCATGTAAAATCTTTTGAGGACATTTTGGGTACAAGTTGATTAATGTATAAAAATTCCATCTTTTAAATGCTTAATCTGCAGGCCAAGGTAGAACTTTATTTTTTCAAGATCTTTCATTTCAAATTCTTTCTTCAAACAATCAACTGCTTTTTGAATCTCTTCAAGAGTTCCAATAATATTAAAATCATCAACATATACAATAATGATGGCAAATTCAAAATTTGTTCACTTTATAAAAGCACATGGACATATTTAGTCATTATTATACCCTTCCTTTAATAAGTATTCACTAAGATAATTATACCACATTCATCCAAACTGCTTAATCCATACAAAGATTTTTGTAATTTAATTGAATAAAGTTCTTAAGACATTGAATTACATGCTTTAGGCATCTTAAATCGTTATAGGATTTTCATATAGATGTCATAATCAAGTGCGCCATATAAATAGGTTGTAACAACATCCATAAGATGCATATTAAGTTTTTCATGTACTACCAAACTAATGAGATAATGAAATGTGATTGCATCTACAATAGGAAAATAAATGAACTCATAATCAATTCTAGGTCTTTGTGTAAAACCCTAGGCAATAAGTCGTGCTTTATATCTTACGACTTCATTTTTCTCATTTCATTTACACACAAGTACCCATTTATATCTAACAGGTATTACACCTTTAGGTATTTGGACTACAGTCCAAAAACTTTACATTTTTCAAGTGAATTCAATTCTTCTTGAATTGTGTCTTTCCATTTGGGTTAATCATATCTACGTTGACATTCATCAATAGATCTAGGTTCATGATCCTTATTGTCATTCATAATATTAAGTGCTACATTATATGCAAAAATATTGTCGACAATAATTTCTTTACGGTTCAATCTTTTTCCCGTAGAGACATAGTTTATTAAGATCTCCTTATTTTCATCTTCTTTAGCATTTTCAAGTACCTTAACTTCTTTTGCAGTTATATTGTTTCTTATGTCTATAGACTCTTAAGGAGTATCTATTTCTTTAATTGGCTTGTCTTCAATAATTGTTCATTTTCTTTTGTAGGGATTTTTATCTTTTGAACCTATTAGTCTACCACGCTTTTGGCATACCTTAGACTCATTAACTTTCTCATTGATATATTGTCTTTCAAGGATATCAATCCTTATTGAAGTATTAGCAACTGGTATATGTGACTTAGTCACTTTCTTTAGATCAGTGAATGCATCTAGCAGTTAATTAGCTATATTTTGTAAGTGGATTATCTTTTGACCTTGAAGTTCACATTGCTTTGTGCGAGGATCAATATTTTCCAAAGTATTCCATGTAATTTCTTTGACTAACTGCTTATCCTTTTCTCCCTTAAATGTTAGGAAAATTGATTCATTAAAATGACAATCAGCAAAACGTGCTATAAATAAGTCCCTTATCATTGGTTTAAGATATTTTATAATAGAAGAGGAATCATACCCAACATATATTCCTAATCTCCTTTGAGGTCTCATCTTAATACATTGTGGTGGAGCTATTGGAGCATATACTACACATTCAAAAATTCTAAGATGGGAAATATTTGGCTCCTAACCATAAGCCAATTGTAAAGGGGAGTATTTATGGTAACTAGTTGGTCTGATGCACACAAGTGCTGCTACATATAGAATTGCATGTCCCCAAGCAAAAATAGGGAGTTTTGTTCTCATAAGGATGGGTCTTGTTATTAATTGAAGTCATTTAATAAATGATTTAGCTAAGCCATTTTGTGTATGAACATGAGCTGCAAGATGTTCAATATTTGTTCCTATTACATGTAATAGTCGTTAAAAGTATTAGAAGAGAATTCACTAGTATTATCAAGATGAATAGACTTGATAAGGTAATTTGGAAATTGTGCTCTTAATTGAATAATTTAAGCAATCTCACAAAAGCCAAATTATGAGTTGATAGTAAACATACATGAGACCATCTGTTGGATACATCTATTAATACCATAAAATATCTAAATGGTCCATATAGTGGGTGTATAAGCCCACATATGTCACCCTGTATATATTATAGAAATGTTGGAGATTCAATTCCAACTTTAACTAGTGATGGCTTAATAATTAATTTACCCAAAAAACATACAATGCATGAGAATTCTTTAGATTGAAAAATCTTCAAGTTTTTCAATGGGTGCCTATATGAATTCTTAATAATTTTCTTCATCATTAGTGATCCGAGATGCCCCAATCGTTCATGCCAAATAGTAAATATTTTTGAATTAATAAACTTCTAGTTTATTATAGCATGTGTTTCAATTGTACCAATATATATGTAGTACAAACCAGATGAAAGAACAAGTAATTTTTCAAGTATGAATTTGTTACCTAAGATCATACCAGTGATAAAAAGATATTCAATATTTCCTTCATTAGTTATCTTGATATGAAATCTGTTTTGACAGATATGCTTAAAACTTAATAAGTTTCTATGAGATTTAGTAGGATATAATGCATTATAGAATATAATGCATTATCAATGTGTAATTTTGTTCCTCCAAGTAACAAAACATTAGATCTTCCAGAGCCTTCAATTAAATTTGTAGTATCAAATATAGTATTAAAACTAGCTTCTTACATTTTCAAATATGAGAAATATTTCTTATTCTTAAGTATGGAGTGTGTTGTGGCACTATCTAAAAGACATGTATCTTCATTATTGCTTGCAAATCCATCCAAGGAAGTACTCATATTCTTTATTAACATAAAATACACAACATAAAATGTTTAAGGTTAATATTAGAAAATTAAAGTTAATATAAGAAATATCACAAATATAATGGAATACTAAAAAAATTATAACTTTTATTGAATTAACATTAAAAGTAAAAATATATTCATAATAAAAATATAATTGTAACAAAAGGAATTATTTCTGCACATTCTCATCTCTAATTAAATGATCAATTTTACCTTCAGGGTGAGAAAAGAAATTAGCAACATCAAAATCAGTTATATCTATTTAGCCTTCATTACAATCATCTTCATAGATAAAGTTTGCCTCTACCTTTTTCCTTTTAAATGATTCTTGAGAAAGGTCAACAAGATGCATTGGAGTACAATAGGTACAAGACTAATGACCTTTGCCACCACAATGATAACATATTTTCTTAACATGTTTGTTATTTTGCCCAGCTTTCTTTTTGTCATTTTTTTCTTCATTTTTCCACTTCTAGTGGGAAATTGAGTTTTTGGTGTAAGAACCACAACCATGACTATAACCATATTCATATCCATGCCCATGGCCACAGGTGTAGTCTCGATTTTGTCTATTATTATATTTTGTTGCATTCACTTTAGGAAATGGAGCAGAACCTGTTGGATAGGCTTCATGATTTTTCATTAATAATTCATTATTTTGCTCAGCCATAAGAAAACATGAGATCAATTCAGAGTATTTTTTAAAACCTTTTTCACGATATTGCTATTGCAGGAGCATATTGATATGTGAAAGGTGGAGAATGTTTTTTCTAACATATCTTCATCAATATTTTTTCTCCAAATAATTTTATTTGAGAACTGATTCTAAATATTGTTGAGTTATATTCACTCATAGTTTTGAAATCTTGTAAGTGTAAGTGCATCCAATCATAATAAGCTTTTGGGAGGATCATTGTTTTCTAGTGGTCATATCTTTCTTTCAAGTTATTCCAAAGAATAAATGGATCTTTTATTGTGAGGTATTCAGTTTTTAAACCTTCATGGAGATGACGACGAAGGAAAATCATTCCTTTGGCCTTTTTTTGATTGGATGTTTTATTTCCTTCTTTAATTGTGTCTCCAAGACCTTTTGCATCTAAATGAATTTCAACATCTAATACTCATGACAAGTAATTTTTTCCCATAATGTCCAAAGTCACAAATTCAAGATTTGCAAGATTTGACATAGTACTATCATAGACATGTAAAATGAATTAGAAATTCTTTTCAATATAACAAAGGTATATTTCAAATTATATTGAAAGTGAATGAGATGAGAAAGAAAAGTAAATTGTATATAATTATTAAATTTATATTTATATATCCAAGTATTTTATAAAGACTAACTTGTATAAAAAATATTCATTTAGTATTCAGGAATAAATTCTTCAATGTATAATATGTCATATATATGAATTTATGTTTTCTCAATTTATTTCATTATTTATTTGTATTTCTACACAATATATTCAACATTTTGTAACTATTATTTTTTTGAATAAAACCAATAAAACATTAAAATTAAAATATGAAGGAAATAAGGAATGAGAATGAGATGAAAGAAAAGAATTACTATATTAGCATAAAGTAATCAAGAGTAAGTAAAATAATTCATGTCTAGAAGAAATTACTTTAGTGGATCAAAGCCTCGTACTAATAATATGTTATGAAAATATTAAATACTTAAGGAATGATAAAAGAGAGAGATGAAAGAGATGAAGGAGAAATATCAGGAAAAGAAAGAAATACAATGAGGAGGAGAATATTTCATTCAACTATATACAAAATGATTTGTACAACCCATATTTATAAGGTAAATTAATCAAATATTGTAATCTTATAATGATAATTCATAAATAGAATTGATCATAATTGAGAATAAAATTGTTCGTAATTAGAACATAATAATATGATCATAATTAGGCATATAATTGATCATAACTGAATCCTAATAATTGATCATAATTGAGGATATAATATTTGACCTGTGGACACCACATTCAATAATTATTCATAATAATTATTTATATATTTCATTATAAAAATAATTTGTAATAATATAATAATATGATGATAAAAAATAATTTTTAAATAAAAAAGGTTATTTTTCATTACATTCTTATAAATATTTTCTATTATTTTAAAATTTCAAATTCTATGGATGATAAATGCAGAAATGCACCTAAATTCTATGTGTTTCATCACTCATTTACTTAGTATTTTGTACAAATTAATTGAAAAGGATACTTAGATGCTCTATATTTTTTTTTTCAGGTCTTGAAATGACACATATGAGCATTAGAAAAGGATCCAGATGCAAAACTATTCAAATTGTGAAGAATTGAAGCAAATTTGTTTACTCAGAAAAGAACATGGGGTATGGTAACCCCGTGTTCAAGGCCGTGTTTCCTTCTGGATTGCTTCGTGACTTCACTGGACCTCTCAGAGAAGTACACGGGTGTGAAAACGGGCCGTGTCACACCCCGTGTATCTTACTGCCATTCGCTTCTGAAGTAAACATGGGGAGTGTCACACCCTGTGTAACATGCTGATAAGTCTTCGTTAAAGAACACAGGGTAAAAAATGGGCCGTGTACTACCCCGTGTACATTACTGTTTGGCACTTCACTGAAGAACACAGGGCGTGTTGCACAACGTGTTTCGTGCTGCTCAACTTTCGCTGAGAAACACGGGGTACAACACGGGCCGTGTTGACCCCCGTGTACATCACCAATATAAGTTTTGCGTGAAATTTTGAAAGGGAGACGAAGGAGGAGAGGAGAAAACTGAGAATTAACAAGGAAAGCTGCTGGGAGAAGCCCTAGGAGAGACCCAAACTCACCAAAGGCGCCTTCTAACACGGATTCAAGCAAGGAATTGAAGAATCAAGCAAGAAATTTGTAGATCTTCATGAATTGTTTGACTTTCCTCTCTATTTTCTTGTTTTCTTCTGATCTTGTAATGTTTTCACACTAAACCTTTGTGCTTAGCATGGGTGAACTTGTTCATGGATTTATGGAACTGAATTTTATATAATCTAGCTTGATTTACTGTTGAATTATGACTTGATTATGCTGTTTTGTCTGGAACAAGCCAATATATCCGGAATATTGGATTTGTGTTATGGATTAATTGATTCTAGGTTGAAATGACTAATTAATTAATCGGATCTTGCATGATCAATGGGAATATCAATTAGACTTAGGAATTAAGCTAATTGAATTCTTTTGCACAGGATGAAATGTCCAAGAATGGATTCTAAGCAAAGTAATGCAACTTAGATTAGTGATTACTAGAGTAATTCTGGGCACTTAATCTCTTGGTTAGTAGCTAGTAGCCTTGCAATGAGGTATAGCTTAATTTTGGTAATCCAGCAATCATAATTAATAGTAAACCAAGTTAGAGAGTTATATTCATTCCATAATGAAATGTACAAGGGATCCTTAAGCTGAGTACACTTTTATTTCATTGAATCAAACTTTATTTTGATAGCTAAGCTCTGTTTTACAATTTATTCTTGATTCACACTATCAATTGATCCGCCTAGATAATTTTACTTGAGATTTAGTTAGTACTCAACCTACAATCCCTGTGGAGAACGATAATCTTTTATACTATAACTTGACTTAACCTGTGCACTTGCGGGATTGCAGAGGTCAATGGATAATCTCCTTTATGTTTTTAAAAAATAAAAATATTAAAATTTTGATTGAAAAATTAAGTGAAGGATAACAAACAACAATGACACTTTCTCATAGTTATTATTTTAGCATAACAAGCTAGAAAATATAAGGAAAAAGAATATATATTTCACTCCCTTCAAATATAATGGGGTGTAACATCTATTGGATTTTTCTATTTTTGAACCTATTAATTCAATAACAAAATAAAATATAAAAGATTTGGCCCAATTATTAATGTGATTATGTAATTTGAACTCAGATGGCAATCTAATATATTAATATGATAATAGGTAGTTCTTAGTGATGAGTCGACTTACTAATTGTTAGAAATATGAATAAGAGTCATTACTTTTGAACCCTACATTGGTATTGATCACTTCCTATCAATGATGGAATTTCATCTTAAAACAAGATACACAACAAAGATTGATAGGAGCAGTGATTCTTATTAGGAGTTCGTGATCAAGCAAATCATGAAAATGTGATACATTAAGAAAGATTCATGCTCATCATTTTATCACTAATGGATTCATTAGGTATTTCTTACTTTCCATCTACGTATTAATATCATTTTTTCATATGATTTAATTGGGGTTATCATTATTAAAATTAATTTTATCAATTACTATTAGAGCTAATTAATCGTGTGAATTTAATGTATTATTATGTTAATTAAAAAATATATTTCATTATAAATAATTTCTTATTACTTTATGATGAATTATTTTGGATAAAATTGTTATGAATCTCAAAATTATTTCTCAACATTCAAATTGTTGCTATATTATTATATGACTATTATGAATAAATTTTCAAATGACCTTTATGTTTGCAAATTGTTGGTTTCATCATATTTGATGATTTGAGAAATTCATATGATAAATTTTATTGTAAATTCATATGATTTTTTTTTTATAAATGTATACATAAGTGTGGTCATCCTTCATGTGTCCCAATTTATGAATCTTTCATGGAATAAATTGTTATAATTTGATTATATATAATGAGCATGAATTTAGTTGACATTTTTGAGAAATACATATATGTTTTACTATAATGTGATTATATATTACAAAATACTAAAAAAATATTTTTCTCAAAAAGCATTTTTCCCCATTCGATGTGCAGTTTTTTATAGCCTTTTTGAGAAAAGCACATATTTTTTACTGGTTTCAATAAAAAAATAATTTGGTTGTTTTATACTTAAAAAAATTAGAAACCATTTCAAGTTTTGTAGAAAATGCTCAACACCCATGATTTTCTTTTGCATCCAAAGTATTTTAAATTTTCTAAAAAATTTAGTGAGGCATCTGTGCTTAAAAGGATATTTCCAAGATATCCTCCATTAATGTTATTCGAGGAGCTTCAATACCAAAAGTTATTATTTTTTTAAAACAGAAATTTTTGTGCCAAATTTGAGTGAGAAATCAGTTTTATCATAGTACAACACGTTTGAAGCAAAAAAGACCAATTTTAACAAGTTTCTATTTTAAAATAGATGAAGCCACTAATAAAAATATTTTTAAAAATTTTTCTATGAAATAAATTGCAATAAAATTATAGTTGTTCATAAAAATTTGCATTCAAATGCACTAAAATGCATTAAGGTAGCATTATATGTGAAAAATACATGGCAACACAAAATTTGAGCATTTTTGGACTCTAGGTTGCACAAGTCTGCACCTGGGTCACCTAATTCAATTTGCAAACCTAGTTCCCTAAAGAAGAAGGTGAGTAGAATCACATAAGCAATGCCTTTGCGCAATGCTAGCATATGCAAGCCACACACCACTATGCTAGCATTGTCCAGCGATGATGGAGACATTTCTAAGCTTCACTCTCCAAACTAGATTTTTTAAGCATTTTTCTAGAATTAAAAATATTTTACTTATTTTTTTACCTATTTAATTTATGTAATCAATTAGTTTTATTTTGGATTGAAAATTTTACTATAATATTATTACATTTTGGACTTCTAAATATATCTTTTTGTCAAATTTTTAAACACTATTTGGTCCATTAATTATTTTTCTATTTATATATGTATATAGAAAAATATTTCTAGGGAATTACTTGGGTTTATATTATACCATGGAATTTTGTTTTATTGTGACCTTACTTATTGTGAGCCCAATTACATAAAAATTTATTCATTTTACTAAAGTGATAGTTGGATTAAATAGAGTATCATATTAATAATATTTTAATATCCTATAAATATGATATTAATAATGTAATTTGTTAGCATAAGGATAGGAATAAATATTGTATTTCTAAAATTTTTTATCACACTATTGGTGTTAGATTTTAGAAATCTAATATTTAGTCATTGTATTATATTATATGACCTTAATGCCCTCTCGATATTGAGCCTTATAGTATAATATTAAGTTCAATTGCATACTTTACTAAAAAAAATTCTACAATGAATAAGGTTGGACTTGTATTAATTTTTTTTTTCAAGGCCTCTACCTATGCAATTAAATGTAATTAAGATGCTTAATGGGACAAATCATAAAGACTTGGTAGAGTTGTTAAAGTTTTATCTCGCAATCTCTAATCTTAATCTAGCAATTATGGAGATAAAACCTTAAATTAATGCTAAATCAACAACAAACTAAAGAAATCATTAGAGTGTATTTAATGATAATGAAGTATACGATGGACAAAAGTATAAGAAAGCATATTCTTGAAATAGTTAATGGAAAATAACTCTTGGATTTTGTAGCTTGAAAATATAAGAACTTTGATAAGACTAAAAAGGGATGGTATCTTTTATTACTTAAGAAATCTATGTACAATGGTGTTAGTGGGAATGAAAGAGCTTATTCTGAGATTGGTTAATTACTATAACAAACTAAAAACTAGTGATGTCACTACACCAAAAAGATCTTTTAGTGGTAGATATTTAGTGACAATTACATAAAGGCAACTAATTCATTGAATTTTTTTAACTTTGTCTGGTAATTAGAAATTTGCCAGTATAATTATATCAATTAGTGACAATTAACTTTAATTGCCTTTAAATGTTAATAAGATTTAATTGCTTCCTTCCTTAATTTTTTTCTTTTACATATTATTGTTATTTTTATTTTCCTACTGTGAAACCTAAGCGAGAAAGCCATAAGTTTTCTTTCTTCTACCACACAGCTAAGCCAAAGAGCAAAATGAAGTAGAATATTTCTCCATCCATTGCTCCATCATGCATGCACCCACATTTTTCCTTCAAGGAGGAACATCGATAGCAAAGAATAGGTTCTCCCTTATTAATTTACTATCAACATCATCCCTTATAAGTTTGTCTATTCCATAAAATATGATTTGACTCGTATTTGTTTATAACAGTAAATTTTTTATTTCTTTCATATTTCTTCTTTGATTCTTAGATTTCTTATTTTGTCCATATCAAGTGGGATATCCAAAATCAATTCCTTTTATTTTTTCCTTGCTCATTATAAGAGAGCTCTTAATTTGATATATTTCAAATATGCTCCGAATGATTTGTGAAACTAGTAAGAATCTCGAAATTAAGTTTAAGAGTTCTGAAATTGACTCTTGTTCATGTACTTCTGTTGTTGTTCAGAATGCACATAGTGTTTATTTTTGTTCATGTACTGTTGGTTGGAATACAGAGTCTTTATTTGAAATATGCTTTGGATTATTTTTGTTCATGTACTTTGAAATTGGGTTTAAGTGTACTAACACAAGTCTAGATGAACTTTACTGCCATTTGTTGTTTATTTCATGGTTTTATGGATGATTAAGGGTGTTTTATATCATGAATTTTGTGGTTGTCAAATGTTTCTAGTTTTTAACTTAATTTTTTATGGTCTATTGTGAAAACCAATCTTAAACTTGTAATGATATATATAAATTTTATTGTTGTACTAGTTAATTCATTGAATCTTCTTTTTTCTTTGTCAATAACAAGGATTAACTCTTTTTATTATTTATATATCATTTTTTATTTAATAGTTCATAACTATTTTAATGCCTTGCTTCACTGATATTTATTGCCTTTCTTTTACAATGGATTTAACTAATATCCAATTCTTCACATTTGGTTATTCTGCATGTTCTTTAAACTATTTAAATCCTTGTTTCCTTAGATTGATAAATCAATAAGATGTTATGTCTTTGTTATTTTAGTTTTTTTAAATCATTGGCAAGTATATGTCATGGCACTATAGCTAGAAAAAAAAAGCCATGAAAAGTTAGGATTTAGGAATGCATGTTTAGTCCATGCATTGACTTGTTGCCATATCTTTGTTAGGATGTCAATAAAGCATTAATATGTTATGCCTCTATTATTCTATTAAGATGTTGACAAAGCATTAATATGTTGTGTCTATGTTATTTTGCATATTGCAAGTAGAATTAAATCAATGCAAGTAAAGATTATTTTGCCTTTTTTATAATCTGTAGTTCAATAATGTGTAAGTTTGTTAAGAATTTGGAAAAATTAAAATTGATATTGTGTGAAAATAGTTATAGAATAAAATGGATATAAATAAAATCTAGATGACAAAATTAAGTTAGATGACATAAATAAAAGTTAAGGTTCTAGAATTATGGTAAAATAAATACCTTATCACCATGTCTTTTAGGAATAACTTGAACATGCCTAATTCCTGTTGATTGCTCTTTTGATTCAAGCTAAAACTTGAATGTTCCTTGGGCTACTATTTTAGCCCTTAAAACATGGAACCTCTGGGTGACAAGTAACCATGGCCAAGGCCATAGAGAAGGTACCTTTTGAATAATGTTGTTAATCCTATTTGCACTAATTTATTTAAAAAAAAACTTTTATGACTTTATCAAATATGACTCTCTTAAAAGGGCCCATTCAAAGAATTTTCAAATCAAATTACAATAAAACTAGGATTTAATGTTAGAATTTACAATAGATCTAACTGATATCCAATTCTCCACATTTAGTTATTCTGCATGTTCTTTAAACTATTTAAATCCTTGTTTCCTTGTATTGATAAAGCATTAAGATGTTGTGTCTCTACTATTTTAGTTTTCTGTAAATCATTGGTAACTATATGTCATGATGCCGTGGCTAGATAAAAGAAGCCATAAAAAATTAAAATTTAGGAATGCATGTTGAGTCCACAATGGGATTGTGGGAGGATGACAATGTGACATGGATTTTTACATGTTTCATCTTTCTTAGTCTTATTTCATTTTTTTTCTATTAGATACTTGTCAAGTCTATCTTCTATGCAAGCTATAATAGTTTTACTATTAGATATGTTTAATTATTTAAAATGCATCTTAGTTTTCCTTTGTATTTGTATTGGTAATGTGACATGTTGTAATCAAACATGTTATGATATTTTCAACAAGTACACCTATAAAAAGAGAAAAAAAAACACTTTGTTTTCCATTTTAGACAAAGTTTGCTTCATTGTTAGAAAATTATTCATCATTTTAAGGCAAGCATTGAACATCATGGTTTGGCTTACCCTTTATTATGGCAATTGGTTTTGTTTAATGTTATGGCTTCTCCATGTAGTTTGCCATTTGACTAGGTAAGCTGACTTTGTGCTAAGTAAACACAATGATTAGTACATAAAGGTGGCCAACTAGTTGTCACATTATGATTTATACATGGCTTCTATCAAGCATTACTTATTCCTAACTTGTCTTTTACCATTATATATACCATGCTCTTTGCCTCTAATTTATTTTCAAAATAATTTGCCCTATACCTATAGTTACCCAACAGAGCTTTTGCTTAGAGGAAGAAGAAGAAGAGAAATTGAAAAGGAAATCAAAGCCGAAAGAAGTTCAATGAAAGCTTAACACACCAAAAAGTCCTAGCCTTAACAAGACTGTAATTGAGCATTGAATAAGATAACTTTCTAAGGTAATTTGTTGTAACTTTCGTACTAATTATCTCTTACCTTGAAAAGCAAGGCTTGTTTGATATACAAATGGAAATGAATTTTCTTTTCTAGTGTTGATTCTCCAGTATAGCTTGAAAGAACAATATATAAACTATGATTTTAAGTTTTTAAAGCTATCATTTGGTTTTATATAATAGCCCACATAGATCAGCCCCCAAAACATAAAGAAAATTACACAATATTAAACTATTTTCAATTATTTGTATTTTACCTTCTCTCCTCACTTTCTTGGAGAAGTTAAAAAATTTCCCAAGTCCAACGTATTGGCCTTTCTTATTTATTGTAAAGTTAAAACACACCTTACATATATATATGGACATATGTCTTGGATAGTATATAGCCATGTGATCAATAGAGTATTTTGAGTATATAACTAACTATCCATCCCCATTATAAAATTAAAAGAGACAAACACATAAAAAAATGTCATAAATTCAATGGTGGAGCTAAGGGGAGGCTAGATATTGCCTTAACCTCCTAGGGCTTTATACTTTCTCATATACATGTATATATATTATTATACACTTTAATTCTTTGAAAATTTAAAATATATATTTATGTAAGAAAATTAAATTTTATAAAAAAGATAGAAATACAAATAATATTTAAAATTATAATTCTTCTATAATTAATTAATAAAATAATTTATACTTTAATTTTTTATCTTTATTTTTTCTTGTTAAATATGAACTTTTTTATTTTATTGTACCTTAAAAATATTTTATGGAAACATATGTTTAATGTTTAATTGAAATAAAAAGTAGGTTAAAAACAAATTACCATGCAAACTAAAACAAGGGCTAGAACTTAAATATTAGGTACTCGTGCAATTATCAATTTTTAAGATACATGAAGTATATATTGGTAAAGGAAAAAAAATTCCAAGTTCTCCAGTTCTAGATTCCTATATCCCAACATCCATATTTATTTTTGCTTTCCCTCCCCTTGAATCTTGTGGATAGTATACATCCACCAAGGTGAGTTACCCTCGAGCTTGTATCAGGGCATTGTAGTATAGGCTTTTAATATTGTGCTATTAATAGATGTTGATATTGTTGTATTTATATAACTTTTTATTTTGCATTTTTTCATTTTAGTTAATTATCATGGAAGACCATAACAATAAGGAGTGGATGAACTGTGATAGATTTAGCAAGGGTAAAAGAGTTTATAACTCATACTTTTAAGAATAAAAATAATAAGGAAAAAATTCTATGCCCCTGTTAGAAATGTGTGTTGCAATCTTTCATTGATTGAAAACAAGCATATGATCATCTGGTGGTGTATGGTATTATTCCATCATATGACACTTGATTTTATCATTAGGAATCCATTGATGTATCAAAACCAAGGCAAGAAAATATAGACCAAGAAACTTCTAGGGGTGATGATATGGTTGGAATGATACATGATGCTTTTAGGAGATTGCTCAGAGTTTTTGATATGGAGTTCAAAACTAGCAATTTAGTAAAACCAATGTTAGAAGAAACTAATCCTTTGCCATTAGAAAATGATCATCCAGATGTTAAGAATTTTAAGTGATTGATGAAAGATGCAGATGAAAAATTATACCCAAGGTGTGAGAAATTCATCAAACTTTCTTTTTTGCTAGAACTTTATGTTGGTGTGTGTCCTATGAGCCAATCATAGAGATGATTGCAATATTACGCAATGTATTACGTTTTATTTTGGTAATATAATTATTATATTTTGTTCTATTTTATTTTGCATAAATTATAACTTAAATATAATAATTATCCTTAGAATAGCTTTGCTATTCTTAAAATGCCCCTAGTCAAATATTATTATGAAAATGATAGTAATAATATATTAAGACTAGCATGTATAGTGATTGATGATTATAAATCATAGATATTTGATATCAAGTCAATACATGAGTACATTATTAATGAACAATGTACTAGACTGACCCATTGTGAGAATATTACATGGATAGACGTGTCATTAGTTATTCTCATATGACCACAAATACATATAGTCCTTTGACCTATAGTCACTATAGTTCTCTACATGAAGAGTTACTCACTTTGATGTCGTCCTATGTCACCTTTAATTAGGATGACGAGTAGGGCATTGATTAGGTGTGTCATGAGTCATGTAGAGAGAAGTAAGTGATGTAGATGAGATTTTATTACTCTTGTATAAAAAAGAAATATCCTTGGGATCCTTGATTGAGTGAGACTTAAAAATGTATGGCTATGCTTAATTGGATCAATATATGATATTGATTATTTGTTTTAAGTCTACTCAGTATCAAGAAATATAAATTAAATATTGATGAGGATGACACATTCCATTCTTCTAGTTTGATTTAGATATTGTTACAAAAGGGATTATGATGCAAAATATTAATCATATATTTGTTGGGATTGGGGGCCATACGAGCGCAGTGGAATAAACTAATCCCATCCACCAGTTCCATGCAAAAATGTTAAATTGGAATAAGGGTTCGTTCAATACCTTTGTTGATGACTCTAGAACTTGGTCGTTGATCACCTCTTCAGCTTCCTTTCAGCAGAAGACTCTGAAGTATCCACATGAACCCATGAATCACTGATGAATGTCCATACAAACATCGGTTGGAATTAATCTCCTTTCACCTCGTAGTGCTAGCTATGCCTCTTCAGGGGTTTTGGTCAAGGAGAGGTGCTAGGATTTTTCTGTGCCTTTTTAGGTGCGTGAATAATGATAATCATTACTATTATTACCCAACAAGCCTATTTAAATAGGTGCATAGAAAAACCTAACCTATTTGGGCTTTATTCCATGTACAATTATAGGCTTACTATTAGGCCTTATAATTATAACATGAATTCCTAAATATTAAGCCCAAACAATTTAGTCCATTAATTCCAAATTCACTAGGCTCTAAGTGTGCGACCCTACAGGCTCTCATTACGTTGGCAATGACCATTGATCATATTAATGATTATAAACAATGATCAGTGTCTAGCAACACATCATTGTTACCCAAGTAATAAGAAAGTCGGTGATTTGACTAAACCTTTACACGTGATCATCACCTATGTCCTTTTATCCTATATATCTACATTGAGCATGAGACATGGACTGTGTCATTCCCGTATAGCCTAATCTTAAGGTTTCTTGATTCCTAAGTAAGCTGACTGAAACAAATGTAATCGACATCCTATATCAATTCATCTCAGCTTGGCCATGCATTTTCTCAGCTTTACTTAATCAAGGGGCCTACAGATGTTACTCCTATTATATAAGAGGGACAAATCCCATCTTGATCACACAAACCTCTCCGTATGATATGTGACATATCCAATATATACCATTGCATTCACTCAACCATTAGTGACATAGAATAGTATCAAAATATAAAACTCACAAGTAGGGAACCTTGGTGATCTCAAGTTAAAGGATCATATTAATAATGATCACTAAGAACCACTCATGACACTCATATAATGATCCATGTAGTGTTCTTAATATGGGTCGGTCCAGTATACAAGTTCTCTAACTTGTACTCATGTGTAAACTTAATATCCCATATAAGTCTTAACATATCAAAGCAACCTAATCCACAATGATATATGAATAGAGACATTTAAGAATACAATTATTTTAAGGTTATTATCATAATTAAATATATTACACAAATAATATATATAAATATAATAATTAGAATTACTATTAAAATAACATGATTTAAAATTACAATCACCAATATGATTAGTTTTAGGGCATATACACTAACAATATTAGGTAGATGTCGAATCATAGACATTCTTACTACTTGAGTGGTAGTGATATTTTGTTAGATACCGCTCACTGTCTATAGTCTAAAATGAGTTATTATCAACGTAGTAAGAATCTATAGGGTCACACAAAAGGAGTAGAAATAAGATAACAATTAATTGGCTTTTAATTGGACTAAAATTCAATTAACTGGACTTATTTTCATGTATATATATTATTATTAAGATAATAATATATTTTTCATGTAATATATATATAATATTATATGATATTATTTGATATTAAAGTAATATCATATAATTATGTTATTAGATATTAGATAATTATATTATCTGATAATTTAATATTTAATATAAGATAATTATATGCTAATTTAATATTAGATAATTATATTATGAGATAATGTAATTATCTAATATTAGATAATTAATAGATAAGTATTATCTCTCTTCACTCTCTCTATCTAATAATTATGTTATTAGATATTAGATAATCATATTATGAGATAATTTATTATCTAATATAAGATAATTATATGCTAATTTAATATTAAATAATTATATTATGAGATAATGTAATTATCTAATATTAGATAATTAATAGATAAGTCTTATCTTTCTTCACTCTCTTTAGGATAAGGATAAGGTGATATTTGTTAAGTGTGATTAAGATTTTTTGAAGCATTATCCTAGTAGGACTAGGATTGTGACATGCCTTAGTTCTATAAAAGGGACTTGAAGGCAGCACTTTAATTCATGCACATAAGCTTCAAGAAAATCCTAAATCACTTAGAAAATGCTCAATCCTAATCCTAGTGAGAGAGACGAGTCCTTGCAACTTCGTGGAGGGGAGAAGTCGTTGTTGACCCCATGTGAATACTGTAGAGATGCTGTACATTCCGACCGGCATTTGATTCATCTTGATCTATCAAGGATTCATTCAGAAAGAACACGAGTACAAATAAGGTAAAACCTTAACACTAGTTTATACCATTTTACATGGATTATAGGTAGGAATTGGATTAAAAATTTTAAAATTTCACTATGTATGTTAATCTGAATCCTAACACTTTATCACTTGAAAATTCTATTTGGATAGAGTAACGAATCTTTTAATTCTTTGCTTGGGCTTTTAAAAAAAGCATTTCCCAAAGGTGAAAAGCTACCTAAGTCCATGCACAAAGTAAATAAAAATCATTGAAGGATTAGGTCTTAAGTATGAAAAAATTCATTCATGCTCCCATGATTGTATGCTATTTAGAAAAGAAAGGGCTAAGGATGATGCATGCTCGATATGTGGAGCCTTTAGGTGGAAAGATGATGAGAATGGCATTGAGGGTAGAACTACTACAAAGACAAAGAAGGGAAGAATTATAGCCAAGGTTCTAAGGCACTTCCCCTTGGTACCAAGGTTGCAAAGGTTATTCATGTCATCTAAAGCTTTTGATCTCATGAGATGGCATGATAAAGAATGCAACAAAGATACTTTTTTGTGACATCCGGGTAACTCAGAAGCATGGAAAAATTTTAATTTATACAATGTAGAATTTGCTAAAGAGCCCCGCAATGTTCGATTTGGATTAGCTAGTGATGGATTTAACCCTTATGGCATAATGCAAAGTGCTTATAGCATATGGCCAATGATTTTAATGCCATATAATTTGCCTCCATAGTTATGTACGAAGCAATCATCTATCATCCTCTCACTACTTATTCTAGGACTAAAAGGACCTGTAAATAACATTGATGTATACTTAGAACCTCTTATAGAAGAGTTGATAGAATTGTGGAAAGTAGGCATTGAAACTTATGATGCATCAATGAATGAAACATTTTATATGCAAGTGGCTATCATATAGACTATAAGTGATTTTCCAGCATATGGGACCTTATCTGGATGGAGTACTTTTGATTGATTTGCATGCCCTATTTACAATATAGACACATATTCCACTATATTGAAATTTGGTTAAAAATTTTGTTATCTACGCCATTAACATTTCTTGAAGCCAAGATATAAATACAAGTTAGATGCAAAATCATCTGATGGAACTAAAGAGTTAAGTCTTACACCACGTTTTATATTTGGATCAATGGTTTTAGATCAACTTAAAGACATTAACTTCACTTTAGGTGGACATGTCAATGCCACTAGGGTCGAGGCTTATACATGGAGGAAGAAAAGCACTTTTTTAGGCTTCCATATTATAAGTATAACTTAATGCACCATAATCTCGATGTAATGCATATAGAGAAAAATGTGTGTGATAACTTAGTTTATACAATATTAAATATTGATAAAAAGTCAAAAGATAACCTAAGTGCTTGACTTAATTTAAAAAAGATAAATATTAGACTAGAGTTATGGCTTCAATAATAAGCTTCTGGAAGAACATATCTTCTTCCAGCTTCTTTCCAATTGTCCCTACATGGGAAAAATATATTTTATGAAGTACAAGAAAAAGTAAAATTCCCACAAGGCTATGAGTCAAATGTTGCATGTTATGTTCGCAAGCATAAATTGTCTGGATTAAAGACTCATGATTATCATGTTTTAATGTAAGAGCTCCTACATCTTGTAATGCGCATAACTTTGCCTAAAAAAGTGAGCTTTATTTTGATTGAATTATGAACATTCTTTCGAAAGTTATGTGGTAAAGTGCTTCAAGTGAAAGAGTTAGAGTTTCTTGAAGAAAGAAGTGTATTACTACTATGTCATTTTGGAGAAAATATTCCCTTCATCATTTTTTACAGTCATGGTGCACTTAGTTGTTCACTTGGCAAAGGAAGCAAGACTTACTACTATGTCATTTGGAGAAAATATTCCTTTCACCATTTTTTATAGTTATGGTGCACTTTGTTGTTCACTTGACAAATGAAGCAAGACTTACTGGGCTTGTGCATTATAGATGGATGTATCCAATTGAGTGGTAAGAAGTATTTGGTTGAAGTAAATATATAAATTTCAACTAAACTATAATCTTAACATTAGTTGACTTTTGTTTAGTTACTTGTCTACATTAAAATCATATATTCTTAATCGTACACACTCAAAAAGTTCAATAGTAGAAGCATATATTGCAAATGAATGTTTAACATTTTGTGCATGCTACTTAGAAGGTAGTGAGTCAAGGTCTTATTGGTTAAGAAGAGATGATGTCCAAGAATTTGAAGAGAATCAAGAAGGATGTTTATATCCAAGTGTCAGGCAGTCATATGGCAAGATTGATGTCTTTATGTTGGATGATAAAACATGGTTACAAGCACGTCGATATGTCATGTTCAATTATGAATCTAATGTGGTCGAAACCTAAAAAAGTGAGTAAAAGATCATGGCGTTGGTGTTTGAATGGTTATCTCACCTTTTAGTATTCTAATATGTTATAAATATGTAATAAACATCTCACTAACATCAAAAGATCAAATCGAAAGCATTGCTTTAGAGATCACAAGCTACAATCTATATATTTTGAAACATTTCATGATTAGTTCAAGGAGCAAGTAAGTAGTTAACTTTAACTAACATTAATTTATGTTAATAAAGTTTTGACTTCCATTTATCTTTTAATGTAGTTTTTTGTTTTTTCCAATTAAAAAACTAGGTACATAAGTTAGAATTTACATCTAATCAAGAAATCACCAATCATATTAAAGCTTTTACTCAAGGTCCTAGCTATATTGTGAGAAGGTTCAAGGCTTTTAATGTAAACAATGGATATCGGTTTCGAACAAAAGATTTTGAAAAGTCCATGGAAACACAAAATAGTGGTGTGATGGTAGTCTTAAACACTAGAAGTTATTCTAGTGTTAGTGATAATGCTCCAAAGGAAGGTTCTCTCACCTATTATGGGCAATTGAATGATATAGTCGAACTGAATTACTATGAAAACTTTAAAGTTGTCTTATTCAAGTGTGATTGGATTAATGGGACCACTGGTAAAAGAGCTAAGAAAGATGCATTTGGATTCACACTTGTAAATTTTTCACATTTGATTCATACTAGCCATTGAATGAACGATGAACCTTTTATATTTCCGTTAAAAGCCCAACAAGTGATATGTGTACAAAATCCTAAGGATCATGAGTGGTTTGTTCCTAGGCCAATTAAACCAAAGGATATTTTTGACATGGGAGAGGAAAAGGTTACACAAGTCAAATCATGCATGGAAAATGAACCGACTCACTCCCGTGAAATGGAATGTGCTTTAGAACTAGATGATGACACTTTTGATTGGCTAAGAAGCAATGTTGATGACATAGAAATTGATTTAAGGGAATATTCTACTTAACCATCAAATGAACAAGATGTTAACATTGATGAAACAAGTGATACATATCATGATAATGATCGAGACTAAGAGAGATAGGTAATTTTATGTATTTAATTTTTGAAAAAAGTTCATATTTATCCTCTTACTTATTTGATCTTTCTTTTGTTTTGAGTTCAACATCAGATATTTTTCTATCTTAAGTTACCATATATGTATTGGTCTGTATTCTATTATTTTCTTATACTGTAATGTTGAAAACTTTTGATGAATATATAGATAATATCAACATGGCAAGAACAAAAAATTCAAAGTTTGCAAGTGAAGGACAATTTGATGATGAAGTAAGAAGGGAAATGTTAGTTGATTAATGAAAGCAACTCATCATAAGAGCAATCATTTGCTAATGTAAAATACATGAATTTAGCTGACAATATAGAACCTGAGCAAAGTGATGTAGAAGGTACTTCTTGCTAAGATTTATATATTATCACTTCAGTTTGAAGGTCTATATTCAAGAATTATTTTGTTAATTTTTTTACAATTTTAAGAAAAGAAATTGATAATATTTATCTTACATAGTTTATCTTGTTAGGTAAAGATTGTTCCCTGAAATCATTTTTCATCAACTAAGATTCATAGGAGAAGAAGCCACATCGATGTGAAGCCGCTAGCTAGACCTAAGAATCCACTCGATGTCATCACCGTCTAGAAGGCAAAATTAAAATTCTAGAAGGAGATAAATAAACTTGAGCTTGAAGTATCAGATTCTGAATAGGAGCACTCAAAACCTCCTTTAACTTTGCGTAGATCCTAACAACCTCGAATAACAAAAACATGAATTAGAAATAGAGAAAAATAAATAAATAAAAGAAAGTACTTACAACTTGAACCGGAGGGAAGAAGGTTCACTTTAAAATTCAATTTAATATCACATAATTCTTCTAAAATATTAAAAATATAACTAATTTTTTAAAATATGACATCCTGCGATGGACTTCACTCCCTAGCCTAGCTGCCTATGGGACTTTTATCTCTGTGTAATTATGAGAAGCAATGAACTAGCTTAAATATGAACTTCGAACCATTTATTTTCTTTGATTTTCGTTTGAATATTTTCCTATTTTGACCCAAATTTTATGTTTGCTACCCGACAGTATTGCTCACTGACCAAATATTGTCCATTCAATATGTCATTTTATGAGGCCTGCATACTTTGACTGGCCTCATCTTTTCCATACACATCCAATGTATTGGTTTGATTTGCTATGTAATTCTGAATTATAGTTGCGGTTTTATTGTAATTAATAAAATTATGAAAAAACGTAAAAATTATAATTATTATAATATAAGATTATATATGATTTGTAACAATAATAATATATGCTATTTATAATTTTACAATATTATAATTATGGATAGCAATTTAGAACTCCGTCATTATCATAGTAAGCTTAGTGAGTGAAAAATGCTTTAGCTCACTAATAATCTTGCACTTTGTTGCAAACAAAACGCAAGCCTTAAATGTGATATGTTATTGTGTTTTCACACGTCTGAGTTGAGATTCACAGGTGGAGTTTTAAATTTTAAATTGTTTTGTTACTTAATCCTTCTTTATTTTACACTAAAGATATTTATTCAGGATAAAGCAGCCCAATTAGTGATAGGTTGGCATCAACCGTGTCAAAAAAATAGTAAAATATATAGATTTAATCCCTCTGATTTTGTTTGTAAAATATGTAGATTACTTGATTCCTTATTTTTTATACTGCAATAATTCAATAAAAAATTAAGTCAAACTATATAAAGTAGAGTTTCCTTGCAAAATATATAGTACTATTTTTAACTTAGGAGAAAAATTAAAATAACCAAATAAATTGTGATAGCTATGGAATTTCTATCTTCTTTGTTTTTTCCCCTTGATTCCTTGTCATATTGGAGAGAGATAAACATCGTATTTGCATATCTAATAAAATTCAAATTTCTTTTATTATGTATAATAAGATTTACAAAAAAAACTCTCATATATATATATATATATATATATATATATATATATATATATATATATATATATATATATATATATATATATATATATATTTCTCTTTAACATGACATAAACATAACTAAGAGAAAAAAGAGAAAATTCAAAATAAGTTGCTAGATTGTACTTGGAATTTCTTATAGTTTATAGATATTTGAATCTTTTATTATTATTAAATAATTATTATTGTTATTATTAATTAGCTAGATTGACAATGAGATTTCTACATCACCGTGAACTTGACATAACAACTACCAAAAACTCAAGCAATAAAAATAACGTATAAATTTTTTTTAAAAGGTGTCTTCTAGAAGCAAGACTTACACTGAGCTACTATTAGTGCTAGCTTGCATACTAAAGCTTATAGTCAGATGCTAAAGTTCTGCTTGTGGAAAAGAATTGTTAGAAGGAACCTCCAGCAACAAATCCTGATCAAAACTAAACTTAACAAAGTTGAAAGACTAAATGTAAAATGATCGGTTGTTGCAGGCATTAATTATTGCTAAGCTCATGTATATCCTTAGGATAAAAACTTATAAAAACACTTAAAGAACGGGTATCTAAGTGTATAGAGTCATTAGTTTTTATTTACAACTTGAATCATTAAGTCACAATCTCATCTAGAAAGCAACAACAACAATCTCTAAAAATAAGTTAATGCCTGATTACTTTCTAGTTTGTGTGGCATGCTTCTTAGCATATGTGTTCTCATATATTGAATTTCATCAATAGTAGAGATATGCAATAGCAATACTTAGTTCTTGTAATTATAAGTATGAATTAAAATTATTTTTTGTCTCCGATATTTAAATTCTATAAAAAAAAAAGAGTATGTGGGCTAACATTGTTGAGAGATGTATGGAAGTTGCCTGTTGGAAAAAAAATTATTGCAGAGTTTAATAGTTGGAACCAATCAATAGGAAGGGAAGGTTGAAAACTTGCTAGCTTTTGTGGCATTATAGCTAGGACTCTAGAATTAACACCTTTACACATACAAGATTGGAGAATTTTTCCAGAAACTCAAAAGGTCAAATTGTTGGAGTTTGTCAAGGTAAGAATAGGCCTTTTTGTATTACTGATTAGTTATATTTTTAAACCAAATTTTTATGCTTAATATAAGATTATTAATGTATTATAACATTGCAAAAGAAATTTTCTTTTCTATAACGAGGGGAAAGGTTTATTAGGAAGTCAATTGCAAAGAAATGGAGAGATTACAAATCTAATTTGAAAAATGAATATACCACAAGGTATAAGAACAAGAATGATTTAATGAAAAATAAACCTCCATGCATTCGAACTGACTAATGAACTGGCCTTGTAACTCATTAGCAATCTAAAAAGGCAAAGGTATGAGTTATTTAAGTTATACAACTATGATTAGGAACTAAGACCAACAAAAGATTATGATTGTAACTTATTAGCCTTGTAACTCTTTCCATAGGAACTATTGGTTTTGGTTCACAATTTGAAAATATGATTAGCAATTTGAATAAACTAGGGTAATATTCTTACATATATAATGTTTCTTCCTTATTCAGTTGTTGTTTTGTCACAGAAAAGGAGTATCACAAATAAAAACAATCATGCAAAGTAGAAGATGCCTCATACATCTAGATCTAAGAGCTTTGCATGTTTAACGGCAAAAATTGTATGTAAATCCTCTCTTGAAAATTAGTATCTTTCTTCAATTTCATAAATTTAAAGTAAAAATAATTTAGTCCTTGTCATTATATTGCATTTTCTATAATAGTATTCACTAATGTTTTAGACATAAAATAGGGTGCAGTCAATGCAAGCATTAGTATATTGTGAAACTCATACACAATGTAAGGATAGTAGGCTAAAAGATGAAGAATTAGCAAAAGCAATTCTAAGCATGTTTTAAGTTTAATTGTAATCTAGTTTAGATTGTTAATAGTTAATTGTTTCTTTTGGTTGTTTGAGTTTTTTTATTCCCATTTTGTGTAGGCATTGATAAAAGTGTTAGTGTATATGCTATAAAATCGATCATATTGATAATTGTAAATTTGAATCGTATTATTTTAATGGCAATTTTAATTATTATATTTAGATATATTATCTGCATAATATATTTAATTATAATAATAACCTTAAAATAATTATATTCTTAAATGTCCTTAATCATATGTCATTGTGGATTAGGTTGCTTGATATGTTAAGACTAGCATGTGTGGTGACTTATATGAGATATTAAGTTTACACATGAGTACAAGTTAGAGAATGTGTATACTGGATGGACCCATCCTAAGAACACTACATGGATCATTATATAAGTGTCATAAGTGATTCTTAGTGATCATTATTAATATGGTCCTTTAACCTAAGATCATCAAGGTTTCCTACATGTGAGTTTCATATTTTGATATTATTCTATGTCACTCATGGTTGAGTGAATGTAAGGGTAGTTATTGGATATAGTCACATATCATGTGGAAGGGTTTGTGTGATCAAGATGGAATTTATCCCTCTTATATAACAAGTGTAACATTTCTGGGCCCCTTGATTAAGTAAAGTTGAGAAAATGCGTAGCCATGCTTAGATGAATTAACATGGGATGTCAATTATATTTGCTTCAATTAGCTTACTTACAGATCAAGAAACCTCAAGATTGGGCTATACGTAAATGACACAGTCCATGTTTCGTACTCAATTTAAATGATTAGGACGAAAGGACATAGATGATGATCACGTGTAAAGGTTTAATCAAATCATCGACTTTCTCATTACTTGGGTAATAATGATGTGTTGCTAGACACCGCTCATTGTTTATGATCATTAATATGATTAATGATCATTATCAACGTAATAAGAACCTGTAGGGTCGCACACTTAGAACCTAATGGATTTGGAATTAATGGACTAAATTGTTTGGGCCTAATATTTAGGAATTCCATGTTATAATTATAAAGCCTAATAATAAGTCCATAATTATACATGAAACAAAGCCTAATTAGTTAGGATTTTCTATGCACCTATTTAAATAGACTTGTTAGGTAATAATAGAGATATTATTCACACATCCCAAGCATAAAAAGCCCTAGCACCTCTCTTTGACTAAAAACCCTTAAAGAGGCGTAGTTAGCACTATGAGACAAAGGAGAACAATTCCAACTGGTGTTCGTGTGGACGTTCATCGGTGATTTGTGGGTCCGTGTGGATACCTCAGAGTCTTCGGCCAAAAGGAAGCTGAAGAGGTGATCAACTACTGAGTTTTTAAGTCATCATTAAAGGTATTGAATGAATCCTTATTCTAATTTAAAGGTATCACGGATCCGTTGGCTGGGATCGGTTCACTCCACTGCACTTGTTTAGCTCTTGATCTTATCAGTGGTATCAGAGCTACTTATGAAACATTCAATTAGGATTTTACTTGCTAATTGCGTGATTATGATTTGATGAATTGTTCTATATGTCACACTTGAATTAGGATTGGGGTGAACTTGATTTTATGCATTCTCGATCAATAGAAATTAATATGATTAATTTTGATTTTGTTTCAAATTTGAATCTAATTCTAAATTTTGATTTAAATTCGAATGTGTTTCGTGATTAATTCTTGTTTCTGGGTTTTTGATTGAAATTCAAATCTATTTTTAGGTTCTGTTTTAAATTTAAATCTATTACAATAATTTTAGGTTTTGATTTCAATTTGAAATAGATTTTTGGGTTCTGTTTTGAATGGAATCTAAAGAATTAATTACATGAATCTAATTTTATATATGAAAAATGTTTTCTGGTTAAAACGCAGATTCTGTTATAAATCAGAATTAATCAAATTAACTTATTGAATCTATTTCATATATGTGATATACCTTGCATTTAATTGCTAAATCTGATTTTGCACAGAATTAATTGTTGAATCTATTTTGTATAAGTGTATGTATAAATGCTTTAATCTATGAATTAATTAGATCTATTTAATGTGATTAAAATTTATCCATTATGATTCTATCATAAATCAGATTTCAAAATTGTAATTTGAATGTCAATAATTATCGAATTGTTCGACTAAAGGGGTATGTCAATTGTTGACAAATTGAATTGCAATCCGAATGTCAAATTTTGTTCGACTAACGTGGGATTGCCATAAATTCTCTGTGTAGCACAACATTAAGTAATTGGTTGATTAATTCAAAATTAATTAATTCATATTTTGATATTGAAAATATATTTGGATATATGTTTCACTTATCATATTGTTTTGTTGCTTGATGTATGGTGTATGATTATGGCCCTTGGTTTTGTTGTAATTTTAAAATACGGCCTATGTGTCGTGCCTTTCTATTACTTCTAGTTGTACATTTTCTTCTCATCTTACTCCCTTTGAATGCAACTCGAGGTTTCTTTATTATTATGTAATAATTTTGTTGGAGCATCTGAAGAGGCAACAATGGAAGTAGAGATCAAATCATGAAGAAAGAAGAAGATTCTTAAGAAGAATTTTTTCTTTCTTAGTTTTATTTGATATTCTTGAGCTCTAGAATATCACTTAGGTTAGGCCATAATCATGTCACGTCTAATTTATGGTTTATGTATGAGATGCATATGATGAATGTATGATATACCTATGGTAGATGTATGTGATGCATGCTTAATAAAACCAAGTACATAATGGTGAGATCAAATACATTAAAATCCGTCAAACAAAATATTAAGTAAAAAAGGAAGATGCCTTCCAATAATAGCACTCATTAAGATCTTGATTGACTATAGGTGGATTTGCCAAAGCAAATTACCTAAAATCTATTTTGGTAAGATGCGATGGGATAATAATGATATCCAAATTACTAATTATATGGTTTGACTTAACTGGGCTATGCCAATAGGATTGGGGCCTAGAGGTATAGAGTTATTTATAAATTCATGAGATGAATTTGAATAAGTGTTATTCACCTAACTATCCAAGAGTTGCATAAGATGTAATTGATAAGGAGTTGTCTACCTAAATAGCCACATCTTGGGTAATTAACCAAAGCTAACTTAAGATTTGGTAAAATATGGATCCTAGCTCACTCGAAAACCTTGATGATAAAGTGTTCTAAAATAATAGTAAGGGCTATTATTTTAAAAAATAGTGAGAGTATTATTTAATAAAAGTCCTTATTAAATAAATAAAATATATGATTCTCATTCTGCATATTTTTCTATTGTAGATAATTATGGCATCAAATGCATCAAACTTATCACTGCGATCTATCCTTAAGAAAGATAAACTGAATGGGATGAATTTTCTCGATTGGCATCAAAACTTGAGGATTGTCCTCAAGCATAAGAAAAAACAATATGTCCTAGAACAACCTACTCTAGATGAGCCTACTGCCAATGTTCCTCAAGTAGAAAAGGATGTTTATAAAAAGCATATAAAAGATGCTCTGGATGTCAGTTGTCTCATGCTTGCTACCATGAATTCTGAGCTTAAAAAATAACATGAGAACATGAAGGTGTTCAATATGATTGATCACCTTAAATAGCTCTACCAAGAGCAAGCAATACATGAGAGATATGATGTATTTAAAGCATTGTTTCAGTGTAAGATGGCTAAAGAAACACCCGTTGCTACACATGTGCTTAAAATGATTAAGTACATCAATAGCCTTGAAAGATTGGGTTTTCCTTTGCAGCAAGAATTAGCTACTGACATAGTTCTGCAATAGTTGCCCGAGAGCTATAGTCAATTTATCATGAATTACAACATGAATAAAATTAATAAGACTTTTCCTGAACTACTTAATATGTTGAGAACTGCTGAGCAAAACTTCAAAAAGTCCAAGCCCAATTCCATTATGATGGTTCAAAAAGACAAAGGAAAGGGCAAGTCTAAGGTTAAGAATAAAAAGAAAAAGGACAAGATTGATAGAAAGTCCAAGTTAAGTTCCTCTGCACTGAACTCCAAAGGTCGCATGGCCAAGGAAGGGGCAATGCTTCCATTGCAAAGAACCAGGACATTGGAAGCAGAATTACAAGATTTACCTGGAAGAGCTTAAGAAGCAAAAGGGAAGTGGGACTTCTAACTCAGGTATTTATGTTATAGAGGTTAATTTATCTACTTCTACATCTTGGGTATTAGATACTAGATGTAATACTCTTATTTGTGTAAATGTATAGGATCTTTAAGAAAGTAGATCGTTAGCCAAAGGTGAAGTAGACCTGCGCGTTGGAAATGGAACAAGAGTTACTGCATTAGCTGTAGGGACTTATTATTTATCTTTATCTAGTGGATTAGTTTTAGAATTGGACAATTGTTATTTTATGCCTACTGTTACTAGATATTTGATTTCTGTTTCTTGTTTAGACAAGAAAGGTTTTTCATTTATAATAAAGGATAAATGTTGCTCTATTTATTTAAATGAAATGTTTTATGGTAATGCACACTTAATAAATGGTCTTTATGTTCTTGATCTTGAAAATCCAATCTATAATATAAATACAAAGAAGGTCAAAACTAATGATTCAAATCTAACCTATCTTTGGCATTGTCGTTTAGGCCATATAAATGAGACACGCATCTCCAAACTCTATAAGGATGGATCTTTGGACTCATTTGATTTTGAATCATATGAGGTATGTGAGTCATGTTTATTAGGTAAGATGACTAAAGCCCTTTTTACTGGGAAAGGTGAAAGGGATAGTGATTTATTGGGCCTTATACATAATGATGTATGTGGACCTTTAAACACACAAGCTAGAGGAAGTTATCAGTACTTCATTACTTTTACTAATGATTTCAGTAGATATGGTTATGTGTTTCTTATAAAACACAAGTCTGAATCTTTTGAAAAGTTCAAAGAGTTCAAGAATGAAGTACAAAATTAACTTGGTAAAAGTATTAAAGCACTTCGATCAAATTGAAGTGGTGAATACTTGGACTGAGAATTTATTAATTATCTAAAGGAGAGTGGCATTGTATCATAACTCACTCCACTAGGAACACCTTAATAGAATGGTGTTTCTAAAAGGAGGAATCAAACTTTGTTAGACATGGTTCGATCAATGATGAGTTAGGCTGACCTTCCAAATTCCTTCTAGGGACATGCTCTAGAGACTACGGCTTTCACACTAAATCTTGCTCTGTTAAAATTAGTTCAAAAGATACCATATGAGATATGGACTGGGAAACATCCTAGTTTATCTTTTATGAAGATTTGAGGTTATGAATTTTACATAAGATGTTAGGCTTCTAATAAACTTGGACTTAAATTTGATAAATATTTTTTTGTTTGATATCCTAAGGAAGCAAAAGGATATTATTTCTATAATCTAACTGAGTAAAAAGTGTTTATTGCTTGAACTAGTATTTTTCTAGAGAGAGAATTTATCTCTAGAAGAATCAGTGGGAAAAGAATAGAACTTGAATAAATTCAAGATCAACAAGAAAACATTGAACTTGATATGGAACTTAAACCAGTTCCACAACCAGTTGTGGAAAAACCTGCTCATGTAATACAAAACCCACGTAGGTCTAGTAGGATACGTTGTAAGCTGAAAGATATGGATTTCTTGTGACTCATCACGGTGATTTGTTGCTCATGGACCAAGATGAGCCCACAACTTACCAAAAAGCTATGATAGGCCTAGATTCTGAGAAATGGCTAGAAGCTATGAAATTAGAGATGGACTTCATGTATTCAAATTAAGTTTGGACTTTAGTTGATCCACTTGAAGGGGTAAAACCCATTTGGTGCAAATGGGTTTTCAAAAAGAAAATTAACATGGATAGTAATGTGCATACCTTTAAGGGAAGATTAGTTATAAAAAGTTTCAAACAAATCCATGGTATTGACTATGATGAGACCTTTTCTCTAATTGTCATGCTTAAATCCATCAGGATTCTTCCATCTATAGCTGCATATTATGATTATAAAATCTAACAAATGGATGTCAAAACTACTTTCTTAATGGAAATCTTCTTAAAGATGTGTACATAGCACAACCTGAAGGTTTTGTAAATCCTGAAAGTGCTGGAAAAGTTTGCAAATTGCAACGATCCATTTATGGGTCGAAGCAAGCTTCTCAGAGTTGGAATCTTCATTTCAATGATGCAATCAAAGAGTTTGGTTTCATCAAGAATGAAGATGAACCTTGTGTGTACAAGAAGGTTAGTGGGAGCACAATAGTCTTTCTGGTGTTGTATGTAGATGATATACTACTTATTAGAAATGACATTCCTACACTACAGTCTATAAAAACTTAGTTAGGAAATTATTTTTCTATGAAAGACTTAGGTGAGGCCTCCTATGTATTAGGTATCAAGATCTATAGAGATAGATCGAGAAAATTACTTGGCCTAAGTCAGAGTACATACATCGATAAGGTGCTAAAGAGATTTAGCATGCAAGATTCTAAAAGAGAATTCTTGCCAATTTCACATGGCATAAGTCTCTCAAGAACTCAGTGTCCTTCCACAGAATGTGAGAGATAGCACATGAGTAAGATCTCTTATGCATTTGCGATTAGGTCTATCATATACGCCATGTTATGTACTCATCCTAATGTCTCGTATGTTTTAAGTATGATAAGTAGATACCAATTAAATCCTGGTGAAAGTCACTAGACAGCTACTAAGAATATTCTTAAGTACTTAAGAAGAACTAAAGATATGTTCTTGATTTATGGAGGTGAGGAAAAGCTCATTGTAAGTGGTTACATTGATGCTAGCTTTCAAACTGACAAAGATGATTTTAGGTCGCAATCAAGTTATGTATTTTGCTTTAATGGTGGTGCTGTGACCTGGAAGAGTTCAAAGCAAGGGACAGTGGCTGATTCCACAATAAAAGTTGAATACATTGCAGTATCAGATGCTGTAAAAGAAGTTGTTAAATTAAGAAGTTTATCACTGAACTTGGAGTTGTTCCCAGCATTGCTAATCCAATAGAGCTCTATTGTGGCAATAATAGAGCCATTGCGCAAGTCAAGGAACCTAGATCTTATAAAAAATCCAAACATATACTTCGGCACTATTATCTCATAAGAGATATAGTTGACAAAAATGATGTCAACATATGCAGAATACCGACCGACGATAACATCGCTGATCCACTAACAAAAGTCCTTATGCAGTAGAAGCATGATAACCATATGAGATCTATAAGTATTAGATATATGGATGATTGGCTTTAGTGCAAGTGGGAGATTTTTAGTGTATATGCTCTAAAACTAATCATATTGATGATTGTAAATTTGAATTATGTTATTTTAATGACAATTCCAATTATTATATTTATATATATTGTTTGTATAATATATTTAATTATAATAATAATCTTAGAATAATTGTATTCTTAAATGTCCCTAGTCATATATCATTATGGATTAGGTTGCTTGATATGTTAAGATTAGCATGTGTGGTGACTTATATGGGATATTAAGTTTACATATGAGTACAAGTTAAAGAACTTATATACTAGACAGACCTATCTTAAGAACACTACATGGATCATTATATAAGTGTCATGAGTGATTCTTAGTGATCATTATTAATATGGTCCTTTAACTTGAGATCACCAAAGTTCCTTGCATGTGAGTTTCATATTTTAATACTATTTTATATCACTCATAGTTGAGTGAATGCAAGGGTAGTTATTGGATATGTCACATATCATGCTTAAGGGTTTGTATGATTAAGATAGAATTTGTCCCCCTTATAAAAAAGATGTGTAACATCTTTGGGCCCCTTGATTAAATAAAGTTGAGAAAATGTATGGCCATGCTTAGATGAATTGACATGGGATGTCAATTACATTTGCTTCAATTAGCTTACTTATAGATCAAGAAACCTTAAGATTGGGCTATACAGTAATCACACAGTCCATGTTTCGTACTCAATCTAGATGTTTAGGACAAAAGGACATAAATGATGATCACGTGTAACAGTTTAGTTAAATCACTGACTTTCTCATTACTTGGGTAATAATGATGTGTTGTTAGACATCACTCATTGTTTATGATCATTAGTATGATTAATGATCATTGTCAACGTAATAAGAGCTTGTAGGGTCGCACACTTAGAACCTAGTAGATTTGGAATTAATGGACCAAATTGTTTGGGCTTAATATTTAGGAATTCCATGTTATAATTATAAGGCCTAATAATAAGCCCATAATTATACATGAAACAAAGCCTAATTAGTTAGGATTTTCTATGCACCTATTTAAATAGACTTGTTAGGCAATAATAGAGATATTATTCATGCATCCCAAGCATAAAAAGCCTTAGCACCTCTCTTTGCCTAAAAACTCTTAAAGGGGCGTAGCTAGCACTACGAGGCAAAGGAGAACAATTCCAACTGGTGTTCGTATGGACATTCATCGGTGATTTGTGGGTTTGTGTGGATACCTCAGAGTCTTTGGCCAAAAGGAAGCTGAAGAGGTGATCAATGATCGAGTTCTTAAGTTATCATTAAAGGTATTAAATGAATTCTTATTGTAATTTAACGTTTTACATGGATATGTTGGCTGGGATCAACTCATTCTGCTGTGCTTGTTTAGCTCTTGATCCCATCAAAAAGAAAGGTGAATGATGTTGAAACTTCAAATGAATAAAATTCTGCAAGTGTTGCTTAGGAAAAAAGATATATACTTTTAAGTGTTTGAAGTTAAAAGAAGTGGCCATGGATAAAGGCTAGGACTTAGTCTAACTCCTACATCACTTTAGGGTAAAAGGTCTTGCTTATAGAGTATGGAAACAAATGATTTATCTCATGATGCAGTCTAAACATTAAAGGAAGAAGTAAAAGATTTGAAGGAAAAGTATGCAGGAGAAATTAAAAAAATGATGGAAAGTCAAGAAAAGTTGTTTGGTGAGGTAGCATTTATAAGATCAATCATGAATGAGTTTCTTCCTATAGAATTAATTGGATCTTCAAGTTCTAGTAGAGGCTTAAATGGACAGGTATATTATTTCAATTTTAATCCACTATATCTATGAAATTTAATCAATATTGGTGTTGTATTTAATATTTGATAATCCTATTGTAGGCTCTTGATGCCAATAGTGATCATAGAGGAACAAAACTACCACAAGTGTCAAGATTCGATATGGCTTGTTCGAATATCCATCCTACTATTAAACATGGTAACTTACTTGAATTCTATTATCTATCATATTTTATATCTCTTTTTATACACTTGGTGGGCAAAAAAGATCTAGAAATAACAAAAATTAAATGGTCTTTTTTTCAACATAACTCTATCTATCCTATAGTCTTTTTATTTTGTTGTTTTTATTCCATATCTGATGTTGTTAGTCCATTTTTAAATTATGCTATTGGTTAATATAGAAAAAAAGATGTAGATTAATAAAGTTCAATTGTTTGCCACATTATGTCAGATTCACATAATTGTAATTCTTATAAAGTTTAGCCTTGAATGACTCAAAGCATACTGCACACTCTTCATGCTCCAAGGCCTTCCAACTTAGTTTAGTCTAACTGAACTTCCTTGACCCATTTTTCTTTCCTTCTGCCTATAACTATACTAGGATGATAGATTTTCCTTCCACACATTTTGGCTTCTCTTTGCTGTTTAGCTTGGAAATTAAATCAAACATTTTAATACAAATTAAGTAGAAAAATGAGAAATCTCTAAAAATTAGAGTAAATGAGAACTTGTGAGGAAATAGCATGTCCAACCATAGGTGAGAATTAGAGTCTAATTAAATAGGAAATGGTCATTGTTGTTTAGCTGTTGGTTGCCATTTTTTTAATCAAATTTTCCAAAATAAGTTGAGTTTCTTTTCCCATTGGGACCCTATTTGTTCCATATATATATAGAAACAATATTAACTTCTTTATCCTAGCTTGGAGTTTCTCTCCAATATAGTGAAAATAGAAATACATAACCTTGAGATAAAAGGAACAAAAAGGCCAATAGAGACACTTGTCAATGTTTTTCTCGTTCATTACAATTGTGGAGTTTAATTTGGGTTGTGGCTATTTAAGCTGAAATAAACTCTAACCATTTCTAAACTTGTTGAAAATATTCTGATTATATATTTTATTCATTTAATTCTTTAAGAATACTTTTGTTTAAAACTATTAACTCATGATGATTATTTCTTCATTCATTAATATATAAAAAACAATCTTCAATTATAAAAATAGGATGTCATGTGTATCATTAATTGTCCATATTAAGCATTATAGTAAAATAGTTTGTTTTCCTACAATGATAACTATATAACTAGCATTTACTCGGTTAAGTAATAAGCATAACAAAGAGTCAAGCAATGAGTATAATAAAAGATAATTAATTAATTTGTATTTCATAGTTATAAAGTTGCAGGAAAAAGTGGCTCCCTAAATTTCATTGAACAAGACATTAATAATACATTGAAATTGTTAATAGATACTCAATTTCAAGTTATTATGAGTAAAGACTCAATTGAACATCAAGATATTCCTCATTGTAAGTTTCATAGTATGCAAAATGCTAAAGCCAAAGGTTCCTACTAATGGGTATTACATCTTGAAATAAAACGGGTTGCTCTCCTACTGGACATAGAAGGATAGAAACTTGCTTTGTTGCGCTTAGATGAATGGATGAATCATAAGAATCAAAATTTGACCTCTTATTTCAATATAAAATTTGCTCTTTGGAAGCTTCAAAACAATGAAAGAAAAAATCTTCCTTCTTGTATTTGTACCTCTTATTTTTTTATTTTGTTTGTGCTCATCTGATTATTTCACTTGATCATATAGTATGATACTATATATAAAATAGATATTTTAAATGTCTAGTAGTATTAATATAAAACTAGATAACCTCTAGCCATTTTGCATGACTTTTATAATTTTCAAGGTACATTATAATTTCTTAGGTTTAGGTTCATAAATAGAAGAAAAGTTATATTTTATTTTGCTTACCCTCTAAGAAGTTTTATTTGATATTAAAATGTGTTTACATATAATTTTCTTACTACATCCAATTTATTTTTTTAGGTCATACTTTATGATATTCACAAGTATTCAAGACACGATGATTGGGCAACAGTTGAAGATTTGATATGTTATGTATTAATTTTATGTACATGGATGAATATTAGTAAAGTGATTTTCTATTTACTAGTATATGAAGATCATGTTAAAATTATATGTAACTTGTTTTGAGAATTTAATGACATTTTATATAATCTTGTGTCTCCTATTATTTTTTAGTAGTAAATTCTGTGTACTAAAATTTAATTTGAATTTCATCTATCAATAATAATAAAATCTTTAAAAACTATAACAACAGAAATTAATTGCAAAATTGTAATGAATATAAGTTTTATTGATAATTGTCAATTGGTATTATATTAGTGGTAATAATATTTGCCACTAAAAACTTGGTAGCACGTTTGAATTAGAGGCAATAATTTGACACTAATTAATTGCCACTATTATTCTAATGTTTTAGTGGTAATTATTGGAGATAATTAGTGGCATAATATTTGCCTCTAAAGATTGAGTGAATTGGCTATAATAACTTTTGTAGTAGGGGTGAAAACATTTGCCATTAAATAATTGCCACTATTACTAAAAATATTTAGTGGCAATTATTCAAAATTTTAGCAATATTTATTTTTAATTATTTAGTGGCAATTATTAAAGGTAGTTAGTCGCAAAACATTTGCCATTAATGACTGAAGGAACTGATTCTAATACCTCTACATTTGCAACAATAACTTTTGCCACTAAATAATTCCCATTATTACCAAAAAGCTTCAGTGGCAATTAATCTACACTTTATCGGCATTTACTATAATTGTCATTATAACCTTTGTTGACACAGACATTAACGACCAATTCATGATTATCGGTAAAAGTATTAGCGGTAATTTTTATTGCTACCAAAAGTAATTTTAATTGCCAGTAAAGGCCGATTCTGGTGTAGTGTATGGAGGAGAGCTTTTTAACAGGGCATATGCTAGAATCTCCAAGCCTCAATTTGACATTCTGAAGATGTCTTATATTAAAAAAAATTAAATTGATTCAATGAATTAATTTCAATTGTTGCACAAATTAAGAAAAGCATGAAGAAAAGTAAGGCTTAGGTAGTAAATTATACCGCACATGACACAAATACAAATCATGGTACAAAGGTTAATTAGAAAGACAATAAGGGTCATTACAATTATGAAAGGAAGAAAGGTGAGGAAGGTGAATCTAGTGAACAACAATGCTATGAACCTAATAAGGCCTAATTCAAAGGTAACTACTAGTTTTACAAGAAATACAGGCAAAAAAAATTAAATTGCCTTATGTATAAAAAATGGGTTAAGAAGAAAGGAAAGGTACCCATCTTACTTTAGTCTATTTTGAATTGAATATTGTTGATGTGTTATTAAACTCTTGATAGCTAGATATGAGTGTGACTATTTATGTCACTAATTGTTTCTAGGCCTTGACAAACTTGAGGAAGCCAAACAAGAAAGAACTGATTGTGAGTCTCAAAAGTAGAGGTAGAGTTAAAGTAGAGCATATAGGATCAATGAAGCTAAAGTTACCTTCCATGAAAATAAATTTAATTTTAATTGCTGTTCTGGATTCTATTGGATATTCCTGTTATTTTAGGAATAGAAAATTTGAATTACTCTGTAAATCCTCTATTGTGGGTATTGGTTCTCTATGTGATGGTTTATATGAGATTGAATTAAATCCTAATTTTATGAACTTAATAAACTCTATTATTAGTAAGAAAAGTTTACTAAATTGATGAAAGGTCCTTAATGTTGTGGCATAAATGATTAGGACACATTTTTCAAGAAAGAATTTAGAGATTCATAAAGAAAAAAGTATTTCATTATGTGGACTTCTCGAATTTTGAATTCTATGTGGACTATATTAAGGATAAACTTAAGGTTAGAGCTATAAAAATGAAGAAAAGTAAAAAAGAAAATGTTCTATAATTGATCCACATTAATATTAGTAGGCCCATAACACCTAGTGCTATGAGAGACTACAAATACTTCATGACATTCATTAATTATTACTCTAAATTTGGTTAGGTAAAGCTTCTTACTAAAAAGTTAGAATCACTAGAAACCTTCAAGTTATTTAAGGTGGTAATTAAAGCTAAAATTAAAGAAAGAGATAAAATGTGTTAATTCTAATAGAAGTGGTAAGTAATATGGTAAGTATGATAAAATAGGAAGAAACATTGACCTTTTTATGAGATACCTACAACAATGTGCAATTCAAGTAAGTTACACCATGCTTGAGACACCAAAGTAAAATAAAATTGCAAAAAAGAGAAATTAAACTTTTTTAGATATAGTGAGATATATGGTGGCCCATATTTCGTTGCCAAAGTTCTTATGGGGTAATGCATTGAGAACAATAGCATACAATTAAAATTAGGTTCCTTATATGTCAATACCTAAAATCCCTTATGAATTGTTATACAATAAAAAGCCCAGTTTATGGCATTTTCAAGTTTGGGGTTGCAAACCTGAAGTAAAGCTATACATTATATCCATATGAAAACTTTGATTGGAAGATTGCTAATGGATACTTTATTAGGTATTGTAATGGACCAATGACAAGTAGATTTTACTATTTAACATATATGACTAGAGTAATTAAATTTGAATGAGCTATCATTGAGGATAAGTTAGATAGTAGGAGTTAAATACCATACATCATGGATTTTTCTGAAGATAGAATAATTGTTCTACTAGTACCAACATTGGAAGAGTTATCTTTTGTTATTCCACCACTTGATCTAATATAGCCAATCACAAAAGATATTGAACCAAATGAGATAAATAAGGAAATTCCATTGAGGAAATCTTGTAGAGTTCATAGGCTGGTGATTCTTAATGATTACCTTGTATATCTCTTGGAGCATAGATATGGGATTAATGATGATACTAATCTTACAACCTTTTCTTAATTCATATCTAGTTCAAATTATTCTAGTTGGATATGTAGTATGAAGTATAAATTAACTTTAATGCACAAGAATCAAGTGTGGAATCTAGTAGAGCTTTTTGTAGGTTGTAAGATAGTTGGATGTAAATGGATCTTCAAGACTAAGAGAAATGCTCGAGGTGAAATCGAGAGTTATAAGGCCGGATTGGCAGTTAAAGACTATACCTAAAAGGAAGGCACAGACTACAAGGAAACTTTTTCATTAGTTTTAACCAAGAATTCATTTTGAGTTGTCATGGTATTAGTGGCTTGCTTTGATTTAAAGTTGCATTAGATGGATGTAAAGATGACCTTCCTAAATGATGATCTATCTGAGACTATTTATATGAACCAAGCAGATGGTTTCTAAGAGAAAGGAAAAAAGCACCTTACGTGTTAGCTTAAAAAGTCCATATATGGCTTAAAAAAAGTTTCAAGATAGTGGTACCTTAAGTTTAATGAGATCATAACTTTTCTTAGGTAAATTAATGCATTTATATACTAATGAGTTCGGGCAATTTTTATTACACCAATACTAAATATGGATAATTTTCTCCTTGCAAGCAATGATGTGAACATACTAGCTAAGACAAAATAAATGTTATCCAAACATTTTGATATCAAAGATTTTGAAAATGTCTCTTATATTTTGGGTATAGAGATTTGTCATGAAAGATCTCAAGGTTTACTTGGTTTGTCTTAACACACATGTATTGAGAAAGTATTGAAGATGTTTAACATGTTAACATGGTCTCAAGTTTCCACATTGATTTCAAAAAGGAAAATCTTTTCTAAGTCCTAATATCTTCAAAATGATGTTTAAATAGAAAGAATAAAAATATCCCATACACATCAGTTATCAATAACCTAATGTATGCTTAGGTATATACACATCCTAACATGACTTATATTATTAGTGTATTAAGGAGATACTTGAATAATCTTAGTCAGATATATTGGACTACTACAAGGAGATTCATGAGGTACTTGCAAGGTATAAAATATTATATGCTAGCCTATAGGAAATTGAGAGATCTTACAGTTACAAGCTACTTGGATTTAGATTCTATTGGTTGTCTAAATGATCACAAATCAATATCTAAATATATCTTTATGATGGTAAAAAGAACCATGTCATAGAAAAATGCTAATTAGTCCTTAACAACAACCTCCATTACGGAAGCAAAATATGTTGGGTATTATGAAGCTACTTACACTACTATATAGTTAAGGAATTTTATGGTTAGTTTTATGATTATTGAGATCATTTCTAGACCTTCAACCATTTATTGTGATAATACTGTTACTATAAACTTCTTTCATAATAACAAAAGTTCTACTTGTATGAAGCATTTTGATATAAAGTACTAATTTTTATGAGAGAAAGTTTGCAAGCACATCACATGTATTAAACATATTTTCATGGATCATATGCTCATAGATCCACTGAACAAAGACTTACTGGTAGGAATGTATCATTATTAAACATATTAATGTTGCTTAGGTAGCGGTTTATAGAGTGACAGACAAGTGACTTATCTTGTCAACTTAAAAATGAAATAATTTCATTAAATATCCTAATTTTTCCTCTATTATAGAATTGTCACGAAACATTGGTTATGAACCAAAGTGTATATGGGTGACGATGTATGTTTACATATTTTACGATGGTTCTTTAACCATAATAATAATGTTAGTTTTTTAACTAATGTGTGAAAACCTAGAAAATGAAAACATTGATATACGATGTCAATTATTAGTTTGACAACAATCATTATTATTTATTTAAGACATTAGGTGATTAACTATTCTTGTAAATCTAAATACTTTCTTATATGACAATTGATATAACACATCAATTTAGCTTAATTAATTGATGTATAATGTTTAATTTAATTTTCATACACCACTAATCCTAGAGCAATATTTACCCAAACCTAATTATAAATAGTATCAAATATATTATTATATACCTAGTCCAATATTTAAGTCTTATCTTCATGTCTCTATAGTAAAAAAAAATAAAAAATAAAAGTACCACGATACAAGAAAATCTCAATAACAACAATTTCATATATTTAATTGGGTCCAAAAAATTGAAGACATTAAAGTAATGAATAATATGTAAATGTTGCAAAATAGACAACAATCCCTCTAAAAATCAAAGAAGAAAGTTATGTTGTCATCTTATAAAATAGCCATTGAGAGAATTCTTTGTGAAACTTATTATAACAAGAGAAGGGCATATTTAGTCACAATTGATGTTGTAATTGCATCAATAATACTCTATGCATTATTGAAGATAAATTTATCACCTATTTTGTGTGATTACTAGAAGAGTCAGAACATAAAATGTTATACTTGAATTAAAAATTATAAACAAGTATTAGAAACAAATAATTCAAAAGACACTACTACACAATTAACTTTTAACATTGATTGTATGGCACTTTGATTTTGGTTATTGTTGGATATTGTATATACGAGCATCATTGTATGTTAGATCATTTTATATTGGTTATATAACTATCAAGAGAAAGATTTATCATGTTGGTTTTTTGCTAAAAAGATTAACATTTATTCTTTCAAATATATTTTAATTTTTTTACATTTCACATCAGTTTTTAGTTAAAAAAATGACATGAAAAGCTTACATGATATTTATTTTAATGTCGTTCTTTTTGCTTTCCAATTAGAACATTTATAGTAAAAATTGAACAAACACAATATCTAACCAAAAACATATATTTTGATTTAAAATTTTTGAAAGGTCATAACTTTACACTTAGTTGTTCATTTGGACCAAATTTTATTTTAATTTTATATAATTTTTCAAGATCTATTCATTTACAAAAATGCTATTTGCATTTTCCTTTTTCTAGAATTGTAAAAAATGACCATTTTCATAGACCATTTTTTTAACTTTTTCTCCATCTCTTACTGTTGTTTGGCTGACTTTAGACTTTCTTGCAACATTTAATTACATGCATAATAAGCATTTAAAACTTAGACACAACCTCAAAAGTTATATAAATGAAATACAAATAATTTTTTTAAAAAAATATATGCAAAAAAGGATAGAAATGGAAGAAATGAAGATCAGAAAAATAAAAGTAAGACACCTCTTATGTTTTAAACTTGTTTTATGCTTAATGCTAATTAAAGGATTGTTTGTAGCTAATTAAGAAAGATCTCTTAAAATATCTTCATAACCAATGGAAAAAATGAGAGAAATGAAAAGGATGAGATCTAAGGAATAAAAGCAAGAAAGTACCTCTTATGTTTTGAATTTGCTTTATGCTCAATGCTAGTTGAAAAGGTATCAGTAGCTCATTGATGTATGGTGGAGGATGGAGTGAGGTATAGTGTTCAGTATGAGGGTTAGATAGAGACAGAGATTAAGCTTAGAAATAAATAAGAGGGAGAGTGGAAGTGATAATGAAGAAAAAAAAACTTGTTTTAATTATAATGCAAAAATGTCACTGCTTTTGTGACTTTAGATATTATTTATTTATAAAAAAATTGATGTTTTAGGTGATTTCATTTTCAAATGTTAGTGTTTGGCATTAATTTAAACTTAAATTTTATAAAAAAAATCAATGTGCTAATTATATCTTTATTTTCTAAACTAATTCTTCGCCTTTCTTTTGAGATCAATTCTCTAAAAAATAATGTAAAAAACCATTATGACGTTAGTTCTTTATTTGAACTACCATGACATTTCAAACTTTTCAAAGTAAGTAGTGATTTACATAATTTTAGACATTACTAGGTCTAAACCTATGTGTAAGTTATAATAGATGCTTATTGTAAATAATAATTATCATCTTAAATTTTTCATAGAATGCTCTTTTCATCTTTTATTGAATATTATTGCTTTATAACATTAGTTAATTATTTCAACTGATGTGATAAGTTGCATTTGTTTTTGAAAATATTACCACACCATTTTATATGTCAGTTTTCACTTTAATTGACGTTGGCAATTATATAGTAGTGAGATGCTCCTAACCATACAAAGAACATGAGCATGAGAAATATGAACCCATTTACCTTCAATTATTTCTAATATCATTTTAGCATGATATTTGGTACATAAAGTTTGTTGCTTTTTGAATTGCCATTTTCAATAAATAATTGGCACATTGAAAATACATCACACAACTTACTAAGGATATACAATCTATCTACTCTATGAAGAATATATTAACACCCACACTACCTAAGCAACATTAATAATGCATACAAAACATATTACAAGTAATCCAATATTCATTCTTTATGTCACTTTTTTCAATAATTGATGTCTATACATTTCCATGACAATCTTTATTAAATAATCAATGTGAAATGTTATGATTTTTCTTTTTTTTTAAAAAAAAATCATTTTTCGAACCAACTCTTAAGTTCCATTTAGATGTTGGTTCACTAATAACCAGTATAGAAAAGATATTATGATTTTACAATGTTAGTTGTTAATTAGAATTGATGTATGAAGTTTCTTATATTTTTAAAAATGTCACTGCACCATTACATAAGTCAGTTTTTACATTATCTGATGTCAACGTGTGATGTTGTATCATAATTTTGTAGTTGTGTTCAAAAATTTTTTGTCATTTAAATACAAATAGAAATTGCAAGGGAGCTCTAAATCATAAAAGTTTAAATCATATGAAAAAAGCATGTGCATGTGTGTCAATTGGTTTAAAATCTAATAGCAGGAGAATGACAAGAAATACCTAATAAGAAATAAAAAATTATTAACTATAAAGATTTAATTTTAAACTTTCATAGTTTAAAGATCAAATTAGAAATTAGGTGAACTACAAGAAGTAGTAAAATAATTTAACCCTTTAAATTGTGATTGTGATCGGTAAAATTACAAATGAATATAAAAAATTCAAATCATTGCAAAATAAAATTGCAAAAAATTGTTATAGCAAAACATAGCATACACAATTAATATTGTACGCAATGTTACAATTGGAAAAATATTAATTTAGAACCTTGCTCCCTGACATAATTCTAAAGTAATGTAATTCACAATTGCTGCAATATAGGGGATTCTATAAGCCTTGCAAATTTAAATTTTTCGCTATTTTCTTCTATAACGTTCACATTTTTTACTTCATATTTATCCATGATTTTGACGATCACAGTGTGACTACAAGTGCAATTCACAATTATACTCCCTGGCTGCAATTTATATTTAATGGATATCTTATATAGTATAACTTGGAAATTTTCTTCTTAAAATTAGAAAAAGCATTTATCTTAGAAAAATGTAGTCTTATTACGTGTTCTTTTCGCTTTAGATTATGTTGCCAACATTTTTCAAATGTTGCAACGATTTGATAAGCACATGGGAAGGAATGTTGTCTTCAGATGGTTCCTGTGAGGTTGATGCATGGCCTTCCATTCAAAATTTGAGCCGTGATGTTATTTCTCGAACAGCATTTGGAAGCAACTGCAAAGAGGGAAGAAAGATATTTGAACTTAAAGAAGAGCAAGCTATGCTTTTGATGAAAAATATACACAAAATTTACATTCCAGGGTGGTGGTAAGACAAATTTTACTTCACACTCAAAACATTATTTTTAGGATTTTTATTACATTAGTTAATGATTAATGCAATAAGCTTGGTAAAACACAAAATTCATTTCAATGAATCCAGGTTCGTCTAAAATATTTAAATCTTTTTTGGAAGCAAAAGTGGGACAAGCTTTATTTTATGATATTTAACACAACATGGCCACCATGTGCAGGTTTCTACCTTCAACTACTCAAAGGAGAATAAAGGAAATTGAAAAAGAGGTTCAGGTTTCTCTTAAGAATATCATCAACAAGAAAGAGCAGGAACTGAAGAAAAATGAAGCCACCAAAGAAGATTTATTGGGCATACTTTTGGAATCAAACCGAAAGGAAGTTGAAGAAAATGGAAACAATAAGAATGTGGGAATGACAATTGAAGATGTAATTGAGGAATGCAAATTATTTTACACGGCAGGTGTCATGGGCAGGTGGCTCTCCAGCCAAAATCGTACGGCGCATGCTTGCCACTCTTGGCCAACATGCCAGCCTTCCAACATTAAACCCTCGTTTGGCACACTTGGGTAAAGATAGCGGGACATATTCGCACGTGAATATCATATGTTGCCGAAGCACCCGCGCATACTGGACCGCAGGATCCTCCCACACAGGAAGCCTCCATGCATTACGGACTATAAGGGACAAATGAATAGGGAGAGGGACACTCCGTTCGCTTGGTTTATGCCTCATTACATAGCTTTGAGTGTGTAGGGGGATGGCCACAAGCCAACACACTCCGTCCCTAGCTCAGTGTCCTAGCGCCCTGCAGGCCCGTAGAGCACTCCACCCCCTTAAAGAGCATTTTGAACAAAAGCCCTCCCGTGGGAAGATGACATACTTTTTTCAAGTTGTCATAAGCCCTTTTCGCCATGCTTTGGGTGTCCATTCATTACGAAAACCAACCGACACGAAGATAAAAATGCGAGGATTCCAAATATGGTCTCGTTGAACCCCGCCGGATTCATGAACCTTCCAAAATGGCCAAAATATCCCCAAACTTGGGAAAATCGAGAAAAATTGTACGCAAGCCGGATTGATCTCAGATTTTAGCCACAGGACCCTCATAACATGTTGGATTTTTCCACCAAGTCTCGTCTTAATCCAAGCATGTTTTCCTATTGAATTGTCATAACTACGAACTTGTGACATTCTCCCCCACTTCAAATGTCAATGCCCTCATTGACGCCTCAATCTGACACGGCTCCAGTCTTTAGCCTACTCCGCTGAGTTACTCCCTCGACCATCTCAAAGCCTGTCTCTTTGAGTGCTATGAAATGTTTCTCCTATCTCAGAGTTGGGCTGTCTGTTACCTCTGTAACATAGGTACTTGGAAAAATGCATCCTCTGCAAAGTCACTCGAAGGGCTACCTCTGTAGTCACCTTACAAGTGTCCCGACACTCTCTCTAGTGCCGCTATCCCATATAGCTCTCCCGAACTCATTACCTCCATAACTTGTTCGACGGGTAGTTGCCTCCGTAATTGGTGCTCACTGCCTCCGCAGATTGCACAATACGCCACCTCCGTAGCTTAAGTGTGTGCTAACTTTATGGCTCATGACAAATGCTAGTGTTTTGAATCACCTACTAATAGGTATCTTACACTAAGTGTCTCATACACCCATACAAGAGACAAGACTTACGTTGGATCGATGCAGAGAGGGCGAACCTCACTTCACAGTCGCTCGTTTGCATTTCAGTCGATTCATTGCACTAGGCAATGCCAATTGCACACTCGATCGGATCCTCTGATCCGATCTGGATCAATGCCCTCTGGCATATCACCGGCCATCACAGCCTACCCTCGGAGTTTGGTGCCCACTAGCATCGCAATCCTCACGACCACTCCTTGGCGTGCGTCCTCTGATGACTTCACGAGCGCATCCTCTGATGGCTCCCCTACTTCAACTCATAGAAAGGGGCTGAGCATAGAGCACCATCCATTCTAGCTCACACGGCATTGATTCCTTTGAATCTTTGCCAAGCCCTCTGGCTAAAATACTCCACTGAGCACTCGGATGATCCCTCCGGACCCCTTTGACATGATTTTAGACCATTCCCTCTGGAACGATCCGCTCATGCCCTCCAACTGTGGTCACGCCCACTGGCATGATCGATGGCTTCACCCTCCAGTTCCACCGATCCCTCAAGTAGTCAAGCCCTTTGGCAAGACCAAGGCTTCTCCCACTGGATTAGCCGTCAATTCCCTCATCCCATTGGACGGTGGTTTGCATCCCTCGATGCCACTACTATGAATAAGCGTATAACCAATGTCCCGTGCACAACCGACAAGCAAGATAACCCACTTGGCATAAATGCTTGGGCCCTTCGTACAAATCCTTGATCACCAGTATGTACCATTACCAGGCCCAATGGCTTCTTGGGATGATCCAATCTCTTACACCCTATGGTAAAGTCTTTGGCAATGACACCACCGAGTTTAAGAGAATGATAGCTTTGCACACACTGTATATTGAGGGACAAGCCGCATCTAAACCAATTGTGCCTACCCAATCTTGGCCCTCTGGCGCAAACCGAGCTCTGATACCAAATGTCACGGGTGGCTGCTAGGAGCACCCTCACCAACACGACACTCTTGTCATCCACCCTGCTTACTCATCACCCTGCCCTACTCGGTCACCCTGCCTACTCCTCTGAGCGCTTGGCGAGACACAAGCGCTCGATGAGATAAGCGCTTGGCGTAGAACCAACCCTAAGGTGGCAACTGTTGGTACCTACCAAAGCACTCTGTCCTGCAGTATCTCTTTACAGCAGCAAAGCCCTTGGGTGGAGAGTCACACTTCGCCATTGTTCACATGCGTGAGTTCCTAAGGCTTGGGTCTGCTGAGGTGGACAGACCCTTGGCTCTGATACCAACTGTCATGGGCCGGTGGCTCTCCAGCCGAAACCGTGCGGCGCATGCTTGCCACTCCTGGCTAACATGCCAGCCTTCCAACATTAAACCCTTGTTTAGCATGCTTGGGTAAAGATAACGAAACATGTACGCACGCCAATATCGTATGTCGTCGAAGCGCCCGCACATACCGGACTGCAGGATCCTCCCACACAGGATGCCTCCGTGTACTACGGACCGTAAGGGACAAATGAATAGGGAGAGGTACACTCCGTTCGCTTGGTTTATGCCTCATTCCATAGCTTTGAGTATGCAGGGGGATGGCCACAACCCAACACACTCCGTCCCTATCTCAGTGTCCCGGCGCCCCGCAGGCCTGTAGAGCACTCCACCCCCTTAAAGAGCATTTTGAACAAAAGCCCTCCTATAGGAAGATGACATACTTTTTTTGAGTTGTCATAAGCCCTTTTCGCAATGCTTCGGGTGTCTGATCGTCACAAAAACCAACCGACACGAAGATAAAAATGTGAGGATTCCAAATATGGTCTCGTTGAACCCCGCCGGATTCATGAACCTTCCGAAATGACTAAAATACCCCAAAATTTGGGAAAATCGAGAAAAATTGTATGCAAGCCGGATTGATCTCAAATTTCAGTCACAGGACCCTCATAACATGTTGGATTTTTCCACTAAGTCTCGTCTTAATCCAAGCATGTTTGCCTATCGAACTGTCACAACTACTAGCTTGTGACACAAGGCAAGAGACAACTTCTACTTTACTGGTTTGGACAATGATACTATTAAGTAGGTATCTTAACTGGCAAACACGTGCTGTTGAGAATTCGGATTATCACATGCAGCAGAATTTTAAAATTTTGATCCGAATTCTACCTAGGATCCATGCAAAAAATATAAGTCAATGATTAGGGTTTTACCTATTGGGCACTCGTGTTTCTACTGATCAAAACTTGAGAGCGGATGAATCAAATGCCGGCCGGAAGGTACAGCGTCTCTACGGTATCCACACAGAGTGAACAACGACCTCTCACCCTCCACGCGTCTACTAGGATGCGTTTTTCTCTCTAAGAATTAGGATTGGATGTTTTCTGAGTGATTTAGGGTTTATATGGAAGCTTAAAACGTATGATTAAAGTGCTGCCCTCAAGTCCCCTTTTATAGAACTTAGGTAAGCCATAATCCTAGTCCAACTAGGATAATGCTTCCAAAATCCTAATCACACTTAACAACTCATCTTATCCTTATCCTAGAGATAATGGGGAGAGATAGGACTTATCTATTAATTATCTAATATTAGATAATAATATTATCTCATAATATAAATATCTTAATTATTAGATAATTGCATATAGTTATCAAATATCAAAATAATATTATCTCATAATATATTTATCTAATATCTGATAAGATAATTATTTGATATTTCTTTAATATCAAATAATATCACATAATATATATATATATAAAACGTGAATTATTATTCTTAATAATATATATATGCACGAAAATAAGTTCAATTAATTGGATATTAATATAATTAAAGTCCAATTAATTATTGTCTTATTCCTACTCCTTTTATGTGACTATGTAGGTTCTTACTACGTTGACAATGACTCATTTATTGAGTCATAGACAGTAAGCGGTATCTAGCAATACATCACTGCCACTCAAGTAGTAAGAATATCTATGATTTGACATCCACCTAACATATGATCAACGTTTTGCATCACAACCCTTTTGTAAAAATATCCAAATTGAACTGGAGGCATGGAATGTGTCATCCTCGTCAATGTTCAATTTATATTTCTTGATGCTGAGTAGGCTTAAAATAAATAATTAATATCACATATTAATTCAACTGAGCATGGCCATGCATTTCTAAGTCTCACTCAATCAAGGGGCCCAAGGATATTTCTCTTTTATACAAGAGTAACAAAATTCCATTTACATCACTCACTTCCTTCTGCACGATTTATGACACACCCAATCAATGCCCTACTTGTCATCCTGATTAAAGGTGATATAGGACAATATTAAAGTAAGTAATTCCTCATGTAAGGAACCGTAATGACTTCAGGTCAAAGGTTTATGTGTATTTGTGATCATATGAGAATAACTTATGACACGTTTATCTATGCAATATTCTTATAGTGGGTCAGTCCAGTACATTGTTCACTAGCAATGTACTCATGTATTGACTTGATATCACATATCCATGATTCGTAATCATCAGTCACTATACATGCTAGTCTCGATGTATTATTACTATCCTTTTCGTAATAATACTTGACTAGGGGCATTTTAGGAATAGCAAAGCTATTCCAAGGATAATTATTATATTAAGTTATAAATTGCACGTAATAATAATAAAAATAAAATATAATAATTAAATTGCTTAAAATAAAATATAATACATTGTGTATAACTTCAATCATCTTATATGATTGGTTTTAGGACACACACCAACACGTGCAAGAGAGGAAGTTTCACGAGTCTTCGGCAACCACAAACCAGACTATGATGGGCTAAACCACCTTAAAATTGTAAGTATATACAAGTACCCACATGAGTATGAAATAACCTAGTATAGAGTGCTTACTTTGAAGGTTCAAGAATCCGTTTGTTTTGTTAGAAAAAACATCTTTAATGGAAAAAATAGCTTGTTATATTGCATTTGTAATTAATAAAATTTAAAATTATAAAAAATATCTATTTGTTCAATAATATGCAGATTGAGTAAAACAACATCCAATATTACTTTAGAGTAAAAGTTATTTCCCTCTCACTATTATGTCACCGTTATTTTATTAACCCCAAAAGATACAGATGATATGGAAAGATTTTAGTTGTACACAAGTAAATAAGAGATTTTTTTAAATTTTAGACCATGTTTTGAGACAAAAGAAAAACTTATACGATGGGTTGGTTCAATAGTGGCAGATTGTGTTTCAAAGTATTATAAGCCCAAAGGATCTTGAGTTCAATATTTGGAGACGTTATTATTGGAAAGAGTTATCATTTGCTCCACTTTGAACAGGAATTAGCCTCATACCAAAATGAGTGGTGCTGCAAAAAAAAAAAAGATTATTGAAATAATATTAACAACACAATCAATTTTGAACAGTTAATTCTATTTATTTTAATCAATATTTTAAGCTTATTTTGTGTCCATCCTAATAATTAAAAGTTTATGATGATATGATTTTTTTATACTAATTACATGATAACTTTTTCATACAGGTGACCATGATTTTGTACGAAGTTCTTAGGCTATACCCACCAATAATTCATATTTTCCGAACCATTCAAAAGGATACGAAACTTGGGGACCTGGTCTTACCTAAAGGTGTAAATATTCTGTTGCCATTACTTTTGATTCACCATGACCATAAATTTTGGGGTGATGATGCATAGGAGTTTAACCCAGAAAGAATTTCTGAAGGAATTATGAAGGTGACCAAAGGTCATGTTTCATTCTTTCCATTTGGATGGGGACCTAGAATTTGCACTGGCCAAAACTATTCCATGCTGGAAGCAAAGATGGCTTTGGCAATCATTTTACAGCATTTCTGGCTTGAGCTTTCCCCTGCCTATACTCATGCTCCCATCACAGAAATTCCTATTCTTCAACCAAAATACGGGGCCCATGTCATTATACATAGACTGTAATATTAGTCTAAGGAGGAGGTTATTATAAAATTTCCTTCACATAGCTCCAAAAGTTGCAAGTTTATTTCTGCAATATTATCGTATATTTATGTTATTCATACTTCTAAATTTTCCCGTTTGATCGATGTTATTTTCTTCTTAACGTGAATAAGAAGTGAATAACTTACGTTTATACATTTAATCTCTCAATTATTTTCTCTTCTTGTTTTAACTGCGACTTCACATATACTGTTGCTAATTGAAGTGAAGAGATACTGTGAAATATAAACAAAGCATTAATTTAAATGATTAGTTGATAGTTTTATTGTCAAATTAATGTTGGAAAATTAACATTTAATTGTCAAATAATACAGAATAAGGTGAAACACACTAACCTCTCCAAAATTTGGCCTAAATACACTCCTATCCCCTCCCTTTGATTTTCAATTTTTAGCTAATGCATCACATGGAAGTTTTGTGGGAAGTATGCAACAAAATATTTTGAACAATATTACCCTTTTATCAATAACATTCACATTAAAAGAGGAAAAAGTGTAGAATTTCTAAAAATTTAGAAAGCTTTCTGGATTTTCAAAACAAAACAAAATGCAAGTTAGCCAACAAAGCTATAATTTTTTTAATAATTTGTAAAACTTAAATATATTTCATGTTTGAGCTTCAATCTTAAACCAAAAGTTAGCTAACAAAATACTATACTATTGTTTTTGTTAATTATGATATGTTCACAACTCATCCATATTAATCTCTTTTATATAAAAGCCGTACCCAATTGTCCCTCTATTTATCAAACGATAATACTAATTTCCAACAAGATAGAAAATTCTTAGTGTCATATCTTCATTAATTCTGAAAATTTAATCATCCATCTTAGATTCTAATGCACAATTAATTGGTGAATTAAAAAGCACAATAGGAATTTGCATAATCCTTAACTAAGCCTTTTGCCTAAAAGATATAGCTGTAAATGAAATTGAAAGTTATCTGGGAGCCAAAATAATTATCATTGCATTCATAATATAAGAGTTGCGGTACAATATCATTTGGTCCCCATAGGAACCAGCCAAAAGAATGACCTTATAGCCTAGTAATTATATAGCCCTACAATATGATATCTAGTAAGGCACACTTTTTGCCCTCATCGAGACAAAGCCTCTTGCTTGGTCGTTAAGGTCACTTATCATGTTTTCAGTCTGCAGTGCACATCACCCTATTTCAATGCTTACTGTTTTGTGAGTGAAAAACATCTAGGTATAAAGAAAAAGGCTCTCTTAATTTCCAAGAACATGCCAATGGTTCATCGCCCTTATGAACATTATGCAAACCATCAAAAACAGCATCTGCAGAACTGTTGTATATTAACCGTTTTACTCTACATTCTCGACAAGCATGAATGACATTCTTCGCACCTGAATCAAACATCAAGATTTAAGCAAACCTTAACTCCTTCACAATTACTAGAACAAACAAAATATAAGATTTTTATGTGATTTAATGACAGTATCTTAAACTATCATCATATAGCAACTATAAAAGTCAGTGGCATTCATGTAAAAGACCACGGTGGAAACTTCAAGGACTGCAGAGGATGTATTTCTATGCTGCTGTTTATTTCTCAACTTCTAATAGCAATTTTAAAATGAACAGTATATCGTTGTGTATTTAAAAGGAAAATAACAAGGGAAAAAATGAGGTAATTCCAGGATATAGTAATCACAACATATCAAGATCCTAAGGAGATAAAGAGGAGTTTATATGTGATATTTTAGAAAACGAACTGAGAGCTACCATCCCCTCATTGGAGGAATATCAAAAGAAAATAATACAACAATACATAACATCAGTTGAGCATGCTGACCCCTGCAGCATAACACATACACAAATCTTCTGTCTAAATTTCTTTGCTTATAAGGACCATAACACGCTCAGGGAAAACAAAGATAACAACGCGAAGCTCTATGGCAAGGAATCCTACCTTATACATGATACCATTATGCAATTTTGCTATCAACTCATTTAAAAAATTTAAAAAATATTAAAATTTAAAAATTTTAAATATATATATATAATTAATATTTAATATTTAAATTAATATAATAATATTAATATAAAATTACATATAAATTATTCAATTAATATTAAATTTATCCAAAAAAATTATAAAATTTTTAAAATATTTAAATTTATAAAATTTAAATATACACATAATTAATATTTAATATTTAACTTAATATAATAATATTAATATAAAATTACACATAAATTATTCAATTAATCTTAAATTTAAAATAAAATAATTAAGATAAATATTTCTTTAATTATAAAATTACTTTAATATATTTATAATAATATATATTTTTAAGTATAATATAAAAAATAAATAATTTATTAATTTGGGACAATATTACCTTATCCCACGTATTTGTTCCAAGGCAAAAATTTGTCCTACACCTTGCCTCGTTAGATAAAAATTGATATCAAATTTGCACCCCACAGGACAAGATCCGTAATCTGTTTTTTTGCCATGAGTTCAGTGCAGGCTTGCTCACTGCATCTTGATTTCTATCAACTGATTTTCTCCGTGCAAGTGGTCCAAGCCCTGAATTTTCTTCCTCGTATGAATAACGCTAAGTACCTTAAAAGCATATTTGGATACTTACGGAATATACCATCGAAGTAAATAAATGAATATAAATTTTGGTGTATATAATATATTTTTAAAAATAAAATTAAAAATAAATAAAAATTAGAAAATATTTTGTGATTCATATTAATTTTTATTTTAACATGCCTCTATAAAGAATTTTTAAACTATAATATAATAAAATATTCATATTTATCAAGGAGAGAAAGGCAAAAAAAATAATATATAAATTATTTATAATTTTCAATTGTAAAAAAATCATAATTTTATATTTTGTATTTGTATCTCTATATTTTTCTATAAAATTTATTATGATTACATAATGCATAATTATCAATTAATAACTAATTAAATTGATTAACTATTATAATTATTAATTAATTATTAAATAAGGTAATAATCTATTAGCAACAAATTAGGAGGGATGTCCAAAATAATCATTTACCCTTGATGAAATGGAAAATAAGAAGAGAATGAGAACATTCGGAATTTAAGATTTTTATTTGCTTGATTAAAGAGAAAAAGATAAAAAAAATGTAATAAAAAAATGTAATTTGTAACTATCATTATTCCACGTACTAACAGTCTAAAATTTTTCCTCTTATTATTTGCTAATCTATTCTAACTAAAATTTGATATTTTCCTTCGACTCCTTCAATTTTCTCTCACACCATGCATAGGGTTAAACAACATTATGAATAATTACTCCTTTTCACTCAAAAAAGTTGTGCCCTTTCTCAAAAGATGTTAAGAAAAAGATAGGACAAAGCGTGCGGAAACATTGATTGCAAATTGCCATTCTGCAGTTGAAGCAAGTGATCTTTTTCTGCAATCTGCACATTGCATTGATGATTCCAGGGTGTCCCAGCCACCTTAAGTAATGGTTTCTAGCTAACCCATGTGCACATCTTCCAATCTTCAAAAAATAGCAGATCAGATATTAATGTTGCGAATGGCCCATCTTCAAATGTACTGCCCCTATTGGCCCCGAATTCTCCCATCTGTCCCCCTCACAGCCACAAACTTTTTTCTAATTTTCTTTTTTTTGGTAGAAAACTTTTTTCTAATTTTCATTTCCCCGCAACATCAGTCCCCACACCTCAGCATACAGCAACGAGTCAATACTTGAGGGATGGGTTTTGAGTTGCTTGCATAATTCATAGATATCGATAAGATTTCGTCCTTATCATGTACCTCCGTTGAGAAAATGCCTCGTCCAACAAATTCTTGATCATTTATCTTACGATGCTACTACTTATATAATAGAGCGCACATACACAAATCTTATATAATAGAGCGCACATACACAACTCATTATGGAATCCTACCTTATACACATACACAAATCTTGTTGAAAATGTTCTGATTATATATTTTTATTCATTTAATTCTTTAGGAATACTTTTGTTTAAAACTATTAACTCATAATGATTATCTCTTCATTCATTAATATATTAAAAATAATTTTTAATTATAAAAATAGGATGTCATGTGTATCATTAATTGTCCATATTAAGCATTATAGTAAAATAGTTTGTTTTCCTACAATGATAACTATATAACTAACATCTTCTCAATTAAGTAATAGGCATAACAAAGAGTCAAGCAATAAGCACAATAAAGGATAATTAATTAATTTGTATTTCATAGTCATAAAGCAGCAGAAAAAAGTGGCTCCCTAAATTTCATTGAATAAGATGTTAATAATACATTGAAATTGTTAATAGATACTCAATTTCAAGTTATTATAAGTAAAGACTCAATTCAACATCAAGATATTCCTCATTGTAAGTTTCGCAGTATGCAAAATGCTGAAGCCAAAGGTTTCTACTAATGGCTATTACATCTTCTAATAAAATGGGTTACTCTCCAACTGGACATAGAAAGATAGAAACTTACTTTGTTGCACTTAGATGAATAGATAAATCATAAGAATCAAAATTGGACCTCTTGTTTCAATATAAAATTTGCTCTTTGGAAGCTTTAAAATAATGAAAGAAAAAATCTTCCTTCTTGTATTTGTACCTCTTATTTTTTTATTTTCTCTGTGCTTATCCGATTACTTCACCTAATAATATAGTATGATACTATATATAAAATACATATTTTAAATGTCCAGTAGTATCAATATAAAACTAGATAACATCTAACCATTTTGCATGACTTTTCTAATTTTCAACGTACATTGTAATTTCTTAGGTTTAGGTTCATAAATAGAAGAAAAGTTAATATTCTATTTTTCTTACCCTCTAAGAAGTTTTATTTGATATTAAAATGTGTTTACATGTAGTTTTCTAACTAGATCCAATTTATTTTTTTAGGTCATACTTTATGATATTCATAAGTACTCAAGACATGATGATTAGGCAACAATTGAAGATTTGATATGTTATGTATTAGTTTTATGTACATGGATGAATATTAGTAAAGTGATTTTCTATTTACTTGTTTATGAAGATCATGTCAAAACTATATGGAACTTGTTTTGAGAATTTAATGACATTTTATATAATCTTGTGTCTCCTATTATTTTTTAGTAGTAAATTATGTATAGTAAAATTTAATTTGAATTTCTTGTATTAATAATAATAAAATCTTTAAAAACTATAACAATAGAAACTAATTGCAAAATTGTAATGAATATGAGTTTTATTGATAATTGTTAATTGGTATTATATTAGTGGCAATAATATTTACCACTAAAAATTAGGTAGTACCTTTGAATTAGAGGCAATAGTTTGCCACTATTATTCTAATGTTTTAGTGGCACTTATTGGAGATAATTAGCAGCATAACATTTGCCATTAAAGATTAATTGAATTGGCTATAATACCTTTGTAGTAGGGGTAAAAACATTTGCCATTAAATAATTGCCGCAATTACTAAAAATCTTTAGTGGTAATTATTCAAATTTTTACCAGCATTTATTTTTAATTCTTTAGTGGCAAATATTGAAGGTAATTAGTAGTAAAACATTTACCACTAATGACTGGGGGAACTGATTCTAATACATCTACATTAACAATAATAACTTTTACCACTAAATAAGTGCTGCTATTACTTAAAAGCTTTAGTGGCAATTAATCTACACTTTACCGTCATTTACTATAATTGTTGCTATAACCTTTGCTAACACAAACATCAACGACAAATTCATGATTGTCGGTAAAAGTATTAGTGGCAATTTTTATTACTGCCAAAAGCAATTTTAATTGTCGATAAAGGCCAATTCTGGTCGAGTGTATGGGGGAGAGTTATTTAACATGGCATGTGCTAGAATCTCCTTAGTCTCAATTTGACATTCTCAAGATGTCTTATAATAAAAAAATTGAATTGATTCAATGAGTTCATTTCAATTATTGCACAAATTAAGAAAGACATAAAGAAAAGTAAGGCTTAGGTAGTAAATTATACCTCACACGACACAAATATAAATCATGGTAGAAGGGTTAATTAGAAAGACAACAAGGCCTAATTCAAGGGTAGCTACCAGTTTTACAAGAAATATAGGCACAAAAAATTAAATTGCCTCATGTATAAAAAATAGGTTAAGAAGAAAAGGAAAGGCACCCATCTAACTCTACCCTATTTTGAATTGAATATTGTTAATGTGTCATCAAACTCTTGATAGCTAGATATTGGTGTGACTATTTATGTCACTAATTATTTCTAGGCCTTGAGAAACTTGAGAAGGCCAAATGAGAGAGAGCTGATTGTGAGACTCAAAAATAGAGGTAGAGTTAAAGTAGAGCATATAGGATCAATGAAGTTAAAGTTACCTTTCATGAGAAGGAATTTAATTTTAATTGCTGCTTTGGATTCTGTTGGATATTCCTATTATTTTAGGAATAGAAAAATTGAATTACTTTGTAAATCCTCTATTATGGGTACTGGTTCTCTATATGATGAATTATATGAGACTGGCTTAGATCCTAATTTTGTGAACTTAATAAACTCTATTATTAGTAAGAAAAGTATGTTGAATTGATGAATGGCCCTTAATGTTGCCACAATGATTAGGACACATTTTTTAACAAAGAATTAAGAGACTTGTAAAGAAGAAAGTATTTTGTTATGCGGGCTTCTTGAATTTTGAATTCTATGTTGACTATATTAAGGGTAAACATAAGGTTAAAGATAGAAAGATGAAGAAAAGTAAAAAAAAAATATTCTAAAATTGATCCACATTAATATTAGTGGTCCCATAACACCTAGTGCTATGGGAGACTACAAATACTTCATCACATTCATTAATGATTACTCTAAATTTGGTTAGGTAAAGCTGCTTAGTAAAAAGTTAGAATCACTAAAAATTTTCAAGTTATTTAAGGCGATAATTAAGCTAAAATTAGAGAAAGAGATAAAAATGTGTTAATTCTAATATGGTAAGTATGATAAAACATGAAGAAACATTGACCTTTTTATGAGATACCTATAAGAGTGTGGAATTCAACCAATTTACACCATGCTTGAGACACCAGAGTAAAATGGAATTGCAAAAAAGAGAAATTGAACTCTTATAAATATGGTGAGATATACTTCATTACCAAAATTCTTGTAGGTTAATGCATTAAGAACAATAACATACAATCAAAATTAGGTTCCTTATATGTCAGTATCTAAAATCCCTTATGAATTGTTATACAATAAAAAGCCTAGTTTATGGCATTTTCAAGTTTGGGGTTACAAACCTGAAGTAAAGCTATACATTCCATCCACATGAAAACTTTGATTTGAAGATTGTTAATGGATACTTTATTAGGTATTGCAGTGAATCAACGGCAAGTAGATTTTACTATTCAACACATATGACTAGAGTAATTAAATTTGATTAAGCTATCTTTGAGAATAAGTTAGATAGTGAGAGCTAAATATCACACATCATGGATTTTACTGAAGATAAAACAATTGTTCTACTAATAATAACATTAGAAGAGTTATCTTTTGTTATTGCACCACTTGATCTAATATAGCCAATGGCAAAAGATATTGAACCAAATGAGATAAAGAAAGAAATTCCATTAAGGAAATCTCCTAGAGTTCATAGGTTGGTGATTCTTAATGATTACCTTGTATATCTCTAGGAGCATAGATATGGCATTAATGATGATACTGATCCTACAACCTTTTTCTTAATCCATATCTAGTTCAAACTATTCTAGTTAGATATGTGCTATGAAAGTTAAATTAACTTCAATGCACAAGAATCAAGTGTAGGAACTAGTGGAGCTTTTTGTAGGTTGTAAGATGGTTGGATGTAAATGGATCTTCAAGACTAATAGAGATGCTCGAGGTGAAATCAAGAGGTATAAGGCTGGATTGGTAGTTAAAGACTATACCTAAAAGTAAGGCATATATTATAAGGAAACTTTTTCACTGGTTTTAACCAAGGATACATTTTGAGTTGTCATGGTATTAATGGCTTGCTTTGATTTAAAGTTTCATTAGATAGATGTAAAGATGACTTTCCTAAATGATGATCTATCAAAAACTATTTATATGAACCAAGTAGATGGTTTCTAAGAGAAGGAAAAAAAGTACCTTGTGTGTTAGCTTAAAAGTCCATATATGGCTTAAAACAAGTTTCTAGATAGTAGTACCTTAAGTTTGATGAGATTATAACTTCTCTTAGGTTTAAGGAGAATACAGTAAATTAATGCATTTATATACTACTAAGTTCGGGCAATTTTGTTATACAGATACTATATGTGGACAATTTCCTCCTTGCAAGCAATGATATGAACATACTAACTAAGACAAAATCAATGTTATCTAAACATTTTGATATAAAGGATCTTGAAAATACCTCTTATATTTTGGGTATAGAGATTTGTCATGAAAGATCTCAAGGTTTGCTTGGTTTGTCTTAACACACGTGTATTGAGAAAGTATTAAAGATGTTTAACATGTTAACATGGTCTTAAGTTTCTACACCGATTTCAAAAGAGAAAATCTTTTTTAAGTTCCAATGTCTTCAAAATGATGTTAAAATAGAAAGAATAAAAAATGTCCTGTACACATCAATTATCAGTAACCTAATGTATGCTTAGGTATGTACACATCCTAACATGGCTTATATTATTGATGTATTAGGGAGATACTTGAATAATCTTAATCAGATACATTGGACTATTACAAGGAGAGTCATGAGGTAGTTGCAAGGTATAAAAGATTATATGCTAGCCTATAGGAAATTAAGAGATCTTACAGTTACAGGCTACTTAGATTCAGATTCTATTGATTATCTAGATGATCACAAATCAACATCTAAATATATCTTTATGATGGTAGAATGAACATGTCATAGAAAAGTGTTAATTAGTCCTTAACAACAACCTCCATTATGGAAGTAAAATATGTCGTGTATTATGAAGCTACTTACACTACTATATAGTTAAGGAATTTTATGATTAGTTTTAGGATTATTGAGATCATCTCTAGACCTTTAGCCATCTATTGCGATAATACTATCATTATAAACTTCTTTCATAATAACAAAAGTTTTACTTGTATGAAGTATTTTGATATAAAGTACCAATTTTTATGACAGAAAGTATGCAAGCACATCACACATATTAAACATATTTTCATGGATCGTATGCTCATAGATCCACTGAAAAAAGATTTACTAGTGGGAATGTATCATTATCATGTAATAATATGGGATTAGCTAAGTCTTTTAATGTTTTGGGTTAGTAGAAGTACTATAGTGCAAATTATTTTAATGAACTGTATATATAAATGAAATAAATATTCATGTTTTGCCATACATTATGTATAGTTTTGTTATCACATACTTGTAGAGATGTTTAAATCCCATCTTAATGTTGTATTCAGAATTATCATTCTTAGGCATCCTAAGCAAATACTTTGATCTAGTGTGTAAAAATTTACATATATTATCACAATTTGTACATCTTATTAAGCATAATTTTTATTATGCATATTCCTATCAAATATTATATCTGGTTAGTGAGGTATGAAGTATAGCATATATTTTATTGATATCCTTATCGAATATTATATTATATTATATGTTATTGGATACTTATAATCTTAACTTAGACTTATGGGTGTAAAGATGTCACAATTTACTTATATTTTATTAAAGTGACTACTATTATTGAATTACATGATCCAAGTGAGATATTATTAAATTTTTCTATTTTAGACCTATCAATTCAATGATAAAATAAGATGTAAAAGGTTTTACTCAGTAATTAATGTGACTATGCAATTTGGGCTTAAATGACAATCTAACCTATTAATGTGATAACAGGTGATTCTTGATCATAGATTAACCCACTAATGATTATGATATAAATAAAAATCATTACTTCTAAATTCTAAGTTAGTATTGATCATTTTTCATCAATGATAGAATTTCTCCCCAAAACAAAATACACAACTAAGATTGATAAGAGTTATAATTTTTGTTGGGAGTTCATGATCAAGTAGACCATGATACATTAAGAGAAATTCATATACATCATTTTATCACTAATAGATTCATCAAGTATTTTTTTATTTTCTATCTACATATTAATATCATTTTTTCACATGATTTAATTGGAATCATTGTTATTAAAATTAAATTTATCAACATTATCGATAATTTATTCAAATTTTCTTTCTAATATTACATTTTAAGTAATTTAAAGGCTCAACCTTTCTTATTAATAATTTATTTGAGAGAAAATACATTAATAAATTAATTGAAATTCACACTAAAAAAATTGGAAAGACACATGATGGCTCACATGCCCTTGCCTGTTTATTTTCAAATTGAAAATTTAATATTTTTCATATTTTAAATGTTATCTGCAGAATTTAAATTTTTAAGAGATTACGTGGTATTATACTTTATATTAAAGCTAGGAACAATTTGTATTTTTCTTTAAAGTGCAGACACAATTATTAAAAAAATTATGTGTTTCTCCCTTTGAAATCCAACTATATTGTTAATATAAAAATTGGAGGAATATTCCAGATTTATCCTTTTTTCTTTAATTTGAAAAAATCAGACTAGTTTTTCCAGGGAGCACGCACACTAATTCGCTACCGGGTCCCCCACTCAAATTAGAATAATCTCTGTTGAAATGACAAGATATTAATGATTAAGTATAGTTGGACTGGACACCCTTGTGAAAGGGACAATCCCTCGATAATATAAGAACCAACTAGTAAATTCGCGCTATGACACACGAGTTTTAAATTTGTTTTCATATTAACTGAATATGTATTTATATAAATAAATTATATCGTAATTCGTTCTATACATGAGTGTAATTTTTTTTTTCAATTGAACATTAATTATTTTATATAAAAAATTTTCAATTGAACATTAATTATTATTATCTACAAAAATTTAAAAAAATATATTTACTCCTTTCAAAATTAATTTTAAAATCTCACAATTAATTTATAATATATTTTCTAAACCAAGAGCATTAAAATAAATGCTAATAAAATAGAATAAGATTAGTTAATCAAAAAGTATTTTAAAAGATATCTTTCTATTTTTATTATTAACATGATCTATTTAGAAGATTTTAATTTGAACTATTAACAATTATATTTTTTAGATTCTTATGGTAATATACCGTCTTAATTTTTTAAGATTAAATAATATTAAAAGTTAAAAGATAAATAATTATTTATTGTCAACTTTCTTGAACTCTTTTCAATGGTAATACCCTACCTTATGTAAGATTAAATGATAATAAGGGTCAAAATAAATAAAAAAGAATTAATCTACTTTTACATTTAAAATTGAATGTGGACTCACACACTCATGAAAGATTTTTCTCCAAAAAAAGAAAATTTTTATGCTCTATTTTTTTCATTGAAAGGCATTTTTCATTGAAAAATATCTTACTTAATTTTCTGGGCCATCATGACCGGTGTAAAAAAATCAACTGAATATTTTTACAAGTTAATTTCTTAAAACCATCGTCTTTGTGAGAACATGAATGATGCAAAAATACAAAGTTAAAAAATCCACCAATATTTTTTCAATGTGTAATCAAATTAGAAGATAATTTTTCCCTACTAATGAGATTCAATTCTTTATTCAATAGTTGAACATCATTTTAGAAATATATACATACTTATACACATTTTGTAAACTTGTAATTTTTGTTACTAGAAACAACTTTTCCTAATAGGTAGATATAATTTTTCTTAACACTTAGAAACATTACTTAGAGGTTTAAATAGGTAAATGCATTGAAAATCTTGTAGTTTTGAAAGTTTCACATCACCCTTGAGAAAATAGCACATGAAAATTTTCTTTTTCTTTCTTTTTGAAGAAGAGTTTGAAATGAAAACATAGTAATTTCTTTTGGGGTGAAATCCAAGACATAATAAGTTTATGAAGAACCAGTGAAGTGATTTTAGAAAAATATATCCTTTAAAAATAAATACTTTCCATGCAGCAAGACTCCAATAGATAATTTCTTAAAACAATTTTGTCACTAACATTTCAAGACATAGTAAATAATTTCATAGAAGGCTTATAGAGGAAATTCTTGCAAAGGAGTTAAATACATTTTTAAAAATAGTAGTTCAAACTATAAAAACAAATATAATAAAATAGGATCAAACAGTAAAACTTAGTAAATTAATCAATCCTATCCCCTTAAAATACTTTGGAAATAACATCAAGTTCAAAGATTGAATTTTTTTCTTGGAAAATCTTGTCAAATAAATCATATATTTCTTTTGAAAGTTAATTGCCTTTATTGTTGAAGAAAATCACTGTTCTTTTGTTTTCCCTTTGAAAATTTTCAAAAGCCTTGTTGCTTTCATATTCCAAAAGTGCCCTATCTTTTGTACAAAAATACTAAACAAATAGGTTGTATTATAACATTTATCATATATTACATTAAAATAATTAAACATATTCGATTAGTTATTCTGTACAAATAGTTTCTAAGTTATGATATTATCATAACTTATATATAGATACTTGCCAAAAAGGGTTATAGTAATAATATATAGCAAAATTATGAATAGTGGTTAGACACTAGCCCTATAACTTTATACTAATAACTTATCACCAGCCTCATAGCAACTAGGTGTCATATTTTCAAAGGCTAAGCTATAGGATGATGAGGGGCTATCATAATCAAAGTCAGAGCTGCTAATAAACCCATGGAAAGCAAGTATGGCTGTAGATGAACTCACTATTACGGCAAATGGTGGTGGCTAAAAGCATATTGTGAGGAACCAAGTAGAAGGAGTATATGGTTCACCATTGTACTTAGGCATAACCACATGCCTTGCCTCAATATTGGCACCTTTAAGAACGGTATTATTAGAAGCTATTGGAAATTTGCCACCAAATATGGGGCTTTCGAGGAATAGCTTAGTTAGATCAAATGAAGGATGTGTAAGCCTTACCATTTAAATCTTAGACCAATGATCAATGTTGGTATGGTCAACCACTATTTTAAAATGAAACTCAAACTTGAACATGCTAGCCCTGGTGTGATATATCTTCCATCAATAATTAGTAATTTCAATTGACATTTTGGTAGAAGTACTTGAAAAATACATTCAAAAGTAAAGCGAGTAATAAAATTATTTAGTGAGATAGGTGTCATACTAATTTTCTAACTAGTTTTAATTAAGAAAACTAGTTATATACAAGACATGTGTTAAACATTTTTTTACTAGAAATATGTTTCCTAATTTATCCTACATACTGAATAACTTACATTAAGGTAATAAAGTCATATAATTATTGTATATACAATAATAATATGTAAAACAATTATCAAATGGTAGAAAGGCATAAAGGTTCCTCTTGGTCAACCTTGCCCCATGTGTATCCTAGTCTTATGTCTCTAAGTCAACATTATCCTCCATATTTTTCCATTGTGACTTGCCAAGCCAATCCCACACCACTCTGCAAGGTCTAACATAATCATTTTACATGTCACATATAACATTTAAGCTAGAAATATTAGTTTTAGCATAAAGCTTGTGGCATGCAATTATGAATTTTCACATGACCTGAAGCTAATTTCACATAGAGCTCTCACTAGCCCATCACATACAACAAGGTAAGGTCAAAATGCCAACTATATCCACACCCATAGTATAACATAAAAATGATCTAGTAAAAGGAATTCATAGTTACCTCATTATATTATTAGTGACCACAAGCAATACTAGTGCTTCCATTTCATACACTAGATTATAATTTCTCATAAGCATTTTGACGTCTAGTCATTCCCACATGCCTTATTCACACACATTCTTCTCGTACAAATTCATTAATGCATATACAAGTTCTAGAATAATTCAAGTAGAATTTCATGCACTAACCTTTTAAATATGCTCATGGTTTCACTATGAAACCCTTAAAGCAATATCCATTTTTTTCCACGAAACATTTATCACGTACCATGTATGCATTCAAGTCATTGCCAATACATAGTGAATATTGGTGTGAAAGCACTATGTCCCCTCATGATTCCCCTAGTAGAATCGTGTGGTGCATAACTTGGTTTTTCCTAATTTCTACAACTTCTATTTCTAAGCAATTTTAAACCATTACTTTATGTAATGTCTTTGATATAATTACTATTTTTCCTTCCTAATTCAAGTATTTGATCACTAGCTAGCCATAATAAATTTGCTTAATTACACCAAACATTAGCTTCTAAACTAAGGAAACAATCACAAATCTTTACTAGATTCTAACAATCATCCTAGCACATAAATTCTACTAAAAATAGCAATCCCCATTCAAATTTAAGAGAAATTTCCAGAATAAAAATTAAGGCATTTAATAACAATTACCCTAACTTCATTAAGCTTTTTCTTTATCCAATACAAGTCAAACAAGTATCCTTATATCCAATTATCAAAATAATTCAAAAAAGGCACTTTTAGCTTGGAAAACCTAGTATAAATACCAAACTTTAATGAAATGTTGTGAAAATTTTCACAATAAATAATAGGTCATCAATATCATTTTCATACCTAAAATAAGTTATACGAGCTTTCTTGTAACTAAAATTGCTTACATTTTATGTGCTATTGTTTGTAGAATTTTTCCATAAACTTCCAAAACTAAACTACATAAATAAAATTTTCAAATTCTTTTCATGCTCAAAACATGTTACCATATTGGTCTACTATCCATTAATAGTAAGAATAACAAGATTTTTTTTTTTGGGTAAACACCATATTTTGATGCAACTTTTTGCCAAAATTATTAGAAATTTTCCAACAACATATTTTAGACATAAAACCATATGTAACATAAATAATTAAAACATTTTACTAATAAAATAAGTTTGAAAGAATTCATTTTTCATTTGAAAATATTAATTTTGAAATTAATTTTTTAGCATAGATCCTCAAACTTCCGAATGTATTTTTAAATATGTTTTCATCACAAAATCTTAACAAGAATGTTAATAAACATAACATATCTAAATCAATGTGGAATTTGATTCAATAAAATTTTCTTACAAGAACAAAATTTTTCTTACTAAAACAATAACTTATTTGGAAGTGTCCTAAATTCTTTTTCAAAAGGATTTTTCTTAGAAACTTGATTGGAATCTTTCTAAAATATTCATGTATGTTTGTGATTGGTTTTTTGGCAAACTTTTTCCCCTAAAACATGGGAGAACCTATGCACCCTTAGGGAACACAATTATTTTTATCTTAAAATTTGAAAATCAAGCATTCTAACTATTTAGATTTCAAATGGATCATGATGTAATATATTATGTGAATTAAAACAACATTTTATGCCTATCTTAGGCAAGGAAAACTATAAAACTTCATGGAGCTCATCCACAAAGAACATATTTGAACATATTTTTAGATTTTCCAACCTATTTCCAACAAAAATGAATCTATCAAAAATAATGAACATATTTGAATTTCAATTCCTTTTTTCTGATGAATTTCTAATGAACACTTTTAATTCTTCCAACTGAAAAAAATCTATCAAAAAACATTCTTTTCTAGTAATGTATATATCACATCATTTAAGGATTTGACATGTGAAATTTTTAAAATCATAATTAAGGATAATTTTTAGATTTTAAAATAAGTAAACACAATATTTAATCGTTCATTTATAATGATAATAACTATTATGTCCATCTTGCTATAATTTGGTGTCCCTTTTGCTATAATTAATCACTTGTTTTACTTTTGCTATAATTTGGTGTCCCTTTTTTCACTCGTAATACTAAAATAAATAATAAAAAATAATATAATTGAAAAGTAAGTATATATTTGACATTATCATGGTGAGATATATAATATTCATTTCAATATTTTTTATTTATTTTAATATTATAAGTGTATGGAGTGATAAATAATTATAATAAAAATAAAAATAAGCGACTAATAATACCAATTATAAAAATTGAGGATACAATAGTTATTACATTTATTGATAAGGGATTAATTATTGTATTTACCTTTTTAAAATTAAATAAAATCTTAATATTTTGTAGTAAAATTTTCAACCTATATTTAGTACTTAAAATAAAAAATTATTCAAACATTGTAAACTTAGTGCTGAATATATTTAGCGCTTAAAATTCATTGCTAAATGATGTAGCATCATAAAACACATTTTTAGTATCAAAATGTTTTCTTTATAAAAAAAAAGAAAAATGGAAATATTGTGAAATAGAATTTATTTTCATATTTTTATTAAACAAAATATCCATCCATTACATTTATTATAGCTTGTTTAAGTTTTATTAGGCAAGTATAATAGTAAAATTTTAACTCGAATAAGTAGCTTCTTCGACTCAATCCGTTTGCAATTCTAATTTCTCACCCTTTTAAATGAATTTTATCAGCGTTGTTGGCCCTCCTTAAAGATTTTCTCACCCTCTGTCCCTGGCCTTCTTGGCGTCTCTTTCTTCCGGGATGTGCGTGAGAATCGACAGGGGTAAGATTCCTCTATTTCTCGAACAGTCACTTACCATTGAAACCTAATTTACGGTACAAAACAGCTTAACCTTAAATGGATTCTGGGTGCAATTATCCGGCCGGCTGCACGTTCAAGAAATCTGAAAATAATAAACATATCGGGTTCACACAAATCGGACAATTTAACCTCAAAAGAATACGTACACGCAACATCATCTGCACAATTTTGACATCATCTGCAAGTACGTATTGTTGGTGTTGCTAGAATTAACGGCTTCTTTTGGATTTTTGGATTTATTTTCACCCTCATGTCGCCTTGAATGGACGCAATCCCTTATATATATATTATTTGATATTTGATATATGCAGACGGAGATGTCAATCATAATTATTAAAATTGAACAGAAGATTGATTCGAATATATACGGATTTGATTCATTAAATCATTAAATCAATTAAAGAGTTATTGATTTAATCATTTATAATATAAAAATAAAAAATAAAATAAATACATATTTAATAAATAAAATAATAATAAATTTATTTATGATTCATCATAATATGGTAACAGGAAGAAAATGACTTTAAATCATATAGAAACTTATAATTAAATAAATTAATTTTTTTCAAAGACTAACAATTTAATAAAATATATCGATTTAATCAAATTAATTAAAATTTACCACTCGACCTGAATTTCTATCGGTTGAACTGTTTCATTGATAAAAATGATTTGATTGAGAAAGTCAAATCAAACTAATCATCAATTCACAGATTTATCAATCAATTAAATCGGTTGAATTGGGTTGGATTTAATAACTATGTTGCTGATTTCCGCACATTACATTCGGAGGTTAATATTTTCCATATTTTTTAGTGAACCAAAAATCATTTTTAATTTTCTGATACAGTCCAAATGAAAGGTTATTACTGCATATTAATTGTCTAGCAATTGAAGACATACTAAACTAATTCTCTCCCTTCTCCGTCTCCCTCCCTCGTGGAACCCATCCCTGCTTGTCCAATTTTATCTTTTCACTAGAATCTATTTTAGTTCTTTTGAAATATTCAATTTATATTAATTTAGTTCTTAAGTAATATCTATATTAATAGTTTAAGACTCAAGTAAAATTTTAATTTTTTCAGGGATTAAAATTTGTCCCTGCGAAGAGTAAAATTTATATCAATATGATTTCTGTGAGATTAAAAGTTTATTTGGACCTCAAATATTGAAAATCAATTTAATATAAATCTTATTTTAAAGATCAAATTATGAAAAACTAAATGCCTCAGATGATTAAAATAGAATTTTAGTATCTTTTTTATCAAAACAAAAAGTTTCACCTGTTGACATAAAAAAGCAATTATAAATCATTTATTTCTTTTGAATTTCTACAACGGATAGGGAGATGATATGCAAAAGTATAATGCTAAAAAAATTAAATATATCCTTTGATACAAATACATTGATATGCATTTTATAGAATGAAATATGATATATTTTTTGTTTAATTTTTAGAATAACTTGTTTTTATAGTATTTTATAATTTTTTGACCTTCATTATTACTCAAAACATATTTGACACTATTCTTTCAATATTTCAATGACTTATAAAATGGAGAACTAATACTGTTGTGTTTCTAAAAGACTTAATTTAATTACAATTGTTTAATTTATATTCATGTTAAAAGTTAAGAAAAAAAAGATAAGAAAGAAAGTGAGCAAATACATAGATGAGTAAGTTCTGTTAGGAGAGGGTGGAGTCAATGAGACACTTCAAGAGATATTTTGGAAGAAGAATAAAATTATATAAAATAAATATTAAATAAAATATCATAAATATAAATTGTAAATATAATAATAAATATGATTATAACAAAAATTTAATTCAAAGTAGAATTATATGTATTTATCAAATATATCTATATCTATTATATTATATTAATTTGATTATTTATTATTTTAATATTTAATTATAAAAAAGTTGTGCCTTTCTTATGTATTTTATATAAATTTGATACAAGTAATTATTTTCTTATTAATTATTTGATTAATATTTTTCTTTCATTTAAATTATATTCCATTTTCATTATATTAGGATAGTTTAAGATATACAAACACACAAAGATATATGTATATATATATATGTATGTATGTATGTATATATAACATCTTAATTTTTTTTATAAAAGTCTGCTTTGCTTTTTCAAGTAAATTTAAAAAATAAGAAATTACAAATTTGATCAATTATGATCAGAAGAGATATTAGAAATATTATTTTTAAAAAATAGAAGCAATTAAAATTTATCAATATTTTTTATTTTTTATATTACAATTTTAGATAATATATTAATTATTTTAATAATATTTTCTAAAAAATAAAAAAAATTAAAAAAATATGGAAAGGAAGTAAATTCCTTAAAAATGCCAATTTTTTTACTATCAACCACACAATAATATTATTATCATTTTTTTAAACTCACTTTTAATTCACACCCCTCTCACACGTAAAGTGCGAAAATTACAGTATCTATATATATCAAGCATTTCCAGCTCGTATATTTGTTTCTTAACGTTGGCCTGTATTGTTTAGTATTACAAGCTGGCCTCCTATATATATTATTGATTATTGACTTATTGTATTTCAATATTTCAATAGATTTCCTCGGCCAACTATAGCTGTCTTCTTCGTCGTTTGGAAAAATCAATGGAAATCTCAGTATCAGCGGCGAGTGCTGTTAACATTTGCATCGCTCTTGTTGCAGTGTCCATCTTATGGAGAGCACTTAATTTGCTGTTTCTGAAACCCAAAAGGTTGGAGAGATGGCTGGGAAAACAAGGCCTACAGGGAAACTCTTGCAAGGTTTTGTTTGGAGACCTGAAGGAATTCTCAGTTATGCTTCGTGAAGCACAGTCTAAACCCATTAAGATTTCCGATGATATCGTTCCATACGTCGATCCTTATAATCTTCGGACGCTCAAAAATTATGGTATGTATCTTAATTACTTCTTACATGAAAGAGTCTTACTACAAACATTTCTTTAAAATATTTAAAGTCACTCCTCCTAACAGACTTTTGATATCCACAGTTCTATTTAACTCTGCTTTCTGTTAAAAGGAGTGCATAATACAATTCCAAAATAGAATTATGGATTTGTATCAAACTTTCGTGGATATGAAATTCTTCTCAACTTCTCACCTTGATCTATGATGTTTTAATTATCTTTGATTTGGAAGAGATCTACTACATACAGTCTACAGCTTTGAAAACTTTATTATCTATTAGGGGGATGTATTAAGCTTTAATCGATTTGAAATCTCAGTTCTCATGCTCATTAATATTTTCATCAGCACCAAAGATCAAATTTTGTAATTAAAAAGATCTAAATTTTCGTCAGAGATATTATGATCTGACTGATCCAGTGAATTTAAAGATTTATGTGGCCTTGATTGACTTTGAATTATTTATTAAGACTTGCTGAGAAGTGCTGATGAAGAAAATAAAATGCAGGTAAGAATTCTTTTGTATGGTATGGTCCTACACCAACAGTGATCATCATGGACCCCGAGCAGATTAAGGATGTTTTCACCAAGCTTGATGATTTCCCAAAAGTTCAGTATAATCGTATAATCGACTTAGTGAACACGGGCCTCGTAAGTTATGATGGCGAGAAATGGGCTAAGCACCGAAAGATCATCAATCCAGCATTCCATTTGGAAAAATTGAGGGTTATTAATTAATTTATGCTCCATTACTTTACTCACTGCAAGATTCATTTCATGGTTTCATAGGCATTTTATATTGAAATAATTATTCTCGCACCACATAAAATTTGTTGAAATCAAGATGAGGTCTTCTCCTATTTAAAATCTGCACATATTTTCACACTATAAAAGTTGCTAAATAGCGTAGTTTTAAATTGGTTAAATTATTCTGTTGTTATTTCAATAGTTTCAACCAAATTCCTAATTAGTTCTCTATAGTTTAAAATATTTTAATTGACTTCTTATATTTATTTTTTACTTTTAATTGTATACTTCCTGTGACGTTCTTATTAAATTTTGTTAGCTATTGATTTACATAAACAATGATTTGTTAGCGGTTTATAGAGTGACAGACAAGTGACTTATCTTGTCAACGTAAAAACGAAATAATTTCATTAAATATCCTAATTTTTCCTCTATTATAGAATTGTCACGAAACATCGGTTATGAACCAAACTTTATATGGGTGACGATGTATGTTTACATATTTTACGATGGTTCTTTAACCATAATAATAATAATAATAATAATAATAATAATAATAATAATAATAATAATAATAATAATGTTAGTTTTTAACTAATGTGTGAAAACCTAGAAAATGAAAACATTGATATACAATGTCAATTATTAGTTTGACAACAATCATTATTATTTATTTAAGACATTAGATGATTAACTATTCTTGTAAATCTAAATACTTTCTTATATGACAATTGATATAACACATCAATTTAGCTTAATTAATTGATGTATAATGTTTAATTTAATTCTCATACATCACTAATCCTAGAGCAATATTTACCCAAACCTAATTATAAATAGTATCAAATATATTATTATATACCTAGTGCAATATTTAAGTCTTATCTTCATGTCTCTATGGTAAAAAAAATAAAAAATAAAAGTACCACGATACAAGAAAATCTCAATAACAACAATTTCATATATTTAATTGGGTCCAAAAAACTGAAGACATTAAAGTAATGAATAATATGTAAATGTTGCAAAATAGACAACAATCCCTCTAAAAATCAAAGAAGAAAGTTATGTTGTCATCTTATAAAATAGCCATTGAGAGAATTCTTTGTGAAACTCATTATAACAAGAGAAGGGCATATTTAGTCACAATTGATGTTGTAATTGCATCAATAATACTCTATGCATTATTGAAGATAAATTTATCACCTATTTTGTGTGATTACTAGAAGAGTCAGAACATAAAATGTTATACTTGAATTAAAAATTATAAACAAGTATTAGAAACAAATAATTCAAAAGACACTACTACACAATTAACTTTTAACATTGATTGTATGGCACTTTGATTTTGGTTATTATTGGATATTGTATATACAAGCATCATTGTATGTTAGATCATTTTATTTTGGTTATATAACTAACAAGAAAAAGATTTATCATGTTGGTTTTTTGCTAAAAAGATTAACATTTATTCTTTCAAATATATTTTAATTTTTTTACATTTCACATCAGTTTTTAGTTAAAAAAAAACTGACATGAAAAGCTTACATGATATTTATTTTAATGTCGTTCTTTTTGCTTTCCAATTAGAACATTTATAGTAAAAATTGAACAAACACAATATCAAACCAAAAACGTATATTTTGATTTAAAATTTTTGAAAGGTCATAACTTTACACTTGGTTGTTCATTTGGACCAAATTTTATTTCAATTTTATATAATTTTTCAAGATCTATTCATTTACAAAAATGCTATTTGCATTTTCCTTTTTCTAGAATTGTAAAAAATGACCATTTTCATAGACCATTTTTTTAACTTTTTCTCCATCTCTTATTGTTGTTTGGCTGACTTTAGACTTTCTTGCAACATTTAATTACATGCATAATAAGCATTTAAAACTTGGATACAACCTCAAAAGTTATATAAATGAAATACAAATATTTTTTTTAAAAAAAATATATGCAAAAAAGGATAGAAATGGAAGAAATGAAGATCGAAAAAATAAAAGTAAGACACCTCTTATGTTTTAAACTTGTTTTATGCTTAATGCTAATTAAAGGATTATTAGTAGCTAATTAAGAAAGATCTCTTAAAATATCTTCATAACCAATGGAAAAAATGAGAGAAATGAAAAGGATGAGATCTAAGGAATAAAAGCAAGAAATGTACCTCTTATGTTTTGAATTTGCTTTATGCTCAATGCTAGTTGAAAAGGTATCAGTAGCTCATTGATGTATGGTGGAGGATGGAGTGAGGTATAGTGTTTAGTATGAGGGTTAGATAGAGACAGAGATTAAGCTTAGAAATAAATAAGAGGGAGAGTGGAAGTGATAATGAAGAAAAAAAAACTTGCTTTAATTATAACGCAAAAATGTCACTACTTTTGTGACTTTAGACATTATTTATTTATAAAAAAATTGATGTTTTAGGTGATTTCATTTTCAAATGTTAGTGTTTGGCATTACTTTAAACTTAAATTTTATAAAAAAAATCAATGTGCTAATTATATCTTTATTCTTCCCCTTTCTTTTGAGATCAATTCTCTAAAAAATAATGTAAAAAGCCATTATGACGTTAGTTCTTTATTTGAACTACCATGACATTTCAAACTTTTCAAAGTAAGTAGTGATTTACATAATTTTAGACATTACTAGGTCTAAACCTATGTGTAAGTTATAATAGATGCTTATTGTAAATAATAATTATCATCTTAAAATTTTCATAGAATGCTCTTTTCATCTTTTATTGAATATTATTGCTTTATAACATTAGTTAATTATTTCAACTGATGTGATAAGTTGCATTTGTTTTTGAAAATGTTACCACAGCATTTTATATGTCACTTTTCACTTTAATTGACGTTGGGCAATTATATTGTAGTGAGATGCTCCTAACCATACAAAGAACATGAGCATGAGAAATATGAACCCATTTACCTTCAATTTTTTCTAATATCATTTTAGCATGATATTTGGTACATAAAGCTTGTTGCTTTTTGAATTGCCATTTTCAATAAATAATTGGCACATTGAAAATACATCACACAACTTACTAAGGATATACAATCTATCTACTTTATGGAGAATATATTAACACCCACACTACCTAAGCACCATTAATAATGCATACAAAACATATTACAAGTAATCCAACATTCATTCTTTATGTCACTTTTTTCAATAATTGATGTCTATACATTTCCATGACAATCTTTATTAAATAATCAACGTGAAATGTTATGATTTTTCTTTTTTTTAAAAAAAATCATTTTTTGAACCAACTCTTAAGTTCCATTTAGATGTTGGTTCACTAATAACCAGCATAGAAAAGATATTATGATTTTACAATGTTAGTTGTTAATTAGAATTGATGTATGAAGTTTCTTATATTTTTAAAAATGTCACTGCACCATTACATAAGTCAGTTTTTACATTATCGATGTCAACGTGTGATGTTGTATCATAATTTTGTAGTTGTGTTCAAAAATTGTTTGTCATTTAAATACAAATAGAAATTGCAAGGGAGCTCTAAATCATAAAAGTTTAAATCATATGAAAAAAGCATGTGCATGTGTGTCAATTGGTTTAAAATCTAACAACAGGAGAATGACAAGAAATACCTAATTAGAAATAAAAATTATTAACTATAAAGATTTAATTTTAAACTTTCACAGTTTAAAGATCAAATTAGAAATTAGGTGAACTACAAGAAGTAGTAAAATAATTTAACCCTTTAAATTGTGATTGTGATCGGTAAAATTACAAATGAATATAAAAAATTCAAATCATTGCAAAATAAAATTGCAAAAAATTGTTATAGCAAAACATAGCATACACAATTAATATTGTACGCAATGTTACAATTGCAAAAATATTAATTTAGAACCTTGCTCCCTGACATAATTCTAAAGTAATGTAATTCACAATTGCTGCAATATAGGGGATTCTATAAGCCTTGCAAATTTAAATTTTTCGCTATTTTCTTCTATAACGTTCACATTTTTTACTTCATATTTATCCATGATTTTGACGATCACAGTGTGACTACAAGTGCAATTCACAATTATACTCCCTGGCTGCAATTTATATTTAATGGATATCTTATATAGTATAACTTGGAAATTTTCTTCTTAAAATTAGAAAAAGCATTTATCTTAGAAAAATGTAGTCTTATTACGTGTTCATTTTCGCTTTAGATTATGTTGCCAACATTTTTCAAATGTTGCAACGATTTGATAAGCACATGGGAAGGAATGTTGTCTTCAGATGGTTCCTGTGAGGTAGATGCATGGCCTTTCATTCAAAATTTGAGCCGTGATGTTATTTCTCGAACAGCATTTGGAAGCAACTGCAAAGAGGGAAGAAAGGATATTTGAACTTAAAGAAGAGCAAGCTATGCTTTTGATGAAAAATATACACAAAATTTACATTCCAGGGTGGTGGTATGACAAATTTTACTTCACACTCAAAACATTATTTTAAGGATTTTTATTACATTAGTTAATGATTAATGCAATAAGCTTGGTAAAACACAAAATTCATTTCAATGAATCCAGGTTCGTCTAAAATATTTAAATCTTTTTTGGAAGCAAAAGTGGGACAAGCTTTATTTTATGATATTTAACACAACATGGCCACCATGTGCAGGTTTCTACCTTCAACTACTCAAAGGAGAATAAAGGAAATTGAAAAAGAGGTTCAGGTTTCTCTTAAGAATATCATCAACAAGAAAGAGCAGGAACTGAAGAAAAATGAAGCCACCAAAGAAGATTTATTGGGCATACTTTTGGAATCAAACCGGAAGGAAGTTGAAGAAAATGGAAACAATAAGAATGTGGGAATGACAATTGAAGATGTAATTGAGGAATGCAAATTATTTTACACGGCAGGGCAAGAGACGACTTCTACTTTACTGGTTTGGACAATGATACTGTTAAGTAGGTATCCTAACTGGCAAACACGTGCAAGAGAGGAAGTTTCACGAGTCTTCGGCAACCACAAACCAGACTATGATGGGCTAAACCACCTTAAAATTGTAAGTATATACAAGTACCCACATGAGTATGAAATAACCTAGTATAGAGTGCTTACTTTGAAGGTTCAAGAATTGGTTTGTTTTGTTAGATAAAACATCTTTAATGGAAAAAATAACTTGTTATTTTGCATTTGTAATTAAAAAATTTTTAAATTATAAAAAAATCTGTTTGTTCAATAATATGTAGATTGTGTGGTGAAAAACAACAACCATTACTTTAGAGTAAAAATTATTTTCCTCTCAATATCATGTCACCGTGATTTTATTAACCACAAAAGATATAGATGATATGAAAAATTTTAGTTGTACACAAGTAAATAAGAGATTTTTTTTTATTTTGGACCATGTTTTGAGACAAAAAAAAAAAAGACTTATACAATAAGTTGGTTCATTAGTAGCGAATTGTGTTTCACAGTTTTATAAGCCCAAAAGATCTTCAGTTCGATCTTTGAAGACCCTATCATTGGAAGAAGTTATCATTTGCTCCACTTTGAACAGGAATTAGCCTCATACCAAAATGAGCAGGGATATCTAAATGCTAAAAAAAAAAAGATTATTGAAATAATATTAACAACACAATCAATTTTGAACAGTTAATTCTATTTATTTTAATCAATATTTTAAGCTTATTTTGTGTCCATCCTAATAATTAAAAGTTTATGATGATATGATTTTTTTATACTAATTACATGATAACTTTTTCATACAGGTGACCATGATTTTGTACGAAGTTCTTAGGCTATACCCACCAATAATTCATATTTTCCGAACCATTCAAAAGGATACGAAACTTGGGGACCTGGTCTTACCTAAAGGTGTAAATATTCTGTTGCCATTACTTTTGATTCACCATGACCATAAATTTTGGGGTGATGATGCATAGGAGTTTAACCCAGAAAGATTTTCTGAAGGAATTATGAAGGTGACAAAAGGTCATGTTTCATTGTTTCCATTTGGATGGGGACCTAGAATTTGCATTGGCCAAAACTATTCTATGCTGGAAGCAAAGATGGCTTTGGCAATCATTTTACAGCATTTCTGGCTTGAGCTTTCCCCTGCCTATACTCATGCTCCCATCACAGAAATTCCTATTCTTCAACCAAAATACGGGGCCCATGTCATTATACATAGACTGTAATATTAGTCTAAGGAGGAGGTTATTATAAAATTTCCTTCACATAGCTCCAAAAGTTGCTAGTTTATTTCTGCAATATTATCGTATATTTATGTTATTCATACTTCTAAATTTTCCCGTTTGATCGATGTTATTTTCTTCTTAACGTGAATAAGAAGTGAATAACTTACGTTTATACATTTAATCTCTCAATTATTTTTCTCTTCTTGTTTAGCTGCGACTTCATCATATACTGTTAGCTAATTGAAGTGAAGAGATACTGTGAAATATAAACAAAGCATTAATTTAAATGATTAGTTGATAGTTTTATTGTCAAATTAATGTTGGAAAATTAACATTTAATTGTCAAATAATACAGAATAAGGTGAAACACACTAACCTCTCCAAAATTTGGCCTAAATACACTCCTATCCCCTCCCTTTAATTTTCAATTTTTAGCTAGAGGTCTTCAAAGAATGAAAGAGTATTAATTACTCTCCCTTGCCCTTGCCACTTGACTTTTGTTAATGCATCAAATGGAAGTTTTGTGGGAAGTATGCAACAAAATATTTTGAACAATATTACCCTTTTATCAATAACATTCACATTAAAAGAGGAAAAAGGGTAGAATTTCCAAAAATTTAGAAAGTTTTCTAGATTTAAAAAAAATGCAAGTTAGCTAACAAAGTTATAATTTTTTTTTAATAATTTGTAAAACTTAAATATATTTCATGTTTGAGCTTCAATCTTAAACCAAGGGGCTATTTGGTTTACGGAATGTTATATTCCTATATTTGGTTCAAATGTTTAAAAAATTTGCCTAAGAATATAACATTCCGAAAAATATTTTTATCTTAAAATTTTTTCCAAAATATTCTCATAGGGGGAGGTGCGAATCTGAGATTCCCATCCCATGGGAACATCAATGTTAAAATAAAAAGACAAATCTATCATTTTTTAGCCCAAATTCATCTTATCTAAAACACATAATATATTATATATTATATATAATATATTTGCAACACTTATAAAAAATAGCTAATACATTAATAATAAAATATGTATTATTTTATAATACAATTTTATTAAATATTTATTTAAAAAATACAATATTATATATATATTTATATACCTAACCACAAATGGAGTGTTTTCTAAAAGTTCAGACGTTGAATTATTTCCGACATAAATGAAATAATGTAGTTCGTATCATTTATTTGTTCCATGGAATTGCATTTTCAAACTAAAATTTTAAGTAACAACTGAGTTCACCTTGGGACTTCTATGATGGATTTTGCACTGACATCAATTTGAGTTAGATGATGTATATATAATTGTGAGGGGAGTTATAATTTATTTTTCTTTTTTACTTATCATGAAAATTATTTTCTTTTTTATATGACCCATAAAAAAGGCAATGTAGTTGTGCTTATCTATTTTTATATGACCCACAATTTATATGGAGGAGATAATTTAAATTATTAAATTATTTTGGTACTTTATGACAATTTACATTAATAATTAGTGGTTAAGAATTTATTTATATGATTGTAAGTAAAATTATGATTCCTTATAAAATAAAATGAAAAAGACTGATGGGAGTATTTTTAACAAATTAAAAAAAATTTCAAGAATATAAAATATAAATCAAATATGAGAATATAACATGTTTAGGAATTTAAGAAAATATTTTCAGGAATATTTATATTTAACTAAACATAGGAATGTTACATTTCTGGGAATCACATTACTAGAAATGTGTACTTTCCCAGAAATGTAAGATTCCAAGAATCAAACACCCTCCAAAAGTTAGCTAACAAATTACTATACTATTGTTTTTGTTAATTATGATATGTTCACAACCCGTCCATATTAATCTCTTTTATATAAAAGCCGTACCCGATTATTCCTCTATTTATCAAACAATAATACTAATTTCCAACAAGATAGAAAATTCTTAGTGTCATATCTTCGTTAATTCTGAAAATTTAATCATCCATATTAGATTCTAATGCACAATTAATTCGTGAATTAAGAAGCACAATACGAATTTGCATAATCCTTAACTAAGCCTTTTGCCCTAAAAGATATAGCTGTAAATGAAGTTGAAAGTTATCTAGGAGCCAAAATAATTATCCATTGCATTCATAATATAGAGTTGCGGTACAATATCATTTGGTCTCCATAGGAACCAGCCAAAAGAATGAGTCTATAGCCTAGTAATTATATAGCCCCTACAATATAATACCTTAGTAAGGCACACTTTGTGCCCTCATCGAGACAAAGCCTCTTGCTTGGTCGTTAAGGTCACTTATCATTGTTTTCAGTCTGCAGTGCACATCACCCTATTTCAATGCTTACTGTTTTGTGAGTGAAAAACATCTAGGTATAAAGAAAAAAGGTTCTCTTAATTTCAAGAACATTGCCAATTATTCATCGCCTTATGCCCATCATGCAAACCATAAAAAACAACACCTGCAGAACTGTTGTATAATTAATCGTTTTACTCTCACTTTCTCGACAAGCATGAGTGACATTCTTCGCACCTGAATCAAACATCAAGATTTAAGCATAACCTTAACTCCTTCACAATTACTAGAACAAACAAAATATAAGATTTTCATGTGATTAATGACAGAGTATCTTAAACTATCATCATATAGCAACTATAAAAGTCATTTGTATTCAAGTCCGTGGCATCATGTAAAAGACCACGGTGGAAACTTAAAGAACTGCAGAGGATGTATTTCTATGCTGCTGTTTATTTCTCAACTTCTAATAGCAATTTAAAATGAACAGTATATCATTGTGTATTTAAAAGGAAAAGAACGAGGGAAAAACTGAGGTAACATAATAAAATAAGATGGGTTCCAAGATATAGGAATCACAACACATCAAGATCCTAAGGAGATAAAGAGGAGTTTATATGTGATATTTTAGAAAACGAACTGAGAGCTACCATCCCCTCATTGGAGGAATATCAAAAGAAAATAATACAACAATACATAACATCAGTTGAGCATGCTGACCCCTGCAGCATAACACATACACAAATCTTCTGTCTAAATTTCTTTGCTTATAAGGACCATAACACGCTCAGGGAAAACAAAGATAACAACGCGAAGCTCTATGGCAAGGAATCCTACCTTATACATGATACCATTATGCAATTTTGCTATCACTATCATCAAGGAAAAATCTAATTTTAAGTAGGGTCTTCCAAATAACGTGAGATATGGACACCTAGTCTGGTTCTTCTTGGAAAACATTTTAGCTAGTAAAAAATGGATTTAAACAGCTGGACAACAGTGAGAGAAAAATATTGTGTTAAAACTATTAAACGTCTGGATAACAGGGAGAGACAAATAATTTGAGATAGAGACCAAAGAGTTATTGTTAGTATATGCTTGGTGATTACTCTTTTCTATACATTCAAGATATTTAATTTTGTGGTTACCTTCTTCCTTCATATATTGCAACTTTGCTGATGTTGTCTAAAAATACAAATTGATCATATCTTTGTGGGAATGATAGGCGCATTGACCAGCAGGCATTGGTGGACAGGATAGAAGAGAACGGAGATTGATTTAAGATGGCAGAACCTAAAATAAGGGGTTTGATAAATTTATGATGGCAATTCAACATGTTGACGGCAAGATATTGAGTGGGGAGGAAGCCTTCCCACTAAAAGAGGCATTTTCACATTACAATTAACATGGCTCTATATCATAGGGAACACCAAAATCAATCAAAAGAGGCATTTCAAAATCACAAAAACTTCAACTTTTCTGAAACCTGAAAAACTCATTTTTGAAAAAAACTTACACCCTAAACCCTAAAACCTACTTCTAAAACCTCCTTAAAAATCCAAACTTTTTCTCACAAAATCAATAAACAAAGGGCATACATACTACATTTTGAACATATATCCGAAGCCCAAAATCCCCATTAGAAAATGCATTGATGATATTGTTTCAATATAAAGGTTTTCTTGAATACTTATCTTTTAAACTATTTGAAATGATCTTTGAGCTTCTAAGCTGAGAAATCCCTAACCAATTTGTGCTTTGCAAGTGAAATAGGATAGTGAAAGTGAATTTTAACTTTGGTTTGGCATTCATTTGCTATGAATAGAGGTAATTTTGTCTAAATGCACAATAAATTAATGCCATCCATTGTTGTTAATGTCAGGAAAGGTATAGCCCAAAATTGAAAATTGAGGTGAGGAGAATGTATTTAGGTTAAATTTCAAGGGAAGTTAGTGCATTTTACCCTATAAATTAATAGTAGGGAATGAAATTCCCTATGACCTAGATAGGATCATATAGGTAGTTATCTTGGGGGGATGATAATGAATTTTTATGCACTAACCTTATGGAAGAAGAAACCACAAGAGTGCTAAAAAATATGCTTGACCTAAAAGCACTAGGCCTAAATGGAATGATGATTCTATTTCATGGGCAATGCTAGAAGATAGTGAATTTTACCTTTACCTTGGCATTCATTTACCATGAATAAAGGCAATTTTTTCTAAATGCACAATAAATTAATGTCATCCATTGTTGTTAATGTCAAGAAAGGTCTAGCCCAAAATTGAAAATCGAGGTGAGGGGAATATATTTAGACCAAATTTCAAAGGAGGTTAGTGTATTTTACCATACAAATTAATAGTAGGGAATGAAATTCCCTATAACCAAGATAGGATCATATAGTTATCTCAATGGATGATAATGAATTTCTATGCACTAACCTTATGGAAGAAGAAACCACAAGAGTGCTAAAAAATATGCTTGAGCTAAAAGCATCAAGCCCAAATGGAATGATGATTCTATCTCATAGGCAATGTTGGAAGATAGTAGGTAAGCAACTTATCCAAAAGTCCAATAATTCTTCAAAATAGGGATGATGCTGGAAAATATAAATAATACTTTCATTGTTCTCATTCCTAAGGAAAAAGTATCCAACAATATTAATGAGTTCAAACCTATTAGTCTATGCAATCTAGTCTACAAGCTAATTTCCAAGTTAATTACAAATTGAATGAGAAAATTTATGTGCAAGGTCTTCTCTCCAACCTAATTTGCATTCACTCTTAGGAGATGGATAGTTAAAAATAGCTTGCTGGCTCAAGACATCTCATACTTATTGTCCAAGAAAAGGATATAAGAAGGATGGATAGGAGTAAAGTTAGATATTTATGCAAAGAGAGTACAACATGTTTGAATGGGATTTAGTTATTTGAATTTTAAAATTATTTAGCTCTAGTGCTAAATTTGTCCAATGGATCAAGCAATGCACGACTACCACTTCCTTTCAAATCCTCATTAATGGAAGTCTAATATGCTATTTTCAACTCACAAGAGGATTAAGATAGGGGTATCTACTGTCACCATACTTATTCATTCTAGTGTCTTATTGAGAATGCTAATTAGAGCAATCAAGTTACAGTTTTCAAGTTAGCTAGGAAAGATCAATCAACTATCCATTTAATGTTAACTAATAACATTAATATTTTAATAAAGCAAATACTGACAAGGCTATCACCTTATGCATTATATTAGAACTATACAATTCTTAGATAGGCTATAAGGTAAATTCATTAAAATTAGGAAATTTCTTTTAAAAAAACATTAAAATAGAAGTTGAAGCTAGACTCAAAAGATTTATAGGAATGGACCAAGCACCAAGCAATGTCAAATATCTTAGAATCACAAGACTTTAAATGCTTAGTGGAAAATGGCTTAAACAAAACTAGCAGGGAGGAGAAAGATAACCTTATCTTGGGTCGAGAAGATTATTAGGTTTCAGATTATCTCTATGCATCGAGATTTAAAATTTTGATCTAAATTCTATCTAAGATCCGTGCAAAAGGGCATAAATCAATGGTTAGAGTTTTACCTTTGGTGTGCTTGTATTCCTTTCTGAACCAAAAACTTAAGAGAGCAGATGAATCAAACGCTAGTTGGAAGGTATAATGTTTCTACGGTATCCACACGGAGTGAACAACGACTTTTCACCCTGCACAAATCTGTTAGGATATGTTTCTCTCACTAGGATTTGGATTGGGCATTTTCTGAGTGGTTTAAGGTTTAATGGAAGCTTATGTACGCTTTTTAAAATGCTACCTTCAAGTCTTTTTTCATAGAACTAAGGCATATCACAATCCTAGTCCTACTAGGATAATGCTTCAAAAGAATCCTAATTACACTTAACAACTATCACTTTATCCTTATTATAGAGAGAGTGAGGAGATATAAGATTTATCTATTCATTGTTTAATATTAGATAATAACACTATCTCATAATATAATTATCTAATATTAAATTCGCATATAATTATCTTATATTAGATAATAATATTATCTCATAATATAATTATCTAATATCTAATAACATAATTATCTAATATTACTTTAATATCAAATAATATCACATAATATTGTATATATTACATGAAAAACATATTATTAACTTAATAATAATATATATGCACGAAAATAAGTCCAATTAATTGGATTTTAGTCCAACTAAAGCCCAATTAATTATTGTCTCATTCCTACACTTTTTGTGTAACCCTGTAGGTTTTTACTACGTTGGTAATGGCCTACTTGTGCACCATAGATAGTGAGCGGTATCTAGCAATACATCATTACCACCCAAGTAGTAAAAATTGTATGTGACTCAATATGCACTTAATGTGTGAACAACGCTTTGCAACATAATCCCTTTTGTAATGATATCTAAATCAAACTAGAGGCATGAAATGTGTCATCCTCATTTATGTTTAATTTATATTTCTTAATATCGAGTAGACTAACTTAAGCAAATGATCAATATCTCATATTGATCCATTTGAGCATAACCATGCATTTATTAATCTCACTTAATCAAGGGATCCAAGGATATCAATCCTATTATGTAATAAGAATAAAATTTCCATCTACATCACTCACATCCCTTTGCATGATTCATAACACACCAAATCAATGTTCTACAACACATCCTGATTAAAGGTGATACAGGATGACATCAAAATGTGTAACTCCTCATGTAGGGAACCGTAGTGACTTCAAGTCAAAGAACTACGTGCATAGTGGTCATATGAGAATAACTAATGAAACATGATAATCCATATAGTTTTCTTATTGCAGGCTAGTCCAGTACATTTGTTCACTATCAATGTACTTTTGTATTGACTTGATATCACATATCCATAATTCATAATCACCAGTTACTATACATGCTAGTCTCGATGTATTATTATTATCCCTTTCGCAATAATACTTGACTAGGGGTATTTTAAGAATAGTAAAACTATTTCAGGGATAATTGTTATATTAAGTTATAAATTGCGCAGAGTGATAGAATATGAAACAAAATATAATAATTTAAATTTCTTGAAATAAAACATAATGTATTGTGATTTTATTACAATCATCTCTATGATTGGCTCCTAGGACACACACCAACAAAGATGATTAAGATCCAATTAGTAATGTAACAACTACCTATATACCCAATGTTCATATTGAAGATCCCCATAATAATCTATAAGAAACTAAACACTATATGCAAATGATTTTAGTAAGGGTGGAATAAGAAATGAGTCATTATTTTTGCCTAAAATTGTAGTACAATCTTTGTCTACCGAGGTCCAAAGGAAGGCTTTGTTTCAAGTCATTCCATTACCTTGTCAAGGTCATTCTAGCAAAACTAATATGGAAGTTAGAGACTGAAGTAGACAAACTCTTGGTGAAATGCTTCAAACCAAAATACATAAAATTAGAAAGTTTAATGTATCAATCTAAAGTCTAAGGTTCTTAGATAGGACACAAAATAAAAGAAGGAAGAGAGGCAATTAAAAAGGAATGTTGCTACCTAATTGGCAATTGTAATATAGCTAGAGCCTTTAAAGATCCATGAGTCCTAGATAGAGAGAATTTCACTCCTAAATTAAAATCTTCAATCAATCCTATTAATTAAAGACACAGAATTAGTGAGAGAAAATAAAATGAATTGGAAGTAGGATTTAATCATGCATTTATTTTGCCATGATGACACAATGAATTTCCTATGGTTACAAGTTCAGTAAAATTTTCATGATCAGTTTATGTAGGGTTTAAATACTAGTCAAAATCTCATGAGCTAAGTAGCATATCAATCTCTAATCTAGCATTAATTAACACATTAGTTAATAGAAATGTGGAATTACCTATAGGCATTATAACTACAGCAAAGGTATAAATTGGTTCTATGATGTTTTATGATTGGTGTGCTACCCACCATGTCTAAAATTGCCATGCTCACAAGTTCCAACAAGATGCTATGCTTGTTGTGTTCCCCTTTGTCCAAAACAAAAGAACTTGACCTCCTTAAATCATGCTTCATGACAAGGTCCAATGAAAACTAATTGCATCAAGGAGTTATAGTCATTGTTAATTGATAACCAATTTCAAGCATTTTTAATAGGTTCACTATGTTGGATTTTCTATTATGGATCTCTTAATTCAATAATAAAATAAGATATATAATGTTTGACATAATATTAAAATGATTGTATAATTTAGGTCTAGTGGTAATCTAACCTAATAATGTGTTAATAAGTGGTTCTCAATGATTGATTGACCTAATAATGTTATGATATAAATAAAGCTTGCTACTCCTAAATCCTAGGATTGATTTTGAGCACTCCCCATCCATGTCAAAAAGCCTCCCAAATTAAGTTCTTATTTAGAGTTAATAGGAGTAACGGACCCTTATTGAAGTCTGTGATTAAGATTGACCATGAATTGTTCATGATCTACAACAAATCCAGATTCCTCATTCATTTCAAAATGGATTCATAAGATAATAATAAATTATTTTATCTTTTCACATAATTCAATTAGAAACTTTGATTTTTGGCAATTAGTATTGGAGCTATTAAATTATGTGGATTGAATATATTATTACATGGATTCAAGAATAAAATTTTATTTTTGAATAGCTTTATATTATGTGATGAATGTATTTTAGATGGAATTTTGCTATAAGTATCATAATATATCATAGTTCTTTTTATATTTATTTTTTTAGGTATATGTATTATTTTGTTCTTTAATATGATTCATCCATGATTTGCTTCTATATGTGTTTTGGATGAATTTGCTTAGGTGTGAAATATTATGATTTTATATACAAATATGTATTTTGTTTACAAATCATGATGCGATCATATATGCATATATATTTTTCAATTGATTTTTTTATCCAAAAAAATTACAAGATTCATTAATTTTATTTTTGAGAAAAAAAAACATTTTTGCAAAAGTGCACAATACCATTTCTAAAAAATTTTCCTAGTTTTTTTATATCATAAAGGTTGTTTATGCATGTTTGAGTTCTATTAGAAGAATTTTGATTCATTCATAATAAATTTTTCCAATAGTGTTTAAACAAAAAAATTCTAGCATTTTATCAACCATTTTTTTAATAATCGAGTTTTGAAATTTTTGCAATCAATTTTAGAGTGATTTTTTTCTATTTCAATGTTTTTCAATTTATGGAAACTATATTCTAGCATTTATAAGCTTTTAAATTTTAGCTTTAAAGGGAAAAGTTCATTAAAACTCCATTAAATATGAAAATTGGTTTTAAAGTGAGTTTTTCTAAAAAAAATGTTAGTATTAAATGCATTAAAATGCTTTAAAGGAAGATTCCATGTGAAAAATGGGCAAAAAACCATTTTTTTAGCTTCTGGATTGTGCAAGTTATTTTTAGACATAACTGACCTAAGAAAAAGATAAAGGCGACATCTACACTTGGCATTGGCATGCTGCCATGCTGGTGTCTTCTAGCAGCAATTGAAGGTGCTTGGGGTTCCACTTTTCAATCTAGATTTATTAGGCATTTTTATAATTTTTTTGGAATTAAAAATATTTTATTTTTACTTATTTCATTTGAATAGCAAATTGATAAAATTTTGAATTGAAAATCTTGCTATTTTATTTTTATATTTTTGGCTAACATATATATTTTTTATGGAATTTTTGGACATTGTTTGTTCCATTAATTATTTTTCTATATATATGTATGTATAGAAAAATAATTTTTGAGAATTGTTTATGGTTATATTATACCATGTAATTTTGTCTAATTGTGAGCCCACATATCATGGACCTAATTACATAAAATTTTATTTATCTTAATAAAAGGGTCATTGGACTAAGGAGAGTATCATATTAATAATATTATACTACCTTATTAGTATAATATTATTAATGTGATATATTAATGATAACATAAGTATAGGAATAAGTATTATGTTTCTAAATTTTTCATCACTCTATTTGCGTTTAAATTTTAAGAATATGATATTTAATCCTTGTATTACTTTATAAAGCCTTTAATGTTTCTTTGATATTGGACCTTATAGTATAATATTGAGTTTAATTACTTACTTTACTGAAGGAAATTTCTAGCATAATTAAAGTTAGATATGTATTAATATTTTAAATTTGTTTCCTCAACTCCTTTACCTCTACAATTAAAAGCAATTAAGATGCTTAATGGGATGAATCATAAAGACTAGGCTAAATCATTGAAGTTATATCTTGTAATCTCTAGCCTTGATATATTAATTAGGCAAACAAAACCTTAGATCAATGTTGAGCCTACAACAAATTAGAAAAATCATCATAAAAAGTGGATCCACTCTAACAAAGTGTGTTTAATGGTAATGAAGTACACGATGGTTAAAATAATAAAAGAGAGCATTCTTGAAATGATAACTACAAAAGAGTTTCTAAATTTTGTAATTGCAAAATATAAGTTTGATAAGGATGAGAAAGGATGATATCTTTCATTACTTGAAAATTTTCATTACTTAAAAATCAATGTATGATGATGTCAGCGGGGTAAAAGAGCACATTATGAGATTAATTAATTATTACAATAAACTAAAAACCATGCAAGTTGATTTGGGAGAAAATTATTTAACTTAGCATGTACTTGAGTCTCTTCCATCTCAATTTAGTATTTTGAAACCATCCTATAATACTTGAAAATGTTGGTGTATGTTTCCTAGAAGCCAATCATAGCATGATTTTAATGACCCACAATGTATCACATTTTATTTTAGGCAATGCAATTTTTGTATTTTGTTTCATTTTAATATCTACACAATTTATAACTTAATATAATGATTGTCCCTAAAATAATTTCACTATTTCTAAAATGTCCCTAATCAAGTATTATTATGAAAGGGATAGCAATAATATATTGAGACTAGCATGTATCATCATTGATGATTATGAATCATGGATATATGATTTTAAGTTAATACATGACTATATTGTTAGTAAACAAATGTACTGGACTGATCTGCTGCAAGAATACTATATGGTTTATCATGTGTCATTAGTTATTCTCATGTGACCTATTGTATATAGTCCTTTGACCTAAAGTCACTATGGTTCTCTACATGAGGAGTCACACACTTTGATGCCATTCTTTGTCACCTATAACTGCGAAGACATGTATGGCATTAATTGGGTATGTCACAAATTATGCAGAGGCATATTAGTGATGTAGATGGGATTTTACTCCTTCTATATAAAAGGAGAGATATTCTTAGGCTCCTTGATTCAGTAAGACTAAGAAATGCATAACCATGCTTAAATTGATTAATATGTGATATTGATAATTTATTTAAGTCACTCTAGTCGGTACTAAGAAATATAGATTGACCATTAATGAGGATAACACATTCCATCCATTTAGTTCGATTTGAATATTATCACAAAATGAATTGTGTTGCAAAGTGTTATTCCTCACTAGGTAGATGTCGAATCATGGACATTCTTGCTACCTAGGTTATGTCATAGGTCAGCAGCTCTCTAACCGAAAGGTGCATACTGGCCACTCTTGATGAACATGCTAGCTTTCCGTCATTATAACCTTCGTTTGGCATGCTTGGTAGAGATAATAGGACATCAAAGAATTATCGCCCATACAATAAGTCTCATGTACAACATGTCCACACACCAATATTGTATGTCGCTAAAGCGCTTTCCCATACCAAACCACAAGATCCTTCTACACAAAAAGCCTCCAGGTGATTTAGGCTAAAGGACAATTGAATAGGGAGAGGAACACTCCACTCGATTGGTTAATGCCTCATTTCATAACTTTAAGTGTGCAGGGGATGACTACGAGCCAACACATTTTGTCCCTAGCTTAGTGTCCAGGTGCCCCGCAAGCCCTTAGAACACTTCACCCCCTTAAAGAGCATTTTGAACCAAAGTCCAAATGATAAAAGATGACATACTTTTTTTGAACTGTCATAAGTCCTTTTTGCCATGCTTCACGTGTCTGATACACTCGAAAACCACTCAACATGAAGATAATAATGTGAGGATCATGAATACAGGCTTCTCAAACTCCTCTGAATTCTCAAACCTTCTGAAATAACTAAAATACCTCTAAACTTGGAAAAATACAAGATTGATCTCAAATTACAACCATAGGAATATCATAACATGCTGGATTTTTCCTTAAAGTCTCATTTAAATTTAAGCACATTTTCCTGTCGAATTGTCATAACTGTCAACTTGTGATATTCTCCTCTACTTCAAATGTCAGTGCCCTCATTGACACCTCAATTTAACATAGCTCCATGAAGAATCTACTCTCAAAACTTTATGATGGCCTTCAGCCTACTCCACTTGAGTTACTCCTTTGACTAACTCAAAGCCTGTCTCTTTGAGCACTATTAAATGTTTCTCACATCTCCAATTTGGGCTGTCTGTTGCCTCCATAACATAAGCATTCTCTCGGTAAAATGTATCCTCCGTAATTATCTCGAAAGGCTACTTCTGTAGTTACCTTTCAAAGTATCTTAACACTCTTTAGTGCCGATATCCCACATAGCTCTCTCAAACTCATTATCTTTATAACTCATTCAATGGGTAGTTATCTTTACAACTATGTGGTCACTGCCACTTGCAGCTTGCACAATGCTACCTTCGTAGCAAACCAAAATGCGTGCCAACTCTATGGTTCATGGTAAATGCTTAGCATTTTAAATCACTTACTAATAAGTATCTTGCACTAAGTGTCCCATTGCACTAGTACAAGAGACAAGAGTTACACTGAATCTATGTAGAAAGGGCCTATAACCTCACTTCTCAATTGCTTGTTTGCATTTTAGTCAAATTCATTTTACTTCACAATGTCACTTACACACCTAATTAGATGCCCACTAGCATCACGGTCCTCACGATCCCTCCTAACTCAAACGATATCTACCAATGTCTAGGCTCCCACTGTCCTACTTGAGTATATCCACTTGACAAGTTTGTTGAGCATATCTATTTGATGGCTCCCCTACTTTATGGCTCGACAGGGTTAAGCATAGAGCACCTTCCATTTTAGCTCAAGCTTCACTTTGTCTGTGCATGAACAAACGTCAGCTCAGTGTTGCAAAGTCTTTTCGACCAAGCAATGATGTAGTGCTAGTCTACTACCTCCTCTGAGTCATTATTACTCCTCTAGCAACTATGTAGCCTAGCTTACTACATCAATATGCTAGCACCCTAGCATTTCTCAAATCTTATAGGTGATTGCGTGCTCTCCAACCAACTTATAGATTATGCACATTGTTAGCCCTTTTTACTAAGTAATACTCCTCTAAGTGTTTATATGCCCTCTGGCAATGCTCCCCTAAGTAATACTCCATTGAGTATTCACCATGCCCACCAGTAATGCTCCCCGAGCAACATGAGTGATCCTTTTAAGTCATCTCAACATGATATGGAATACTCTTACTAAAGCAAACTACTTTGCCTACTGGCAAACCTCCTCCGAGTAACATGGATGATCCCTCCGGACCTCCTTGATATGATTTTAGACCACTTCCTCTATGTAATAGTTAAATATTTTTATTTATTAACTAAATAAAACTATTAGATAAAAATATGAAAATATTACAAATGTATTGCAATGTAAATTTTTTAAAGAAATTAAATAAATAATTTTTAGAAAATATTTGGACACATTCAGAATTTTTCACAAAGGAAAAAGGCAAAATTGGAAAGGTATTATCATGGCAAATGTGTAAATTTCTAAAAAGTGAAAGGGCAAAATTGGAAAACTATTTATGAGGATAAGTATGAAAATTCTTGAAAAAATAAGGGGTAAATTTGAAAAATAAAAATAAGATTTTCTTCAAAAAAATAATTAATAAATAGTGAATGGCGGTGATAACATTGCCATTCACACATTATAAATAGAGGGAGGAGGATGGCCTTATGGCCAGAAAAGAAAAAGGAGGAAAACAAAGAAGAAAGAGGAAGAAGAAAGAAGAGAGAGAAAGAGAAAAATAGTTATGAATTTAGAGGTATCATTAGGAGAGTAAAAGTGAGTTCTATTTACTCAATTTCTAATTTAATTTTATTTAATAATTTATAATAATTTATAATAATTGTGTTTAAATTTAAATAATTTCAATTAGGCTTAAATTTTGCTTAGAAAAATTACAAAAATTACAAATTAAGGATTGTAGTTTTAAAATTTTCATTTAATTTTATCAATAGTATTGTAAACAAAAGAATTAGCAATATAATTACTAATTTAACTATTGAACATAATAAATAAATGATTTATGATTGAAATTATGTATATGATTATTTTATAAAATATGCTTATGCGTAGGAAACTATGAATTTCTTCAAAATTGTAGGCTATTGTTATATTTGAGTTATAGAAAAAATTTAGTAGGAGGTATATTAACCATACCTTAACCCCTTAAAGGGGTACCCTATAAAAAGGGTAGATATTATTTGTGTGGGAGAGTTTTGGTCTAGTGTTAGTATATTAGAGAGTAGGATAAGGCTGAAATGAAGGGATAAGGCTGGGGCATGAAGGATAAGGTTGGATGGGAGGTACAAGGTGGAACCTATACCTTCCCACCATTCTCACTAGCATAATAAACATTAGAAGTATGTTAGGTTTGAATTCAGTTAAATTGATCAAGTTAATTTAGATTATGTTGATAGACAATTGTTGTTAATTAAATATTCATGAGAAAAATGCTAAATTCTTTATAAAATCATTTTAGAAATTGGAATGTAAATAGGTTCACTAAGTATTTAAAATACTTATTCTGTTATTATTTTAAATTTTTACAGGTGGATCCCTAGATCATATGTGATCATTGCTATACCATGTATTTTGAACTGCTAAATATTTAGAGTATAATATTTTGATAGTGGAACACTACTTGATGTTTGTATGAGTTATGAAATGGTACTTTTATTTTGATCTATAAATATAATCGATCTTTATATCTATATATATATATATATATATATATATATATATATATATATCAGTTTATTATTATTATTGTATTTGGTTAGAAATAAGATAAAATTTGAAAAAAGGGCTTGTGGATATATCATAGGATTATGAGATATTCACACTAGTTATGATTTCTAACTTGAAAATTTAGGTCGTGACAATTGTGGTATCAAAGCATGGTTTTGGGTTTTCCTAATCGTGGTATACCAATGATGTAATTTGAGAGATCCATCAGCATAGTCAGGTATTATTTTGAAATTCATAATTTTTGAATAGAATAAATTATATATTGTTCTTTCCTTTGTGTGCCATAGGAATATGGCTGAACATGAGGGAATTGGATCTGCTAATGAGCAATTTGAGATGCCTAAGTGGGCAGTCCGCATACAGTAAACTGTCAGTAGATTAGTTGAAATAGTGGGCATAAATAAAGATAAAGAGATAAATAATAATGAAAGAATTAGGAATCATAACTATGTGAAAAATGAAGTTAGATAGCCAAGCCCAATGCCCCCCAATAAATTACAAATTGTCCATGAATTTTTGAAACTCAAGTCACCAAGATACAATGGCATTGTGTAATGTCCTGAATTTTAATTCTATTATTTGAATTTGTAAATTCTAAGATCGTAGAAATGAAGAGCACATTTGAATTAGCTTGGTGGATGAATCTTAAGTTGAAAGGAATTAAGAGTAAAGGTAAACGAAATTTTGAAAGAAAAAGGATAGTAGGAAAAGAATTAATTTTACTAAACGATATAGATGATCAGAGGAGGTTAGAAAACCCTAAAAAGGGAAGTTGTCTAAGTCTGACAGTGTAAGAAATTTTAAACAGACAGAAACCCTATGGACTAAATTGTAAAAGTACAGAATCAGGTGTGGTTAAAGTGAAATAACTAAGAATTTGGGATCTAATATGAATAACCAAGATTTTTGGAGTGTAATATGTGATTTTAGTTAGTGTGACCAATAGACACATGACAAGTGTCATTCTTAGAAAAAAAATGGCAAGAATAGCCTTACTAATTGGTGAAAAAGGACTAAAATACCCTTGGGAATTGCAAAAAAGACCAAAATACCCTAGAAGCTTCATGAAAACTCTTTCTTCTTCTCCATTCCACCTTGTAGCCGTAGATACCTCCATGAAAGCAAGCTTGGACGTGCAAGAGAGAGAAGGAAGAGAGAGAAAATTTCTCTTAGCTTTTTCACCTAAAAATAGTGAGAATTAAGCTTAGGTGTAGAAGGGAAAGTTGCTCTTCTCATCAAGCTCTATCCATTGGTGTCTTTAGATTGAGGAAAGCTCAAGTTTGAACAAGTTTGTAGAGCTCTAAGTGAGGATTTTCAAGTTGCAGCAAGAGGTAAAAATGTTCTCCTCTAAAAGCTCTTTAATGTACTCTTCTTAGTTTCTTGAAATTTTGGTGTTGGTGTGGTCAAAGGTAGTTGACCATGGAGTTTTGGATGAATTGAACATGTTTAATGGTGTTTTGGATGTTGTTATATTGATCTATGGCTTTGGTTTGGTGTAAAAACAACAAGAAACCATGATGTACACACTAGGGTTTTAGAGGCATAATGGTGCATGTGAGGGTTTTGGCATGATTTGTTTGGAATTTGGCTAAATTGATGAAATTAAGATGAAATTTCGAATTATGAAAGTGTGTATGAAACTTCCCTTTTGAGGAGCCAAAGCCATGAATGTGGAAAAGAAGGAAGGAAGGAGATTTAGTCATTTAAAATGTGCTTTTGGAAGATCAGTAATGTACACGGGGTAGAACACGGCCCATGTTGTACCCCGTGTTCTTCATCGAAGGTTGATCAGTAGGTTACACGAGGTGCGACACTCCCCGTATTTACCTCAGAACCGAAGGGCAATAAGATACACTGGGTATGACACGGCCCGTGTTTACCCCCATGTTCTTCTCTGAGCAATCCAGTGAAGCCTCGACGCAATCCAGTAAGAAACACGGCCCTTAACACGGGGTATGGGAACCCCGTGTTCTTTGTCAAGTGAACATTTTGGCTTTAATTCTTCAGGATTTGCACAATTTTGCCTTTGGATCCTTTTCTAATGCTCATATATGTCATTTCAAAGCCAAAAAACAAAATATAAGTATGCATTTATGCATCTATCAATGTGGAGGAAGTAAAGAATACATGAAGTATAAGGAAAATGATGATGTTCTAATAAGAACTATGATGTGTATTCATGTAGACTAAGGAGTGACAAGTTGAAAAGGCAAGAGGCATTATAAAGAAGTTTTAAGTGAGGGCAAAGGAAACATCACTATTGGAAGCTTTTAAAAGGTAGCTAGCTTTATCCTAAAGCTTTGTTTTCTATTTACATGATTTGTATTTTATGCCATTGTATGGAATGTGTATGAAATTGCTGTGTGCGCATTCCGGGAAGACAGTAAAATACTGTGTTAGGCTTATGGCTCGAGTTCCCCAGGATGATAATGCAATTGCTGTGTGCGGTACCTATGGCCCGATACCTCGGGAAGATAGTGAAATGCTATATGTTAGGCCTTTGGCCCGAGTACCCCGGGAAGACAGTGAAATGCTGTATATAGGCCTAGGTACGATTATCTGTGATGGCCATCTAGTTATTTATATAAGTCCTTGAATGGGCTTGATGATTGCTGCGTGCAGTGCATATTTCTTACAATGGTATTGAATGAGATGACAAATGATTAATTATTTTGAAATGTATATTTTATTTGCTTAAGGATCTGGAATGGCTTGATATATTTATGGTAATAGCTAGCTACTAGGAAACTTTGTTTCTTATGTTTTTGTCTTGTTACTAACCATTCCAGGTGATGCTTCCAAAGGCTCTCACGATAGAGGAGAATGATGTTTTGAAATTGTATTAAAATGTTTATATAGTTGGTGATGTAATATGTGATGGATGTACACTTTGTAAGTTGAACGTTTTGTATAATTACATGACTCTTGCCTATGTTGTATGAAATACAAGAATTTAAGGTATTATGAACTAGTTTAGAGTAGAAGGTAAATTAGTATGCGATAATTATCTATTTAATGAGAATTAAGGTGTTAATAAGTAAGAAAGTTCACACATTGATCTTTCTGTCGACCCATACCAATTCCTTAGACAAATTGAGAAAATTGGAAGAATATTGGGTTGTTCAGAAATGATACTGATTGAGCTAGTAGGCTATCAATTAAATGATATAGCTTACTATTAGTACATGTAACATATGGATCAAAAAAGCATTTATGCTCCTCCCCTAACTTGGGAATAATTCTATAATGACTTGGTGGATTAATTTTTGCCACTAAGCATCTGAGAAGCCAAAGCCAGAGAATTTGAGCGCCTCACTCAAGAAGATATGACTATTCCAAAATATGATGGTCAGTTTACATAACTCTTGAGATATGCTACTTATTTGATACCTATTGAGAAAGCCAAAGTTGAAAGATTTGTCAATGGGCTTTAAGACTACTACTTTCATTGTGTAGTTGTTACTAAAGTGACCACCTATCAACAGGCACTGAACCAAGCAATTAGGATGGAGATTCGACTACAGGAAAAAAGAAAAGCAGAAAAAAAATCTTCAAGTAAAAAGAGAAACAAATTTAAAGAAAGAAGTAATAAGAAGATTAAAGGAGTTGCATCAACTTCCAATACACTATCTAGAAGCATTAGAGGACAATTTGTTAAAGGACCTCAAAGTCAATAGAATTTTCAAAGTAGAAGTGGCAGAAATAAACCAGGATTTTTGAGGGTAGGCAGCCAGAGGGTCTCATCCCCTTTTCAACAAAGAGAAAGCTTCTCTTATTGCTAGCAATGCAAAAGAGCCCATCCAGGAAGATGGATAATTTGTTTCCAATGTGGGAAATCAAGACACCAAGTTAGAGAATGCATGTCCAGAGTGACTAATAACAATAACCAAGCAGCACAAAATGTAAAATCAGCAAAAGTACCAGCAATGCCTAATAAGAAGAATAAAAAATAAGAAGCTACTGGATTACAAGCATGAGTGTTCGTTATTACATGAGAGGAGGCAAAAACATCTAATAAAGTAATGATAAGTACGTTACTAATTGAAGGATAAAATGCTAATGCTTTATTTGATCCTAGTGCTACACATTCTTTTATATCTCATAATCTAGCAAAGAAAATACCTAAACCTATGCGCCCCTTAGATCAAATAATAATAATATCTACTCTTGTAGGAAAGGAATTAATTGCTCAGAATGGCATAGATAATTGCACTATAGTTATAAACTAATACCCCACTAAGGTTAAGTTAGTGGTAATGGAGATAGGATATTATGACATCATTTTAAGGATGAATTAGCTTTCAAAATACCATGCTAGAGTAAATTGTTATCACAAAGTAGTAACTCTTGAACCTAATGAAGGTGTGGAAATAACTTTTCAAGGAAAAAGAAAAACAACAACCCCACCTATTATAGCTTGAACTAAGGTGTGAAAATTAATGAATAAAGGCTGTCAAGTATGGCTAATGGCCATAAGTGGAAAAGAAAAACAAGAAACTAAGTTAGAGGAAGCTTATATGGTAAAGGAATTCCCTCACGTATTTTCAGATGACTTACCTGGATTACCACCCAATCAAGAAAGAGAGTTCATAATTGATCTCATACTTGGGACAAAACCCATTTCGATACCACCTTACCGAATGGCACTAACAGAGTTAAATGAATTGAAGAAACAATTGCAAGAACTATTAGACAAAGGATTCGTTCAACTAAGCACTTCACCATGGGGAGTACCAGTACTATTCGTGTAAAAGCAAGATGGATCGTTATGAATATGTATCAACTATTGATGATTGAATCAAGTAACGATAAAAAACCATTATCCCTTACTAAGGATTGATGATCTCTTTAATCAATTACAATGAGAAAAATATTTTTCCAAAATTAATCTCCATTCGAGTTACCACTAACTAAAGATCTGAAAAGAAGATGTTCCAAAAACTGCTTTCAAAACTCGTTATGGCTACTATGAATTTTTAATGATGCCTTTTGGATTAACAAATGTGCCAACAACTTTCATGGACCTTATGAACAGAGTATTCAAGCCTTTCTTGGATAAGTTTGTGATTGTATTTATTAATGATATTCTATTATACTCAAAAGGTGAGGAAGAGCATAAACAACACTTGCAAATTATTTTACAAACATTGCAAGAGCACTAACTATATGCAAAATTTTTGAAATGTGGGTTTTGGATGACCAAAGTACATTTCCTAAGCCATGTGGTGTCAGAAGAAGGCACACAAGTGGATCCATAAAAAGTTGAAGCAATGGTAAATTGGCCATGGCCTATGAATATTACAGAGATTCGAAACTTCCTTGGAATTGTTAGTTACTATCGGCATTTTGTGAAGAACTTCTCAAAAATAGTGGCACCATTGACCAAACTAACTCATAAAGGTGTAAAATTTGCATGGAACAATAGGTGTGAAAAAAGCTTTTAAAAGTTGAAGAAATGTTTGACAATAGCTCCTGTATTAACTTTACCTTCTGAAATTGAAGGATTCATTATTTATTATGATGCTTCATGAATTAGCCTAGGGTGTGTCTTAATGCAAAATGGAAGGGTTGTCACCTACGCCTTAAGACAGTTGAAGAAGCATATAGAAAATTACCCCACACATGATCTGGAAATGGTTGCGATAGTGTTTTCTTTTAAAATTTGGAGGAAATATTTATATGGTGCCACTTGCGACATATATACTAATCATAAAAGCTTAAAAAATATTTTTGATAAAAAAGATCTAAATCTAAAATGGAGGAAATGGATGGAACTCATCAAGAATTATGGTTGCTCAATTTACTGTCATCCTAGCAAAGCTAATGTAGTAGCTGATGCATTGAGTAGAAAAGCTCCAAGGAAAAAGGGATGATCCCAAACAATAAAACTCAAAGGAAAGATTGCATGTATATGAATTCAATCCACAATAGTGAAATGAATCAAAGAAGAACAACCAAAAGACCTTGATTACGAGAAATTGAAATAAATAGCAGAATCAAAAGAAGAGTCTAAATTGAGTATAGACCCTACTGGAGGCATTAGGAGAGAAGGATGATTGTGGGTTTCGCAAAACCTCAGAAGAGAATTTATGAGTAAAGTTTATGAATCATCATATACGATGCATCCAAATGCCACAAAGATGTATCAAGACCTAAAGAACTACTATTGGTGAGAAGGAATGAAGAAAGACATATATGATTTCGTAATAAGATGCTTAACATGTTAACAAGTGAAAACTAAACATCAACGGGCAGTGAGATTTGATCAAAACCTACATATTCTTCAATGGAAATAGGAAAGCAACACAATGGATTTCATAGTTAGACTACCATGAATAGGGAAAGGCTATGATTTGATTTAGGTTATTGTTAATCGTTTAACCAAAACTGCCTATTTCTTGTGAGTCAAGATGATGTACACGACATCACAATACACGTAATTATTTTTAAACAAGATTATTGTACTACATGGGGTTTCTATTACAATTATCTCTGATCATGGGGCATAGTTTACATCACACTTTTGGTAATCATTCCAAGAGGCATTAGGTATGCAACTGCACTTTAGTATCGCATTACACTCACAAACTGATGGACAAACTAAGCGTACTATTTAAATACTAAATGACATGTTAAGAGCATGTATGTTAGAATTCGAGGGTAGCTAGGATAAATACTTACCATTAATGGAGTTCACTTATAACAACAACTATCAAGCTAGTATTCAAATGGCACCATTCGAAGCTCTTTATGGAGGAAGATGCAAATCTCTAATTGGATGGTTCAAACCTAGGGAAATCAAAGTCTTGGGACTATATTTGGTTAAGGATGCCATCCAACAGTTGTAAACCATTAAAGATAAATTACAAATAGCTCAAGATTGACAGAAAGCTTATGTTAATGCTCGTCGGCAAGATCATGAATTTCAAGAAGGAGAACATGTATTCTTAAAGGTTTCACCAATGACCGGAATTATGAGATTCAACAAGAAACAAAAGCTGGCATCGTGATATATTGGACCTTTCTTAATTACAAAATGAATTGGTAATGTAGCATATCAACTTAAGTTGCCAAAGGAGCTAAGTGCAGCTCATCCAATATTCCATGTGTCTATCCTAAAGAAGTACATTCCCAATAAGTCATATATTTTGAAAGAAAAACCATTTGAAATTGCTCAAAAATTAACATATAAGGAGCGACTTGTAGCAATAGCTGATCGACAAATACAAAATTACGATCTAAAGAAATCCTAATAGTGAAAGTGGTATGGGAACGACATGGAGAAAAAGAAACCACTTGGGAGGCAGAAGAAGTAAGAAAGATAAATATCCTAAGTTGTTTAACAACCCCTAAAAAAATTCGAGGACGAATTTTAATTAAGAGGAAGAACTTGTAATAGCTAAATATTTTGATTTATTAAATAAATAAAACTATTAGATAAAAGTATGAAAATATGACAAATGTATTGCAATGTAAATTTTTCAAAGAAATTAAATAAATAATTTTTAGAAAATATTTGAACACATTTAGAATTTTTCATAAAGGAAAAGTGCAGAATTGGAAAGGTATTATAATGGCAAATGTGTAAATTTTTACAAAGTGGAAGGGCAAATTGAAAACTAATTTATGAGGACAAGTATGTAAATTTTTTAAAAGATAAGGGGCAAAATTGGAAAAACTATTTATGAGGACAATTATGTAAATTCTTGAAAAAATAAGGGGTAAAATTGAAAAATAAAAATAAAATTTTCTTCAAAAAAATAATTAATAAATAGTGAATGGTGGTGACAACACTGCCATTAGGGGGGAGGGGGGATGGCCTTATGGCCGAAAAGGAAGAAGGAGGAAAATGGAAGAAGAAAGAGGAAGTAGAAAGAAAAAGTAGAAAGAAAAAGGAAGAAGAAGAAAGAAGAGAGAGAAAGAGAAAATTAGTTATGAATTTAGAGGTATCCTTGAGATAGTTAAAATGAGTTCTATTTACTCAATTTCTAATTTAATTTTTTTCAATAATTTATAATAATTGTGTTTAAATTTAAATAATTTCAATTAGGCTTAAATTTTGTTTAGAAAAATTACAAAAATTATGAATAGAGGATTGTAGTTTTAAATTTTTCATTTAATTTTATTAGTAGTGTTATAAGCAAAAGAATTAGCAATATAATTGCTAATTTAATTATTGAACGTGATAAATAAATTATTTATGTTTGAAATTGTGTATATGATTATTTTATAAAATATGCTTATGCATAGGAAATTGTAAATTTCTTCAAAATTATAGGCTATTGTTATATTTAAGTTATAGAAAAATTTTGGTGGGAGGTATATTAGCCATACCTTAACCCTTCAAAGGAGTAACCCTATAAAAATGGTAGATTTTACTTGTGTGGAGGAGTTTTAGCTTAGTGCTAGTATATTGGAGAGTGGGATAAGGCTGAAATGGAGAGATAAGGCTGGGGCGTGAAGGATAAGGTTGGATGGGAGGTACAAGGTGGAATCTATACCTTCCCACCATACCCATTAGCATAATAAACATTAGAAGTATGTTAGGTTTGAATTCGATTAAATTGATCAAGTTAGATTATGTTAATAGACAATTGTTGTTAGTTAAATATTCATGAGAAAAATGGTAAATTCTTTATAAAATCGTTTTAGAAATTGGAATGTAAATAAACTCATTGAGTATTTAAAATACTCATTCTATTGTTGTTTTAAATTTTTACAGGTGGATCCCTAAATTATATGTGATCATTGGTATACCATGTATTTTAAGCTGTTAGATATTTAGAGTATAGTATTTTAGTAGTAGAACACTACTTGATGTTTGTATAAGTTATGAAATAGTACTTTTATTTTTATCTATAAATATAATTGATCTTTATATATATCAGTTTATTAGTATTATTGTTTTTGGTTCGAAATGAGATAAAATTTGAAAAAAAGCTTGTGGATATATTATAGGATTATGATATATTCATGCTGGTCACGATTTCCAACTTGAAAATTTAGGTTGTGACACTTTGGAACGATTTACTTATGCCCTCCAATGGTGGTCATGCCCATTGGTCCGACGAATGGCTTTGCCCTCCGGTTCCAATAAGGCTTCTCCCACCAAATTAGTTGTTAATTCCTTCATACCACTAAACAGTAAGGTTGCATCTCTCGATGGCACTACTATGAATGAATGCATAAGCATCCCTCAATGGCACTATTATGAATGAATTCATAACCAACATCCCATGCATACCAACAAGTAAGATAGCCTACTTGGCACAAATGCTTGAGCTTGACGTACTAATCCTCGATCACCTTATATGTACCATTCCCTACCTTACTGGCTTTTCGAGATAATCCAATCTCTTGCACCCCTCTGGTCAAGTCTTTGGCAATGCTACCACTGAGTTTATGAGAATGATAGCTTCGTATATACTGCATATCATTGGGCAAGCCACATCAAAACCTATTTTGCCTGCCCAATTTTGGCCATATGGTGCAAATCGAGCTCTGATACTAAAATCTCATAGGCCGGTAGCTCTCCAGCCAAAATCGTACAGTCTATGCTGGCCACTCTTGGTGAGCATGCTGGCTTTCCTTCATTACAACCCTCATTTGGCACACTTGGTAGAGATAACAGGACATCGAAGACTTATCATCCATACAATAAGTCCCATGTACAACATGTCCACACACCAATATCACACCAATATCGTATGTTGTTAAAACATTCTCGTATACTGGACTGCAAGATCCTTCCGTACAGGAAGCCTGTGGGTTATTTAGGCCGAAGGGATAATTAAATAGGGAGAAGGACACTTTACTTGATTGGTTTATGCCTCATTCCATAGCTTTAAGTGTGTAAAGGGATGGCTATAAGTTAACACACTCTATTCCTAGCTTAATATCTAGGCACCCTATTGGCCCTCGGAGCACTTCACCCCCTTAAAGAGTATTTTGAACTAAAGTCCAAATGATAAAAGATGATATACTTTTTCTGAACTGTCATAAGTCCTTTTTGCCATGCTTCGAGTGTCTAATTCACTCAAAAACCACTTGACATGAAGATAATGATGCGAGGATTACGAAGACAAGCTTTTTAGGTTCCTTCGAATCCTTAAACCTTTCAAAATAACCAAAATACCCACAAACTTGAGAAAATCGAGAAAAATAATACACTAGCTAGATTGATCTCAAATTACAACCATAAGACCATCACAACATGCTGGATTTTTCCTCGAAGTGTCATCTAAATCTGAGCACATTTGCCTATCGAACTGTCATGATTGTCAGCTTGTGATAGTTAGCAGCAATATATTGCTAGATACTGCTCACTATTTATAGTCCATTGATAGGTCATTACTAATGTAGTAAGAACCTCTAGGATCACACAAAAAGGGTAGGAATGAGATGATAATTAATTAGGTTTTATTTGGATTAAAATCCTATTAATTAGGCTTGTTATTTAGTGTATATATATTATCAAAGTAATAATATATTATTCACATAACATATATTTTATTATGTGATATTATCTGAAATTAAAGTAATATTAAATAATTATGCCATTTAATATTAGATAATTATATTATGTGATAATGTTATTATCTAATAATATTTAATTATTAATATTAAAGTAATGTTAAATAACTAACAAATAAACCTTATCTTTCCTCACTCTCACCATGATAGGAGTAAGGTATTGTGGTTAAGTGGAATTAAAATTGGAGGTGGTTTCCCAGTAAGACTAAGAAAGTGGCATGTCTTTAGATTTATAAAGGGGCATGAAGACGTTATTGTTTTATGCAAAAATAAAATAAAATTTCCACCAGGAAAATTGCACAAAACCTTAAAATTACACTAAACCTTAGTCCCTTATAAGATAGATGTTTCCTAGTAGATTTGTGAATGTTAAGAAGTCATTATTCACTTTGTGTGGATATCATAGAAGGATTATCACTTAATTATGTTCATGATTCAGATCTACACTTTAAAAGCTAATCCTTAGTTCTTGATCTATGTCCCTATGCATTGATTTTAGGAAAGTTTCATCTATAATTTTTTAAAAAATTTATTGTGCTTAAGTATTTGTGAAATCTAATAGAAAATTATAATGGACTATCAACGAGCTCTTTTCAATCATTACATAGGTCGAGGAAGACATGAAGAAAGGAAAGGCTTAAGTAGTTAATTACACCTCACATGGCTCACATTCAAAACATGGTGGAAAGTTTAATAAAAAAACTATTAATGGTCATTACAACCATGGAAAGTAGAAAGGTAAGAAAGGTAAGTCTAGTGAACAATAAAAATATAAACCCAACAAGGCCCCATTCAAGGGTAACTACAAGTTCTGCAAGAAGTATGGGTATAGGAAAGTGGACTATTATAAATATAAGAAATAAGTTAAGATGAAAAGAAAAATACCTATCTAGCTTTAGTTTATTTTGAATTGAACATTGCTGATGTACCATTAAACTCTTAGAAGTTAGATATCGATTTAACCATTCATATAACTAATTATTTGCAAGCACTGACAAATATGAGGAAATCAAGTGAAGGAGAGTTAATTATGAAACTTGAAAATGGAGATAGAGTTGAAATGCAACACATAGGATCAATAAAGTTAAAGTTAAGGACGGGCATGAGCTTTTATTGAATATTGTAGTTTATGTATCTTCCATGAGAAAGAATTTAATTTCTATAGTTACTTTAGATTTTACAGGATACTTTTGTTATTTTAGAAATAGAAAAGTTGAACTATTTATAAATCCTTTATTATAGATATTAGTTTTATATATAATGGTTTATATAGAATTAACTTAGATTCTAATTTTGTGAACTCAATAAACTCTATTATGGGCAAGAAAAGGTGTTGAATTGATAAAAGATCTTTAATGTTATGGCATAGATGATTTAAGCACATCTCTGAAGAAAGAATTTGGACACTTTTAAAGGAAAAAGTACTTTGTGATCTAGACTTCTCAGATTTTGGAACATGTATAGATTGCATTAAAAGAAAACTTACAATTAGAACTAGAAAGGGTAAAAGAAGTAAAAAAAAGAATGTTCTAGAATTGATCCACATTGACATTAGTGGACCTATCATAACTAATGCTATAGAAGGTTACAAATACTCCATCATATTTATCAATGATTACTTAAGATTTAATTAGATGGAGTTGCTCAATAGGATATGTGAATTACTAGAAGTCTTCAAGTCATTCAAGGTGGCATTTGAATTGAAATTTGGGAAATAAATAAGGTATGTTAACTCTGATAGAGGTGATGAGTATTATGGTAGGTATGAAAAAAATAGGAAGAAACTATGGTCCTTTTACAAGATACCTTCAAGATTGTTGAATTCAAGCAAGTTACAACATGCTTGGAACATTAGATTAAAAAGGAATTGCAAAAAGGAGAAATAGAACTCTTGTAAATATGGTGAGATGCATACTAGCCTATACTTCACTACTAGAATTCTTATAGGGTGATGCATTGCGAACAATAGCATACATTCTAAATTAAGTTCCTAATAAGTCAATGCCTGAGACCTCTTATGAATTGTTGTACAGTAAGAAACTCATTTTAAGGCATTTTTGAGTTTAGGGTTGTAAAGTTAAAGTAAAGTCATGTATTCTATCCATAAGGAAGCTTGATTCTAAGACCATTAGTAGATACTTCATTAGGTATTGTAGTTGCTTAAGGGAAGCAGATTTTACTATTTAACTCATATGACTAAAGTAATTCAGTCTAATGAGCTATTTTCTTTAAGGATGAGTTAGACAATAGGAGCCAAATATCACACATAATGGATTCCATTTAAGATAGAACAATTGTTCCACTAGCACCAAAATTGGTAAGGTCATCTTTTGTTACTCTACTAGTAGATCAAATACAGTCAATGACAGAAGATATTGAACTAAATAAAGTAAATAAAGAAATTTTAGCAAGGAGATCTCATAGAGTTTGCAAATTGATAATTCCTAATGATTATCTTCTATATTTGTAGGAGCATGAATATGATATTAATGATGATACCAATCCTATAACCTTTTCTCAAGTTATATCTAGTTCATTCAATTCTAATTGGATAAATGCTATCAAGGATGAGTTAGCTTAAATGCATAAGAATTAAGTGTGGGATCTAGTAAAGCTTCCTACATGTTGTAAGCCAATTGGATGCAAATGGGTTTTCAAGACCAAGAGAGATGCACAAGGTGAAGTTAAGAAATGCAAGGCCAAATCGGTAGCAAAAGGCTACAACAAGAAGCAAGGTATAAACTATAAGGAAACTTTTTTTCTGATTTCAACTAAAGACTTGTTCCATGTTACCATAGTTTTAGTGGCTTATTTTGATTCAATGTTGCTTCAGATAGATGTAAAGATAGCCTTTTTGAATAGTGATCTATTAAAGACTATTTATATAAACCATGCTGGATGGTTTCCAAGAGGGGGAAAATAGCACCTTACATATCAGCTTAAAAAGTTAATATATGGCTTAAAATATGAAATGGACTAATGTATTTATATATTGATAAGTGTGGGCAATTTTGTTACTCCAGTATTATGTATGGATGATATTCTCCTTGGATGCAATGACATAAACCTACTGACTAAGACAAAACAAAAGTTATCTAAATACTTTGATATGAAGAATCTTGGAAATGCCTCTTATGCTCTGGAGATAGAGATCTATTGTGACAAATCCCAAGATTTACTTAGTTTGTATTGGTAAACTTACATTGAGAAAGTGCTAAAAAGGTTCTATATGCTAACCCACTTTCAGGTTATCAAACCCATTTTAAAAAGGGAAATTTTCTCTAAGTCCCAGTGCTATAAAAATGTTGTTAAAATAGATAAAATGAAAAGTATTCCATATGTGTTAGTTATCAATAGCTTTATATATGCTTAAATAGGTACATTTCTTGACAATGCTTACGCTATTGGTGTACTAAGGAGATACTTGGGTAATCTTGATCAAATACATTAGATTGCTACAAAAAAGTCATGAGGTATTTTTAGGGTACAAAAGATTACATGTTAAACTATAGGAGATTAGGAAATCTCACAATTATAAGCTATTCAGATTCAAATTTTGTTGGTTATCTTGTTGATCACATAAATCTACATCTAGATACATTTTTATTATGATAAGAGGAGCTGTGTCATGAAAAAGTGTTAAATAGTCCTTAACAGCAACTCCATTATGGAAGTAGAATATTGAACATATTTCTATAGATCATATGCTTGCAGATCCAATGAGTAAAGGCCTAGCGATAAGAATATATCATGATCATGTAATCAATGTGGGATTAGTTAAGTCTTTTGATGTTTTCAATTAGTGGGAATACTACAATATAAATTATTTTCTTGAGATATATATAAATGAAATATTTATGTTTTGTCATATATTGTGCTCATTTTTAGTATGGCTTATTTGTGAAAACATTTAGACCTTGTCTCAATACTGTATTGAGAACTATGATTCTCATTTAGGACCTTGGGTGGATATTTCAACTCAATGTATAAAGATTTACATATGTTATCATAATTTGTTACATAAATCTTATTAAGCACAATCTTGTTATGTATACCCCTATCGAATATTTTATATGGTTAGTGAGGTGTAAGTGTACAGTATATATATTTCATTGGTATCCTTTTTAGGTACTATGTTTTATGTTATTGGACATTTATAATCTCAATTTAGATCAATGGGTGTAAAATTGCTATAGTTTTCTTTTACATCTTATTAAAGTAGCCACCATTGTTGAATTACATAGTTCAAGTGGAAGATTATTGGATTTTCTATTATGGACCTATTAATTCAATAATAAAACTCAATATTAAAGTAATTGTATAGTTTGGGCCAAGTGATAATCTAATCTAATAGTATGGTAATAGGTAGTTTTTGGTAATGGGTTAACCTATTAATATTACATTATAAATAAGGGTTATTACTCCAAAACCCTAAGATTGATTTTGAACACTCACCATCAATGTCAAAAAAGCCTCTCTAATCAAGTTCTCATATAGGATTGATAAAAGCAATGAACTTTTATTGGAGTCCATAATGAAGATTAATCATAAATAGTTTATGACCTATAGCAAATCTAAATTCCTCATTCATGTTAAAATGGATTCATCAAGTAATAATAAATTATTTTATCCAAATTTAATATTATCATTTCACATGATTTGATTAACATTATTACCTTGTAAAGCTTTAATTTTTAGCACTCCACGACTGGGAATGCTAGGAAATTGTGAGCTCTTGTGGGAATTGATGGTTTTCACGGGAATTACTATATGGATTGTTTGGGAAGTTCATAACACTATAATTTGTGAAGGCATCACAATGCAGTTAAAAATTATGCTTGTGAAAATTGAATAGGAGCTCATAATTGAATGAAAAAGAATCCTGGCCGCTATAATGCAATCATAGGTGGGGCATTAAGCTTTCAACCTAAACACGAGTAAGCTTAATTCACTAGAAAGCCCTCTCTTTGACTTGATGAAACTAAATATAGATGCATGAAGTGCCCAGGGATATGCCTTATATGTTATTCTAGCATAAGATTATAAGGGAGGAGTTTTAGGACTCTGATACAATAATTACAAATGCTTATTAGCCCTATTTATGGAACTACTAGCAATCTATAAAGTCATCATTATTGCTAATAATTTCTCAAACAAGAACATCCAATTGGAAAATGTCAGCAATGTAGTGGTTAAACTGTCATTGGGAATGGTTACCTACCTTAAGGAGGTATCATCTATTTTTGAAATGGTCATGAGACTGCTAACAATTTCTCAAAACATCAACCTACTATGGTGTCTACAGAGTTACAATGTTGCTACTTATAAAGCAACTAAGTAGCTCAATCAATCAATTTTGGGATATGACAAAAGGGTGTTTAACAAATGGGTTGAATTAGATTAGGCTAAAATCTGCATGAACCTGCTCCATTTAGGCCTAATCCATTTAAGCGCATTTTCAAATGGGTCCATTTTAGATGGCCCGATCCGAATCAATCTACAAGCAGGGCTCCTTTTAATTTTAATTCATATTTTATTTTTATTATTTATTATATTTATTATTTTATTTTTATGTTTATAAAATTTATTTTACTTTTTATATTTATTAATTTTATTATTTACTTTTATTTTTATTATATTTAATTATTTTATGTATTTATGTTTCATTTTTAATAATTAAATTGTATTTTATATTAAATTATAATGTAAAAATAATGAATAAGTTATTTTTTAAATGTAAATGTTATTTATATTATTAAATATGAAATTTAAAAAAAATGAGTTAGCCCATTTAGACTTGTAAATCAGTTCAGTCTGTTTCGGTCTGCAACCCACATGAACCAACTCATTTAGGTCCATTTTTTAGTGGGCCTAAATTTAGGGGGTTCGATTTGTGAAAAATTCCATTTGTCTTATTGGCTTTTAGCCTATTAAGTACCCCTACTTGCATATGTTAATTTTATCTTTAAGAACATTTTATGCAACTCTTTGTAAATGTCTTTTCCATTTCATTGAATTGACATCTTTTCAATAGAAAAATACAAAATAATTACAATTTAAATTATTTTTGAAAAGAAAGATGATTTTGCCTAGACAAAATTTTTTAATATTATTATGTTATATGCATCTAATAACAACCAAATAATTATATGATTTTATAGTTTTAAATTTCATTCATTATTAGTATAAATCAATTTTAGCTCATCAATAACTCATATATTGTCACATCAATAAAAATCATTAAAATTTTCTTATTGTTGAAAAAAGTCATTAATTAATATTACCCTTTTAATGACGCGTTGTCTTCTTACTTACTAACAATTAATCAACTTTAAATTCCAAATTTATACCATCAAATCACTTATAAATTAAATAACAAACATTCCATTCATGAGTCTATCATATAAAGGTGTTCTTAGGCCCAGTCATCAAATTTTTTTATATATAATTGCATGAAATGTAATAATCAAAACTTAAGTTTAGTCAAATGTTTTCTAAAAGAAAATTGACATAGCCTTACTTGTTAAATTTGTATGAGACTTAAACCCTAATTCAAAAGTTTAATTATTTTATTTTTAAATTTATTTTAAAAGAATTAATATTTTAAATAAGAAATACATATCTAAATAGATAATAGGATATCTAAACATGTAAAATATTTAATTATATCAAATTAAGTATTTTATGTTAAAACTAATTGGATATAACTACTTTTAATAATATATAATTATATTAATAAAAAATTATATAATTAGGCTTAATGAGGTAAGGCTAGGCCTATAAATCATGACCAAAGATTGACCTAAATTCCAATTGAGTTATGAAAAAAAAGCTCAATTAGTATTCGAATCATAAAAAGAGAATTTAAAGGGTTAGCTTATCGGGTGGGACGACTACAAACAGGCTTGATAGTATGCTATCATGCCTCCTTATCATATTTAAATATTATATTATCATATCATCCATATACACCCTTAAATTTTAGGCTTAATTTTTTAAAGATAATTCATGATTTATAAGTTTGTATCCATATTTACAGCCACAAGATACAAGATTCTTTGTGCTTTGGCTACTGGATTGCAACCAAACCTTAAAATCTAATGATAAGTTTGGACAGAACGGAATAGATAGAAAATGATAGCAAGGAAGGCTATTAGATAATCTTTCTCTTATTTTAGAGTTTTAATGAAAAATGTTAAGGAAATGAGGGATTATGATTATTCCTCTAACATCCTTCATTACTGCTAATATTTTTGTTTGTTTCCAATTTAAAAGATTTTCTAAATATTTGAACAAGGAAAATAGAAGTCATATCTTAACAATTCATTTTCTTCCCTTTGTTTTTCTTTTATTCTCTTTTTTGTTGTCTTTCCTTTTCTTCCTCCCCAAACTCTAGTATCTAATTAGCTTGTAGCAATGGTAGGTTGATTATTTCAAAACAATTATTTTTTTAATTAATTTAAATTTATAAAATGTGTAATTAAGTAGATAAATGCTTACATTTGTCAACTAGGGGTGTTTGCAAGAAGAGATAGATAAATGACTAAAGTGTTATCAGTGAGTTGAGCATAAATTGTTTGTTCTTTTATTTGAATAAATTGCAAACCAAATCTACCAATTATTATGATTTTTTTTATAGAACTACCATTGCCCTTAAGCTATGGTGTTAGTGGATTCCTTTTAATTGAGCTCACATTCCTTTTATATTTATTGTTTGGTATAAAAAAAGATGTTTATGTGTTGTATTTGTTAAATTGTTGCATCTCAAACAATATTGTCATTAACTTTACCTATTTGACATGTAAACCTTTTTTTTTAGACTAGGAAAAATTGCAAACAAGTCCAAGAATTAGGAAGAAAAAGATACTATTGTTGGATAGAGAATGAAAATAGAAACAAAATTAATCAAAAATTAAAATGAGAAAATCGTGAAAAATAGACAAAATCAAAGATAAAGATGCAATTTCATTGTCATCTCTCTCTTATCAACAAACAACATGGCAAAATGTGCAAATTCTTTCGTTGGATTCATTTATGGTAAACTAGAATAATGTTTTGTTTTAGCTTTAATTATTATGGTACATGGTTCTAGACTAGCAAATTTCAAGACTTGTACTTTAAGAAATCGGAAAGCTATGCTTGCAAGTTTCTAAAGTAATGGAGTAACCAATTAAACTAGATGAATTTGGGTTGAAGAATAATCAAGATGATTGAAAGAGGTTAAGAATAGGCTCTTTTTTTCTTCAAAAAAAATACTATTACAACAATGGCAATGGCTTCATCGTTGGAATCTTAACATAAGAAATAGATGGATTTATGTAACAAGTTTGGTTTCTATCTTTGGGGTAGTAATTGAGGTACGTTTAAAATAAATAAAACTAATACACCATATTGTTGTTCATTAATGATCAACATGAATAATATACAACATCAGTTCCATAATAATAATTGACATGCACTATAAGAGAACTTGCATTTAGAGATGAAAATTAGTGATGAATGTAGTAATGGAATATCCCTTAGTAAATGAGAACTCAGCAGTCAATTTTACATTGTAAAGTTAGCAATTGACATGACATCATTTGTCAATAATTTCGTTATTAATTTATGAGATTTTTATAATTATTCATCTTAAAACCAAATCCATTTCTAAATTATCATTAAATTTTACTAAAGCCTTAGTGACAGATTTAAAAAAATTAAAATTTGAATTACTAATTGACTTAGTAATGGATATGTGCACAAAAATTTCAAATTTTGTTTAGCGATGTGATGAAATTTTTTATTAATTAGCAATGGAAATATTAATGGAACTTTTAGTGTTTATTGGTATTTAAAATGCATTATTTTATTAAAGTGTGCTAGTGGAAGAAAATTTCATTGCTATATTGGACTCTATATTAATTCATGATGCCAAATCCCTACTTTCCCCTTTCCCTCTTCTTTTTCAATTCTTCAGTGCTCGTTGTTGTTGCTACTGCTAATTCACATTGTGCGCTCAAATTTGCTACTGTTGCTACTTATTTAGCCATTGTAGCATCCACTTTTGCTATCTATTATTTCTATTGTTTGGTTGAATTTTTTGTCCATTCATGATTTTAGGTAATCTTAGAATTTAAGTTTTTCAACAAATTCATCTTTTCTTTATTATGTATTGAATTTCTAATTAGTGGCTTTGCACTTATTGAGATTCTATCAATTAAATGATAGAGATTCTACTTGAGAGGGTTCCGTTTAGGGAATAAGAACTTCATAGGGTTCTGTTTGGTTACCCAGAGAAATGTTGATTTTTTTTTTAATTTTTGCACTACATGTTACTTTTTACATGGCCTAGGCATATGAAAAATAGATGGTTTCATGTTTCGCATTTTCTCTACTTGTGTTATGTTCTCATCGATTTGGTATGATTGTGTTATTAAATTTATGATGAATTCTAGCTAACTTAAATTGCTTATGAATAATGATACTAAGTTAGTAATATAAAGAAGCAATAATTCTAGTCTATTTTTCCTTGTTCATTTTATGATCCACTAATGAAAATAAAGCTCATATTAGTTTATTGATGATATTTCAATTTTAGTTTCTATGGCTTCCTCCAAAATGGAATGGAAAAGTTGGAAAATGATGTGAATTTTGATTATGGGTAGGCTGATGTGCAAGTCGAAATAACTTTATGACAAAGTATATAAGAATTTACATAGTATATTAATATTTTTCAAACAACTTATAGTAGTGAGCTAATTAATCTAGATGGAATTCATTTTAAATAAATTATAAAACATATATTTGAAAGTATTGCCTTAGGTCAATTATAGTTCCATCCAACTTCATTTCTAGCTATTTTAAACAATTTATAAAATGATGGATTATTAGTGGAAGTTTTAAAGTAGGGTTGGCCTTATTAGATAAATATGGAAAGTTTAATTCCATATAAATTGTTAATAAACTTGTCTACATTGTTCTTCAAAAATAGAGGTAAATAGATATTTCTAATCTAACTAAACCACTGCAAACTGACATGGTTAGTTAAAATTAGTTAGAATAAGTCATTCGGTTGATTTTGGGTGCATTTTTTCTTTGAGCACTTGAGGATGGTTAGATGGAGCTGAGCCCCTTAATCGAACCTAACTTATCAATGCCCAACCTAATCCATACTAACATAAGTAATATTATGGTATGAATTTTAGTTAAATTCCTTAAAAGTAAAAGAAAATGAATATTGAAGTAAAAGCACATATGTATGATGACATTAGGCATTTGAATACCACTTGGTAAGATACATTATTATATGAACATATCTATCCTCAAATATCTCTATCTCGATTATGCAGTTGCCTTAAACTAGGTTCCTTTTTATCTCGATTATGGCTTTCTAACAACATAATGCTTTGCAATTCACTTTTGGGATGATCAGTGAAAGTTTAAATTGTAGAAAATTCATACAAAGAAATATGGTTAATTCTTGGTGTTATTTTAGATAATGTGTGACTTTTTGTGTTTTACAAAATTTATCTCTTATGTAACATGCAATGTTGTAAGGTACTATGTTAATTAGTTCATGCAGATCTAGTAGATTCACTCTAGCAAGGGTAGTAATTGCATTATCAAAGGCCATATTTATGCTCATCCATTCCAGATCTATCTACCAAGGTTAGGTTGCACCCACTAACTCCCATGCTTAAGTTATAGATATCCCTACAATCACCTAGGTATAAGTTTTAGGCTTTCCTATCTCATTTTAACCATGCTACCCTTTTCAATTCCCTTACCTATGGCCTCACTTAGTTGGCTGCATAACACTTAGCTTCTCCTCAAAGATAGCCTTTAGCAAATCCCTAAAGTAAAGACCTAGATAATGATTGGATTTTAGTGCATTTTAAGGATAATTCATAAGAATTTTGCACATCTAATTATTTATTTGTAATAAGTAATTGTATTAATATTTATTAATTTATATGAATGTTTAATCACCTTGTGTCTTTAGTTGTAGTTTGATTATTGCATCCATCATCGTCCTATTAAGAAAATAACTAGGGTGATTTAGGAGTGCTTCCTAGAGCCAACCTTTAACTACACCACCATCTCACCATAGCTTAAAGACAAGCGATTCAAGTTATCAGTGGTATTTATTTTTTCCATTTTATAATTTAATTTTATTCAAATTTCCATCAATATTTTGTATTCTAATAATCATATATTAGTATTTATAACCTAGTTTATCAATTTTTGTAGGCCATGTACAAGTGGCATCCTAAGGACATGTATATGACAAAAAAATTATATTTCCCACAAGGCTATTACCAATTATAAAGGCATGATGGATTGAGCAAGGAAGGGCTTACCAAAGAAGCCTAAGTGGATGTTTGAGCACATTTCTGAAGATCTTAAGAGGAAATGGGCTAAAGATGCTAACTTCAAGAGAAAATAAGAGGTTAAAAAAAGAAACAAGATGTCTACTTTTAGAGGGAGTTTGCATATTGGTGATTCCATCTCCATTTTAGAGCATAAGAGGAAGATGAAAAGTTTTAATTAGTTTTAGTTTAAAATGTTAATTTTAGCATAATTCCATTCATTGCATACTATAACCTTATTTTATTTTTCATGGCATTTTAGGAGAAGGAATTAGGTCTGATGCCTATTGATCTAAAGGTGTTCATAACTTTGCTTTATTTTTCATGGCATTTTAGGAGAAGGAATAAGGTTTGAAGCCTACTAATCTAGAGGTGTTCCTCTACACTCACACTTATCTTAATTTAGAGGGTTACCAAGCATTTGTAGATAAGAGATTTGAGAGGACCTAGGCAAGATTTTATCCATATTTTTTGTTATATGCATCCATATTGTTGATTTTATCCATGAAAATTATCCAATGTTCAAATTTTATTTTGTAATAGGAGTATTCTAGGATGGTGAAGGCACAATCTTCCTAGGTATTTATTGATGAAGTGAGATAAGGCTAACACAAGTTGATAAGACCTTAATCTTGATGGATGCAATAGGTAGCTAGAACAAAAGGAGTCACTTTTATGGCATGAGATTGCAAGCTCACAAGGCTACTAGGCCTTCATCTACCATTATTAGATTTACTTTGTAGCCTTAACTAAAGAAGCTAGAAAGCATTATCAAGAAGCATAAGGAGGAGCTTATAATAGCTCTACAAACTATCATAAAAGTACAATAGCAACAACTTTAGAAGATACTTGATCTAATTGAGGAGAACATATGCATGATAGAATGTTTATACCAAAGGATGCGACATGGTAGTTCAACACCTCTACTACTACTAAGTAACTAACATGGTAGTTTAACACCTCTACTGCTACTAATTAACTAAGGTGTCAACTGCTAGTAGTAATTGTGGTTTGCAAGTTTTTATTTTTTTTTATTTTTATACCTATGTAGGATTTATTTGATTTTCATATGAATATTGGATTCTAGTTTTTTATTCCTTTTATGTTATATAAATAAAATATTGACATTTAATTTTATTTTATAAATTTCAATTCTAAAATTTAATTATTTATTATTGATTGTGTATTTTATTTAAAAAATCTAATATAAGTTAGCATGTTAATAGCCAAGAACTTTAACTAACATTTCATATAGTAGCAATAAGTTTATGGATACAACATTGCTAATTTTGCGAAAATTTCCCATTATAGCAATGGAACTAGCGATAGATTAACAATTACCAATGGATGTATTTGTTGCTAAACATTAAAGTAAGGACAAATAGTTAATCAATAATATAAGTATTAGTGAAAACAAAGCCATCATTATTTCCTTTCATCATTTTGTTTTGTTTGTCATGAATCACAAAATTAGTGATAGAAATGGAAATAAGTGTTAATTAAAGATGCAAAATTTTATCGCTAATTGATTTATCAAAGCTCTATTTACCATATTTTTTAATCCACCATTAAATCTATCACTAGGCATTTTGGTGACAAATTTCTCTTTCTTAGCGATGAATATTTCCATTGCTAATTGTTTTTTTCTTGTAGTGGTGAAAAAGTAAAATTATGTCCAAGCAATTAAAGCAAAAAATTGATACAACAGAATTTCATGTTAGTTTTATTATACAACTAATGTAGAAAATAAAGCTATCATTAGTCTTATGAAATCCATTTTAGTTTATAATTGATTTGGAATACTTAAATCATGTCATTTTGCTCTCCTTTAAACTTGTGAAAATGAAAGCATGAGTTAAAATTGGAAGTTTATCCTAATCCCAAATTATGGATATATTATACAGTGAGAGTATCTTCCTTGAGAAAGAGAGAGTTCCTTATGGAGTGATCAACTAATTGATTTTCTTTTGTAATTAGAAGTTCGTTGGAATTTCTTCTCATAAAAAAACACCTTAGCTTGAGTTTAACCAATTATTTACTCTTGTTGGCATCTTTCTCTCAACAATAAGATTTGTTTGAATTCCTCAATTATCTTCTAAATCTAATTAAGAATGTCTATTTATTGTGTATTATGTTAATTTATTTGGATTCTTTATTCTTGATCTCATTATTTAGGATTTTGGGTGATGTGGGTTTCTTAAATAAAAGGTAGTAAATTTCATTGTTACAAAAGTAAATTAATAGGTATTTTTATGCAAAAAGGACAAAATGATATAAGTAGTTCAAACAATACATGATATCGCCAAAATTTAATGGCATAATTTAGGTAATAATTTTTTCTTCAATAGAAATATAATGTATTAATGTTTCACTTAAAAAATATCAATTATGATGTCCTTATGCCCTTGTTTTGTCATGACCATGTTATTAAAAGACAATGTAAGTTCCTTTTCAGTAATTAGATGTATTATTTTCAATCTTTGCAACATCTACTTATTATATGTCTTGAACTTTTTAAATCCAAATAAATGTATAATTCTTCATCTTTTTCAATTTGTAGTATTTAGAATATTAATTTTTATCATAGAGACATTGAGATAGGACTTAAAATACTGTTATTACTACTTTGATAGTAATGTTGGATTTTATAATCTAATTGTATAGGAATATGAGTTGCTACATTTTGTAATTAAGTTCAAATATTGCTTTAGGGGTGGTAAGTTGTGGGAGAATTCTTAAGAATTAAAAAAAATATTAGTTATTTTTTTAAACCTATCATCTTATTAAATGTTAAATGTTTGTTATTAAAGAAAAGATTGACATTTTAATTGAAATTTAAGTTATAAAAAATCAAATATCAACATTGGTTACAAAATAAAAAAATCAATATTCAACAAAATACTAAAACCAAATATGTTAGTTTTCTTGTTAAAAATGACATTGTTATAGGTACTTAACATTGGTTCAAAAATTTATGTTAAATATATTAGATATACAGTGACCCCAGTATATATGTCGGGTTTTAATTGACATGGAATTTGTTAAACAATCAATGTTATAAGTCTTGTTTGTAATAATGTCTTCTTAGTCAAGGCTAGTTAAGTTAACTTTTTCTTAAACTATAATGGATTATAAGCGATCCCACCTTCTTTTATTGTAAAAACCTTTTTTTTGTAATGCTAAAAGTGATTAAACTATAAGACACATATGTGCAAAGAGTAGAGATCAAAACCTAAATGTACTGAAAAGTATAAAACCTTTATGAAATATCAAATACCACTTGAAGTAAATGCTCTCAGCTATTTTAGAACTATTTTGATGAATGTAATTCTTGGGTCTTTCAATTCTTTCCTCCTAAAATATCCTTTTCATTATCCTTTATATGCACATACACATTAATAAGGGAAAATATGTTAAGTTGGTGAAAATTGATTGATAGGATTCCATGCCGATCATAGCTTGGGAATGATCATAACACATTACCAACCCTAATTTCACATAAATTTATACTTTTTTGTATAAAATATATAAGATTTCATATATGTCAGACTCCAAACCTGAGTGAAAATAACTATTAAACTTTAATTACATGATTGAAAGAGTAATCATGGCAAAGAATAGAAAAAGATCTAAAGAGTAATCCAAATTATCTTAATAATATACAATTGATGCTTATAAATTTTATAATATACATGTAATATTTTTATATTATAATTTATCAAAAGCATTAAAAAAATAATGTTCCAACGTAGTAGCAGATAAAAATGATGATGTAAATACAAAAATTGTTGATTCCAATGCGGCCGCCTAGTTTCCATCATTTTATATTGCCCCCTTAACAAGCCAAGATTACGTCCTTAGCCTCATTTTCACCAGCTTATTTTTGTTGTTTACACCCCTTAAGTACAAATAATGATATAAAAGTACTAAAATTTCAAATTTTGAAGTGACGTGAAAAGTTTTCAAATTATTAAACTATAATTGTTTATTTTTATAAATATAATTAAATAATTTTAATATAATCATTTTTATAATTATCACATGATTCTAAATTTTAAAATTTTATGAATACCATAAAATTCATTCCATATAAATACAAAAATTGTTTATCCTCCGGCTGGCTAGTTTTCCATCATTTTAATTTGGCCTACTGCAAACCAAGATTATGTCCTTGGCGTCATTTTCACGTCATGTTCGTCCACATTTGTTTTTATTTCCAGCTTTTTTTATCAGATACAAAATTTTTGTTCCGACAATTGTTTATTCTCCGGCTGGCTAGTTTTCCATCATTTTAATTTGGCCCACTGGAAACCAAGATTATGTCCTTGGCCACATTTTCAGGTCATTTTTTCATATATTTAAATATTTTTTACGGGATACAAAATTTTCCCTCCTAACAGAATTATTAAACTATAAATCACTCTAAATAAATACTTTCAAAAATTAAACTCGAAGTTTTTTATCTCACTCTATTCCCACTGATTCAATGGTCACCCTCCTATTTTACAAAGGGATAAAAAGTTTTCCCTCTATCTTTTCGCCGCTTTCCTTATTCTCTAGACTGCTCTCTGTCTTCTGTCTCTCTCACACACGGGCACAGTGTCCCAGTGAAGTAGACATAGAAATGGAAACGTCTTCGGCGAACACAATAGTACTAATTGGGTATGGAATGTTCTGAATTGCCTATGGCTGACACCAAAAAGGCTGGAGAGAGAGCTAAGAGAGCAAGGTCTTCAAGGAACTTCCTACAGAATTTTGTTGGGGACACCAATGAGATTTTTGAAAGACAAAAGTATGCAGAATCAAAACCTATGAATCTCTCAGATGATATAGCTCCTCGTGATTTCCCTCTTCTCCATCAAACTGTCAACAAGTATGGTATGCCTCTGCTTCCCTCTTATCTTTTTCTTCAAAGAAAAAATGTACTCATGTTGTTGACGATATAATTAAAAATCATTTGACATCTATGTGTTAAAATTGAGGTCGTTTTGACAATTTTCCATACAGAGTTGGCGAGTTTCATAGAAGTTTTGTTACTGAATTTTATTTTTTATGAGTGATAATAAAAATTCCACCTTTTGTTTAAACAGATTGCAAGAAATTTAATATTAATTAAGCAAATTGAGATTCTTTTCACTTTTTCTTGTAAAAAAATTCATTATTTCTGCAGTTAAATGATGGTTGAAACTGAAGTCAGGGCAATAAATGATATTATGAACAATCAATCTGCAGATATATATATATATATACACATTGAACTTTTCAATTTGTTCACTGTTTTATTAATGTTACATATGGATCTCCTCTGGTAACAATCATGTCTGTACTTCCTTGCCTCGAAAAAGAAAGGACAGGAAAACTTGTTATTGTGCCTTTATGCTTAACAAAAATAATCAACACTGAGAGGAAGTTCACCTTCACCTTCTCAAGATATCATAGCTGGACACTAAAATCTTGGCTTCGACTTAGTTTTGATTTTGGACAAATACATCGGAGTGTGGATAGATACTGTTACTTGCACCAACACTTACAAGTTACATCCACACAGACAAGAAGAAAAGGGAAACTGACTCTCCCTTTTGCTGAGCTTGCTCCAGTGGGTTCTCTATTTGCAGACCCCACTACTGTGTGAGAGGAAGTACACTGAGAGTAAAGCCATTAAAAAACAAATTATCAACAGTTCTTGTTAAATTTCAGAATTTATTCCATCTATATGGCGAGTTTAAGCATTCTTTTCCAAGTGTTTTTATATGACACACGACATGAAGGTATGAATTCCTTCATACGGTATGGTCCGAGACCGCGGATGATCATCAGAGACCCAAAGCAAATCAAAGATTTATTGAATAAGTCCAATGACTTCCGTAAGCCTGAAGCAAATTTACTTTTCAAGTTACTAGTTACTGGTCTGGCAAGCTGCAATGAGCGAAAGAAGGCGAAACACCGAAAAATTATCAACCCTGCATTTCATGTGGAAAAACTGAAGGTCACTTTACTTGACCTCATGAGCTATATTTCTAGCAAGGACATGATGCCTTATTGGAACTTCATTCAAGAAGTACCAAGGATTTAAATTGCGGTCGCGTTGCCATTTTCACGATTGCGGATGATGCGTTCATAATAATGCGGATTGCGGTTACTGTAGCCGTGAATTTTTATAAAACTTGCACATATAAAATTATATTGACATTGTAAGCTAATAAATCTGATTTATTGATAAAATAATATTGCTAGAAACAATTTTATCAACTCAAAATCTTAAATTTGGCTAGACATTAATATTAAATGCAACAAATTGAATGAATTTAGAAAGTATGAGTTGACTGAGTTGAACATGGGCATGTGTCGGTTATTTCACTTGCATGTTTTACGCTTAACAAACGTTTGATAAATATTGGTGAGAAGCAAGGTTTATATATTATATATCTTCCCCTTGTTAAAACAAAAGCCATTAGCATGCTGGGACATTTCCCTTCTGTGAACTTTGAATGAAGCAAAGCAGAGCGATAGAAAATAGGCAATAGGTCTGCTACTCTTACTTAAAGCTCTCTCCTTTTCAATATCCCTCTCCCTATTTTAGCAAAAGAAGGAATTTTAATCTCATTTTCTAATGGGAAAATAGATACAAACTACAGAGCACCGAAAAATTTACTAGATCTAGGAGGAAGACAGAGATTATTCACGTAGTCCCTTTGACGATCCATGGGCAGAAAAAATGCTTCATTTTGATGCTAAATCGTGTGCTTGTGTTTGCTTGGACGAAGAATAGTTGTTGCTATAGTTGAGCGTTTGTTTTCTACTCTGTTTCTTGTTTAAATTTTTTGAAATTTCTTCTCTCCGAACAAATTGTTAAGATTAATGAAGGTCGTTGAGAATCTCTCCCGAAATTAGTTGTTTTCGCCGTAAAAATTTATCATTTGTTTTTTGATCTTTCAAAATTCTGATTTGGGGAAACTACAGAAAAATTTCTTAGTTTGCATGTATAATGCGCTAAAATACGGACCGTTATCTCAGCATCTCCTTGCAACGCTGTTGCATTGCGTCCGTTAAGGACCGCAATGAGTGTGAATCAGAATCACAACGCAAAAGCGGGCTGATGCGGATGCGCTCCCTTCCGCATCCGAAATATTGAGCCCGCATTTTGTTATTCGGTCCGCTATTTAAATCCCTGGGAAGTCCTTTATAAGCCATGTAAAATTTGTAATCCTCTGAATATTTGTAGAATTTAATGTGTATTCTTTTATCTCAAGCAAAATCTATTGTACGTCATACTTTTTCAAGTTTAACATGCAACTTAAATGTCGTACACTTTTTTTTTTTGGAGGTTATAGGGTTTCTAGGCTTGCTTATTTGGCCTGAAATTAAAACCTTATTTTTCTTCCATCATTTTGTTACAGATTATGTTTCCGACATTTCTTCAAAGTTGTAATGATATGATTAGCAAATGGGAAGGAATGTTATCTTTAGATGGGTCATGTGATATGGATGTATGGCCTTCCCTTCAAACTATGACTTGTGATGTGATTTCTCAAACAGCACTTGGAAGTAGTTACGAAGAAGGAATGAGAATATTTCAACTTTTGAAGGAGCAAGTCAGTCTTGCAATGGGATCTGTTTACAAATCTTACATTCCAGGTTATAGGTAAAAAAGCTATGTATATACTCCCCCCCCCCTCTCTCTCTCTCTCTAATGAATTTTGCTCTAAAGAACACCAAATTTACCAAACATAATGTCCCATAATTATTATGGCAAAATTTATGTTGTCTAGCAAACCTACTCGTGTGAAATTACTTCATAGATATCCAAATTATCACTGGCTTCCTGGGTTTTATGCTTAGGTTTCTTCCTACTGGTCCCCTTAGGAGGACGAAGGAAAATCACTAGGATATAATAACTTCACTTTAAAAAAAAAATTATTAACAAGGGAGAGCAGGCCCTGAAAGCTGGTTTATGTTTAGGTTTCTTCCTACAAGTCGCTTGTAAATTGTGAGTATAATTGTATAATTCATTTCGTAGTTATGAAAAATCTTATCATAATTAAACAATTTGATTCTTGGAATTCAATTTGTCCATGTGGTCTATTTTGCCATGAATCTTAAATAGAATGGCATGCATTGAATGATTCATGATTTGAATCCTATGAGTCTTTTGGTTTCTATCGGTTCTGACTATCAGCTTCCAGTCGTGTTGCAACATGGTTGGATAAAATCATCTACAATGCGATTATAGAAACATTTCTTCTTGCTTGGGAGCTATTTTCACAGTCTATTTTTAAAAGATGTTATTGTAAATGTGTAATTTAAAAACAGTAGAATAGAAATAATGTTTAAATGTTTTCTCAACTTTTTTTTGTTCTTGATATAAATTTTGTAATTAAGTGACACTTTTCTTTATTAACACCGATCACCTTTTATTTTTTATTTTTCTTAAATTTCAAAATAGTTTCTGAATAAAATAGTCTAAAAATAATTTTTCAAAACAATTTTTGAAAATAAAAAAAATTATATTCAAACATACCTCTTATTTTCCTCATTTTTAATGCAATAAATCTTTTCTTTGCTTAGAAAGCATAAAGCATAATGTTGATAACTATGCTTTGCACTTGCATGATTATTCCTCATCAACGTTATTTAGAATCCGCATAAGTCATATAATGATTTTTTTGTATTCATTAAATTATTTATATATTAATTTTATATTATTATTATAAATTTTGAATGCAAATCTTATGATTCGTGATTTAAAATAAGGTTTTCCAATTTACAATTCGATTCATAATTTGAAACATTGATTCAAGTGGTCATGATTAAAAATGCGCTGCTATTGCTGTTGGTTAATAATTATTTTGGGAATTTCCAATCTATAGGTTACCATGATTTTGCATGAGGTTCTCAGACTCTACCCTCCAGTAATTAATCTTTTGAGAACTACAAATAAAGGTATGAATAGAGGAAACCTCACAATACCTACTAGAGTGCATATTTCATTGGCCGTAATTCTAGTTCACCATGACTATGAACTTTGGGTTGATGACGCAAGGGATCGGAGTTCAATCCAGAAAGATTTTCTGAAAGAGTTTCAAAGGCAACAAAAGGCCAAGTTTTATTCTTTCCATTTGGATCGGGTGCTAGAATTTGTGTTGGCCAAAACTTTGTCTTGTTGGAAGCAAAGATGGCTTTGTCCATGATTTTGCAATATTTTTGGTTCGAGCTGTCACCAATTTACACTTATGCTCCTACATGCATTATTACTCTACAGCCACAGTATGGTGCTAATGTCAGTTTACATAAAATGAAAATATGAGTCAAATAGAGATACTGCTACTAAGCTTGTTGTCTTGACACTGTTGAGAGTAGGCTTAGCGCTTATATCTATATTTATAGATCCCTTGTAATTGAAATGGCTTAAGTTATATTTAAATGTACCTTTATCACATGTAAAGGTGGAAGACAGTCATAGTGGAAATTTAACAATTATCAACCCAGTATTCAATTTAGACAAAATTGCAGGTTGTTTTCTGCTTCCCTTAGCATCAATATACTATAAGCATATCAGACCAAAAATCAAATCTTCTCACTGAAATATTACTCCACAACAAAGCATTTTCTCTCTATTATTAGAATCTTCTCCTTTCCTAAGGAAAAAGAGAATGTCAACTTTGGAAAAAGATGGACACAGAAATTGTTTTGGTATTGAAATGGTGGCTCTCATCACAAAAATTATTTATACATATATATATTGATGATTTTAAAAAATATGTATTTATTTCTCTAAAATGAGAGGAAAAGTGGGTTCAAATCCTTTAGTTAGCAATAAACGCAGGTCATGCTGCTAAGGATGATATATTGGGTACAATATTAGAGCCAAACTATAATAAAATTCAAGATTTTGAAAGCATCAATTACATCGTCGGAATGGTAACTCAGGATGTAATCGAGGAATGCAACTATCTTAGTTTGGTTGCTCAATCAACCAAGAATTGTAAGTACACGCCTTTCTTTGTACCGAGACTAAGATGCAAATGTTATGAAACTACAAAAAATATATATTGTGATGGTTTCTTTGTGGCGGTAAGCAGAAATCGTCACTATGTTAGTATTTTTGTAGCGGTTTACTAACCGCAACAATTCCTAGTTAAAAGGGAATTGTTTGTGACGCTTATATTGAACCGCAGCCCAACTGAAAGTTCTTGAACCTATTTTTGCGCAAGAGATAAAATACGCTTAAATTAAAATTGTAGTTTAAAAACAAAAATAAAAAATAGTCTTCCATCTACTCTCTCTAAGCGTTCATTGTTCTATGCATTGGCATCTAGTTATTGAAGCATCAAACACCACCACGATTGAAGGCCTATTAAGGTTCATTGCATTCTTCAAGCTTCCATTAATCAAACCTATGGCAAAATCATCAACGGCATTAGACAATTCATCTTTCTCATGCCATGTGCAACATATATATCCTTGATCAATGCCTTTGAAAAATATATATCCTTGATCAGTGCCTTTGAAAAATAGATGCTCTTTCACTTTTATTGGATTGAACATTCTAATATAATCATATTCCTTATAAGAAAACATAATGAGCTTATTACCAATTTCCTCCTCTTTCTCTCTATTTATAGCAAATCTAATAAGCTTGTCAACACCCTAGGCATATTCAAGGGTCAAACAATGAATAACCATCCATCCATTGTCCATAACTACCCAATCTAAAGCAAAAATGCAACAAATACACAAAAAATGCACATATCAAAGAATACACAAAGATAGGAAAATATGAGAGCTTTAATGAAGTTGCTAAACATATATCAACACTTAGTCCACTTAAAATTCTAGGAAAAGAAATCAAACATAGAATTTAAACAAAATTAGAGGTACACATTCATAACATTATATAGTTCTTCCTTGTGTCTAGTGGAACTACTCACATCGTGAACACACCTTAATGTAGTGAAGAAGAGTTTAGTGAAATGGGGGACAAAAGAGAAATTGAGCATGAGCTTTGATGAACTTTGGTGGGAATAATTCCTTGGGGCACAATTAATCTTGAGAGGAAGGTTCAAGAATTTTGCACTCTGTTCTTTGGCATCAAGTCAAAAATTACCATTTATTTCAACTTCTGCTCTTATATTTGTGAACTATTTGTAGAGTAAAATGTCATAATTGGATCTTCCACATCGGTTTTATAGTAAAACTAAAATGGAATATCCAATGTTTGATATAAAAATATTAATAGTTGAATATAACATGTTAATTAACAAAAAACTATCATCTTAAATACTTTCCATATTGGTTTAATAGAAATGACCAATGTGGTTTTATAGTTTTTTATTGCAAAATAATAAGTGCTCAAATATGAGACATATAGTTTAATACATTAGTTATTATAACAAGTAGATGTTATAACATGAAGACATTGATTCTTAGAAAGAAATAGATGTGATTTATTCATTTTTTTTACTACACATAGAAATATTTTGTTCTTAACAAAGTGTTTTGTTCTTCACACACTTATGTACAAAACAAATCGATATGTTGAAATCTTTGAAACTGAGATAAAACAATCATTTTTAAATATTTTAAAGAGAAATAGAGTAACATCGTTAACTATTACACATTAAAATGATTATCCATTAAAAACTAAAAACTATCCAAATGCAAAAATTTGTGAATGTAAATAATAGCACAATAATTTTCATGTGTGGGGTTTAGTAAAACTATGCCATTCTAATGATTAAACTTGGGCTAAAAGCTAACTTATGAAATTTACTCAGTAAGCACTATTAGTAATTTAATTTGTAAATTAAGCTATAAGCTTCCATTTTATGGGAGGCTCTATTCATTTTAACCCTAAGAGCTTATCCTATCTAGTCCAATAGATATAAAACCTTAGAACATTTAGATTGAAGGGAATTTATGCCTCTAAAGGTCATAACACACACTAGATAGCATTTCTCCTTTTTTTCTATTTTATTTTCTTTGGGAGAATCCATAAATCCATAAGAGGTTGAATCCATATTAATTTAAGGGAGCTTCATCTTTGATTCGATTTGATTTGAGATTTTGTTCTTTTAATTTTACTTTTAATTTGATTATTTTTTAATTGTTGGCTTTTTCAAGTTTATGATTGCTCTATATAATTATTAATTTGGATCCTATTAGTTTGCTTTTCTATTGTGATCTTTTACTAGATAGTTAGTTATAATGTGAGGTTGTAATTAATTAATGAATGAGTAGCAATTAGACTTTTATGATTTGGCTTTTAGGTGAATCATTATTTACCTAAGAGAATTAAGATCTAAATTGATGATTCAATATTGTGTTGGCATGTTAATTCAATTTTAACAGTACCCTAAATCTTAATGTTAATGTTTGTGTATTAAGCTTGAACAACTAGGAATTAATCTAGATGCTAGGCCTAGGTTAATTAATCAAGGAATATAATGATTATTGTTAGGGCAATTCTTGGCCAATTAATCAAATGGAGTGATTTAGTAGAAGTTATTTAGGATAAATCAATCGATTAAGGTCTAGAACATCTCTTGGATTAAAATATTTATTATCATAATTTTTCATTCATTTAATATTTTAAATTTTATTTAGTTTGATAGTTATATATAAATGTCCCATATTTTGTTTATAATTTGTAATCTAAAACTAATCACTAACCCCTTGGATTTGACTTGAAATCACTCTTATTACTAATTAGAGTAAATTCAATTAATAATTTTGATGTGAATGATCTGCATCAATATACTCTTGCTTTCTTTTTTTTCTAGTTATTTTATATAGGATCCATGAATAGGTTAGGTCATTAGGAATGGTCATAAAGTTAGCAGATTTTTTGGGCTCACTAATCTCTATATTCCTCATTTTCCTTTATAAACTCTTTGTGTAGCTTCCACTACATGTTTTTAGTTGACATCAACGTCCTGACCATAATTCCCTTAACAAATTGCATTCACTCATTTCTCAAGGAATTTTAGGTTTTATTAAAGAAAAACCTCTCCATTGTATTTTTTGTCAAACAACTAAATAATCAATGTTGTCAAACTTCTCCCTTTAATCTTATGCATTCTAATGTTTAAGGACTATCTTACACACTCACTATAAGAGGATGTCAATGTTTTGTGATATGTATCAATAATCATTCTCATTTCACTTGGATATATTTGATGAAAAATCAATTTGAACTTCCTTAAATCTATATTACTTTTGCTACTAGGGTTAAAACCAAATTCTCAAAATTGATCAAGGCTTTTCATCATCATAGTGTGATGGAATACCATGATTCAAAACTTCTCACATTTCTTGTTGAATAAGGAGTAAATTTTCATGTCCTGGTGCATCTCAATAAAATGGTTGTGCTAAAAGAAAACATAGTCACATGCTTGACTTTGTTTAAGCCATGTTTATTTCCTCCTTTTATCCCAAATGTACTTAGGGCGAAGCCATTATCATTGTTCTAATGTCATCAATCATTTTCCTCTTTTTGTTGCTCCTTTTAAGCATATCCATCACATATCTTCAAATTTTATTTCTTTTAAAGTTTTTAGTTGTGCTTGTTTTGTTCTTCTTCAACCCTATGAGCATGTCTTTAGTCCTTTCTTCGATATAGTACTAAACATAAGGGCTATCATTGTTAGGATCCTATCTTTTAGTTTATTTGTACCTCTCATCATATTGTCTTCTAGGAAGACATTGTGTTCTCCTCCCTTTCCCAATTCAAGTCAATTCCCTCCACTTCTACTTCCTCTATTTACTAATCCTTTTATTGATCTTTTTCAAGTGATTTCAATACAAATACTTTATACATATGACCTTTATATTTAAGCTTCTTTCTTGATTCTCTAAGTAAGCTCTCTATAACTTTCAAGGATTTGACCCATTTTGTTAATGATATCCTAACCATTAATTATACATTTGACATTTCTCCTTCCTTCTCTATGTGTCCCTTTTGGGTAAGAACTTTCCCTTCCTATCTTTGTGATTATTATCATTTTTCTACAATGCTTCACTTTTATAGGCCTCAATTTGATCAAAAGGCATCTATTGATCCTCATTGGCAACAAAATATGAAAGAAGAATTACAAGCTTTGCAACCACTTGTACTTAAAATATGGTTAACTTTCCTCTTAATAAGGCACTTGTATGAAGTAAATAGGTTTATAAAATTAAAACTCACTCTAATGGCATTGTTATTCATTACAAGACTTGCTTGGTGGCTAAGGGATTTACTCAGGAATATGGTATTAGTTATGAAAAAAAAAATTTCTTCTATTGCTTGCATCACCTCCATTTGTATTCTTCTTGCTATTACGACCACTCATAAATGGATCTTTAACTAGATGCCCATCACTTGGCTACACTTGTCTACCTAACAAGGTATGTCATCTTTGTAAGGTATTATATGGTCTTAAACAAGCTCACTAAGCCTAGTTTGCAAAATTTAGTTCTACCATTAAACAACTTGGGTTCTGATGTAACCTTCATGGCTTTACACTTTTCATCTATAGAATTGAACAAGGTACTATCATTGCTACTTTATATTGATGACAAGATTATTATTAGTAATGACATGGCTAGAATTATTAATCTTAAAACATACCTAGGACACAATTTTTTAATGAAGGATCTTAATCCTCTTAGTTACTTTTTGGATCTTGAAATCCTTTCCTCTACTAATGGACTTTTCTTATCACAAGCTAAGTATGCCTCAGACTTTATCTCTTGATTCAATCTTACTAATAGTCACAATGAACCCACTCCTTTCAAGCCTAATGCCTAGTTTACGCCAATGGATGGTATTGTGCTTTATAATCCTAGTCTTTATTAGTAGTTGGTAGGCAACTTGATTTATCTTACAATTACTCAACCAAATATTCATTTATTGTTCACTTAGTCAACTAGTTCATATTAGCTCTAGGTTCCATTCATTATACTACTATTCTTCATATTATATGTATGTAAAGGGAACTTTGTTTCATGAACTTCACTACTCCATTGATTCCTCATTGGTTCTACAAGCTTATTCAAATACTAATTATCATAGAGATTCCATTGATCACCATTCCACTATTAGTTATTATATTTTTCTTGGCAATTCTTTTATTTCATGGCAAAGAAAGAAACAAACCTTGACTACCCATTCTAGTATTAAAGTCAATTATCAAGATCTAGCTAACACCACTTTTGAAATACTTTAGATATGTTGGCTACTAAATGACTTAAGCATCTTTTAATCCTTTCCCATTACTATCTATAGTGATAACTAGAGTGCTATTGAAACTGCGAACAATGACATTTTTCATTAATAAACCAAGCACATTCAAATGGACTATCACTTCATTCGACAACATATCACTCATGGTGCTCTTTGCCTTATCTCCATTAGCACTCTTGATCAGCTTACTAATTGTTCACCAAACCTTATCACCCTAGTCATTTTCTAATCCTAGTTTCCAAACTCAAGTTGGTTTCTTCTACACTCACTTGAGTTTATGAGGGATAGATGTGAGTGATTTATGGTGATTTATTGATGAATAATGGTGATAAAATTTGATTGGTGATTATGATGATTTAATTGGTGATTATAATGATTTAATTTGTACATAGATAAATGTAATTTAATGTATTTCTTCTCTTATTTAGATACGATCTTGTATGAATAGGCTTGCCTATAAAACTAATGAATATAATAAATTCAGATCATTTTTCTCTCTATTTCTTCTGTATTCTTCAATTCTAACGGATTTTACTATACAAATTCTACTATGTAATTAAACGGTTAGTGAACTATAAGTGGATTGGGATAAGTGTGATGAACAAGTATGTCTATAATTAATGAAAAGTATTTCTAATGTTATTATAATACTGGGTTCTTAAAATAACTATCCATGATATTTTGATAAGCTAAAACTTTTTCTCAATAAGATATGCTAAAGCGCTCCATTCTTCTCTGCTTATTTAAAACGAATCCATGTTACATTTCTTTTCTTTTCTATATTGTTATGGTTGGAGTGGTTTTGAGTTTAAATCCTAAATATAATAATGAGTAAAATTTCTAAGTTAATAACAAGAGACACTATATAATTAAAGTGCTGGTCATGTTACATTTCTTTGTCTTTAAACCAGTTTTATAGATTGGTGAATAGCCTCTTGAAAATTATTCCAATACTTAACATGCAAATATATATAGGGAAAAAATCAGGCCGGTACCAGTTACTGCAAATTATTCCAACAAGGTACCCTAAGTGGACTTCCTTTCATTTAAGTACACTTGCCAAGCGTGATTTACCAAAATGATCATAAGTTAAAATGACACACTTGAAGTGCATTTTGTGAAGAACAAAAGCACAGAAATAGAAATAGATGAATCATATTCCATCACAGCATAGTCCTAGTTAAGCAAATCTTATACAAATTAAAAATAAAAGACTAAAAATTTATAAAATTAAAATTGGAGAATTTTTAATTTTATAATAATTAGATTAATATAAAATTATAATTATAAATAAAATTAATAAAAATTCAATTATTTAGGGATTAAAATAAATTTTTAGTAAGATAAAAAATAAAAAAAATAAGAACTTGGTGGCAAAAAGTCATACCAAAAGTAACACGTTGTTTTTAGGATGAAACAATAACATCCTCATCTTTGAGAATTTGGTTGTTAATTAGATTTGATTTATCTATTTATTTGAGATTTTTGGTTGGGTTACTGTTTTGAAATGAAACAGTAACATCCATTTTTTTAGTAGTTTGGTTATTAATTAAACATGATTTATCCATTTATTTAAAAAAAATTTCATTAGTGTTGCTATTTTGTAATGAAATAATAACATACTATTATTTAGCAACTTGATAGTTAATCAAACTTAATTCTTTCATTTATTTAGAGTTTTTTATTAGTGTCATTATTTTTGAATGAAATAGTAACATCCTATTCTTTGATAATTTGATTGTTAATTAAACATGATTTGTCCATTCATTTAAGATTTTTTATTAGTATTACTATTTTGGAAGGAAATAGCAACATGTTACTATCTAGAGAACAAATAAAAAGATGCTATTATTTGGCAGCCTAGTTGTTAATTAAACTTGATTCTTCCATTTATTTGAGATTTTTGGTGAGTGTTACTATTTTGGAATGAAATAGTAGCATCCTCTTCTTTAGCAGTTTAGTTGTTAATTAGAATCGATTTATCTATTTATTCAGAATTTTTGCTTGATGTTACTATTTTGGAAGAAAACAGTAATATGTTACTGTCTAGAGAATAAGCAGTAACATGTTATTATTTGGCAGTTTGGTTATTAATTAGACTTGATTCTTTTATTTATTTGGAATTTTTTGTTAGTGTTACTATTTTGAAATAAAACAGAAACATCCTCTTCTTTGCTAATTTGATTGTTAATTAGACTTCATTTGTCCATTTATTTGAGATTTTTTGCTTGATGTTATTATTTTAGAATAAAACAGTAATATATTACTGTCTAGAGAACAAATAATAACATGTTATTATTTAGCAATTTAATTATTAATTAGACTCGATTTTTTTATTTATTTAGGATTTTTGGTTGGTATTACTATTTTGAAATGAAATAGTAACATTCTCTTCTTTAGCAATTTGATTATTAATTAGACTTGATTTATTCATTTATTTAAAATTTTTTGTTAGTATTACTATTTTAGAATGAAATAGTAACATCCTAATAATCGGCAGTTTAATTATCAAATCGACTTAATTTTTTTATTTATTTGGGGTTTTTGATTGATGTTACTATTTTGGAATGAAATAGTAATATCCTTTACTTTGACAGTTTGATTATTAATTATACTTAATTTATCCATTTATTTAAGATTTTTAGTTAGAGTTATTATTTTGGAATGAAACAGTAACATATTACTATCTAAAGAATAAAAACTAACATACTATTATTTTGCAGTTTGGTTATTAATTAGACTTGATTCTTCCATTTATTTTGGAATGAAACGGTAACATCCTCTTATTTAGTAATTTTGTTGTTAACTAAACTTAATTTATCTATTTATTTGAGATTTTTTATTGGTATTATTATTTTAGAACTAAATAGTAACATGTTAATGTCTAAAGAGCAAACAATAGCATCTAATTATTTGACAGTTTGGTTATTAATTAGACTTAATTTTTTCATCTATTTGAGATTTTCGGTTGGTGTTACTGTTTTAGAATGAAACAGTAACATCCACTTCTTTAACAGTTTCATTGTTAATTAGACTTATTTTATCTATTTATTTGAGATTTTTAGTTAGTGTTACTATTTTGAAATGAAACAGTAACATCCTCTTCTTTGACAGTTTGATTGTTAATTAGATTTAATTTATCCATTTATTTAAGATTTTCGATTGGTATTACTATTTTGTAATGAAATAGGAACATGTTAAATATCTAAAGAACAAAGAGTAACATGCTATTATTTTACAGTTTGGTTTGTTAATTAGACTTAATTCTTCCATTTATTTAGGGTTTTTTTTATTAATGTTACTATTTTGAAATGAAACAGTAACGTTCTTTTCTTTGGTAATTTTGTTGTTAATTAAATTAGATTTATCTATTTATTTGAAGTTTTTGGCTAGTATTAATCTTTTAGAACCAAATAGTAATATGTAAATTTCTAAAGAGTAAATACTAATTATTTAACTATTTAGTTATTAATTAGACTTAATTTTTCTATTTATTTATGATTTTCTGTTAGTATTACTATTTTGAAATGAAACAAAAATATGTTACTGTCTAGAGAAAAAACAGTAACATGTTATTATTTGGTAGTTTGGTTGTTAATTGGACTTGATTCTTCCATTAATTTAGGATTTTTTATTAGTGTTACTTTTTTAGAATGAAACAGTAATATATTATTGTCTAGAGAACAAACAGTAACATGCTACTATTTAGCAATTTGATTGTCAATTAGACTTAATTTTTCCATTTACTTGAGGTTTTTTGTTGATGTTACTGTTTCATTCCAAAATAGTAACACTTGATTTATCCATTTATTTAAAATTTTCGATTAGTGTTACTATTTTGGAACGAAGCAGTAACATCCTCTTCCTTAATAGTTTAGTTGTTAATTAGACTTAATTTATCTATTTATTAAAGATTTTTGGTTAGTGTTACTGTTTTGAAACGAAATAATAACGTATTACTATCTAAAGAATAAAGAGTAACATGCTTTTATTTTATAATTTAGTTATTAATTAGACTTGATTCTTCCATTTATTTGGAGTTTTTTATTGGTGTTATTATTTTGGAATGAAATAGTAACATCCTCTTCTTGGGCAATTTTATTATTAATTAGACTTGATTTATCTATTTATTTGAAGTTTTTTGTTAGTATTAATGATTTAGAACTAAATAGTAATATGTTAATATATAAAGAGCAAATAGTAACATCCAATTATTTGACTGTTTGATTGTTAATTAGACTTGATTTTTTCATTTATTTAGGATTTTAGGTTAGTCTTACTATTTTGAAATGAAATAGTAACATGTTACTGTCCAAAGAATAAACAGTAATATGCTATTATTTGATAGTTTGGTTATTAATTAGACTTGATTCTTCCTTTGATTTAGAATTTTTTGTTAATGTTACTGTTTTGGAATAAAATAGTAATATATTACTGTCTAGAGAATAAATAGTAACATGCTACTATTTAGTAATTTGATTATCAATTAGACTTGATTTTTCCATTTGCTTGAGGTTTTTGGTTCGTGTTACTGTCTTGGAATGAAAGAATAGCATCCTCCTCTTTGACAGTTTCATTATTAATTAGACTTAATTTATCTATTTATTTTAGGCTTTTCGTTACTGTTACTATTTTGGAATGAAACAGTAACATGTTCCTATCTAAAGAACAAATAGTAAAATATTATTATTTAGTAGTTTTATTATTAATTGGACTTACTTCCATTTATTTGAAATTTTTTGTTAGTGTTACTATTTTGGAATGAAACGGTACCATCCTCTTTAGCAATTTAGCAGTTAATTAGACTTGATTAATCTATTTATTTTGAATTTTTGGTTAGCATTACTGGTTTAGAACGAAATAGTAACATGTTACTATTTAGAGAACAAATAATAACATGATATTATTTGATAATTTGATTATTAATTAAACTTGTTTTTTTTCATTTATTTGAGATTTTTTGTTAGTGTTACTATTTTAGAATGAAATAGTAACATTCTCTTCTATGGCAGTTTGGTTGTTAATTAGACTTGATTTATTCATTTATTTGAGATTTTTGGTTTGTATTACTATTTTGAAATGAAATAGTAACATGTTATTGTCTAAAGAACAAACTGTAACATCCTAATATTTGACAGTTTGATTGTCAATTAGACTTGAATTTTTTACTTATTTGAGATTTTTGGTTGGTGTTACTATTTTGAAATGAATTAGTAACATCTTCTTTTTTGACAATTTATTTGTTTATTAGACTTAATTTATCCATTTATTTAAGGTTTACAATTAGTGTTACTATCTTTGAACGAAATAGTAATACGTTACTATCTAAAGAACAAAGAGTAACATGCTATTATTTAGCAATTTGGTTGTTAATTAGACTTGATTCTTCCATTTATTTAAAGTTTTTTATTGGTGTTACTATTTTAGAATGAAATTATAACATCATCTTCTTTGGTAATTTTGTTGTTAATTAGACTTGATTTATCCATTTATTTGAGGTTTTTGGTTAGTATTAAAGTTTTAGAACCTAATAGTAATATATTAATGTTTGAAAAGTAAATAGTAACATCTAATTATTTGACTATTTGTTTGTTAATTAAACTTAATTTTTTCATTTATTTAGGATTATTAGTTGGTGTTACTATTTTGAAATGAAAGAGTAACATATTACTGTCGAGAAAACAGACAATAACATGCTATTATTTGGCAATTTGATTCTTAATTAGACTTGATTGTCACTACAGAAAAAAAGACCTTTAGCGACGACATTTGTCATCATTGAGGAGCGCTCAGTCGTTGGTAAAGGCAAAAGTTGTTACTGAAAATGTCGTTAATATAGTTTCGCAAGTGAAACAACCAGCACCGACGACATCCAGTCATTGCTAAAAGTACAAACTTCTATGATGACTTTGTCATCGTAGAAAATAATTTCAAAATTTAAAAAATTTTGAAATTTGATTTTCAATAATGACATTATCAGATGTAAAGGTAGAAGATAGTTATAGTAGAAATTTAATAATTATCAACCCAGTATTCAGTTTAGAGAAAATTGTAGGTTGTTTTCTGCTTCCCTTAGCATTAATATACTATAAGCATATCAGACCCAAAATCATATCTTCTCATTGAAATATTACTCCACAACAAAGCATTTTCTCTCTATTATTAGAATCTTCTCCTTTCCTATAGGTCAAAAAGTCATCGCTGAAGTACTAACTTTTAACGACGACAATGTTATCCTGTAAGTTCGAGCTTTAGCGATGACAATGTCGTCACTGAAATTCTGGGCTTCAATGACAACAATTGTCATTGCTAAAAGTCAGTGATTCAATGATGATATTGTCGTCGCTGAAAGTCGGCTTGAACGATGACATTCTGCACTTATAGTGATAATAATGTCGTCACTAAAGGTTTTTTAATTTTTTTTAAAAAAATTTAAATATAAATTATCGTTATAATTAAGTGTATTTCAAATAATATATTGTGTTTAACAACATAATCTAAAATATTCTTTATTTGAATTCATTTGAATTATATTTATCTTTTTTAAATTTAATTTAATGTAAATTATACAACTACAATACATCAATTGTACTAATAATAATATCTAACAATTTGATCCAACATATAAAAAAAATGAATACTCATAAAATAATTGTAAAAATAGTATTTATATGAATAAATTATATACACACAATCCATGTGAATGTGTATATATGAAAAATATAAAGATACATATACATAATATACTATGGGGAAGGGAGGTGGAAATATGTCGATGCATCCTCATCAGTGCCATCATTATTATCATCCTGGCAACGAGGACGATAAAATGATGGTGGTGGCTGAGAAGGACCAGGTGACTAAGTAGTAGGTGCAATCGCAAATCTACTCAACTCAGGCGGTGTAGTAGTAGTAAATGGAGGCAACGGTAGGACAATACCTTGCTGTCTAAGAATGGAGGTCATCTCAATAAAGTATGTCCTAAGCTACTACTGCATCTGCTGCTGCTGTGTAATCTACTATTGTTGCTACTCCTGAATCAACCGCTAGCTCTGTTGAAACTACTCTCACCTCTGCTGTAACTGCTCCCGCAACTCATTAACCTGAGACGCGGACTATAAGCTCGCCCTAATGCTAGAAGTGTCCACCGAATGATAGGACTAACTAGCCAGCACATGCTCAATAGCCCTCCTATACCCTCGACGAGTGCCAAGCACCTCATCAACAATGGCAGCTTTATCTATCTGTACAAGAGTCACAGGCAAGCTAGTGGATGATACAATAGACTGTGCATGCTGAGTCACAAGCTTAGTCATCCTCACCTTAAATTATTGAAATAAAATTCAATAATAAATCTTACAAGATATATTCATAAAATTTTATTTAAAATATAAAATTCAACTAGCGTACATATTGCCCTTGAGGGATCGAATGCACCCACTCCCCCAACCTATACGTGTGTCGATCCCTAAAATTCTCAAGAACTGACTGCAGCTCACTAGTATCTCTATTTCTCTGTTCATTTTTTGTAAAAGAAAAAAGGATGAAATAAATAAATACTAAACAAAAAGCTATCTAACAAGTGGATACATTTAAAAAATAAACAAAAAAGTTAAATTACCTTGTCAAAACGATGCGCAGCAATAGACTTTGACCCATGTCGATCATTCACGACCTTTTGCGCTCTATTATTTGCATTCCTCCCAGAAACTCCTGCAAATTAAGAAAAAATAGTATTAAATTTTTATGTTTACAATTTAGATATGTGAAACAATGTCCTAATCCCATAAAATGTCATACTTACCTTGTACTTGTCACTGTCAAAAAAGTCCATGCACCTCTACCATGTCTGCGATGAGACAGATCAAGGCACACAATGTCTAGCACGATCCAAATCATAATCCTAGTATCGATCACCTCTATGCTCTAAAAAATGCTTGTTCAACCTATACTTCCAATCTTTGTACAAGTTTGCAGTAGTCCCTATCAAATCATATATCACTCTATCCCCGTCACCCTCAGAGATGCCTTAGAACTCAAAGTAGGACTGCAGTAGAAGACATTTAACAAATTTGTGAGTAATATATTTAGAAATTTCAATCTCAAAAGGATTAATTCAGCAAATGGAAAAGATACATATTTACGCAAACCTTCTACATAACCCTATCTTAGATCTATTGAGGTACAGCCTGCCATGACTTATAATAAGGCGGTACATGGGCTTGGATCATGCTGCTAATATCACGAGGGAGATGGCTAGAATTCTCACCAACCGCATGCCATGTACCAATCATATCGAACTGTACAAGTACTAGTCTCCCCCCACCCCTGCCTATCTTCTCATATAGCTTGAAAAACCTATTTAGACCCCTCTTTCTCATAGCTGCCACTTCAATAGATAAGGAAAAGTATCAATACCATCAATAGGATATTTAATCAATCTCAGGTATGCATAGTTAAGAACAAATACCTGATCCCTTGCACTGTGATGGAATATGGGCGGGTTGCCTCCAATGTCACCTCCGTGGTGTCGTACCTCAACATCTGCTATAACTGAAATAATACACATTATACAAGTAGTTATTAAAGAATCCATAGTCAAATTGAATGATTAAAGGGTACAACTTTTTGCAATCATATTGGTTATTTAAACAATCATGCTTACACGATTACAAGTTATAGTTCGAATATCTTATTTTATTCCTTGTCTGAATCAATGTTGGTGAACCTAACAAACTCATGGTCATCAATTTCTCCTTCATTATCAAATTGTAAAGGCCCCTTATCCATATAATGATTAATTATTTCATCTTCAAAACTATCATCATCATTAATGAAGGCATCTTCTCCATAAACGCCAGATCCAATATTCGTGGAAGGTGGAATGATTGAAAAACTATTTCTTTTATTACTTAGATCTACTATATGGAAATCTCCAAGATCAACTGTGAGGTTAAAATTAGATGAGTTCCCATCCTGCAAAAATAACAAGTCTTGTGCACTATCTCCATCGCTGGATAGATCCCATATGTTGCGATGCACCAAATTATGGACGACCCTCCAATTTGGTCCATTAAGGAGATCCTCAATATAAAATACTTGTTTTGCTTGGGTAGCAAGTATATAAGGATCATTTTTGTACCATTGTCCATTGATGGAGATGCTTGTGATATTCTTGTCATTGTAAATTTTCTTCTTTGTGGGATCAGTGTCATACCACTTGCATTTAAATAAAGTCACACTGCACTTATTTAAATAAGTTAACTTAATGATTTCTTCTAGTACACCATAAAACATGTTACCATTAGTATCCAGAATAGAAATGCCATTATTTTGCATTTTATTCTTCGCATCCTAGGTTTTGACTATAAAGCACATTCCATTCACAATACACGCAAAGTATATCATGACAGTAAAACTGGGACTAAAGGCTAATGATAGTAGCTCTTCAGTGGCCTCTAGAGAACCGTTCCTATGTAAATGGTACATTTAAAAAAGTAGCAATTTCTCCAAGAATTAAATTGAAAGATCAATAAGAGTAATGAACAATATTTAGGATATTGGTTTAATGAATTTGGGAAGAACAAACCTTTACCTTCGAGTAAAACTACAAGGGGATTTTAATTTTCTGTAAGTTGTCAATATTTTTAGTACCACTTCGTTCGAGTTCCAGTCGGTGCTCACTATAGAACATAGGAATCTTAATCTATTATAATCACCAAAAGGGGAAAAACACAATTGACCATAGATACTTACTGGAAATACTTTTCAATCTCAATACAATTATTCAAGATATACTATACTACAACATCTCGATCCTTCCTATTGAAGTGAGAAATAATCTTCTTCCTCATTGGTCGACACTGGGATTGGAACACCGACAATGCCATTCTTGTTTGACTAAGTATTACATCTTGATTTCTATCAGGCTAGTTGAATCTAGTTTCCACTCCTTCCAAGTACATAGAGAAAAATGTTAATGCCTCATCAACAATTTACCCTTCTGCAATTGAACCCTCCGGTTGAGCATGATTTCGAACATAATCCTTTAACTTTTTTATATATCTCTCATATTAGTACATCCATCGAAAATGTACGGGTTCGCCTTCCAATGCTTCATCTGGTAAATGCATCACTAAGTGAGCCATTCTGTCAAAAAATGTTAGAGGGTATATCCTCTCAAGCTTGCATAAAATAATAATAATGTCTTGTTTGGCTTGCAAAATATCATTCCTATTGAGAGTTCTAGCACATATTTGATTGAAGAAGTCGCATAACTCAACAAGTGGACATGATAATTCCTTTAGCAAAAAAGCCCAAATTCCTGGTCCTAACAATTTTTGCATAATAACACGACAGTCATGTGATTTCAACCCTTCAACTTCATATCATGATTTGTAACATTTTAATAGAGACTCGCAGCAAACCCATCTAGAAATTTCACATTCTTTATATATTGGCAAAATCATTTTTGTTCTTCCTGGTTAAGTGTATATGCAACATGTGGCTTGAAAAGTTAACCTTTCTACTCATATAGATGTAAGTTGGGCCTTATCTTCATGTCTACTAGATCTCATATTGCATTATCCGTATCTTTTGTTTTGTGCTCAGTATCTAATAATGTACCTAGAATGCTATCACATACATTCTTCTTAACATGCATCACATCAATGTTATGTCTTAAGTTCATTATCAGCTAATATAGGAGATAAAAAAATATACTTCTCTTGCTTCAATTAAGTTTGTCGGCACTCCTCTTTCACTTTAAACTACCAAATTGAGCATGTTTTCCAAGAAGTCTCTGTGTTACCTTTCTTAATTGATCCATGATAATGTTACTAGTAAGAGGACGAGGAGGGGCTCTTCTTTTCGACCTCCCGTTGAATTCTTTCTTGTTTCTCCATGTGTGACTTCTTGGAAGCCAACAACAATGACCAACATAAGCTATTTTTCCTCTAACTCAAATTGATGGAGTATCCAGATTACATGTAGGACATGCTTTGTATCCTTATCCACTCCACCTAGATAAATTACTTCGAGCAAAAAAATCATTTGCAGTCCATAACAAAGCTACCTGCATGTTGAACACCATATTTGCATTCATATCTCGAGTTTCAACTCCTCTCTCCCAAAGATGACTTAACTGTTCTATGACCAGTTGTAAGAAGACATCAATATCCTTGCCTGGCGATTATTGTAACTCCCTTACTTATCAACGCCTTATTCCTTATTTACTAGATGATTATACGTACTCATTCGCCATCTACCTCAAGCTAATACGGAATATCTCAAATTTCTGTACTTTATACACATGAGCAAAAGTCATATAACTATACAAAAAGAGTTCAATTTACAATTCGTACATCCATTATGTACAATATCACCGACTATATAGACATATTTTTTTTTCATCACATTTACAATCTCAAAACATTATTGTCCTTTGTCATGAGAGCCTTTGGAAGCATCACCTGGAATGGTTAGTCACAATACAGAAAAAAACATAAGAAACAAAGTTTCCCAGCAGCTAGCTAATGCCATAAAAACATATCAAGCCATTCCAGATCCTTAAGCAAATAAATCATATGTTTTGAAATCAATTACTCATTTGTCATCAAATTCAACATCATACCATTGTAAGAAATATGCGCAGCACACAGCAATCATCGAGCCCATTCAAGGACTTATATCAATATCTAGATGGCCATCACAGATAATCGTACCTAGGCCTCATATACAGCATCACGCTGTCTTCCCGGGGATAACTCGGGCCATAGGCCTTACTCACACAGTATCACACTGTCTTCCCGAGGTACTCTAAAGGCCATAGGTACCGCACACAGCGATTTTCATTACCATCCCGGGGATAACTCGGGCCATAGGCCTTACACACACAGTATTACTGTCTTCCCGGGATGCGCACACAGCTATCTCATACACATTTCATACAATGGCATAATATACAGAAAATCATGTGAATAGAAACAGAGCTTAAGGATAGAGCTAGCTACCTTTCACAAGCTTCCAATGTGATGTTCCCTTTGCTCTCACTTAAAAACTTCTTCACACTTCCTCTTGTCTTTCCAAGTTGGCACTCCTCAGTCTATACAAATACACATCATAGTTTCTTATTAGAACATCATCACTTTCCCTAATCCTCATGTATTCTTTACTTTCTCCACTTAATTAAATGCATACTTAGATGCTCTATACTTTGCTTTCAAGCCTTGAAATGACACATATGAACATTAGAAAAGGATCCAGGGGTAAAGCCATGCAAAACATGAAGAAATCAAGCCAAAAAGTTCACTTAACAAAGAACACGGGGGTCCCATACCCCGTGTTCAGGGCCGTGTTCCTTACTGGATCACTTCGAGGCTTCACTGGGTCACTCGACAAAGAACATGGGGGTGAACACGGGCCGTGTTCTACCCCGTGTACCTTACTGCCCTTCAGTCCTGAAGTAAACACGGGGAGTGTTGCACCCCGTGTAGCACACTGATCAGCTTCGACGAAGAACACGGGGTACAACACGGGCCGTGTTCTACCCCGTGTACCTTGCTGATCCTCCGAAAATACTTTAAACACTAAAACTCCTTCCTTCCTTCTTTTCCATATTATGGTTTTAGCTTCTCAAAAGGGAAAATGCACACAAACACCTTCACAACTCAAAGTTTCATCTTCCATAAGCTTCATAAATTCATAGAAACTAATTTAACTTCATCAATTTAGCCAAGTTCTAAACATATCATGCCAACACTACACATGCACCATTATGCCTCTAAAACCCAAATGTGTACATCATGTTTCTTGTTTTTTTACACCAAACCCAAGCCATAAATCATCATAACAACATCTAAAACACCATTAAACATATTCAAATCATCCTAAACTCCATGTTCAATCACCCTTGACCACACCAACCTCAAGATTTCAAGAAACTAAGAAGAGTACATTAAAGAGCTCTTAGAGGAGAACATTTTTACCTCTTGGTGCAACTTGAAAATCCTCACTTGGAGCTCCCCAAACTTAATCAAACTTGAGCTTTTCTTCACTCTAGGCACATCAATGGATGGAGCTTGATGAGAAGAACAACTTTCCCTTCTACCACTAAGCTTAAATCTCACTATTTTTGGGTGAAAAACTCAAAAGAAACTTTCTCTCTCTTTCTCTCTCTCTCTCCTGCACGTTTTGGAGCTTTCATGGAGGTGTGTTGCAGCTTTTGAAAAATGGAGAAGAAAGAAGACTTTTCATGAAGCTTCTAAGGGCATTTTGGTCCTTTTTGAGATTTCCAAGGGTATTTTAGTCCTTTTTCACCAATTAGTAAGGCTATTCTTGCCATTATTTTTCTAACAATGACACCTGTCATGAATCTATTGGTCACACTAATAAAAATCACATATTGCACCCCAAACTCTTAGTTATTTATATTAAATCCCAAATCCTTAATTATTTACACTTTAACCACACCCGATTCTGCACTCTTACAATTTAGTCCATAGGGTTTCTGTCTGTTTAAAATTTCTTACACTGTCAGACTTAGACAACTCCCCATTTTAGGGTTTTCCAACCTCCTCTGATCATCTATACTGCCTATGAAAATAAATTCTTTTCCCTACTATCCTTTTTCCTTCAAAAATTTTGTTTACCCTTACACTTAATTCCTTTCAACTTGAGATTCACCGACTAAGTTAAATCAAACGTACTCTTCGTTTCTACGACCTTAGAAAATAAAGATTCAAATAATAGAATTAAAAATTCGAGACATTATGCCACTGTACCATTCCAATACTTATCTGACAAGCGATTTGGTAGATGTATCTAACTTTTATTTATAAACATTGTATCACTGAACAGGAAGAAAATAGCTTTAAGTAGAATAAAGTGTTATGATTAATATTTGAAATGTAACATAAATACACTGTATCACTCTAACTTTAAAGGGTAAGGTCCTATCCCATTTGAGGTATTTCTATTGTTATAATTTTTTTCAATTTATCCATGCTCATCATTTGCTCTGTGCAGAAATTTCGGCAAAATCTCCCGATGATTCTCCAAGTGTTAAACTATACGCCCATATAGTTTATACTCAAAGAACAGTTAGGATGCTAAGATATTCCTACAATATCAAACAAGAGTTAGATAAATTGTTAATAACAACTACATGACATATCTCAAACTGTCCAACTTTTCAGGACAATTGAAGGGTTGGTTGATGTATAGAGAACAACTAACCCTTGAACGGATCTAAGCTTATAATGTAAATACAAATGCAGTTCTATTTAAAATTATTATAAAAATATGTTTATAATAATTAAAAATAAAGATACGATATTTTATGAGAATCGTTGTTTAAGTATTAATATTGTTATTTAAGTATCTTATTACTTGAATTATTAATTTTTTTAAATATCCATAATAATTGTTATATTTCATAATAAATTTGTGTGAATTCAAATGTGTAACCTACTCTATTATATTTATAAGATGCACAATTTAGCTTCTTTAGAGAAACATGCATTTTATGAATACTTGTAAATTATCAAACGAGGGAAATTTTCAAATTTCTATTATTGTGTGATCATTTTGATTATTTTGCCAAGAAGTTTTTTCATAAGAAATATTATATTTTTTTTATACAAGTGTAATATGTCATAGATAATTATAATTAAATATTAACATTTATCATTATAACATTGAAAGAAAGTAAATTTCTATTCACAAAATAGGAAACCATTATTTGTCAATATTTCTTTTAATCTAATACTAAACAAATTAAATAATTTTCATCATTTCAATATTTTATAATTCTATTTTTTTCATTTAAATTTTAGCAAACTCTGAGAAGCTTTAGAATAAATAACACTGAATTAATAACCAAGAGATTATAGCATTAGTAGATTGGGTTTAAAAAATATTTCACCATACATTTATTGTTAATTTCATAAGTTATTCATTAATGTAATGTTATTGTAATTTTAGCTATTAGAATTATGTACATAACATATATTTTCTAAAATAATTTAGAAATGTTTCGTAATCTTCAAAAATTTATATTCCTTATTTTGAAATTTATTTTTTAATCCAATTAAAAAATCAAATTACATAGCAATTGAAATTGTAAATAAAAAAATAATTTAGTTAATAACAAAATTGACATTGAAAAAAACAAAATATAATTCAAAAAATATATAAATATTATTTATTTTGATTATGTTTAGAGTCTAGCTTTAAAAAATAATTTTAATAAATAAATTTTAAAAATTGATCAATTATAAATTTTATTATTTTTAAAAGTAAAAAGTAAATTTAATTTATCAATAAAGGGGGTAATTTTCATGTAACCTTAAGTTTAATTGACTTTTTCTTTCTATGTAATGTAGATAGTATAATTTGGATTGTTAAGTTTAATTTTCATGCGGTCTCAAGTTTAATTGAATTTTTCTTATTATGTGGTGTAAATAGTATAATTTGAATTGTTAAGTTTCAATTTCAATTTTAATTTAATTAAGAAAGAGATTATATTATTATAATATCTTATTTTCTAAGCTATCTTTACATACTTATTCTAATTTCCTATCTTACATTATTTCAACAAATCTAATAATTTTAAAATTTTCTAAATTACATAATAAATTTTAGATTTTATGGATAAAATATTATAACAACTCTATCTTATATTAGTCTAACTGAATAATCTACACATATATCATATACTACAAAGTTATAATTTATTGGATACATAACAACAACAAAATTTATATTTATAAATTTTATGCTAAGTTAAATTTATGTAAATAAATTTAATATTTACAACATGCAAAACTAAATAACACGGAGTTTTATATTAAATTAAATATACTATCAACTCTATTAATTCATTGTAAATTATTAATCCCATATATAACATTTTACAATAAAAATATTATAAATTTTAATTCACGTACCTCAATAGCAATAATCTACTGATCAACTTTGAATACTCTCCACAAAAAATGATGAGTGCTAATAATAACTAACAAATTAAAATATGGAATATACAAAATTAATACACATTAACATATATAAAAAATAAATATACTAAATTATAAAAAAGTTAAAAGAGAAATTTTACCTTAGGTCCATTGCTTCTCCTTTATAACCGTGTGAATGAGAGGCGAGGAGGTATCGATAGTATATATAAACAGACTCTTCAGTGATGATAAAAAAACTCGATCATTGGTGAAGAGTCATTAGTGAAGGTTTGACCTCCAACAACGATAATGTCATCATTGAAGGCCTCCTTTTTTGGCAAGAAAGACCTTTAACGACGACATTTGTCATTGCTGAAAGGAGGACCTTTCATTTACGACATATGTCGTCGCTAAAGGACTGTCTCAGAAATTGGGGGAGGCCTTCAATAACAACATTTGTCATTGCTGAAAGGTCCACATATCGTCGCTGAAGGTGTCCCTCGAAAATTAAGGCAGGCTTTTAGTGACGACACTTGTCGTCTTTAAAGGGTTAACCTTTTGCAAATGACTTTATCATTACTGAAGGCTTGCCCCAATTTCCGAGGCTAGCTCTTCACTGACGACATATGTCATTCCTGAAAGGTGGACCTTTTAGCGACGACAAATGCCATCGCTAAAGAGGCAATATTCCTGCCAAAAATTTTTTAGGGTCTTTAACAACGACAAATGTCGTCACTAATGCCTAATTTTTTCTTGCCATAGTTTTTCGACTCCTTCCAAAAGTCATTTAACTTCACCGACGATAATGTCATCGAAAATACTTTTAGTGACAATCGAATTTTTGTCATCGTTAAAAGTGTCATCATTATTGCTTCTTTTTATTGTAATGTGCAACATTAATTTAGGATTTTTTGTTAGGGTTACTATTTTAGAATGAAACAGTAATATGTTACTGTCTATAGAATAAATAGTAATATCCTTACTATTTTGTAGTGTGTAACATTAACTTAGGATTTTTTCAATTACTTGAGATTTTTTATTAATGTTATTGTCTTGGAATGAAACAGTAATATCCTTTTCTTTGAGAGTTTCATTGTTAATTACACTTGATTTATCTATTTATTTGAGGTTTTTAGTTAGTGTTACTATTTTAGAACAAAATAGTAACATCCTCTTCTTTATTAGTTTGGTTATTAATTAGATTTAATTTATCTATTTATTTAATATTTTTTATTAGTATTATTATTTTGGAACAAAACAGTAACACGTTACTATCTAAAAAATAAAGAGTAACATATTATTATTTTCCAATTTGGTTATTAATTAGACTTGATTCTTCCATTTATTTGAAATTTTTTGTTAGTATTACTATTTTGAAATGAAACAATAATATCCTCAAGCATTTTGTTATTAATTAGACTTAATTTATCCATTTATATGAGATTTTTTATTAGTATTAATGTTTTAGAACCAAATAGTAATATGTTAATGTCTAAAGAGTATATAGTAACATCTAATTATTTGACTATTTGATTGTTAATTGGAGTTAATTTTTTCATTTATTTAAGATTTTTGGTTAGTATTATTATTTTGAAATGAAACAGTAACATGCTAATATTTAGTAGTTTGGTTTTTAATTAGACTTGATTTTTCCATTAATTTAGGATTTTTAGGTAGTGTTACTGTTTTGAAATGAAATAGTAATATGTTACTGTCTAGAGAATAAATAGTAATATACTACTATTTAGCAGTTTAATTTTTAATTAGACTTGATTTTTTCATTTACTTGAGGTTTTTAGTTGGTGTTGTTATTTTGGAATGAAACAGTAACTTCCTTTTCTTTGACAGTTTAGTTATTAATTACACTTAATTTATTCATTTATTTAAGGTTTTTAGTTAGTATTACTATTTTAGAACGAAATAGTTACATATTCCTATTTAAAGAATAAATAGTAACATGCTATTATTTGGTAGTTTGCTTATTAATTAGACTTGATTCCTCCATTTATTCGAGATTTTTTGTTACTATTACTTTTTGAAATGAAATGATAACATCCACTTTTTTGACAATTTAGTTGTTAATTAGACTAGATTAATCTAATTATTTAAGATTTTTGGTTGGCATTATTGGTTTGGAATAAAATAGTAACGTGCTACTATTTAGATAACAAACAATAACATGCTATTATTTAACAATTTGATTGCCAATTAGACTTAATTTTTTTATTTATTTGAAGTTTTTAATTAGTTTTACTATTTTGGAATGAAACAGGAATATCCTTTTCTTTGGTAATTTGGTTGTTAATTAAACTTTATTTATTCATTTATTTAAAAAATTTTATTTGCCTTATTATTTTGGAATGAAATAGAAACATGTTGCTATCTAAATATTAAAGAGTAAAATCCTAATATTTGGCAGTTTGATTATTAATTAAACTTAATTCTTCCATTTATTTAAAAATTTTTGCTGGTATTATTCTATTGGAATGAAACAATAACATCCACTTCTTTAGCAATATGGTTATTTATTAGATTTCATTTATCCATTTATTTCAGATTTTAAGTTGGTGTTACTATTTTGGAATGAAATAGTAACTTCTTAATGTCTAAAAAGTAAATAGTAATATCCTAGTAGTTAACAGTTTGGTTGTTAATTAGACTTGACTATTCCATTTATTTGAAATTTTTTGTTAGTATTATTGTTTTAAAACAAAACAGTAATATCCACTTCTTTAGCAATTTAGTTATTAATTAGACTAGATTTGTCCATTTATTTAAGATTTTTTATTAGTGTTACTATTTTGAAAGAAAATAGTAACATTTTACTATCTAGAGAATAAAAAGTAATATTATATTAATTGGTAGCTTGATTGTTAATTAAACTTAATTTTTCCATTTTCTTAAGGTTTTTAGCTAGTGTTAATATTTTTGAATGGAACAGAACATCCTTTTCTTTGGCAATTTGGTTGTTAATTAAACTTGATTTATCTATTTAATTGAGGTTTTGATTAATGTTGCTATTTTGGAATGAAATAGTAATATGTTATTGTTTAGAGAACAAATAGTAACTTACTATTATTTAGTAGTTTTGTTGTTAATAGAGAACAAATAGTAACATGTTACTATTTCAAAATGAAACAGTAACATATTACTATCTTGAAAATAAACAATAACATCCTATTATTTGACAATTTAATTATCAATTAGACTTGATTTTTTCATTTATGTAGGGTTTTAGGTTAGTGTTACTACTTTAGAATGAAATAGTAACATCCCCTTCATTCATATTTTAGTTGTTAAATAGACTTAATTTATCCATTTATTTAAGATTTTTTATTGGTGTTATTGTTTTGTAATAAAAAAGTAACATATTACTATCTAGAGAACAAATAGTAACATGCTATTATTTGGCAGTTTGTTTATCAATTAGACTTAATTTTTCCTTTTATTTGGGATTTTGGGTTAGTGCTATTGCTTTGAAATGAAATAGTAAAATTCTCTTCATTGATAGTTTAGTTATTAATTATACTTGATTTATCCATTTATTTAGATTTTTTGTTAGCATTGTTTTGGAATGAAATATTGACATGTTATTGTCTAGAGAATAAACATTAACATTCTATTATTTGACAATTTTATTATTAATTAGACTTGATTTTTTTATTTATTTGATATTTTGTATTGGTGTTACTGCTTTGAAATGAAACAATAATAGCCTCTTCATTGATATGTTGGTTGCTAATTAAACTTGATTTATCCATTTATTTGAGATTTTTTGTTAGTGCTACAGTATTAGAATGAAACAGTAACATGTTATTATGTAGAAAAAAAATAGTAATATCATATTATTCAATAGTTTGATTATTAATTAGACTTAATTTCTTCATAAATTTGGAATTTTTTGTTGGTGTTATTGTTTTGGAATGAAACAGTAACATCCTCTTTTTTGACGCTTAGTTGTTAATTAAACTTGATTTATCCATTTATTTAAAATTTTAGGCTAGTGATACTATTTTGGAACGAAACAAATTATGTTACTGTCGGAGAACAAGCAATAAGTTGCTATTGTTTACCAATTTGGTTATCAATTAAACTTCACTCTTCCATTTATTTGAGATTTTTTTGTTGGTATTATTATTTTGAAAAGAAATAGTAACATGTTACTATCTAGAAAATAAATAATAACATCTTATTATTTAGTAGTTTAATTGTAAATTAGACTAAATTTTTCCATTTATTTAGGGTCTTGGGTTAACATTACTGTTTTAGAATAAAAAAGTTACATCCTCTTCTTAGATAGTTTGATTGTTAATTAGACTTGATTTATCCATTTATTTAGGATTTTTGGTTGGTGTTACTATTTTAGAACAAAATAGTAACATGTTACTCCCTAAAGAACAAATAGTAACATGCTATTATTTGGAAGTTTAGTTATCAATTAAACTTAATTCATCCATTTTTTGAGGTTTTTTGTTAGTAATATTATTCTAAAATGAAACAGAAACATCCTTTTCTTTAGCAAATTAGTTATTAATTTGACTTAATTTATCCATTTATTTAGAATTTTTTGTTAGTGTTATTATTTTGGAACGAAATAATAACATATTACTGTCTAAAGAACTAATAGTTACATCCTATTATTTGGCCGTTTGATTATTAATTAGATTTAATTTTTCCATATATTTGAGATTTTCAATTAGTGTTACTATTTTGAAATGAAACAGTAATATCCCCTTCTTTGATAGTTTGGTTATTAGTTAGACTTGATTTATCCATTTATTTGAGATTTTAGGTTGGGGATACCATTTCGGAATGAAACAGTAACATGTTTCTGTCTAAAAAATAAATAGTAACATCCTAATATTTGACAGTTTGATTGTCAATTTAGTTCTAAATTAGACTTGATTTATTTTTTTATTTGAAATATTTTATTAATATTACTATTTTGGAATGAAACACTAACATGTTACTATCTAAAGAACTAACAGTAACATCCCATTATTCAGTAGTTTGATTATGAATTAGATTTGATTTTTTTCATTTATTTTAGATTTTTAGTTAGTGTTAGTGTTTTGAAATGAAATTGTAACATCCTCTTCTTATTGGTGTGTGTCCTAGGAACTAATCATATAGATGATTGAAGTAATACATAATGTATTATATTTTATTTTAGATAATTCAATTATTATATTTTATTTTTATAATTTTATTATTATTCTGCGCGATTTATAACTTAATATAATAATTATCCTTGGAATAGCTTCCCTATTCCTAAAATACCCTTAGTTAAGTATTATTACAAAAAGGATAGTAATAATACATCGAGACTAGCATATATAATAACTGATGATTACGAATCATGGATGTATGATATCAAGTTAACACATGAGTACATTATTAGTAAACAATGTACTGGACTGACCCACTTTGAGAATATTGCATAGATAGACGTGTCATAAGTTATTCTCATATGATCACAAATACATATAAACCTTTGACTTGAAGTCACTACGGTTTCCTACATGAGGAATTACTCACTTTAATATTGTCCTATGTCACCTTTGATCAGGATGACGAATAGGACATTGATTAGGTGTATCATGAATCGTGCAGAGGGAAGTGAGTGATGCAAATGGAATTTTGTTACTCTTGTATAAAAGAGAAATATCCTTGGGCCCCTTGATTGAGTAAGACTTAGAAATACATGGCCATGCTTAATTGGATTAATATGTTATATTAATCATTTATTTTAAGTCTACTTAGTATCAAGAAATATAAATTGATCATTTATGAGGATGACATATTCCATGCCTCTAGTTCAATTTGGATATTATTATAAAAAGGTTATGATGCAAAACGTTAATCATGTATTAAGTGGATATCGAATCACAGACATTCTTATTACTTGAGTAGTAGTGATGTATTGCTAGATATCGCTCACTGTTTATGGCTCAATAATGAGTCATTGTCAACGTAGTAAGAACCTATATGGTCATACAAAAGGAGTAGGAATAAGACAATAATTAATTAGATTTTAATTATATTAATATCCAATTAATTAGACTTATTTTCGTGCATATATATATTATTATTAAGAATAATAATGTGTTATTCACGTAATATATATATATATATTATGTGATATTATTTGATATTAAAGTAATATCAAATAATTACATTATCAAATATTAGATAAATATATTATGAGATAATATTATTTTGATATTTAATAACTATATGCAATTATTTAATATTAAGATATTTATATTATGAGATAATATTATCTAATATTAGATAATTAATAGATAAGTCCTATCTCTCCTCATTATCTCTACGATAAGGATAAAATGAGTTATTAAGTATGATTAGAATTTTGGAAGCATTATCCTAGTAGGACTAGGATTGTGGCTTGCCTAAGTTCTAAAAAAAGGGGCTTGAGGGCAGCATATTATGCACATGCTCATAAGCCTCCTAAAACCCTAAATCACTCAGAAAACATCGAATCCTAATTCCTAAAGAGAGAAACGCATCCTAGCAGATTCGTGGAAGGTGAAAGGTTGTTGTTCACTTTGTGTGAATACCACAGAGACGCTGTACCTTCCAACCGGCGTTTGATTCATTCACTCTCAAGTTTTGATCAGTAGAAACACGAGTGCCCAATAAGTAAAACCTTAATCATTGATTTATGCTTTTTGCATGGATCTTAGGTAGAATTCAGATCAAAATTTTAAAATTCCGTTGCATGTAATAATCCGAATTCACAATACTTCTTTGACAATTTTTTTGTTAATTAGACATGATTTATCCATTTATTTAAAATTTTTTATTGGCGTTACTGTTTTGGAACAAAATAGCAACATGTTACTGTCTAAAGAACTAATAGTAACATCTCATTATTTAGTAGTTTGAATATCACTTAGACTTGATTTTTTCATATATTTGGGATTTTTGGTTAGCATTACTATTTTGGAATAAAACAGTAACATCCTCTTCTTTGTCAGTTTAGTTATTAATTACACTTGATTTATCAATTTAATTGAGATTTTATGTTAGTGATACTACTTTGGAATGAAACAGTAACATATTATAGTTCGGAGAATAAATAGTAACATGTTATTATTTACTAGTTAGGTTGTATATTATACTTGATTCTTCCATTTATTTGGGGCTTTTTAATGGTCTTACTATTTTGGAATGAAACAGTGACTTATTACTATCTAGAGAATAAACAATAGCATCTTACTATTTGGCAGTTTGACTGACATTTAGACTTAATTTTTCCATTTATTTAAAGTTTTAGGTTGGTGTTACTTTTTTGGAATGAAATAGTAACATCCTTTTTTTAGACAGTTTGATTGTTAATTAGACTTGAGTTATCCATTTATTTGGAATGTTTGATTGGTGTTACTATTTTAGTACAAAATTAAAGCATGTTACTGCCTAGAGAATAAACAATAACATGCTATTATTTGGCTATTTGGTTATAAATTAAACTTGATTCTTCCAATTATTCAGGGTTTTTTTTGTTGATGATACTATTCTAGAAAGAAACAGTAACTTCCTCTCTTTTGACAATTTAGTTATAAATTTGACATGATTTATCTAATTATTTGAGAATTTTGGTTGGTGTTACTATTTTAGAAAGAAATAGAAATATGTTTCTATCAAGAGAACTAATAGTATCGTCCCATTATTTAGTAGTTTAATTATTAATTTGACTTGATTTTTTCATTTATTTAAGATTTTTAGTTAGTGTTACTGTTTTGGAATGAAACAATAACATCGTCTTCTTTGACAGTTTAGTTGTTAATTAGATTTAACTTATCCATTTATTTAGGATTTTTTTGTTAATGTTACTATTTTGGAACGAAATAGTAATATGTTGCTTTCTAGAGTATAAACAGTAACAAACTATTATTTGCTAGTTTGGTTTAAATTAGACTTGATTCTTCCACTTATTTGGGATTTCTATTTGGTGTTACTGTTTTGGAATAAAATAGTAACATCTTCTTCTTAGGCTATTTGGTATTTAATTAGACTTAATTTATCCATTTATTTACGGATTATAGTTAGTGTTACTATTTTAAAATAAAATAGAAACATATTACTGTCTAGAGAACAAATAGTAACATACTATTATTTGCTAGTTTCATTGTTAATTAGACTTGATTTTTTCATATATTTGAGATTTTTTGTTAGTGTTACTATTTTAAAACAAAATAGAAACATCCTCTTCCTTGACAATTTAGTAGTTAATTAGACTTGATTTTTCCATTTATTTAGGATTTTTTGTTAGTGTTATTATTTTGGAATGAAATAGAAACATGTTTTTATCTAGGGAGCAAAGTGTTACATGCTATTATTTAGGAGTTTGGTTATTAATTAGACTTAATTCTTCCATTTATTTAGGGTTTTCACTAGTGTTATTGTCTTAGATTCAAACAGTAACATCCACTTCTTTAGCAATAAGATTGTTAATTAGACCTAATTTATTCATTTATTTGAAATTTTTTATTAGTCTTACTATTTTGGAACAAAACAGTAATATGTTAATGTCTAAAAAGTAAACAGTAACATCCTATTATTTGGTCGTTTATTTGTTATTAAACTTAACTTTTCCATTTATTTGGAACTTTTTGTTAGTATTATTATTTTGAAACGAAACAATAACATACTCTTCTTTGGTAATTTGGTTATTAATTAGATTAAACTTACCCATTTATTTAGATTTTTAGTTAGTGTTACTATTTTGGAAGGAAACAGTAACACGTTACTTTCTATAAAACAAACAGTAACATTCTATTGTTTGACAGTTTAATTTTTAATTAGACCTGATTCTTCCACTAATTTGGGATATTTGGTTAGTATTACTATTTTGAAATGAAATAGTAACATCCTTTTTTTAGGCAATTTGGTATTCAATTGGACTTGATTTATCCATTTCAGTTTTTGGTTGGTGTTACTATTTTTGAATGAAACAGTAACATGCTATTATTTGCTAGTTTCATTATTAATTACACTTGATTTTTTCATATATTTAGGGCTTTTTAATCGGTGTTGCTATTTTGGAATAAAAAAATAGCATCCCCTTCTTTGGCAGTTTGGTAGTTAATTAGACTTGATTTATCCATTTATTTGAGATTTTTTATTGGTGTTACTATTTTGGATAGAAATAGTAATATGTTACTATATAGAGAACAAACAATAACATCCTATTACTTGACAGTTTAATTGTAGTTAGACTTAATTTTTTCATTTAATTGGGGTTTTAGGTTAGTGTTACTATTTTGGAATGAAATAGTAACATTCTCTTTTTAGATAGTTTAGTTGTTAATTAGACTTGATTTATCTATTTATTTAGAATTTTTTGTTAGTGTTACATTTTTAGAACAAAATAATAACATGTTACTGTCCATAGAATAAATAGTAACATCCTATTATTTGATAGCTTAATTTTCAATTAGACTTGATTTTTTCATTTATTTAGAGTTTTGGTTTCATGTTATAGCTTTGGAATGAAACAATAATATCCTCTTCATTGATATTTTAGTTGTTAATTAGACTTGATTTATCTTTTTATTTAGGATTTTTTATTAGTCTTATTGTTTTGAAATGAAACAGTAACATATTACTGTCTAAAGAATTAATAGTAACATCCCTTTATTTGGCAGTTGAATAATCAAATAGACTTGATTTTTTCATATATTTGGGATTTTTGGTTGGCATTATTATTTTGGAATGAAATAGTAACATCCTCTTCTTTAATAGTTTAGTTATTAATTAGACTTAATTTTTTCATTTATTTGGAGTTTTGGGTTGGTGTTACTTTTTTGGAATGAAAAAGTAACATCCTCTTCTTAGACAGTTTGATTATTAATTAGACTTGATTTAGCCATTTATTTGAGATTTTTTATTAATGTTACTATTTTAGTACGAAATTGAAGCATGTTACTACCTAAAGAATAAACAATAACTTGCTATTATTTGGTTGTTTGGTTGTAAATTAAACTTGATTCTTATAATTATTTGTGGCTTTTTTATTGATGATACTATTCTAGAAAGAAACAGTAACTTCCTCTTCCTTGGCAATTTAGTGGTAAATTAGACTTGATTTATCCAACTACTTGAAATTTTTGGTTGGTGTTATTGTTTTAGAAAGAAACAGAAATAAGTTACCGTCTAGAGAACTAGCAGTATTATCCCATTATTTGGCAATTTGATTATCAATTTAACTTAATTTTTTTATTTATTTGAGGTTTTTTATTGGTATTACTATTTTTAAATGAAACAGTAACATCGTCTTCTTTGACAGTTTGGTTGTTAATTACACGTGATTTATCCATTTATTTGGGATTTTTAGTTGATGTTATTATTTTGGAATGAAATAGTAATATGTTACTTTCTAAAGAACAAACAGTAACAAGCTATTATTTAGTAGTTTGATTTTAATTAGGCTTAGTTCTTCCACTTTTTTCGGATTTTTTATTGGTGTTACTATTTTGGAATGAAATAGTAGCATCTTCTTTTTAGGCAATTTGTTATTTAATTAGACTTGATTTATCTATTTATTTACGATCTATGGTTGGTATTACTATTTTGGAACAAAATAGAAACATGTTATTGTTTAGAGAACAAATAGTAACATCCTATTATTTGCCAATTTCGTTATTAATTAGACTTGATTTTTCCATATATTTGAAATTTTTGGTTGGTGTTACTGTTTTGAAATGAAACAAAAATATCCTCTTCTTTGGTAGTTTAGTAGTTAATTAGACTTGATGTATCCATTTATTTACGATTTTTTGTTAGTATTACTATTTTGGAATAAAATAGAAACATGTTATTATCTAGGGAACAAAGTATTATATGCTATTATTTGGGAGTTTGGTTATTAATTAGACTTAATCTTCCATTTATTTAGGGTTTTTACTAGTGCTACTATTTTGGAATCAAATAGTAACATTCACTTTTTTAGTAATATAGTTGTTAATTAGACTTGATTTATCCATTTATTTAGGATTTTTAGTTAGTCTTATTATTTTGGAACAAAATAGTAACATGTTAATGTTTAAAAAGTAAATAGTAATATCTTATTATTTGATAGTTTATTTGTTAATTAAACTTAACTTTTCCATTTATTTGGAATTTTCTTGTTAGTATTACTGTTTTGAAACAAAACAATAACATACTTTTTTTTAACAATTTGGTTATTAATTAAGCTAAATTTACCTATTTATTTGAGATTTTTAATTGGTGCTACTATTTTGGAAGGAAATAGTAACATGTTACTATCTATAGAATAAATAGTAATATTCTATTATTTGACAGTTTAGTTTTTAATTAGACTTGATTCTTCCACTAATTTAGGATTTTTGGTTGGTGTTATTATTTTGGAACGAAGCATTAACATTCTTTTTTTAGGCAATTTGGTATTCAATTGGACTTGATTTATCCATTGTAATTTTTAGTTAGTGTTACTATTTTGAAACGAAATAGTAATATGTTGTTATCTAGAGAACAAATAGTAACATGTTATTATTTGTTAGTTTTGTTGTTAATTAGACTTGATTTTTTCATATATTTAGGGTTTTTGATCGATGTTTCTATTTTGGAATAAAAAAGTACCATCCTCTTCTTTGATAATTTCGTAGATAATTAGACTTGATTTATCTATTTATTTAGGATTTTTTGTAGGTGTTACTATTTTGGAGAGAAATAGTAACATGTTACTGTTTTTAAGGAGGTAGAGTGTTAGAAGGGCCGGGGGGTATGCCTAGATACTAAGCTAAAGACTTATATGAGTTGATTTATGGGCATCCCCTATATGCTTAAAACTATAAAATGAGGCATATACCAAGCAAACAAAATGCCCCTTTCCTTATTTAATTATTCATTTTGGCCTATTGTGCTTGAAGGCTTCATGTGTGGGATAATCTTATAGTATGGTATGAGTAGGTGCTTTAGTGTCATGACCAAACTTGATTATGACTAACATGGATCATGTTACCAATTTCCATAAGCCTTAACAATTTTTCCCTCTTCCTATTCAATAGGAGTTTCAAAATTTTCCAAAGGACTCAAAATTTTCTTCAAAATTTTTATGGAAAAATAGATAGAGTTCCCCCTATTTTTGGACACTTCCCAAGGGCCACACTCCTTAAAATACATCATTTGTATTTATCTTCAAATACGACAGCATTCACAACATACACAATACTAAGCAATTTCAAACTTAAATACAAATAAATAATTCAACACATCAAATTAACAGATCAATAACATTTCCATTTCAATGTTGACCCTAATCCCAACTGTCAAATCTCCTTTGTAAGGCAGTTTTGAATCTCCATAGATACCTGTATTTTTATTTTGACTTGAAACCATTGAAAATAAATAAGGTGAGTTATGAGAACTCAATGAGTATATATCTACCATTATCTTGTAAGTGGTCAACTTTATAATTAATGATCGTAGATTAATCATATATTATATTAGAAATGTTAGCAAACATATTTCTTGAATTTTTTGAAATATATAAAACCATATTCTAAAATGGAAGTTCACTTGCACAAGACTTAAATTTTATTTCTCATAACGTAATTGTAGGAGCCTCAATTTTCTGTTAGATCTCAATGTCATATACTATCCATCTCGGATAGGTATCACACATAAAAATAAACATTAAGGCTTAAATATAAATAAATCATCACAATCACATCAATTCTTTGTAATTACATCAAACAATGATATTCAAACACAAACAAAACTCCAATATCATACAACATCACATAATAGTTACAATAGCCATACATGTAGCCATTATATAATTTCAAGGCCATTTTTATACTTTCTTAACTATTTGCTAAAAATTTTCCATTTAGTTATCGGATCAATATTACATCCTTTGCAACTATTAGCTGGGAATTCTTCATTCGGCTTCCATTTCATCTTTTCATCACCATTCACAATATCTGATGTCATTCCTCTAGTATAGTTCACAATGTTCTAATGCCTCATAAGGCTTAATTCATAATGTAGTAAATTTGCTAAAGCTTCACTCTTTTTATATAACCAGATCCAATACAAGCCCAAATAGACCACTATTCAACAATTATAGGTAAACAAAGCATATAACAAAAGTGACTAATATGATCTATTGTGATCATATCACAATCCATCAGTCATTAGCAAAAAATGACAATCATACTTTCGTTATGCACTTTGATTATTTTACTATCACTCAACGGATAATTACACTTATACTATCAAACTGGATTTGAACATGAATATATATGCATATATATATATATATATATATATATATATATATATATATATATATGAAATATGTACTATAAAAAAGAAAAACATAATTCACTACATTTAACTATCTTTCATCAAGATTAATCTTTGGTGAGATATATATATTTGCTTATTAGTGGTTTTATGCTTTTAAGGGCTTCCTAACCATTAATACTAATATTTTTTATATTTTCCTCCTATTATTTCCATTCATAAAAACAAGTTACAACTATATAAACATTACTTATTTCCTTCCCACATATTACAAATCTATATTTTGATTATAATATAATAATGTTCCATATTACTTGTTTCTTATCTTTTCTTAGTATTAAATATTAATCAAGTTATACCACTTACCTTCTATATTCTCACATGTCTCCTAAGAGATCAAAATTTACATATACTCTAAAGGTTTTCCAACACTCAATAATGTGAGGAGTAATAATATATAAACTTTATTTGTGTTATTTTAACATTCTGTAACTTGGAATGATAGTTTTCCAAAGTCATCATCACTTATTTGAAATCTACACATAAACAGCATTCCAAAACTAAACTCAAATCCTTCAAAATAGTAGGACATAATACTTCAAAAATACTTTACTCATATTATTTCAACATTCTATATCATAAATATTATATTTTTTGTAAGTGACATCATATATGCAAAAGTCTTTTAAAATAGATTTTCTGATTCAAACTTAAATTTCCATAATATCAAATATAATACATTACATGCAATAGCATGAAACTATTATCCTTCAAAAGTAGTACTCAAAAGCTATGTTATACATAAAGTAAATCTTATATTAAGCTGGAATCTTACAAAATCTTAAAACTTATTGCTCCATATTTACTCTAGCTACTTTATTCTAACAATCTATATCATAAATTTCTACTTTTATGAACTGTCATCATCCTACATACAAAATACCCATAAATAGGTGTCCTTTCTAGTTCATGTATAATCCTCTTAGAATACTAGCAAACAACGCTCTAAATGTATATTCACTATCCACTTTTTGTATTTTATAACATAAAAGTTATATTTTTGTTAATTTTTATCTATATGCACCCTTTTGTATATAAACAAAAACATAAATGAACTCATCTTCAGATCAATCCCCCAAACAATAGAAATCATATAGACTAGTTCCATAAAAATATCTTACTACTTTCTAAGAGGTCACTAGTAACTCGTCAGCATTGAAATCAAACTCCTTTGTTAGTGGTTCAAAAAGATGCCCCATTCCCCCTGCTAGTGGAGTTGAGAGAAGCATGCTAGAAATTTCAATGTGTGATGGCCAAAAAAGAGGGAAAAAAGGTCACTGTAGTGGTGGGGCCAAAAGAAGTGGAGTTCTAGTGCCTTTGTAAAGCCATCCCAGCTGCAACCAATAGCCTACCATTAACACTAGTTTTAGTTAGCTCAGTGATGTGGAGTGATAATCATTTGGTAAATAGGAAATGGTGCAGCTTCGAAAAAAGGTGGTATCATATGAAAATAAGAGAGGGAGGGTGCATGTGGGAGGAAGAAGGAGAAAAGTTGAGAATACTATAAGAATGGAAACTTGAAAAAATGGAAAGGATAATTGCAGTAGAAAAAAATAAAGGTGGAAGGACATAAAAATTAAGAAACAAAAGAGAAAACTATGTTGGCTATGTAAAGACAGAGAGAACTTGGTAAATAATGTGTAAAAAGAGAAAGGAAAGTAGTTAGATTATATAAAAAAAAGGAACTAACTTTATTATAAAAGGAGAGTTAGGGTTTTTATTTGATGTTTCATGGCACACCATAAGTCCATGATCCCATTTAATTTCAACCATCCATTTCAAATAAAACTAATCTAACCATTTGATTTATTAAAATAACCTCATTTCCATAAAGCTAATTTTATTTACAATTTTAATTCAATTAGTTTCGATCCTATCCTAATATATATATATATTTTTTTAAAGTCCTAAAATAATTAGTTCAAATTTTTTCAATCCCTAAAAATAATCTATCAAATATAAACAAATTATTTTATAAATTCTTGCACCTAATTTCTATTAGCGAGAAGTTCCTTATAAAAATTATTTAATCAAATCTCGAATCACTAATCACTACAAAACAAATATATTTCAAACATTACCATCAATATTGTTTTAATATTCTGAAATCCTTTAAAAGAAAAGAACTTTATAAATCAAATTTTTAACCAAATAAATAGTAGATAAAAATAGATAATCATAAATATTAAAATTAATAAAGATTTAATTCGGGATATTACAAGTTCTTCCCCTTAGAGAAAATTCATCCTAAAATTTTCAAGATAGCAAATGTGATTGTATAGAATTGTTAATGGTTTGTTTATCCAATTCATGCATCAATGAGTAAACTAGACCATTTTAAGTGATTTCACTTACTACTTATTTCAAATGTAATCACATGAAATTTCAGTATTCATGTGATCTGGCTATTTACTTTTACTAGTGTTAAGCTAACATACTTTCTTATGTGTCAACATATTTAGGCAAGTCAAACACAATAGGTGCCCTATGCACCATTTAAAGTGCATCGTGCATTCTTTAAACATGTATCTCATCTTTGTTCTCCTATTTATCCAAGTAAGAAATGTTGTTTACACTAGCGTTGGCCATTCACTGCACTTTTAATACATTTTACACACAATCAATAAGCAATTCCAGCAATTATCATGGAATCAATTCACAATCAAAGTTTTCAACTAACGATTCAGTTACGCAATGAGCTTGACAAACAAGCCTATAACTTGTTTATGTCTAAATCTACAATTAGATTCACCCTTCATTTAATTAGCCATTAAAATTTTACAATCAAGAATGATACATTATTTCCCGTTTATACCCAATGGTAAATCACATAAATTATTATGGTAATAATATTCTCAAAATTTCTCATTCTAAGTTTCAAAACAATCATTTATAAAAACATAACTCATAATCACATACACACCAAACATTATTTCAAACACTAGTTTTCTCACACAACCCATCTTAGGTAAGCATCAATCATTCAAATAATCAACCAAGTTCAATCACATCCGTATCTAATAAAAACATCCAAGTCAACCAGATATTAATATCAAAACACAATGCATAGCAGTATAGAGAATGACTTTGATAGCTTTTAGTAGAAATTCACCAAATGGCCATAATTGACATCTAAAATTTCTTCTTTTATCTTCAATCTAGCCTTATCTCTTACCACCCTAGGCTTGAGGCTACTAACCTTTTCGCTTTACTACTAACCACTCTTTTTCTCCTCTGTGGAGGATGTTTATCTCCCTCTATGACATTTTACATACAAAAGTGAGTACTCATTCTTTTAATAGCCATTATAGATTTTCTGATTCAAACTTAAATTTTCATAAAATCAAAACATAATACATTACATGTTGTAGCATGAAACTATTGTCTTTCAAAAGTAGTACTCAAAAGCTATGTTATATATAAAATGAATCTTACTTAGATTAAATTGGAATCTTGCAAAATCTTAAGACTTATTGTTCCATATTTACTCTAGCTACTTTATTCTAACAATCTATATCATAAAATTCTACTTTTATTAACTATCATCATCCTACATTCAAGATATCCATAAATAGGTTTCCTTTTTAGTTCATGTATAATCCTTTTAGAATACTAGCAAACAATGCTCTAAATGTATTTTCACTATCCACTTTTTGTATTTTATAACATAAAAGTTATATTTTTAATATTTTTATATGCTCCCTTTTGCATATAAATAAAAACATAAATGAACTCATCTTCAGATCAATTCCCTAAATAATATAAATTGGACATAATAGTTACATAAAAATATGTTATTGCCTTCTAAGGGGCCACTAGAACCTCATCAGCATCAAAACCAAACTCCTTTGTTGACGATTTGAAAAGATGCCCTTTTCCCCTCCTAGTGGAGTTAAGAGAAGCATGCTAGAAATTTGAACATGTGATGGCGAAAAGAAGTGAAGCTTCGGTCCCCTTGCAAAAGCATTCTAGCCATAATCAATAGTTAACAATTAATGCCAGTTTTAGCTAGCCCAGTGATGTGGAGTGATGCTTGTTTAGCAAATAGGAAATGGTGTAGCTTCGGCAAGAGGTGGACTCATCTAAGAATAAGAAGGAGAGAGTGAGTGTGGAAGGAAGTGGGAGAGAAGTCAGGAATGCTGTGAGAAGGGAAACTTGAAAAAATGAAAAGGACAATTGTAGCTAAAAAAATAAAAGTGGAAGGACATAAAAATCAAGAAAAAAAAGAGAAAATTGTGCTAGCTATGTGAAGAGGGAGAGAACTTGGTTAATAATGTGTAAAAAGAAAAAGAACAATAGCTGAATTATATAACAGGAAAAAAGGGAACTAACTTTATTATAAAAAGGAGACTTGGGGCCTTTTATTTAGTGTTTCATGGTACACCATAAGTCCATGATCCCATTTAATCTTAACCATCCATTTCAAATAAAATTAATCTAACCATTGATTTATTTAAATAACTTCATTTCCATAAAGCTAATTTTATTTACAATTTAAATTTTATTTTTTATCCTCTCCCAATATATATATTTTAATGTCCTCAAATAATTATTTCAAATTCCACAATCCTTAAAAATAATCTATCAAATATAAATAAATTATTTCATAAATTCTTGCATTTAATTTCTACTAGCTTCCTTATAAATTTTTTTAAATCAAATCTTAAATTACTAATCGCCAAAAAATAAATATATTTCAAACATTACCATTAATATTATTTTAATATTCCAAAATCCTTTAAAAGAAAAGAACTTTATAAATTAAATTTTTAACTAAATAAATAGTAGATAAAAATAAATAATTATAAACATTGAAATTAATAAAGATTTAATTTGAAATATTATATTCAGTGACATTTGATTATGACTTAGAGACTTGTGGGTTCTGTTATCTTTATCAAGTGTGCCATAAGTGGGTTTAGTGGGAAGGATAACATGTTTGCTAAAAGGGGCAAGCACGTGCTGTACAGTTTTAGTTAAAGAGTTATTAGCCTATGATAGATAATATTTAAGGTCAGTTTACACTAGGAGGCCAAGATCGGGTAGGCTATAATTAGTTAGATGTAGCTTGTCCAAAACTATATGAGGGATGTATAAAGTAATCATTCTTAAACTTGATAGAATGGTTGCCAAAGAATTGGCTAAACAATACAAGAGATTAGATTGGTTCCATAAGATAATGCATAGGAGGATAATGTATTTGAGTGACCATGGATTGGTGCATTAGGTACAAGTATTTATGCCAAAGGGATATCTTGCTTGTAAGCCTACGATTTAGTTATGCGCTTATTCATAATAGTGGCATTAAGGGATGCAAACCATCATCTAGAAAGATGAGTGAATTGATAACAAATCTAATAGGAGAAACCTTATTCTTGCTAATGGTTTGATCATTCTTAATGAGTCAATGATGCTTAAGGGTGAAGCCTTTGGTTATGCAAAAATGCATGGCCACAATTAAAAGGCACAAGTAGATTGCTCTTAAGGGAGTAGTTTGAAATCATGTCAAGGTGTCTGTAAGGATTGTTTATATTGTTTGGGGGATCATAGCTGGAGAGCTTAGTGGAGATTTAATGGAATCGATGTTATGTATAAAATATCGAGAGGCTTTGTAACAATAACCATGAGTTCACATTTACTCGTGCACAAGAAAAGTGTAGCTTGAGTTAAAGTGGAGGATGCTCTATGCTTAACCTCCTTTAATGTGTTGAAGTGTGAGATCCATTAAAGGACATGCTTAAAGAAGTTGTCAAAGGATGTATAGAGGAAGAGTCATTAAGATGCAATGCTAGAATGTATCAACTCTAAGTAAGTTATGATGGCCAATGAGCTGCCAAAGGGTATCGATTTAGAAAGGATCAGAGGATCTAATCCAATCAAGTGTGAAGTGACATTATGATGTGTTATGAATTGATTAAAAGCAAAATAATCGAATTTAAGAGATAGGTTATGAGGCTTATGCTTAGATCAAGCATAAATCTTTTCTCTCATACAGGTAGTTATGGGATATTAGGTGTAAAACATCTATTAGTAGGTAATTTAGAATGCCAAGCAATGGTCATGAGATATAGTATTAGCACACACTTTTAGTATGAAGGTGGTATTCATGCAAACTACAAAGATGGTGAGCACAAAATTGCAAAGGCAACTACATATTAAATAAGTTATAAAGGTAATGAGTTTAGGAGAGCTAATAGGTAAGTGGCTTTAGAGGGTATTGGGACACTTTGAAAGGAGATTATAGAGGTAACCTTTTCAAAAATTTATAGAGGATGCATTTGGCAAAGAGAATGTCAATGTTGCAAAGGTGATAGCCTAACTTTAAGATAAGGGAACACTCATAGCTCTTAAAGAGATAGACATGACTAGTTAAGGTAGTAACTCAAAGAAGTAAGGCTAAGACTACCATGAGGTTTTGAGAAAGTAAGTAGATTCTCCATGGATCCATGTTAGATTGAGGCGTCAATAAGTACATTGATGCTTCAAATGAGGAAAAAAATTGAAAGCTCGCAATTATGATAATTTAATAGGAAAATGTGCTTGAATTTGAATAGGATTTGGTGAAAAATCTAGCTTGCTATAGAGGTCCCATGGCTAAAATTTGGAATCAATCTAGTTAGTATACTATTTTTTTAATTTTCCTAAGTTTAGGGATATTTTGATAATTTTAGCATGGTTTGAGAATTCAAAGGAGTTTGAGAAGCCTAATTTTGCGATCTTCATATTTTTATCTTAGTGTTGTTATGTTTTTATGAGAAATAGACACTTAGAGCTTTAAGAAAAAGGCTTATGACAACTTGGCAAAAGTATGTTTACTCATAATAGGAAGACTTTTACTCAAAATACTTTTTAAGTGAGTGGAATGTTGGAAGGGTTGGTAGGGTGCTTGGACAATGAGCTAGGGGCTCAAGAGTGTTGGCTTATGGCCTTCCCTTACACACTCAAAACTATGGAATGAAGTATATACCAAGCAAAAAAGGTGTTCCTTTCCCTATGAAATTGTCCCTTTTGGCTCATTACACTCAGAGGCTTCATGTGTGGGGTGATCTTATAGTGTAGTATCTGTAGGTGTTTTAGTGACATTTAATTATAGCTTATGGACTTGTGAGTTTTGTCATCTTTACCAAGTGTGCCATGAGTGGGTTTAGTAGGAAGGTTAGCATGTTCACTAAGAGTGATAAGCATGCACTGCACAATTTTGGTTAGAAAGCTACCATTTTGTGATTATTTGTGAGTTAATGTACCTACTTAATAATATCATTGTCCAAACTAGCAAGTTAGAAGTTGTCTCTTGTCCTACAAAGTATAGTACCTTACATTCCTTAATTGCATCTTCAATATTCATCCTAACATTCTTATTGTTGCTATGTAAATTTCATTTCCATTTGATTTCGAAAGTATGCCTAATATGGTATCTATATTTACATCACCAGCATTCAGTGCTTTCTCTCCCTTGTTAATAATTTCCTTAAGTGAAGCTACTACTTTCTTTTGAATTTTCTTCATCATCCTTATAAGACCAATAGATAGAAACCTAAAGATAAAATCCAAGAAGTTCATAATTATTAGGATATCTATGAAGTAATCTTCAATAATTGATTCTTAGGGCTAGTTTTTTAAACAATGTAAACTTCGCTGCTACAATAATGAGATATTATTATTAGTAAATTTGTTGTTAAAAATGAAAAATGGAATATATACATAATAGTCTTACTTATAACATGGAATGTAAGATATATAAAGTAGTTTCATCATAAGATTGCCTTGCTCTTTTAGAAGTTGAAATATTTTCGTTCCTTTTTCATAGCTACTTCCAAATATTGTTTAGGAAATTATATCACAAATCATAGTTTGAAGAGAAGGCCATACATCCATATCACATGATCCATCTGAAGACAACATTCCTTTGCATTTTCTAACCATATCACTATAGCTATGACAAATATTAGTAACATAATTTGCAATAAAATGATGGAAGAAAAATAAGTTTAGTGTGTCAAGCCAGGTAAGCAAGCGTAAAGATCATACATCCTCTAGAAAATGATGTGTATATAGTTTAAGTTGCATGTTAAACCTTGAAAGGTGTTACATACTATAGAATTTGCTTCAATAGGAGAATATACATTAAAATTCTAATAAATATTTAGAGGATTGCAAATTTTCATGGTGTATAAAGGAATTTCAGAATGAAGTCCTTGAAACACATTATAGTCTTTACAAGAAATATAGTCAGTAAGGTTAAGTAAAGTGACCTTCAATTTTTCCACATGAAAGGCTGGGCTTATAATTTTCCTATGTTTAGCCCACTTCTATCCCTTATAACTTGCCAAACCAATAACTAGTAACTTGAAAGGTGGATTTAGATTAGGCTTTGGGAAGTCATTGATCTTATTCAAGACATAGTTGATTTGCTTAGGGTCTGTAATGATCACCCCTAGTCTTGGACTAAACCATATTAAAGAATTCTTGCTTATGCATCATGTATCATGAAAAAAAAAAGAAAAAGAAAAAGAAAAAAACACTTAGAAAAGATAGTAATTATATAGATGAAATAAATTTGAAATTTAATAAGAATTGCAACTACAAAATAAAAATAAGGTTGGAGACATTAGGATATATTCTATAGCTTTGTTTGTATCTTAATTTGTCCCCAACCCATTGAAATTCACTAAATGTAAAAATGGGATTACATTTTGTGTTCTTAAGATAATTTTTTAGGAAGGTCTCCTTTGTTCATTATAAACAAAGGTCCTTCTGTGCCATATTTACATATCTTATGCTTCATAGATGGATCACATTTCCATACAGTATGTATTTTAGGTAGTATGTATACTCACTTATTTTAATGTATATTTTGAAAATTTTCACTAGACTTGTAATGTTTTATAATATATTTGTATAATATTCTGAGTTATAAGTATCCCTTTTAAGAGTTTTAGTATGAATTGTGTTATTGTTGGCTTATATATCATTATGTTTATAAGCCTAGTATAAGTTTTGTAATTGCATAAATTCTGAAAAAAAATTGCATATAATTTTGTTGCATGATTTATGGTATACTTGTATGAGGTTATGTATTTAGGAGTTAGGATTTGAGATTTAAAATTAAGGATTCAAAATCCATGGTATGATTTGCATGATGATTATCTTGGATACCATTATATTGATAAGTGGTAATATAAGTTCTACAGTTATATAAAATATGAGGAATGTAGTATATGAATATGACTTTGTTACATGAAATATGAAAAATGTTAACTTTTTTTTTTTGTTAATTGTCTCATCATTTTCATTTCCACTTAATTTTTTTCTTTTTTTTATCCAATATGTTTTTCTTTCTAAGATATATATTAGATTAGATTAGATTAGATTTAAATCAAAGTTAATTTATTTTTAATTGGAACTTTTTTTATATATTGTGTAGCTAAAGAACATTTCTAGTAAAGAATAACATAAGTCTATTAGTAAAATATTAAAACTTAACTTAGGCCTCATGAATCTCTAAATTCACCTAGAGCTCTCCTCTTATAAATAAAGTATTGTTAATTTCAAGAAAAATTAATTTTTTTTATTTATAAGAAAAATGAATATTGGATTAGGAGAAAACAAGTTTGATTTTTTTTGGGTATATAACCATTTGATATCCAAAGACTACATAGGATGTTGACTAATCCAAACTCAAGTTGGGTAAGACCACATTAGGTGACAAGGCTTTCCTAACCATGTTTTAATGTAGTTACATTCCTAGGGACTTAAGACCTCTAGTTGAAAACAAGTCTAATTTCAATATATAGTGTTATGAAAATTAAGATAATCAAAGCCATATATATACATTCCATTATTTTTAAATGTCCAATGGTTAAAATTTTAAATTACAATGTGGCTTGGAATTCTATAATGGCTTTTCATGGTTCCCTTATTGGTATGGATGGAATTTTATGCATTGATTATGTGATCCCCAAGTAGTATTCTCACCCTCCGTGTTAATATTCAACATCAATCGCTTCCTATTGCAAAAGATTACATATGCCATGTTTGTCTTTAATTGACATATTAAATGATTATTAGGAATTTGTTCTTTATTTAAAAAATATATTTTTAATTAAGCTTTTTTAATTTGATTCTAGATGGAGTTGACTTGAGAACAAGTTGATCTGAACATAGAGGATCTTTTTAAGATAGGAAAGTGATGAGTAGTTGTTGTTGGCAAGAAGTTTCATACACTTGAACACAAAATTTGCACTTTTGTTGTACAATGTCATTAATGACTAGATTCTTACAGAAGAATGTATTTGAAATTCTAATCTGACTTAATATTGTAAAAGCTATGGCTTGAGTTTCTTGTGTAGCATTGGTGTTGGTTCTTGATTACCAATGCAATATATCAATTGATTTTTCCTACTTAAATTTTCTTCTCTCAAATTGAGATGACTATACAATATATGTGGATTGTGTGGTAGTAAAGATAGAGAGTAATAATGAAATTTTTTATGGTTTAAATTTGATTCATTATTAGTTTAAATTAATTTTATATTATCATCCATTATTGTGTTACCACATCTATAAAAAAAACTATTAAATCATTTTACTAATGGCAAAAATCTTTAATTGCTATTTTTTTAATTATGCTTTTTTTATTCATTAATAATGTAAAATATTTTGTAATGCATCAAATTTATACTCTAGTTTTTTTTAAAAAATTCTTTTTGCTGATGGTTAAAATGATTTAAAATTAATATCAAATTTTTTTGTATGGCAACAATATATTACAAGAAGAATAAGATGGTTGAATTTGTTATATGTATATTTCAACAATCAAGAGTGTTACTAATTATTTAAGATTATTGTTGATGAACATAGACATAATTAATAATACTTATTGTGACACTCCACCTTGGTAAGTGTTACTAAAAGTATATTCAAGGGTTACACCTAATTTTATCAATGGTTATGGCCCATTGATAATTATTCATATTCTTGTAGTGAAAGGCATAATATATTGAACAATATCATCAATAATATTAATGGGTTTGGATGTTGATTTTGATCAAAATTCTAATTTTTATCAATTAATGATTATTCTCAATTATGAGTTATCATTATGTTTAAGTTAGGTTTTTGTGTTAAAGTAGGATTGAAACTCCTTATCAAGCAAGTATTTTTTAGTCATAAATATTTATACCAAATCAATGTTTAAGGAAAGAGATATATATAATGTGAATGCTTATAAAGACTATATGTGAACTCTCATAGGAGTTTGAGAGATCTAGAGATTATGGTTAAAGAATTATGGGATTATAGTTGAAAACTTTCTCTCACACATTTTCCTATGATCTTTGTTAATGTAATGGATACTTTTCTTATCCATGATTTTCCACCTAGAGTTTGGGTTTTTACTTATGAAATTTTTAGTTCATTTTGTGTGTGTGTGTGTGTGTGTGTGCTTCTTTGTTTTTTAGTGAGTGATCTCATTTGTTTGGAGAATCAAATATTTTTCTTAAATACTTGTATCAAAGCAAGTCTGGTTTCACAAAAGAATAATAATTTGAGATACATGAGCATGGTGTAATTTTGTGTGTGAAATAAACATAATGGAGGATGATGATGAATTGACAATGAATGATAAAACATATTGTGGAGATACACTACAAGAAAATATGTATTCAACGATGGAACATTGCAATAGAAATAGTGATAGATCACCTATCAGTATATGCATAAACAAACTCCAAAAATATTTAGTAAGGAATTTTAATTTTAGCAATGGAAATAATGGACATTTTAAAATTAGTCACAATTATTTTGTTAATAAAATTCTATCAAAATTTAGTGATGGGCTTCTTATCCAAAGTATAATAATTTTTTGGTGTAATGATGGAATATTTTGAAAAATTAGCAAAATATTTTAAATATTTATTATTAAATGAAATACACCATTTCATCAAAACTTATCAATAAATATATCTATTGCAAACTTGAAAATATATCATTTAAAAATATATTTGAGTTATGATAGTAGCCCCTACTTTACCTTTTTCTTATTTCCTTCTTCTTTCTTCCACTACCTCAATCATCGTTGTGCCTCCAACTCACTCCATCAAACCATCTTATCCCTCATTGTTGTCATTTGTAACCTCTAGAAGATACACTAGCATCATCCTTTGCATTTAATAGGTGAGTTTTTTCTGAAATGGTCTTAATTTTGACCTTTTTTTTAATCAAAATTAATTTGTGATGATTGCAAAGTGAAATTGATAGCCATTAATAGTGAAATTGCTAATTTTTTATATTTAATTAACTTGTTTTGTTAACTAATTTGAGTGATGAAATTCATATAAATTATTTAGGATATTTTAATTTTAAGTTTTTTATTGATTAAAATCTTTGATAATTTCAAAGTGGAATTGATAACTATTGGTAATAAAATTGCACCACAATAAATTATCACTTATACTACGAATTATGCTATGTAAATTTAAAAATCATGACAATTTTATTTTTTGTTATAAGAATAAAAAATTTTAAACAACTGTACAAACAACTAAAAAATTTATGCCATAGAAAAAAATTTACCAATGGCAAATATAAATATAAAAGTATGTATTATTATATATTTTTATATAAAAATATGAATTACAATAATATTAATAATATTAAATTATTATGTAAAAATAAGTTTTATATTTGTCACTATAATATTAAAGAAATTTTCAGTAAAAATGTTGAAAATTAAAAATACAAACATACAAAATTATATGTGATTTAATAATGATTAAATCATTATATTAAAAATATTCAAATATATTATATTTAAAGATGTTGTATATATAAAAAATTCCAAACCCCATTTTAATTCCTTATTTATTTTATTTGTATCAATTTCAATTCATCAATTACAAATAATAATTTGAATAATTTGGTCTATGGAATTGTATTTATATTGACAAGTTAATGATTTGATAGATGGAATGATAAAAAATGATATAAATAATATATGAGAGATGAAATTGATAATAAAAAATTATAAAAGGTTGAATGATTTAACTTATATTATAAATGAATAAAAATAGGCATTAAAAATAAAATAATTAAAAGTAAATGATTTTATAAAAATTTAAATATTAGTTTATAATTTAAATTCAATATTCTTGATAGTTTAAAGTTATAATTTATAAGGGTTTGTCTCACACAATTCAACATTTGCTAAAGAAAATTATAGGAAATAATAAAAAAGTTACTTGAAAGATATAAAGATTCTACTTTTATCTTATAATGACTTAATTAACAACATTTAATGGAAACATCTATTACTTTGGAATTGTATTTATTTTGTAAGAATTTGATTATCTGTTAAAAAAAACTTACATACATGTATGATTTACTAATTTGAATGTATATATATAATTTTAAATAACTATTTATTAATTTAAATATTTTAATTATAGGGTAATATATATTTCAAATTGCATATTTGAAGTATATTGAAAATCAATATAAATTATTGTTAATTAATTCTTTCAAAATTTCCTTTTATATTAGGTTCTTCACAAATATAAGTTATATTAATATGGTACTTTACATAATTTTAGTATCAATTTCATATATTACATATTATTTATCTTTTATTTTAGTTAACATGTTCCTATAATTGTTAGTCCGTTAAGAAAAATATTAACAAATCTATAAAACTAAACAACTTATTAATTCTAAGAGATAGAATTAGTACAGGATAGTTGCGAGGAATAAATTTGATGGAAGTGAAATTAATAATGAAATAAATAAGGTTTTAGTTTATAGAAAATAAGTTTTATCATGAGTGCATCTTTATTATATCTATTTATCTAATATTTTTATTATATAATTAATGCCGCATAAGTATATTTTTATTACTAAAGTGAACAATCAATTAAAACTTTATATAATATATATTGTATTATAATATGAAAGTAGTAAACTAGTATAATGGTATGGCCTTACATCATTAACTTGAAGATGTAAGTTTGATTCCCTGTAAATACAATTTACAATTTCCAAATTAGTAAAGTTTTGATAGTTTACATTAGTTTGTGTGGGCTAGAAGCATTAATGAGTCTTAGCAAATAAGCAAACCAAATGATAGGCTTGTAGTTAGTTGAATTGATTAGACAATCAATTCAATCTAGATATATAAAAATTATTTTTAACTAAATATATTAGTTTTTATAGTAATTTTATTTTATTTTCTACCATGATTCTATTGTGATAATATAAACTTAGTTACAAATGTACCTTTCTTGCCATATTTGTACTCATGGATAGAAGCATCTATTAACCACAAGTGAAGTCATTGGAAAAGAACCATTTATGCCATGAGACCATTTTTCCATGATGATTTCCTTGTAACACTCATGCCATAGGTCCATTCAACTAGTATTCACATAGGTAAGTAATGTAGCCATAAGAATTTTGATCCTATGCCATGATTTTAATCAATCATGATACAAGTGATGATTTGTTGCATTGTTGCTAATTTGTGATTCATATTGAGATTTTTGTTAATTAATTTAAGTGATGATAGTTAAATAAATTATTTTGTGTTTTTATTTTTTTTCATTAAAATTACTTTTTGATGATTTCAATGTGTAATTGATAGCCATTGACAGTGAAATTGCTAATTTGTGATGTTTTATGATGTTTATTGAGTTATTTTGTCAATTAATTTGAATGATGAGATTCATATAAATTATTTGGGGTTTTTTAATTTTAGGTTTTTTTGGTTGATTAAAATTGGTTTTGATGTACAATCGATAGCCATTAATAGTGAAATTACTAATTTGTTGATTAATTTGAGGGATAAAATTCTTATGAATTAATTTTGATTTTAAATAAATTAGTTTTGTTTATTATCATATTATCAATCTTATTCGTATATAGGAGAGTTCAAATTAGCCATATCTTTTTCATTTTTAATCTTAGTTATGACACTAGCTTAATCAATGGCATGTTTATTAAATGAAAATGCATGTCTATGTTGCTTAAAGATATTACATCTAAGTCATAAATAATAACAATGGTTATGAATAATCTCTTCCATATAGTTTGATTTGCTTAATCAATTGCATATTTATCTGATAAGTTCAATGTGGTTAATATAGTTTTATTATTGTGTAACTTGGTAAAAAATTTCTTAGTAACTTATTAGAAATTATTTCACTAGTATACCACTTTATAGGCCTTAGGTGGTTACTATTTATGTACCCATACCACAAAATGTTTATTTATTCATTTGTTCTAGGTTATTATGTCTTCATTTTATAGAGGTAAAGATATTCTCATCAGGGATGGTTGCATGGTCATCCATTGTGTTAGTAGGACAACCATTATCTTTTACGACTCAAAGCACCGCACTAGTTGCAACACCATTTGTCTTATCATCCACCCTTATTACATCAAGACCATCGATTGGTCACTAAGTGCCACCCTACTAGTCATTTGGTAGCAATCTCATGTCTTATAGCCTTTTATTCTAGATTTAAAGTAGCACATTCAGAGCCTCACCAAGAGCAATCTAATTAGTAAGGTGCCCCTATGATAAAGTTTAGGTGTATTCAATGCTTAACCTAAAGTATTATTTAATCAGTAATCATTTTTTATGAAATTTGTAAATATATTGATATTTTTTTCTATCACTATTAATGTATCACAAATGTATTTGGTTGCAGGTTAGTCATTTCATTTCAACATGGTCTCATTAAGGACTTAATAGAGGTGATTCAAGCTCACTTTATGGAGCTAACCTTCACCTACAATAACATCTCCCAATACCTTAAAGATTAATGGTTCAATGATTTGTAAGTAAATAAAGGTTTAGTGATTGACAACTATGTTTTTTTAATTTGCTAATTTATGCTTATTTGACTTTAATTGTTCAATGTTTACAAGCCCAATATAAGTGGAAATGCAAGCTCACATGCTTGATAAAGAAAAATTTTTCTTATAAAGTCATGGTGAATTACTAGGACAAAATAGATTGGATAAAGAAAAGCTTAAATGGTTGCTTTACTACATTTTTACTAATCTTAAGGAGTAATGGGTTAAAGATATTGACTTTAATAAAAAACAAAAAGTTAACAAGAAAAACAAGGCATATACTACTAGGGGGAGCTTGCATACTAGCAATTCCATCTTTATATTTGACCATAAGAGAAAGATAGTGAAACATTAATAATGGTTACTTTTACAATATAATTGCATATAGGTAACTTGGTGTTATTTTATTCTATAACTTACTTTCATTCTATATATAAATTTTTGGGCAGCTCGTCTTGACCAAATGCTTATTGGTTTGATGTTATGCATTTATAATTATACGAACAAGGAAGGAACCAAGGAATTTGTTAACTAGAGATTAAAAAGAACCTAGATAAGATAGTTAATTACTTCTTCTAATATGAATTACATTATATGTCATTTATGAGTCAAAAGTGTTTAACATTCAAAATTAGTTATATAGGATGAGTACTCTGATATGCTAGAGGAGACTCTTTATAGGCATCAACTGACGTTGTAAAGGTAGCTTGGCATAAGTTGATGAAACCTCTTTATGGATAGCAATAATTAATGATTGGAATAAAAATAGTTATATTTACAATGTGGGACTAGAGGCGAATAAGGTTACTATGCCTTCATCTATCATGACTAGTTCATTTTTATAAGGCAAGTTGTAGGAGTTGTAGAGCATGGTCAAGTAACAAAATATAGTGCTTATGGAGGCATGAGAACAAATTGCATGGAATAATCAAGTGATGATGCTATTTCAAACATTTGTTCTAAAAGTTAAAGATTTCACTCAATGCTTCATTAACGAATAAGCCACTAGTTGACTAAGGAAGAGAGCACTAGGATGATGACCTGTAATGGGATGCTAAAAGCTAGATTCTTAAGGTCTAAGGTTATTTTATATATATACAAATATTAGATTTTATTATTTTTTAAATTGGATTTACTTTTTTCTGTCATATAAATAAAATATTGAGGTTCAATTTTGTTTTATGGAATTCAATTTAGGAAATTTGATTGTTAAATAGATATTTGATTTGGTTTAGGTTTGCTTATTGTTGGGTTTTTGCTATTTGGCTTGCTATAAAAATAGCAAGCATATTAACATATATATATATATATATATATATATATATATATATATATATATATATATATATATATATATATATGTATGTATATGTATACCTAAATTAGTGATGAATTTATCAATGGATTCTAAATAAGTGATAGAATATTTCATTGCTAAATAAGAACAATTGCTAATGCAAGTACAAGCAAATCACCTATTATTAATAAGACATGGAATGTTCACCCATTTCATAATTCAATCCATGTTTTTCTTGATTTTTGAGTAGGCTAACTAAGATAAATGAATCAATATCATATATTAATCTATTTGAGTATGGCCATGCATTTCATAGTTTTACTTAATCAAGGGATCCATAAACATCACTTCTCCTACATAGAAGGGATAAAATTCATTTAGATGACTCATATCCCTTTACATGACTTGTGGTATACCTAATTGCCATCTTTTAAGCCAATCCTATTACAAGTGACATTTGATGGCTTTAAGGTAAATAACTTCTCATGTAAGGAATCGCAGTGACTTTAGGTCAAATGACCGCATATAATAGTATCACTATGTGAACTACTTATGACATTGTAATACAGGTAACATTTACATGGTAAGTTTGTCCAATATATTGGTTCTCCAACATGTATTCATGAGGTGACTTGATATCTCATATCCATGATCATAATCATCAATCAGTATACATCTTAATCTTAATACATTATTGTTATCCAAGTTAATAATAATGCTTGATTAAGGATATTTTACAAACAATGCAAATTATTTTAGGGATGATTAATATATTTATTCATATTATACAAATATAAGATTAAATATAATAATCAACCAAATGCTTTTATTTATATATAAGAAAAACTTAATATATTGTATGCATATTCAACCATCCTATGATAGGTTACTAGAGCATACACTAATACGATGGTGGTAGGACTACCTCGATGAATGGTTATGCATAGGTGGATTTTGGCAAGCCATCAACTTCACTATCAACTATTACTTGACAATCAAGTCAATATGGTGGTTGATAAGCTCTTAATTTGCATGGTTAAGTTGCTAGTGCTAAACAATGTAGTTTGAATAATGGATAAAGACCATACTACATTTATTGCATGGATGATGACCTTTATTCAATACCTAGTGAAGGTATCATCATGTACACCTATCAATAAATTTTTTATATATTTTGTGAAGTTATTTTAGTATTGTTATATAAGAGTACTAACTATCATTATTTATCTTTCAACAACAAACTTTTAATGTTAATCAGATGAAATTATAAATATCTCAAAAAGTCTTAGGGAAAGGATTCCCAGTTATGCTTTCAATTAGGGTGGATGTGGTAGAACTAGGAAATATAGTTTTCATTGAAAAAAATTCTATTAAGCAATTGCTAAAGTTTGAAAAGTTTAATATAACTTGTAGCTAACTTTGAATCATGTAAATTTATGTTATCTTTTTTAACCAAACATAAATTAATTGAACTATTGTCTAAATTTAAGTTTAGCTTATGCTAACCCTTTGTAATGTTGCTTTGACAAGTTGGCATGAATGTTGCATATGTATTCCTAGATCCATATTAACTCAATATGTAATCCATGCTAAAAGAGAATAAAAGGCAAGATTACATTGTCAAGGCTTTATTGCATAAGTCCAAGAAAAACTCATACTTTGCATTATACCATAAAAAGTATATCTCACTTATGCTTTAGTTGTGATATTTTTTTCTTAAACAAATTCTAATAGTTACATTGTATTGTAATCTCCATTAGATGCTTGCCTTTGTAGTGTTGAAGTGCAAGATTATCTACTAGGTGGACCTTTTATTCAAAAAAGTGTGATTCATATTTTAAAACACCATAGAAGAAGCTTTGACTAAAGCCTATGATTGAGGCTTGAAGATTAGGTTAGGTAAAACTTTCAACTAGGTAAAAGTCAAGGTGTGTTGTTAATAGTAAGATTGCATGTTTAACTTAGAAGATTGTGTATCAATGCAATCGAACAAACATCTTATTTTATTGTACTGCCCAAAATAGCTATGTTAAGCACTACATGTTTAATTTTTTTTCTTGAAACATCCCTATTAAGGTAATCACTTGCTTATTTACAACTTATCACATACCAGGTTAATTAACTGAATTAGTCTTGATGATAATATATTTATTGTATACTAATTGTAATACTTTGGGTAAAATCTCCAGCTATATACTAGAGAACAACTTGATAAAGTTAGAGAGCTTTGGGCAAGATATTTCCTTTAAATTGGAATTGAATTACAATGAATGTCTTAGTGGTTATAATTAATTATATTGTTGTAAATTAATTGTGAACACTTAGCTTGATTGTAAATGACATATTATAACTTGTATTTTGACACGTAATCTAGAATTCAGAAACTTTGTATAAAGTTTCCTATAATTAGTTATGCTATTGCCAATTTCAATCATATATTTGTAGTTTTGTAATGTTTCTACAAGTGTCAATTTGTTCTTCTTACCTATTGATTGGTTTTGTTCTTTTTTTAAAAAAATTCATGCACAAAAAGGCATTAGTAACCGACATCTTTTAGTTTAAAATGTTATTTTTTTATGAGATAATTGATGTCAATTATTTGTGAGTGGGGTAATGATGTACTTTACATATTGGTTATTTTCAAATAATTAATGTTTAAACACAAAATACTAACATAAGTAAAAAATAAAAGGAGTTGAGTAATAGTAGTATTTACAAATTTCATCCCAATCCTTTTCTAACCCTAGATTGATTCTTGCTTTAAGAGATATGATCTCCTACCAACTAATGATGATTCTTTTTGATTTGGTGTTTTTGTGCACTAATTTTTTTCAAGAATGAATCTTTATTAACTTGTTGCTAAATTTGTGGGGTTTTGTACTTATTGAAAACATAAAGGATTCAAAGGTAAGAATTTGCCTAGTTTTATGTTTTTATTCTTAAAATTTAGTTTTTGATTTCATAATCTTCTATATCTTGTTGCCTATACAGCTTTTATAAGCTTGTACAAATAAAAAATTTTATTTCATTCATCTTATTTGGCTTTTAGTCGTATTATCTACTATTTATTTATATGATATATATACGTGTCATTTTACAAAATTTAATGAATGTTTCTTACATTTACAAGAATTAGATTCAATCATGCTAGAAGGAGCACTATCGTTACATATTGAGCAACATATTTCAAGATAGTATTTAATGCAACAAACACCATAATTGGGATAATTAGTATAACCTCTTATAATTATCAAGATTTTGTTATAATATTTATTATTTAAAACTATAGTTTTATTTGGGATACCATCTTTTATTTTTATGTATTATGTTCTGGAAGGCTAAATATAGGAGAAATAGGGAGGATCTAGGAAGAGAAATTGGCAAAGGAGGCTTAGGAGAGAAGAATTAGGGTAGAAAGGAAAGGGTTAGGTTAAGTGTGGGGTATAATATACTATATCGATTATTAATATAAACTAAAGTGATATATCAAAAATAAATGTTGATTATTTATAAATGACTAACATTAAATCTTCCTTTCCTATCTATAGCATAAGATATAATGTTTGGTTTTTTATCTCATAACAACAATGTTTTATTATTTTACAATTGTATTGAAATTGACATAAAATATTATTTACAATTATGTTTGATTAATCATCAATATTAAATTGATGTCTAATTCCCTAAATACCAAATGTTAATCGACCATTTTGTAGTAATGTATGGGTTTCTTGAAGAAAAGATGATTGAGTTTTTACTAGTGGATATTTCTATTCTAAAGGCTAGGATGATAGGAGCACTATTTAAACAACACACAATAACACTAAAGTTCAATGGCATTGGCCAAATAATAAATATCTCTTCAACGTAAGTATATTGTATTAATGTATTAACTACAACATCAATTTTGATGTCCATTTGCCATTTTTTTTGCCACAATGTGATTCACAATAATTTCATTCAATAACTATGTCATTAAAAGACAATATAAGTTCCTTCTCAATATTTAAAGGTATTATTTTCTTTTTTTACAATATTATATATTATATGTTTTCTACAATTTGGATCGAAATAATGTAAAAAATTATTATCATTGAGTGTTTATTGCACTTAGGATATTATATTTTAGCATAAAGACATTGAGATAGGACTTAAACACTATGATTATTACTTGTATAATAATATGAGATGTTAGGTTTTGTAATGAGGTTTAGATATAATTCTAAGTGTAAGGGGGTTATGAAAATTCTAAAGGAAAAAATTAACAAATAATGTCAATTATTTTATAAAACTATTATCCTATAAGATATTACATGTTAGTTATTTAAAACATACTAGCATTTTTTTTGGATTTGAAGTATGAAAAAAATGATTTTTAATAGCAATATACAAAGTGACATCTTATAAAAACAATAATGTCAATTACTAAATTAAAAAATCAATGTTGTATTTCAATTATTAGACTATATTTAGGAACTAAACATATTATTTTCTTGTAAAAAGAGATCAATGTTATTACATGTGTTAGTAAATAGGGTCCACATCTATTATATTCTGCTATATGTACCCTGTATTATAATATATATAGTGACTGCCTGACTCAGTTGAGAATATGGCAATACAAATTACTCTCTTAATTAACATGGTATCTAGAGCCTTCTAATAATCCTTCTTCTATCTCAATCAACAACCCAACTCTCTCTCTCTCTTCTTCCTCCTTTCCTTTTCTTTTCTTTTCTTTTTTTATTCTTTTATGCGTGACTAAGGTCACGGTGGGACTAGCGGCACTCTAAGCCGCTTATTGGTGGAAACCCAGACCTCAGGGTTGCTGTTTGGTGGTGGCGTACGGCGGCGTACGGAAGTGGAGACCAGAACAGCACTGTTCAAGGCCGTAGAAGCAGAACCGGCACCGGTACGGAAGGTCTGGGTACACTGGACAACAGATCGGGCCGAGACGATCCCGACTAGGCGGCGTGTGGCACCACACGCGTGTGTGTATGGAGGCGCGTGAAGCCCATGCGCAGAGGCAAGCGGCAGCGCGTGGAGGCGCGTGAAGCATCTTTAGGCGGCGATCTTCCGTCTGGCACTGTTTCGGAGGACTCTGAAGGGTTCTATAAGGTTAGTTTTGCAGTTTCGTGTCTTCAGGTGGCATTTTCTATTTTCTGGATAATTTTCTTCTGGTTTTTTTTGCTATGCTGGCTGGATATGGATACTAGTTCTAATTTCATGAATGATTCTGGGGGTCCCAATAGTTCTGGAAATTCAAGGAGAGAATTTAGATCTAATTTTTCAGAATTATTACTAGTTGGTGGAAAAATAACAGAGCGGAAGTTAGATATTGAAGGACGACCATATGTTACTTGGAAAAGAGCAATTGAATACTATTTTGATGAAGTTCGTATGACACATCACCTGACTCAAGAGCCACCAATAGAAGATCCTGATCAACAATGGATCATAGAAGATCGTCGGTTGTTCAGGTTAGTTTATAATACTTTAGCTACTGAAGTTGAAGATAACACGGCTCATTGTCGTACTGTTAAGGAGTTATGGGAGTCTATTGAAGGCTTAAATTCGAAAAAAGATGATCTGAATCAGGTATATGATTTGACTGTGTCCTTGTTTCAATTAGATGAGAGAGGTAAGACCAATGCTCAAATTTATACTGAGTTCAATCGTATTTATGAACAATGGAATTCTCTACTGCCTATTACTAGTGATGTTAATGCAATGCGTTCTCAGCGAGAATAACTAGCTGCTTTGTGTTATTTGATGCGTTTACCTCTTGAGTTTAGCACAGCACGATAGCAGGTCTTATCTAGTTCTGAGCCCCTCACCCGGAAAACAGCTTATTATCGAATTCAAAGAGCATCCAAAGATATTTCTTCCTCCTCTCCATCTTCAAATATGAATGAGTCAGCAGCATTAGTTGGCTCAGGTGCTCGTGGAGGCTGTGGTAATTCTAGAGGTGGTAGGGGAAGAGGAAGAAGGCGAGGTCATGAAGGAGGAAGAGGAGGTGATTGGTAGAATAACTCTAGTGAAGGAAGAAGAGGAGGTGATTCAGTTGTGATTTGCTATCATTGTCAAGAACAAGGACACATCAAGAAATTCTGTCTGAAGTTGGTAGGAAGGAATACTCAGCAGTCTAGGTTTGCTCATATGGCACAAGAGTCAGAAATCAATGGTAAATTATTATCTGATAGCGAATATGCTGAGTACTTGCAATTAAAGACCTCTGTACAACCGCCACCCACCCAACCTACTGCTACCATAGTTCACACAGGTAATCCTACTGCATATCTATCCCATTCCAATTCTAGATGGGTCATTGACTCTGGGGCTACTGATCATATGACGGGTCAAATAGGTATACTATCTTCCTTTACTAATTCTCATCCTTCACATGTTACCTTAGCTAATGGGTCTACTGCTTCTATTGTTGGAAGTGGCATGGTCAATCTCACCTCTGATATCTCTTTATCCAATGTTTTGTGCCTCCCAAATTTTCCATTTAATTTACTTTCAGTTAGCTAAATTACCCGTGCTTATAATTGTGGTGTTTTCTTCTTTCCTGGTTATTGTGTATTTCAGGATCTATTAATGAAGAAGATTTTTGGTAGGGGATATGAATCTAGGGGATTATATGTGCTGGATGACAAAGTTTCTTAACCAATTGCTGCTGTTGCTACCCCCACTCTAAATCAATTACATTGTTGCCTTGGCCATCCCTCGTTGCTCTTTTTACGAAAATTATGTCCTAGCTTAGCATCTGTGTCTCATTTAGATTGTGAGTCTTGTCAATTTGCTAAACAACATTGCCAATCTTATGTTTCTAGAGTTTATAAGCGGGTTTCATCCCCCTTTGAGTTAGTACATTCAAATATTTAGGGGCCTTGCCCATTTATTTCAAAGTCTGGTTTTCGTTATTTTGTGACTTTTGTGGATGATTATTCAAGAATGACTTAGCTCTATTTAATAAAGAATCATTTAGAGTTGTTTAATATTTTTTGTACTTTTCATGCTGAGGTTACAAATCAATTCCAAATAACTATTCGTAATTTTCGCAGTGATAATGCTAAAGAGTATTTCTCTTCACAGTTTTCAGCTTATTTGTCTCAGCATGGTATAATTCATCAGTCTTCCTGTGCTGTTACTCCACAATAAAATGGAGTAGCTGAACGAAAAAATCGACATTTATTGGAAGTTTCTCGGGCACTTTTATTTGAAATGAAAGTTCTTAAAATTTTTTGGGCAGATGCAGTTTCTACAGCCTGTTTTCTGATCAATCGCATGCCTTCTTCTATTCTTAGTGGTCAGGTACCTTTTTCTATTTTGTTTCCTTCTAAGCCTTTTTTTCCTATTTCCCCTCGTATTTTTGGGTGCACCTATTTTGTTCATGATCACCGTCCCCAGGTATCGAAATTGGATCCTCGATTTTTGAAGTGCGTTTTTCTTGGCTATTCTCGTACTCAAAAAGGGTATCGATGTTTTTCTCCTGAGTTAAATCGTTATATTATTTCTTCTGATGTTTCATTTTTTGAGTCTACCCCCTTCTTTGGGTCATCTCCCTCTTCCTCCCCCTTGCCAGCACTAGATCATATTGATGAATACTTCCTTGTCCCTCCTCTTTCCCTGGACTCACAAGTTCATCCACCACAAAATTTGGTTCGACCTCCAATTCAATTTGTTTATTCTCGTAGAGTGCAGGTACCACCAGCAGCTCCTCCACTGGTCATGCAACAGCCATCTGATCCAGACTCGCTTTCCCACGGTCCGTCAGCTTCATCTCCTCTACCGGCTTCTTCCACAGCAGATCCTCCCCTTGTGTCTTCTGATTTGGATCTTCCGATTGCTCACCGCAAAGGTATCCGTACTTGCACTCAAAAAGGTAACCCTCACCACCCTTATTCCATCTCCACCTATGTCTCTTATTCTTCTTTACCTGCTTCTTCTCGAGCCTTCATTGCTTCTTTAGATTCTATTACTGTTCCTAAGTCCTATTTTGAAGCTCTTTCTCATAATGTGTGGTGTGCTGCTATGGAGGAAGAAATGTCAGCTCTTGAAGCTAATCAGACATGGGATCTTGTGCCTTTACCTGATGGTAAACAATCCATTGGTTGCAAATGGGTCTTTACCATCAAAGTGAATCCAGATGGTTCTATTGCTTGTTTAAAAGCACGTCTAGTTGCTAAAGGTTATGCTCAGACCTATGGTGTTGATTATTCAGAGACTTTTTCCCCTGTGGCCAAGATTACCTCTGTTCGTTTACTCATCTCTCTTGCTGCTACTCATGATTGGTCTCTTCATTAATTAGATGTTAAAAATGCCTTTTTACATGGAAATTTGAATGAGGAAGTGTACATGGAGCAACCACCTGGATTTATTGTTCAGGGGGAGTGTGGCAAGGTATTACGTTTAAAAAAATCATTATATGGGTTGAAACAATCTCCTCGAGCTTGGTTTGGGAGATTCAGTGAAGTAGTGACAGAATTCGGAATGAAGAAATGTGATCATGACCACTCTGTGTTTTATAGACAGTCTAGTTCAGGATGTATTTTTTTGGCTGTATATGTTGATGATATTGTGATTACAGGGAGTGATAAGTTGGGGATCTCACAATTGAAAACCTTTCTTCAGGCTAACTTCCAAACTAAGGACTTGGGAGTGCTTCGGTATTTTTTAGGCATTGAAATTGCTCGAGGGCGAAAAGGGATTTTCTTATCTCAAAGGAAATACGTGTTTGATCTCTTGAATGAAACAGGAATGATTGGAGCTAAACCATGTGAGAACCTTATGATTCCAAATATTAAGCTTAATCCACAAGATAGGGAATTACTTGAAAATCCTGAACAGTACAGGAGATTAGTGGGAAAATTAAACTATCTTACTATAACTAGGCCTGATATTGCCTTTCTAGTAAGTGTGGTTAGTCAGTTTATGAACTCCCCAAGGACTTCTCACTAGGATGCTCTTACACACATTTTGAAGTACTTGAAGAAAGCACCTAGTCGAGGAGTTTTATATAAAAATCATGGTCATTGCAGAGTGGAGGCTTTTTCTGATGCAGACTGGGCCGGATGTCCTATAGATCGGAGATCAACTTCTAGGTATTGTGTATTTGTTGGAGGAAATCTTGTATCATGGAAAAGTAAGAAGCAAGCAGTTGTATCTCGCTCCAGTGCAGAATCTGTATACCGTGCTATGGCTCATGCTACATCTGAACTTGTATGGATTAATTATCTTCTTCAGCAACTTGGCATCAAGACTCATGGGATTATGCAATTGTGGTGTGACAATCGAGCTGCTACTCACATTGCCTCAAATCCAGTTTTTCATGAACGAACTAAACATGTAGAAGTTGACTGTCATTTTATTCGACAGAAGTTACAAGAAGGAGTTATTAGTCTTAGACATATTAGAACAGGGGAACAATTAGCTGATTTATTTACTAAAGCTCTTCCGGGAAAACGGGTTGATGAAATTTGTAACAAGCTGGGCATGATTGACATCTATAGCCCAGCTTGAGGGGGAGTGTTAGTAAATAGGGTCCACATCTATTATATTCTGCTATATGTACCCTGTATTATAATATATATAGTGACTGCCTGACTCAGTTGAGAATATGGCAATATAAATTTCTCTCTTAATTAACAACATGTATTCAACATTGGTTAAAAAAACCAATGTTAAGTATATGGACATAAAACAACACTCTTATATGCATTAGTTGATAATGGATATGGAATAAGTTAAACAATTGATGCTAAAAGATATTTATGCAATAGTAAGCAGAGAATATATTGTGTTGAATCCATCCTAGTCTTTGTATACAAATCCTATCATTATCCCTTCCTACATACTTAGGAAGTTTAGTAATTAGTAAAGCATACATACACAAAAACTAAGTCAAGATACTACAATAACATGGTAATATATTAATAAGGTCATTAAAAGAGATGATGGAATGGAAACAATGAAGCAAGATAAGGCCATTTGAGTTACCTAATTTTCATATATAATATTTATATAAGACTTAAATAGAATGGATAAGGAGCAATTAAAAGTGATCATTTTGTTATCACAAAAATAATAAATACCTTATTGAATAAAATATATTAAAAATATATAATTAATAGAAAAATTATTGCAAAAGCATAAAAACTCCAATTTTTCAAATTTTTATATTAAATAAAATTTATAAATAATATAAAAATATATTATTTTAAATTTTATTATTATAGATATAACTATAAATATATTTTAGTACAAAATATTGATAAACTAATATTGTTTTATTATTTATTAATAAAGAGCAATGTTAGAATTTATGAAATATGTAAGAGATAAAAGTGTAAAAAGATCATTCTATAAATGACAAAATGGCTTATTTTAACACTTTTACTTTTGAATAGAGATTTTATCATTTGATGCCATGGACATTCCCCTAAAAATTGACATTGCCAATCCATAGTACCTATAAAACAAACTTTTTGCCCATTTCTTTTTCCATCCTCATTTCATTCATTCCTTCATATCAAATGCACATTGATGGTATATTTATGAGTTAGAAGGTAGAAAAAATAATAATAAAAAGATCAAGGGGAAGGGAAGGGAAAATAGAGGTTAAATTATAATGTCAAAGTTTAGTTTCTAATTACCAATCAAGACTTACTAACTCTTGCTTGTAAATTGAGATACTTGTTTAAGGATCATAATCCAATCAAACAAATAAATATAGTTTCATTCCTCGATTATATCCTGAATTACCATCTCAATTATTAAATTTTGCTCTTCAAAATATATAGAAGATGTGAACACACCATTAGAGGGTGATGGACGGGAGTTTGCTATAACCCCTTTAATGCTCAAGTTAGTATTAAGTAGTAACTAAAAGAGAAGAATTTGAGTAGTATGGTGTAGTGCATACCTTATATAGAATGAATAAGGTGGCTAGAAGATAATTACTAGGAGTTGTAGAATTATTAAGTAATTACCATTATAACCCTTAAAATATAAACATTTATCATTAACCCTTCGAAGTTGATGAACAAGACTTAAACAAGTGTATGATACCTAAGAATGATGGTTTGAACCATTGATATTGAATTTTGAAAAATTGGATATTTTAATCGAGATCAACACTTATCAATATGAAGATGCTTGAATGAGCTATGACTTGCTTAATATTATCAATACACGAAGTTGTAATGTGTTCGTCGTTAACACAACACATATGTAATAACAGCTTAACTAAATCATTAATTCCATCATAGTCTAAATAATAACTTGATTAGGATTAACACTTATTGATCAAAAGATGCTTGAATGAGCTACCATGTGATACAGATGATCTACTCAGGCAATTTATTAGGTATTTCGTATGCATAATGTTTCTTAATTATCATCAAATAAGATGCCATCGATTGCGTGATTCATATTCCTAATGATTAGTATTAACCTAGTTAGCCCATTATCTTAGTATTTTATCATCCAGTCCTCCGAAAATAGTGTATTGAGCCTTGATTAAATGGAGTGCATTTAGGTTTTATAAGTGATCATCAATTTCTACTTAGTTGATCACTTTGTTATGCTAATACCAAATGCTCAAGAAGTCTTAATCCAATTAGTTTGGATAGACTCTGTTTTCAAAATCTTATCTTCTCAATAGATGTGACCTTTTATAGTTGAGGTCATTAATAGTGATCCTAATAGAGAGATGATGTGCAATGAATTTTTATGGGTCTCACTAATTGTTCTCAACGACTATATAAGTTAATAATTTGATTGGTTTTCTTGACCATACTATCTAGTTAGTTTTTTTTACTACCCAAATAATATGATCGGTCTTCCTGACTTTCTAATTTAATTAGTGTTTTTGACCATCCAAATAATATGATTATCTAATTTAATTAGTCTTATTAATTGTTTAAACAATATGATTGATCTCTTTGGCTATATAACTTGATTTTCTACATTTGTATTACCTGTTGCTTAGTAAGGAGTCTATTGAATAGTGATTCTTAAGTGATTGATGATTATTATTTTGAACCACTGAGTGATAGGTGCCCACCAAATGGTAAGGCTTTTTCCTATTGAGTGGTAAATCTTATTCCTATTTTTGGCCAGTCTTCTTTCTACTATTGGCAAGTCTTTTACCTACCATTAGTAGGTCTTTTTCCTACTATTGGGTAAATGCCCACTATTGATAGGTCTTTTGCCTACCAAGTGGTAAGTCTTTTACCTGCTATTTGGTAGGTGCTTACTAAATGGTAGGTCTTTTCTATATGTTAAGAACTTTTTCAAAAATGAGTTGTACATGCCAAATGAGCTATATTGTGTCCTATGTATTTTCCAAAAATGACATCTTTTCTAGAGGTATTTTACTTCCTCTTTCAAAGATTAATGATCATTTAGATCATTTAGTTTATGCATTATCTTCCATGTAGGATGTTTTTTATGATCACTGAATAGTGTTCTCTACACATTTTACTTACCATCACATTATTCATGATTATGAGAAAGATATCCTCTTGGAGTTTTCCCCTCATGATTCTTTATCCTTTGGTAGTATTCTTGGTATTTTCATGAAATTGACTCTATAATAAGGAGAACCTAGTAGTATTTGATTAATACAATTTGTACCAAATGGATCATTGACACAAATGAATATCAAACTTTTGCTTCTCAACATATTCAATAACTTTAATGAGTCAAATCTTAGAAGATTGAATCCATGAGAGTATTCTCATATTTCTTTCACTATCTTGTTGCCTATTAAATCTTGAAAACAAGGCTCCAATTCCTCTCAAACGATCTAGGATTAATATTATTGTTCTTAAGACTAGGATTACCTACATTTCATAACTAAGATATGCCATTTAGTAGTAAAAAGCTAATCTACAAGAGATAATAGTAATGCAAGCGTAATTTTTTACAAAAAATATCTAAGGAGGCAACAATAAAATATACCCTTTTTTGAAAGTCAATAATCTTTTAGATCAAATGTTGTCTCCTTTGTGGGATGTTTCAAGAATTTTGGAGCATTTTATTACCCTCTCTCAAATGCCAATGACAATTTGGTTCGTGTATTGCCTCCCTTGTAAATTCTTTTGTATTAAGTAATATACACTGCACATTATTCCTCACATGTAAAAGATAACCTTGAGTTAGTATGAAGTTGTCTAAAATGAAATATAGAAGATATAAAAAGGTATTTAAAGATTTCATTTATATCTAAAGATATAAAATGGACTATACTAAATTTACAATAATTATAAGCATAATGCGGCATTTTTGCCTTTGATATCCACAAAACAAATCGTTAAGAAGCAAACAATCTTTAGTTTAAATAATATTATAAAATGCCGAATGGTCTATCAATCTTTATGGACATCGTATAAACAATGAAAAAATTAGATCATGTGGTTAATGGAATATAAACGTCCAAGTGGATTGGATCTTATAGATGACCCTTATTTCAAATTATACCTCATGGGCCCATGTTTTCTGCACTGGCCATTTACAACTTTAAATATTTAAGTTGGGTCCGGTTAATGTCAATTATGCAACTGTTTGTCAAGTATTTATGCGGCTAGCTGGAACAATCATAATGTAAAATCTTAAATAAAATTCAAATCATTGTAATGGGCATCAGACAATATTCTATGCGACATGAACAGATATTGGTATATCATCAAATACTAGCACTAGAGACAACTACAAGTTCAACAAGTTGTGATTAGCAAATGCTGCAATCTAAGAATCTGATGAATAATTAGATAATCATTACAATTGCATGACATAAAAAGTAAAAATAAAGCACCTCAATATTTTAAGTATAACATGATTTGGACGATGCTGACATTTATGTCAATAAATATTTTAGTAAGTACAATTTTTTTTATGGTCAACTCATATTATTGGATAATTTATAATGAATAGTCACAAAATTTTTATTGTATCTATTATATAAGAATATGGTAATTATAAACATTTTTAGATAATCTGTTGTATCATTGGAATTCTAAACATGTGACAGCAATCAATATGTATAACATACTTCCAGCTATAAATCATCTAAGGTAGCCCCACACTTTTTAAATGTAACTAGATAAGTTACTTATAAGAGTAACTTTGACGGTATGAAAGGATAATTCCATCTCAGCATATCTGCACCTTTCATTCAGCAATTCAACCACACACCAATAATAATCATGACTGCTGAACAATGTTGATTTGGAAACTAAGACTCAGTCATAAACAACAGCAAACAACTTCCTTGTCGTTACTCCAAGAACATTGTTATAATAATCATGGACTGCCCTATGCGGTAAGTTCAGAAAAATGTCACAATAAAAGTTTGGAGAAATGTGAACCATCTTATGATTATTCAAGCTCCTGCATATCTATTGTCTTTCAAATAGTGAAGAAAATAAAGTCCTCAAGCATCGAAATGTAAATCATTTTGTTTTTATTGTATCTGTAATGCCTGAACTCAAATGATAGGATAATTACAGGAAAGAAAAGGTAGCAAGAATATGATGCAAAATGTTATCATGACTCGTTGATTCTCCACTCAAAATGGCACTATTATCTACTCGTACCCCAAATCAACCAGAGATTTTTCTCTTCTGCAGAGGAAGGAATCATCCAATAAAACAAAGAATTTTTTCAGAGCATTCTTGGGAATAAAATCTTTGCCAGTCATATTTTAAAAAACTAGAATGTGAAATTAGGTTTAACTTCAATGATGAAAGTCGAGACCTGGAAAAGTCTCATAAAGACACAAATCTCCAAATAGAGTGTAAAAGAGCAAACTTCCTATATGATCATACTTTCACGCAAATTGTCTTGCTTATGTTTCATCATGCAAAGATAAGTTCACTGTATGAGGTGCTTGGGATCTGTTACAAGTTGGTAGTTGTGATAGTTCGATAGGCAAACATGCTTGGATTAAGATGAGACTAGGTGGAAAAATCCAACATGTTATGAGGGTCCTGTGGCTGAAATTTGAGATCAATCTGGCTTGTGTACTATTTTTCCTAATTTTTTCAACTTTGGGGGTATTTTGATCATTTCAGAAGGTTCGTGAATTTGGCAGGGTTCAACAAGACCATATTTAGAATCCTCACATTTTTATCTTCGTATTGGCTGGTTTTTGTGACAATCAGACACCTGAAGCATGGCAAAAAGAGCTTATGACAACTTAAAAAATGTATGTCATCTTCCTGCGGAAGGGCTTTTGCTCAAAATGTTCTTTAAGGGGGGTAGAGTGCTCCAAGGGCCTGCGGGGTGCCTGGACACTAAGCTAGGGACGGAGTGTGTTAGTTTGTAGCCATCCCCCTGCACACTTAAAGCTATGGAATGAGGCATAAACTAAGTGAATGGAGTGTCCCTCTCCCTATTCATTTGTCCCTTCCGGTCTATAGTGCATAGAGGCTTCTTGTGTGGAAGGATCCTGCGGTCCGGTATGCGTGGGTGCTTCAGCGACATACGATATTGGCGTGCGAACATATTGTACATGGACTTGTTGTATGGGTGATAAGTCTTCGATGTCTTGCTATCTTTACCTAAGCATGCCAAACGAGGGTTTAATGTTGGAAGGCTGGCATGTTGGCCAAGAGTGGTAAGCATGCACCGCACAGTTTCGGCTGGAGAGCCACTGGCCCGTGAAATTTGGTATCAAAGCTTGGTTTACGCCAGAGGGCCAAGATCGGGTAGGCATAATTGGTTAGATGCACTTGTCCCTTAATAGATAGTATGTACGAAGCTATCATTCTCTTAAACTCGATGGTGTCCTTGTCAAAGACTTGACCAGAGGGTGCAAGAGATTGGATCATCCTGAGAAGATAGTGGGCCAGGGAATGGTACATACTAGTGATTGAGGATTTGGACGAAGGGCCCAAGCATTTGTGCTAAGTGGGCTATCTTGCTTGTCGGTTGTGCGCGGGACATTAGTTATGTGCTCATTCATAGTAGTGGCATCGAGGGATGCAAAACCACCGTCCAGTGGGACGAGGGAGTTGACGGCTAATCCGGTGGGAGAAGCCTTGGTCTTGCAAGAGGGCTTGACTGCCTGAAGGATTGGTGGAACCAGAGGGTGAAGCCATAGGTTGTGCCAAAGGACGTGACCACAATTGGAGGGCATGAGCGGATTGTTCCACAGGGAATGGTCCAAAATCATGTCAAGGAGGTCCGGAGGGATCATCCGAGTGCTCAGTGGAGCATTATAACCGGAGGGCTTAGCAAAGATTCAGAGGAATCAATGCTATGCGAGCTAGAGTGGATGGTGCTCTATGCTCAACCCCCTTCTACGAATTGAAGTGGGGGAGCCATTAGAGAATGCGCTCAAATGAAGTCATCAGAGGACGCACACCAAGGAGTGGTCATGAGGACCGCGATGCTAGTGGGCATCAAACTCCGAAGGTAGGCTATGATGGTTAGTGATATGCCAAAGGGTATTAATCCAGATCGGATCAGAGGATCCGATCGAGTGTGCAATTGGCATTGCCTAGTGCAATGGATCGATCGAAATGCAAATGAGCGGCTCGGGAGCGAGATTCGCCCTCTCTGTGTCGATCTAGCATAAGTCTTATCTCTTGTTTGGGTGTATGGGACACTTAGTGCAAGATACCTGTAAGTAGGTGATTTAATGTACTAAGCATTTGTCATGAGCTATAGAGTTAGCACACACTTAAGCCGCGGAGGTGGTGTATTGTGCAATCTACAGAGGCAGTGAGCGCCAGTTGCATAGGCAACTACCTGTTGAACAAGTTACGGAGGTAACGAATTCGGGAGAGCTATGTGGGATAGTAGCACTAGAGAGAGTGTTGGGACACTTTGAAAGGTGACTACAGAGGTAGCCCTTCTAGTGACTTGCGGAGAATGCATTTTGCCAAGTACCTATGTTAAAGAGGTAATAGATAGCCCAACTCTGAGATGGGGGGAAACATTTCATAGCGCTTAAAGAGACAAGCTTTGAGATGATCGAGGGAGTAACTCAATGGAGTAGGATGAAGACCGGAGCTATGTCAAATTAAGGTGTCAATGAGGGCATTGACATATGAAGTGGGGGAGAATGTCACAAGTTGGTAGTTGTGACAGTTCAATAGGAAAACATGCTTGGATTAAGACGAGACTTGGTGAAAAAATCTAACATGTTATGAGGGTCCTGTAGCTGAAATTTGAGATCAATCCAGCTTGCGTACTATTTTTCTTGATTTTCCCAATTTTAGGGGTATTTTGGTCATTTTAGAAGGTTTGTGAATCCGGCGGGGTTCAACGAGACCATATTTGGAATCCTCGCATTTTTATTTTCGTGTCGGCTAGTTTTCATGACAATCGGACACTTAGAGCATGGCGAAAAGGGCTTACAACAACTCGGAAAAAGTATATCATCTTCTTGCGGGAGGGCTCTTGCTCAAAATGTTCTTTAAGGGGGTGGAGTGCTCTAAGAGCCTGCGGGGTACCTGGACACTGAGTTAGGGACGGAGTGTGTTAGTTTGTGGCCATCCTCCTACACACTTAAAGCTATGGAATGAGGCATAAACCAAGTGAACGAAGTGTCCCTCTCCCTATTCATTTGTCCCTTCCGGTTCGTAGTGCACGAAGGTTTCTTGTGTGGAAGGATCCTGTGGTCCGGTATGCGCGAGCGCTTCAACGATATATGATATTGGCGTGCGGACATGTTGTACATGAGCTTGTTGTATGTGCGATAAGTCTTCGATGTCCCGCTATCTTTACCTAAGCGTGCCAAACGAGGGTTTAATGTTGGGAGGCTAGCATGTTGGCCAAGAGTGGCAAGCATGCGCCGCACGGTTTTGGCTAGAGAGTCACCGGCCCGTGACAGATCCCATGAAATATCAGGTTATGAACCTTTGGTATATATAAAACAAAGTATATATGGTGCTTAATGTAGAGAGATAAGACCATCTGGGCTTTTTAACAAACATTCGATTTGCTTTCACAAAAAATCTTCACCAGAAAACGCGAGATATTATCAAAGATGCATCGACACACCTCTATCAGCCATAATTCATGTTGTGCAATTGTAAATTTAAGTAGAAGTCTGTACCATAATAATTTTAAGCTAAGGTCAATATGTGGCACCTTTATGGCTTATCTTTGGATTCGAGCTTCTCAAAAGCTGAAACGTAATGCAACATCCGTTAAGAGTGCGCAACAACAATACAGATTCTGTCCAAATTCGCTGCCAGATGCTAGAATTCTTCGTTCCTGTGAGTAACAATTCATCATTTTTCATCATCGAAACAGGACTCCCCCTTTTTTTATTTTTATTTTATGAAATCTGTGATTCGATTTTGCGGCTGAAATTTTCTTCTTCCAATTGAGATCACTTGTTGCGATTCTTCAGGTTGTGTAAGGAGAGACATGAATGAATGAATTATTCGATCGAGCGATTCTCAGAAAATGCAAGATTTGCGATTTGCAAATTACGATTTCGATGAATTTCGGTCCATGCAGATTACGGAGATTAACTGCGATCTGCTTCGGGTCTAGCTGAGAAATATGTGATGATGATTCCACTTTTCACGAATTAACTCCGAGTTGCAATCCAACTGGTTGATAAACTTCACAGAAAGTCCAAAAATAGCTTTCCCGAGAAGGTGACAGAAAAGATGAAACTGAAATCTACCGAAGCTTCCATCGATGGAGATAGCAAATACATCGACGAAGGAAGTTTGTGGACGCGGCAGCAACGCATTTTTCTAACCCTATGATTTTGATAAAAAATCAATTCCCATTTGGATGTGGATTTTCCGGGAAAATACTAGAAATCAACTCTCTTTATGCCAATTTCCCATAGGGATCCGGTTGATTCCTGGAACACCTTTTTACATGTTTCATGAACTTTTCCGAGAACAATAACCGTACAAGCCAAGAAAGTTTTAATTTGCAAATGGTTTTTTAGGGAAAATTCAGTAAAAAGCCACAATATCAGAAAATTGCTTATTTTCCCCGGAAAGTTGTGGAAAATTTTGGAATCGCAACAGATGTTACCAATATTAAATTTCTCTTTTTCAAGACACATACTATCAAAAGGCGGTGGACTGGATCAATCGTAATCCTTTCGACACTCAATTCTACACTGAGTAGACAAAAGAATCGGAGTATTAAGATGCAGTACATATCTTATATAGGAGAGGTTAGGATGATTGGAAGGTAGTTAGGCAATTATTAAGTAATTATTGTTAGAATCTCCAAAATGTAATGAAGTCAACATATGATGATTTGAACCATTGGTGCTAAATTCTGATAATTTGAATATCTTGATTGGGATCAACAATTATTGATTTGAAGATGCTCAAATGAATTATGACGTGCCCCACACTACCGACAAATAAAGTTGTAATGTATTCATTGCATCTCTATGTAATAATAATTAAATCACTAATTCCATCACAATGTTTGTCATAACAATAACTTGATTAGCATTGACACCTATTGATCTAAAGATGCTTAAATGAGTTATGTTATGTTGCAAATGACCTGCTCAAACAATTTATCACATATCTAGTATGCATAATATTTTTCAATTATCATCAAATAAGATGCCATAGATTATGTGGTTATTGTTCTTAACAACGGATATTTGGACTAGTTGGTCTATCATCCTAGTATTTAGTACCAACGATGTAATTAGTATTTTTATGACTTGAATTTCATCATGGTTTGACTCCAATACTGTGCACAATATATCATCCTTGACAGATTGACCTGCTTTTATTACTAAATAAAAAATATAAATATCTTTTTAATTGTATCATACCTACCTCCAATGAATACGGAAATATAAGCACTAAACCTCTCCTTCCAACAATAATTCTGAGATGACAACTTGGTAACAGAATTTTATCTACTCAAGTTTTTAGTTTATGTAAAATGATATTGGCACCATGTTGTGGTTGCAAAGTAACAATGGCAATGGGAGCATGAGTGTAGGTCGGTGACAGCTCAAACGAGAAGTGTTGCAGAATCATGCACAAAGTTGTCTTTGCTTCAAGCAAGGCAAAGTTTTGACCAATACAGAATCTAGGACCCCATCCAAAAGGGAAGAATGACACTTGTCCTTTTGTTGCCTTTGAAATTCCATCTAAAAATCTCTCTGGATTGAACTCTTTTGCATCATTACCCCAGAGTTTACGATCATGGTGAACCAGAAGTGCAGGCAATGAAATTTGCAATTTTGCAGGTATTTTGAGATTTCCTAACTTCATATCCTTGTCAGTAGTTCTCACAAAATCAATTATTGGAGGGTAAAGCCGAAGAACTTCATGCAAAATCATGGTAACCTACAAATGGTGAATTCCCAAAACAATTATTAATCAGCATCAATGGAAGTATATTTTTTACCATGACCAATTGAGTCAATGCTTCAAATTGTGAATCAAATTGCAAATTAGAAAACTAAATTCTGAATCATGAATTATAAGATTTGTATTCAAAATTTATAATAACAATAGTAAATTAATATATAAATAATTTAATAAGTACAAAAAATATATGACTTAATTAATTAAGCATATATTGAATAACATTGATGAGTGATAGTAATTCAAGTGCAGAGCAAAGTTGCCAATACAGTGCTTTCTAATCACAGAAAGGAATTGTTGCTAAAAAAACGAGGAATAAGGATTTCGACATCACATTATGGATGATCTTGTCCAATGCATGAGTTTTATGAAAGTCATAATCATGGGTTTTCGTTTGTAATTTGCATAAGATCTTGCATACGCTTATTTATTTAGAAAAGTGCACATACAATGTTTTCTGCATTCAAAAAATTCTATTTTTCTTATGTGCAAAACCTATGAGAATGTTTTAGAGATGCCTTATGCTGACAAGTCCCCAATTCATTGTTTTAGTGGACTGAATTGGTCGTAGTCCGAAAAATCAAAGTGTGACAGAAATTGTTAATAAGCCATGAGTTCAACTTGCAATACTCACAATTTTCAAGCGATTTAGGCCATCAAGATCGGGGTTTTGGTTGCCAAAGACATGAAAGACTTCCTCCCTTGCACGTGCTTGCCAATCTGTATACATACTTAATAACACCATAGTCCAAACAAGCAAACTAGAAGTTGTCTCTTGTCCTGCAAAGTAGAATAACTTACATTCCTCAATTACATCTTCAACGGTCATCCCAACATTCTTATTATTGTCATGATCCCGAATTTCATTCAAATTTGATTCCAAAAGTATGCTTAATAAGTTGTCCATATTTGCTTCACCAGCTTTCAATGCTTTCTCTCCCTTGTTAATTATTTTTTCAAGTGAAGCGACTATATCCTTGTGATTTTCCTTCATCCTCCTAAAAGAATCAATTGGAAGAAACCTAAACATAAAACACAAAAGGCTAGTAATAATTAGGAAATTTATGAAGTAATTTTCGACAGTTGACACTAGTTGGTTTGTTAAACAACTTAAATGTTTGCTATTATAATTATGTGATATTAAATTCAGTAAATTTAGAGCTATTTAGAGAAAAAAATTATAAAAATACAAATAGAAAGGAGCATATGTATGGCAATTTTTTACCTATAACCTGGAATACAAGATTTGTAAATAGTTCCCATTGTAAGATTGGCTTGCTCTTTCAGAAGTTCAAATATTCTCATTCCTTCTTCATAACTAGTACCAAATGATGTTCGAGAAATCACATCACAAGTCATAGTTTGAAGGGAAGGCCATACATCCATATCACATGATCCATTTGAAGATAAGATTCCTTCCCATTTGCTAATCATATCATTACAACATTGGAGAAATGTCGGTAACATAATCTGTGGCAAAATGATGGAAGAAGAATAAGCTTTTAGTGTCAGGCTAAATAAGCAAGACTAGAGATCTTATATCCTCTAAAAAATTGATGTGTATGAAGTTTAAGTTTCATGTTAAACTTGGAAAAGGTATGGCATACAATAGATTTTGCCTGAGATAAGAGAACGCACAGTAGATTCTAACAAATATTCAAAGGGCTGGAATTTTTTCCATTGTTTATGATGGAATTTCTAAAATGATGTTTCAAAAAGGCATTACATCTCTGCTAGAAATAACCCATGAGGTAAAGAAAAGTAACCTTCAATTTTTCCACATGAAATGCAGGGTTGATGATTTTTCTGTGTTTAGCCCACTTTTGCCCCCTCATAGCTTGCCAAACCAGTAAGTAGTAACTTGAAATGTGAATTTGTTTCAGGCTTTGGGAAGTCATTGTTCATATTTAACACATCTTTGATTTGCTCAGGATCTGTGATGAACACCCTTGGTGTTGAACCAAACCATATAAAGGAATTCTTGCCTACACGCCAAGTGTCCAAAAAAAAAACTTAGAAAAGAAGGCTTAATATCTGGCTACATAGGTGAAATATATTTTCAATTTTAACCAGAATTGCAACTATTAAAATAAAGAGCAATACTCATTACACAATCATCTAATACTCACGATTTTTCAGATCCTCCATCACCATGTTAACTATTGTTTATGTATGGTAGAGGATGTTTATAATGTTGATACCTTGACTTTTGATGGATTCACTCTTAATGTACTTCCTCTCGTACAGTAGTGACATAGCAGTGAGGTTCGCAAATGGAGACCCCTTTAAATGAGCTGAGTAAGAGTCAAGTTACTTTTTCCTTTTTTATGGACGAGTGTGATTGGTGAATTTTTCTTGCGTAAGTAGTGTTATCTATTAATAATAAAAGGGCCAGACTTCGGTACACATTGTTATGGTATACTATTAGATTTAGTAACTTAGATCTATTGTTTTGCATAATATTACACAATGAAATCTAACAATTTAAGACTACTAACGCACCGTAAAATAGTGCACCATGAACTAGGTCTAATAAAAATAACAATGATTTTAATAATTATCTTGGGACAATGATGGCGAGTGACAAAACTTATATATATGACTTATCTATTCTTTTCAATAACATCTTTTTTCTCTCCTTTATTTTATTTTATTTTATTTTTTATTAAATATATTTTTCTCTTCTTTATGCTTTTAGGAAAGCAGATACATGATTTTTCCCAAAGGGGATCCATATAGAACACCATAAAAATACTAGGTAACGTGAAAAGTTCTATTTGTATATATGTATGTGATTAATTGTTGATAATCAATTATTGCCATGCTTCAGCACCGACTATCATTTAACCACAAATAAGTGCTAAGCTTCTATATTCATGCGCTTTTTCAAAGTTTATATATTCGAGAAATAAATTGACTATACGACATGTATTAATGATCTGATTTCTCTAAAATGCAAAATACATTTTGGAGTATAAAGTAGATAATCATAATTGTTGGTTAGAACATTAAAAGAGAGAATAATTACAAATTACAATATTACTTTTGTGGTGATCATTATTTATCAAATTATCAGCCTTTAATTTTCTTCTCAATGGTTATGATTATTTATTTGCTCCCTAAAATGTATCTCATACTTTAAAGTAACTAAATTCATCAATTTAAAATTAATTATTCATATTTGTTGTGTTAAAAATTAGATTAATAAAATTGAGGTTATCAATCAATAAATGACCATTATTAACCATAAAAATCTAATGATAATAAGTGTTCAACAAATTTAATGGTAATTATATAACCAACTGTTGCTCACGCCCTTAAAATTTAGTTGGTTGTTATGGTCTATTTAGATCCGTAACCAATAAAACTCAGTAACACAAACTTCTATGAATCTGGTTCACTTTTTGATTAGAAAATTTTCAAAACTTCCCCAAGTTGAATCCATATAGATGTCGAATGATGTTTAATTCTATTGTAATCAACAATACGTATTCATTTTTTTCCTTTGAAGAAAACGATATGTAGGAAGTAGAATCATACCATACTTGTTGACAGTTTGATGGACAAAGGGGTAAACACGAGGAATTATATCATCCGAGAGATTCATAGGTTTGGATTTTGCTTCCTTTTGTCTTGCAAAAATTTCTTTGGTGTCCCCAAACAAAACCCTGTATGAATTTCCTTGAAAGCCTTGCTCTCTCAGCTTTCTCTCCAGTCGTTTTGGTGTAAGCCATAGCCGATTCAGAACCTTCCACAGCCAAATCAGTGCTAAGACTGTGAGAACCCAAAGTGTTTTCGCCAACGATGCTTCCATTTCTATGTCTCTTTCACTGTACCTGCATGTGAGAGAAACAAGAGGCGCAGATTTGTATTGTCAATAGGAAAAGCGGTGATAAATAGAGGGAAATTTTTAATTTATTTCTACAGTAAATGTCCGAAAAAAATTATGGATATTTAGTAAGGTATATTATAAGGGCGAGTACTACCGCAGCATCAAGAAAATGAGGCCGACCCCAAAATTTTTCCTTTCTTATCTTTGTGGTCCAAAAAAACAAAAAATGAGAAATTTTAAGATGAAGAACCAATATTTTATTATATTCTTTTTTTTGTAGAGAATTAATAGTGCTCACAGTTCCATTTTCTCTGTGTTATGAAAAAATAACCATTTATAATTTTTTATAAAATTTAACATAAAATTTATTATATGTATATTATAGAGTGTATAAAATTAAGTGATTATTTTGATAGTTTTAACTATTTTTTATATGTTTTTGGTTGAATAGTTGTCTTTGATTACTCAAGCAAGCAATATGATATCTAACGAATTTTTTTATAGAACTAGTATAAGTGCATATGAATATTATTTGTAATAAATATATAAAAGATAAATTTATCATTTAAATATATACCATATTACCGATGAAGTCGGAGACATTGGCGTGCATTGGATAGCTTCGTTTGTATCTTCATTTGTCCCCACTTCCATCGAAATTCACTAAAGTGTGCAAGCACTTTGCCTTTTTTATTAGATATAAATTTTTATATACAAGTAATAAATCGTGTCATTTATATATTTTTTTAAATATCACTTATATATTTTATAATAAATAAAATAATACATAATAATATAATATTGGGTGAAATTAAATTTTTTATTTTTTATCACATTTCACATTTATTACATTAAACAAATAAAATATTTTTTATTATTCTAATATTCTATGTCTATTGATACAAGTAAATAAAATCATTATAAGAGATATTTTCCACTAAAACAAATTTACTGAAAAAATAACACGTCTTGGCACAATAAGGGTATAGAAAAATCATCACTGTTTTCTTAAAATCTTACTTTTTAGTAATATCTTTGAATATAGACGCCCTTCAACTTCACAAAGAAACTAACGTAAATTAAAAAATGATAAGTATAAAAAACAATATATTAAAGTAAGTAAAAAGGTTATAAATTGCAAAATAAAAGGCTGTATCATAAAATTAAAATTACAAGAAAAAAATCAAAGGAATTGAGATCCAATATATATTTCATTCATTATATTATTTCTATCACTGATCCATTATTTTTCTTCCTGTTTGTAGTCCCATCATTTTCACTTCAAAGTGTTCTTTGTTTTTTGGTTTAATTCTTATCAATATATTTTCTCATTAGTGCACTAGAATTAAAATAAGATTTTACCTTGACTTTTCAATTTCATTGAGATAGACTTAATATTTTTAAAATAAAAATTCTTTATTTTATATGTTACGTTTTGTTGTCAAATATTTTAATATACTAAATTGTAAATCATAATGCAAGGTTTACTTATAATATAATTTATGAATCTGTAACATCATTTTTCTTAATTCATATGTATATCATATTTTGTGAGAAAATAATATATATATATGTGTGTGTGTGTGTGTGTATATATATATATATATATATATATATATATATATATATATATATTATAAAGAAATTCAAATTATTCTTTCAAAGAAACTCCAAAACGATAGACGGCAAGGAAATTTGCAAAGATCGGCACTACGAATTTATGATACTTATCGGTTATTAAGGTCAGATATGTATGTGTCAGGGCAAATTGCATAATTAGCGGTAGGGAATTTCTGCAATATAGCATGTAACATGTTATTGTTAAAAAAAATTCAAAAACATAATTTAAAATTTCATAAGTTTATGTGATTCAGTCTTAGATTTGTGCTAAGAAACCTTAGTGGCTAACATCCTGGCCAACACAGGTTACGATTAGATATCCATGTTCTCTTTTTAAAAAAAGAATTGTAAAAATTAGGCCTTTTTTGTTAATGAAAATGAGGCTTTTCGCATTTAGGTTATAATATAGTGGCATAAGAATTTTTGTCTTTCTTCCTGCAACTTAACGGAAGTGGGAAATATTTTTATTCTCATAGTGGTACTGTGAATGTTAATAATACTTTTATTTGTAATTTTACAAATAGACAAGTCATTTTTTGAATTTAAGAATCACTCTCAACTATAATATCAAAGTAACTTATTTATGAAAATATAATTGAAAGTCATATTGACACTCAGTTCTACAATATGATTGAAAATATTTCCAAAGCAATGATAGCTCTATAAAGGAAAATCAGAATAACTAACTAACGAAGGTCCGATTTATCTTACGCGAAAGCGAAATTTTATGGAAAATATATGTCTGAAAAATAAATAGATTCTATAATTATTTGAATAACATAAAATAAAATACTTTATTTTATTTAGTGCGTAAAGATAAATTATTTTCTTTTATTAAAAATATCAATATATATAAATTTTATTTTTATCATTAAACTGCACAATATTAATTTTATTATTAAAATGTAATTAAGATATGAACTAGCAAATTTTTTATAATAAAAAAAATTTAAATATATTTGTATTAAAAATAACATTTGAAGAAGAATAATCAAATCATTCTCATTTTATCTTCGTCATTTCTACATGAAGTAAATTTATCATATTTTTGCTAAAATTAATAATTATATTTATCAACTTTCTAAATTATCTAAATATATTATCAATAAAATTTTAATATAATTATTGATTATCAATAATTTTAGAAATGGGGAGAGAGAGAGAGAGAGAGAGAATGAGATCAGGAAGGATAGGAAAAGAAAGGGAAAGTGAGCAAAGTAGAAGTGGGCTATTAAATCCTAATTTTATCAAAGGGAAAAAATTAAGCTGGTACCAATTGCTGCAATTTATTGTAGCGAGGTACCCCAAGTGAATTTCCTCTCATTTAAGTGCACTCACTGAGCACGATTTACCAAAATGGCCATAAGTCAAAATGACACCCTTGAAGTGCATTTCATAAAGAACAAAAGCACAGAAATAGAAACAAATGAATTACATTCCATCATTGCACAATCCTAGTCAAGCAAATCTTATACAAATTAAAAAAAAGACTAAAAAATTATAAAATTAAAATTGGAGAATTTTTAATTTTATGAAAATTAAATTAATATAAAATTTCAATTATAAATAAAATTAATAAAAATTCAATTTTTCAAGGATTAAAATAAATTTTTAGGAAGATAAAAATAAAAATAAATAAGAACTTGGAGGCAACAAGTCATACCAAAAGTAACACGTTTTTAGAATGAAACAATAACATCCTCTTCTTTCGCAGTTTGGTTATTAATTAAACTTAATTTATCTATTTATTTAGTATTTTTGGTTAGTGTTACTATTTTGAAATGAAACAATAATATCCTCTTCTTTAGCAGTTTGGTTGTTAATTAAACTTGATTTATCCATTTATTTGAATTTTTTTGTTGATGTTACTATTTTGTAATGAAACAATAACATGCTATTATTTAGCAATTTGATTGTTAATTAGACTTGATTCCTCCATTTGTTTAGTATTTTTTGTTAGTGTTACTATTTTGGAACAAAACAGTAACATTCTTTTCTTTGACAATCTGGTTGTTAATTAGACTTAATTTATCTATTTATTTGAAATTTTTGGTTAGTGTTACTGTTTTGGAAGGAAATAATAACATGTTACTGTCTAGAGAACAAGTATTAACATATTATTATTTATTAGTTTGGTTATTAATTAGACTTGATTCTATCATTTATTTGGAATTTTTGGTTGGTGTTACTGTTTTGGAATGAAATAGTAACATCCTCTTCTTTTGCAATTTAGTTATTAATTAGACTTGATTTATCTATTTATTTAGGATTTTTGCTTGATGTTACTATTTTGGAATGAAATAATAGCATGTTACTATGTTGAAAACAAACATTAACATGTTATTATTTGATAGTTTGGTTGTTAATTAGACTTAATTTTTTTATTTATTTAGAATTTTTTATTGGTGTTACTGTTTTGGAATGAAATAATAACATATTACTATATAGATAACAAACAATAACATGTTATGTCAATTAAACTTGATTTTTTCATTTTTTTGGGATTTCTGGTTGGTGTTACTATTTTGGAACAAAACAGTAACATCCTCTTCTTTAATAGCTTGGTTGTTAATTAGACTTGATTCATCCATTTATTTAAGGTTTTTGATTGGTGTTACTATTTTAGAATGAAACAATAACATGTTATGTCTTAAGAATAAATAGTAACATGTTATTATTTAGTAGTTTAGCTGTTAATTAGACTTGATTTATTCATTTTTTTAGATTTTTTGTTGGTGTTACTATTTTAGAACAAAGCAGTAACAAGTTACTGTTTAGTCTACAAACAGTAATATATTATTCTCTGATAGTTTTATTTGTTAAGAAAATTGTTATAGCACTACTAAATACCAAAAGAGTTAGGGAGCAAAAGTTTAATATGAAATTCGAATGAATTTGAATTGATAAAAATGAGAACAAAGTTGAAAAAATAACAAGAAAATAAAGAAAAATTAGGAAAAATCATTGAAAAAGGCCTTTTTTTGCCAACCAGAGTGAGCAAAATGCTTGGCATTTTGCAAGCATGTAGATCTCGAAAAGTTACATAAAATAAAAAAAATGCCTAAAACAAACAACCAAGTACAAAGTTATGATCGTTCAAAGTTTTGAATTTAATTTATGAAATTACATATTTATTTATATATTTATAGTTTAAAATTAGGATATAATTATATTAAAATTAAATTAATTATATTTTATAAAAAATAATATTTAGATTTATGTTATGTAAGATGTGAGTTGTAAATTAATAAAATGAATGAGGATGGATTTGAAAAAAAGAATTGAAGAGGTAATAATTTATAAGTAACTTATGATAACTTATTACATTAGAACATATTTTTTTTCAATAAGCTAGTGTGTGAAACACCTCTAAAGGCTAACTTGTAGTTTACTAACCAAGTTAATAAATTATAAATTAATTTATTTATTATATAAAACATAATCACCAGCTATTAGCTATTGGTTAATTTATTAACTATTAGACATCTTATAAGTTATTAATTAATTTATTAACTATTTTTGCAAAACAGAATCATAATACCGTATCCTAAATTCGATTTGAATATTGGATGTGGAAGGATTGTATTGCACAATAATTATAATTAAAGGTTCATATTTATAATTCATGCTATGTTTTCATGACATGTTGTCAAACAATAAACATGAATTTTAGGATTTAGAGTTAATGAAATTAATTCCTTATAAATGTTAAATTGAAAGTATTTAATCCAATCAGAAATGAATGTGTCTCGTTATTAGCTTAGCAATGAACCTAAGTGATAACATATATAATGTTGGATATATCCATATTAATTTACTTTTAATTATCATGTAATTGATTATTTCACTTTGAAAGAGTTGATGAGAAAAATAAATAAATACAAATAGAGAGTATTTATTTATTTAAAATTTCACTGCATTTGCATACCACGAAACGCAAAAATGATCAACAAAATTGATGAGTAACTTTCGTAAAAGATTTGCAAAATTAATATACTTGTTTTCGGAAGATTAAGTCAATGTCTATTACACAGTAATATATTTTTATCATTCTTGTCAAGCACTCATGGTGAGAATTTCTATCCAAATTTGATCGAATTCTGTGTTTTAAATTAAAGTAATCCCTCAATCATTGAAACTTAATGGTAATAAAATATTTAACAATGAATGGGTAGATGGTGCATTATCCGGCTGGAGTTACATTAAGAGGTCCTTATCTATGCTTGTCACTCTTTGTTGCTACCAAATTGTCATTTTCTAAAATGACAATAAAGAAAGGGATCTATATAAATGTCTGTTATTTTTAAATCGATTCTTTCATTTGAAAGAAACATAGAAAAATACCTTATGCATATCTTAGGCATTGAGAAAACTTAAATACTCAAAAATATCATTTATCCAATAAAGAATACTTCTAAAAAGGCCTTAAATAATTATAAAATTATAAATCTGACAATTTAATTAAAGTTTTCAAATCATCAATTGAACTACTGTACTGAATTAATTGTGAGAGTTTAAATTTGTTTCATTGGTAGTCTAAATAAAACATCATGTAGTTAATCAATTTTAGAATTTCATAAAGACAGCAGAGCTGTAGAATGCGTTCGGTTTGAGTTATTACTATTATCTAATGGTTGAGTTCATTACTACAATCTTACCAAAATATAAAGAGTTCACCACTTTCATTGGTAACATATTAACACCTTATTATATCAAACCTATAACAACTAAAATGAAGGAATGACATGATATTATTATGTCAACCACCTTGATCATAGGAGATGGTGCAAAACTCATTTACTTTGACATGGATGAAATTTAAATCCCAGATTTACATATTTCTTTTCTATATATATATATATATTCTGTGTTGCTTAGCATTACATTTTCACCACCAGCAATAGCTGTTTTCTTTATTGTTTGGAAAAATCGATGGAAATCTCAGTATCAGTGGCGAGTGCTGTTAATGTTTGTATTACCCTTTTTGTTATCCTAAACCTTTGGAGAGCACTTAATTTGGTGTTTCTGAAGCCTAAAATGATGGAAAGATGTCAGAGAAAACAAGGCCTAAGGGAAAACTCCTACAAGGCTTTGTTTGGAGACTAGAAAGAATTATCAGTGATGCTTTAAGAAGCACAGTCTAAACCCATTACCATTACTGATGATATTGTTCCGTATATCTTGCCTTTTAACCATTGGGCTGTTAAAAATTATGGTATGTATGTATTTCTATGGCTTTGATTATCTTCTCAATTTGAATATTGTGTATTGAAATCAGATTTGTTTTCTCCTGATTCACCATTCAATTTTCTGATAAATAAGCAAAGTTAATTCTTCTTGAAAGCAGCAAAACTTTATTTAGAAGAGAGGAGCTCAGGGTGAATTTGAAAACTTACTAGCCTTTAGTTGAATTTTAATACCCGCAAATCAACTTAATTATGTCTTTCTTTCCTACTATTGATATTGAATTGTTTGCAACAGTGAATTCACTCACAAAATAAAACAAAAAGGTCTGCTGAAAAATAAGTTAACTTTGGTAAACTTTAGTAAACTCAATTAGTAAGGTTCATTATTCTTAGCCAGTTATGTCACAGATTCGAATTTCATAGAGTGAAGAGAAAAAAAAATCTTTGATAACTCTATTCAAGGAGATGAGAGAAACAAAGAGATACATCGATGAATATGATCGATTATCTATAACATTTATTTGAGTAATCTCATGATCAATCGATTGAAGTTTGTTTCCTTTAACTGCTTATGTCTTGTTGTCGAACTTCGATACTAATAATTTCAAGTGGTTAGGTGATATTTGAATACTATTGTAAACTTATAACAAAAAAAGGCTAGGGACACTTTCTGTATAAGTTCCAAATTTGGAATGGGCAATTTATTAATCTAAACTTCTGTGTTCAAAAATCCAACTTATTTGATTCTTTTTACCTAGCATCACCACTTTTGTTCACAAATTTATTAATCACTGAAGATTTTTCTCTAACTGTTATATTAAATAATATTTTTCTAAAAAAGCTTATATACCCTTGCTAATCTATGTCGTGTACTTCTATTGAATCTTGATATTAAAGTGAAATTCCACAAACATTTTGCAGGTAATAATTCATATGTATGGATTGGCCCTAAGCCGATGGTTAATATTACGAAGTCAGACGAGAAAAAATATGTTTTGAACAAGATCAGCGACTTTCCAGAGTTGAGCAAGAGTCCACTCGCCAAATTTCTATTAAATGGACTTGTCTCCCTCGAGGATGAAAAATGGGCAAAGCACAGAAAGATTATCAGCCCTGCGTTTCATCTAGAGAAGCTAAAGATCGCAATATTTCACTCTCACATTTGTTTATTTTTCCTTGTTCTTGTTCAAATTTCATCACTGATTATTATGCCTTTGTTTGTTAGCATTTGTTTCTAGGTTCCAACCGTCAACGTCTATGACGGTCCAAAATTGAACAAAATTTCGACAAAAAAGGGCATTTTAGGGATAATAGTTTTATATAACTGCCACTATGCAAAACAAGGATTTAAAATGCGCATATCGTTGTATAAATGAATAAGAAAACTAAAAAGAAGAAAACTGATATAATAAAATGAAAAATGATTACATATGATTACAACAAATATTATAAGAGCAAATTAAATTAAATTTCCTTAAATTTTAGCATAATTATACTTGTATTCCTCTTATATTCAGAAATATATACTAAACTCTTTAATTTTTTTATACACATACTTCCCTTACTTTTGAAGAAAATGAGAGATAAGAGTATATTTTTAAAAATAGAAAAAGGGGTATGATTATAATTATATAGGTTAAACCTTTAGGGAATATGGTAAGTTACATATTATACCATAACACCAATGAATGTAGGGTCATCTTAAAAAATTGGATCTTCTTCTTTCTCTTGCTCATATTCCAGTCATATTGAGTAGTGATAGCAACTGAATATTTGTGTAACGAGACCCAGAAATTTTCTTTTTATGTATAATAGGACCTATAAAAAAATTGTCTTTCCCTCCCCAATATAAACAAAAAGAATGAGAAAATAAAAAAGAGAAAAGGATCCAACTCCGGACCCTTTTTAAAATCTTGATGTGAACTACTTATTATTATCTTGTATGAACAGTAAGTTTAAGGAAGTGTTTCAAGGGTGAAAATGCATAATTCTGAAAAATGAGAGCTATTAAATATAATTAAATTAAAATTTTGATCAATGTAATTTGTCTAAAATAAAGAAATTGGATACACTGGATCTCATGAATCTAATGCATGTGTATACATTTCACACAGTAATTTTTGCTGCAGCTTGTGTTGCCTGCACTCTATCAGAGTTGTAACCAAACCATAAACGAATGGGAAGAATTAGTATCTAAAAATGGATCGGGTGAATTGGATGTGTGGCCTTTCTTAGAGAGCTTGTCAGGTGATATAATTTCTCGGACGGCTTTTGGAAGCAACTTTGAAGAAGGCAGAAGGATTTTTCAATTCCAAAAGGAACAAGCTGAGCTTACAGCACATGTCCTAAGATCCATTTATGTTCCAGGTTGGAGGTAAACTTGAAAATTTACGGTTATCATATTATCAGACTAAAATAAAAATGTTTCTTCACAGAGTTTCACTCATTTAAATTTCAATTATGTGTGAAAATCCTTAATCTTTAACTTGGATGATAATCACTTAACAGAAGCTCTTAATTGTTATAGTTATACATTTTCAAATGACTTTTGCGTGTGCGCACATATGTGGTAGTTTATTTTATTTTATTTTATTTTTTCAAAGGTAAATGACCTGGAAGAAGGAAAAAATAGTGTAAAGATCAAATGCTTCCACTGAATCAAAAGTTATAATGGGAGTGTTATTTTTATTATATTAGCTGCAGACTCTTGTTACACGTAATGTTTGGTCAGAAAATTTTAAGGGATTACAAATAGAATAAAAAATCAATTCTCTTATTGAGCATTTGGTTCATCTGATATGAAATCTGTCACATTTACTTACCTTCAACAAATTCTTCCTGTTTGATTTCTCTCTTTCCCTCTATCATAATTATCATCATCACTATTATTACTATCCCCACTGCTGTTATTGTTATTAATACCACAATTATTTCCATCATCCCAATCCTATCACTATCACTACCATTCCTATCACTTCTACCCCTGTCACCATCATCACCACCACAACTTCCAATATTGTCACTTGCCAGTACAACAGCAGCTATGATAAAAAATAAAATTACAAGCAATATTATGATTAAATCTCTCAACTAGTGAACAAAACAATAAAAAGGAAATCATAGACTATGTGGTTCTACTTTGAAAAATAATAATTTCCTCTTCTTTACTTCCCATATTTGATTCCATTCAACAAATTTAACCAAACGCTCCTGCAGAAGAATACGCGACTTACAGCTAGTTTTCGACAAGCTGGGTGTCAAGCAAGATATCTCACCTACACACGATAACCTGTCCTAATGGATGAATGCTGCCCTTTGGTTTCATTAACAAATAGGACTCCATCTGGAGAAAAAGGGTTTCTAAACTTCTATTAGAATGTAAAAAAAATTACCACTTTCTCCCTCTAATGGTATGAGCTATAAGCTAAGACATTCTTGATTACTCTTTTTGTATGCGTGTGAAGGTTTTTGCCCACTAAGATGAACAAGAGGATGAAGGACATTGAGAGAGAAGTACAAGACCTATTGAGAGGCATTATTAACAAAAGAGAGAAGGCAATGGCAATAGGAGAAGGTCCAAACGATGATCTTCTATGTTTACTTTTGTAATCCAACCACAGAGAAATGCAAGAATATGGGAACAAGAACGTTGGATTGAGAATCGCTGAAGTGATTGACGAATGTAAATTGTTTTACTTTGCGGGCCAAGAGACAACCTCTTCTCTGCTCAATTGGACAATGGTTTTGTTAAGCAGGTTTCCCACTTGGCAATTGTCACGGGCCAACGGCTCTCCAGTCGAAATCGTGCGGCGCATGCTTGCTACTCTTAGCCAACATGCCAGCCTTCCAACATTAAACCCTCGTTTGGCATGCTTGGGTAAAGATAGCGGGACATTGAAGACTTATCGCCCATACAACAAGTCCATGTACAACATGTCCGCACGCCAATATCGTATGTCGCTGAAGCGCCCACGCATACTGGACCGTAGGATCCTTCCGCATAGGAAGCTTCTGTGCACTACGGACCGTAAGGGACAAATGAATAGGGAGAGGGACACTCCGTTCGCTTGGTTTATGCCTCATTATATAGCTTTGAGTGTGTAGGGGAATGGCCACAAGCCAACACACTCCGTCCCTAGCTCAGTGTCTCGGCGGCCTGCAGGCCCGTAGAGCACTCCACCCCCTTAAAGAGTATTTTGAACAAAAGTCCTCCCGTGGGAAGATGACATACTTTTCCCGAGTTGTCATAAGCCCTTTTTGCCATGCTCCGGGTGTCCGTTTGTCGCAAAAACCAGCCAACACGAAGATAAAAATGCGAGGATTCCAAATATGGTCTCGTTGAACCCCGCCGGATTCACAAACCTTTTGAAATGACCAAAATACCCCCAAACTTGAGAAAATTGGGAAAAATCGTATGCAAGCCGGATTGATCTCAAATTTCAGCCACAGGACCCTTATAACATGTTGGATTTTTCCACCAAGTCTCGTCTTAATCCAATCATGTTTGCCCTGTCGAACTGTCACAACTACCAGCTTGTGACATTCTTCCCCACTTCAAATGTCAATGCCCTCATTGACGCCTCAATCTGACACGGCTCCGGTCTTCAGCCTACTCCGTTGAGTTACTCCCTCGACCGTCTCAAAGCCTGTCTCTTTGAGTGCTATGAAATGTTTCCCCCATCTCGGAGTTGGGCTGTCTGTTACCTCTGTAACATAGGTACTTGGCAAAATGCATCCTCCGCAAAGTCACTCGAAGGGCTACCTCTGTAGTCGCCTTACAAGTGTCCCGATACTCTCTCTAGTGCCGCTATCCCACATAGCTCTCCCAAACTCGTTACCTCCGTAACTTGTTCGACGGGTAGTTGCCTTTACAACTAGCGCTCACTGCCTCCACAGATTGCACAATACGCCACCTCTGCGGCTTAAGTGTGTGCCAACTCTATGGCTCATGACAAATGCTAGTGCTTTGAATCACCTACTAATAGGTATCTTGCACTAAGTGTCCCATACACCTGTACAAGAGACAAGACTTACACTGGATCGATGCAGAGAGGGCGAACCTCGCTCCCCATTCGCTCGTTTGCATTTCGGTCGATTCATTGCACTAGGCAATGCCAATTGCACACCCGATCGGATCCTCTGATCCTCTCTGGATCAATGCCCTCTAGCATATCACCGGCCATCACAGCCTACCTTCGGAGTTTGATGCCCACTAGCATCGTGGTCCTCACGACCACTCCTTGGCGTGCGTCCTCTGACAACTTCACGAGCGCATCCTCTTATGGCTCCCCCACTTCAACTCGTAGAAGGGGGTTGAGCATAGAGCACCATCCATTCTAGCTCGCACGGCATTGATTCCTTTGAATCTTTGCCGGCATTGATTCCTTTGAATCTTTGCCAAGCCCACCGACTATAATGCTTCATTGAGCACTTGGATGATCCCTCCAGACCTCCTTGACATGATTTTGGACCACTCCCTCTGGAATGATCCGCTCATGCCCTCCAACTGTGGTCATGCCCTCTGGCACGACCTATGGCTTCACCCTCTGGTTCCACTGATCCCTCATGCAGTCAAGCCCTCTGGCAAGACCAAGGTTTCTCCCACCGGATTAGCCGTTAATTCCCTCGTCCCACTAAACGGTAGTTTGCATCCCTCGATACCACTACTATGAATGAGCGCATAACCAATGTCCCGTGCACAGCCGACAAGCAAGATAGCCCACTTAGCACAAATGCTTGGGCCCTTCGTACAAATCCTCGATCATCAGTATGTACCATTCCCAGGTCACTGGCTTCTCGAGACGATCCAATCTCTTGCACCCTCTGGTCAAGTCTTTGGCAATGACACCACCGAGTTTGAGAGAATGATAGCTTCGCATATACCGTATATTGAGGGATAAGTCACATCTAAACCAATTGTGCTTACTTGATCTTGGCCCTCTAGCAAAAATTGGGCTCTGATACCATCTGTCATGGGCCGGCAGCTCTCCAGCCGAAACCATGCGGCGCATGCTTGCCACTCTTGGCCAACATGCCAGCCTTCCAACATTAAACTCTCGTTTAGCACGCTTGGGTAAAGATAGCGGGACATCGAAGACTTATTGCCCATACAACAAGTCCATGTACAACATGTCCGCATGCTAATATCGTATGTTGCTGAAGCGCCCGTGCATACCGAACCGCAGGATCCTTCCGCACAGGAAGCCTCCGTGCACTACGGACCGTAAGGGACAAATGAATAGGGAGAGGGACACTCCGTTCGCTTGGTTTATGCCTCATTACATAGCTTTGAGTGTGCAGGGGGATGGCCACAAGCCAACATACTCCGTCCCTAGCTCAGTGTCCCGGCGCCCCGTAGGCCCGTAGAGCACTCCACCTCCTTAAAGAGCATTTTGAACAAAAGTCCTCCCGTGAGAAGATGACATACTTTTTCCGAGTTGTCATAAGCCCTTTTTGCCATGCTCCAGGTGTCCGTTTGTTGCAAAAACCAGCCGACATGAAGATAAAAATGCGAGGATTCCAAATATGGTCTCGTTGAACACCGCCGGATTCACGAACCTTTCGAAATGATCAAAATACCCCTAAACTTGAGAAAATTGGAAAAAATCATACGCAAGCCGGATTGATCTCAAATTTCAACCACAGGACCCTTATAACATGCTGGATTTTTCCACCAAGTCTCGTCTTAATCCAAGCATGTTTGCCTATCGAACTGTCACAACTACCAGCTTGTGACACAATCCAAAGCAAGAGAAGAAGTCATTCAAGTATTTGGCACCCAAAAACCAGACTATAACGGCCTAAATTGTCTCAAAGTAGTAAGTATTGATATTTTCATATTTTGACTAGTTTATTACCAATATTAAAATGTGTATAATAATGGGTTCATGTAAAGCTTTGGATTCACTAAAAATCTCCGCATAAATCCTATTGCTAAAGTATTTTGTTCAAAAAATGTATTATGCTTGTCAGAATATAATTAATTATAGAACAACTAAGGTATATATAATTAAGTCCATATTTTATAATAAAAGAACTCCTGATTTAATATTTATTAATTGTCAAAATAGAATTTGATCATTACTAAATAGGAAAAAATGCAAATTATTCCCTTTAACTTTAAAATAGTTGCATTCAACATCAACAACTATCAATTCTTACAATCACTTCCTAACCTTATTCATAAGTGGCAAATTGTACCTAACAAATAACAATTATCTTATGAACATAGAATAGAGGCCATGTGGCTTAAATTTAGAAGTGATATGACTTATGTACTATTTTTTTTTAGATTTTATTTTCATTTTGGAGCTATTTGGCCATTTTATCCTTGTTCAATGCGAGTACAAAAACATATAACTAATTGTTTACATTTTTATTTTCATGTTGATATAATATAATACTTAGATTCCTTTGGAATTATAGGAAAAGATTTCATTATATGGGTGAAACTTATCACTCATGATTTAGCTCGGAAACGTGATTGTGAAAACTAAAGTGGTGGGGTAATTTACATTCTTCCTAATATATATAAACCTTCAATCACTTGTGGCCATATTCATCACCCTTAATACATTTCCGTTTAATTAAACCAATGTTCCTTGAGAACAAAAAATGAAAAAACGACTCTCACCGTATCTGTAAGTTTATTTTTGCCATAAGATTTTTCAAACTTGTGTCAGATAATTTTCAACTTATGTAATAATCACAAAATTAAGACATTGATAATTTGTTTCAGGTGACGATGATACTGTACGAGGTTCTAAGGCTTTACCCACCGGTGCCAATAATTTCAAGAGAAGTGAAAAAGGAATCATGACTGGGTAATCTAACATTACCATCTGGTACAAGTATCTCCATACCAATAATTTTATTACACCATGATCGTGAAATATGGGGAGAAGATGCCAAAGAGTTTAGGCCAGAGAGATTCTCTGAAGGAATCTCAAAGGTTACGAATGGCCAAGTTTCATTCCTTCCATTTGCCTGGGGCCCTTGGATTTGCATTGGTCGAAATCTTGCTCTGCTTGAAGCCAAAATGGCTCTGTCTCTGATTCTGCAGCACTTTTCCTTTGAGCTTTCTCCGACTTATGCTCATTCTCCGATCTTAGTCTTAACTGTTCAGCCGCAGTTTGGTACCCATCTTATCTTACATAAGCTCTAGATTACAAATAAAACATTTGGTTCAAATACCATTTGATAATGCTTCAAAGGCTTTGCCTTTCATCAAAATCTGAGTTTCATCCCAAGTTCTTGTCTGTATTTATTCAGTAGCTTTGCTCCTTCTACCTTTATAAAATATAAATAAGTAAATTGTAAGTTTTATAAATTAAGCTGTCAGATAAGTTTGTAATTATTTGTATTGGATCGTGTAAATTAATGTACGTTACTTTGGTTATAATTTAACATCAAACATAGTTACTGGAAACTTAGCATGCATCGTTTTGTTTGCAAATCTCCGAATGCATGCAGTTCGCCGTTTAGGGCAATATTTGATAACATTAATGAAGAACATGGTAATTTGTTGGAGGAATGTGTTTGGAGAGACAGCTCAGAGTAATTAGAGGTCTAATTAATTAGCATCCCTTGCAGTTTATTAGTTTTAACTATATTATATAATTGTAACATGCGCAAGATTTTAAATTAAGTTAATAGTCGCAGCAATTCATTTTATGTCAACCTATTGTTAGGCCCAAATGGGTCATGCCTTGTGTCACAAGCTGGCAGTTGTAATAGTTTGATAGGCAAACATGCTTAGATTGAGACGAGACTTGGTGGAAAAATTCAACATGTTATGAGGGTTCTGTGACTGAAATTTGGGATCAATCCGGCTTGCGTACTATTTTTCCCAATTTTCCCAACTTTGTGGGTATTTTGGTTATTTTGGAAGGTTCGAGAATCTGGCAAGGTTTGAGAAAACCATATTTGTGATCCTTGCATTTTTATCTTTATGTCAACTGATTTTTGTGACAAACAGACACCTAGAGCACGGCAAAAAAGGCTTATGACCACTCAGAAAAAGTATGTCATCTTCCTACGAGAGACCTTTTGTTCAAAATGCTTTTTAAGGAGGTGGAGTGCTCTAAGAGCCTGGTGAGGCACTTGGACACTAAGCTGGAGATGAAGTATGTTAGCTTGTGGCCATCCCCCTCCACACTCAAAATTATGAAATGAGGCATAAACCAAGTGAATGGAGTGTCTTTCTCCCTATTCAATTGTCCCTTTTGATCCGTAGTGCATGGAAGTTTTCTGTGTGAAAGGATCTTATGATCTGGTATGCAAGAGCGTTTTGGTGACATACGATATTGGCTTGTGGACTTATAAGTCCCACTTTCATTACCAAGTGTGCCAAATGAGGGTTATAATAAGAGAAGGCTGGCATATTGGCCAAGAGTGGCAAGCATGCACTGCACAGTTTCGGTTCGAGGGTTCCTAACCCATGATACTTGCCAAGACCCATGAAAAATAATGGGCTTCAAACTTTAGCTCAAGCCCAAGCTCATATTAATCTTAATTAAGTAAGCCCAAGAGACAAGGCCCAGGTAGAGCCCATAGGTATCCATAAATAAAAACCCAGTTTGTCTTGTATGGTACATAGATCCACGCTGAACTCGAGTTTCTCTTTTCCAGTGTTTACACCATGTCTTTCAAAGCTTCCACTGTATATAAATAAAAAACCCAGAGTTAATTAACAACCAAGTGAAAATGTTTTTCTTATTGAAAAATTAATTATTCAACTACTGTCAACTTGTTTTTTATTCTACCTGTACGCATGCACGAACAGGGAACTTGAAGATGAATTTTTTGAATTTTATCAAATGCAAGGAACCGACCATTGTCAATGATGTAAATCTTGAAACAACCAAACAAATGCAGTCACCCTCTCCATGCCCAATATATGGACTTTTCAAGCTCATTCCTTAGAATAGGGCACATTCTTATTCTTCAAAACTAGAACCGAGGCCCTTCCCCAATCTTTTTCCGCTTAAACCATTATGACAACAACACTTGCCACTCCATCAGAACATTCAAAAATCCAAATGATAAAGTTCTAAACCTCTATAGAAAATAAAATCCTCAATAATTACAGATGGCAGAGATTTTGATTGATGTGTTTTTTTCGTCTTTACTCCATTATTGTTTCATATATCTTTTCAAACAACTAGAAAGGATTAAGGTAGAAAACTAAGAACAACGACCAAGGAAAGAAAAGGAGGAAATGACTCTTACACACAATGCATAATTTATATGGCATCTTGCGTCAGTAGTGAATCCTGTAGTTGCAGACGACACAAAATGTAGAAATATGCTGATGATCATTGCCGCAGATCAATTAGTTCAATTCAATCAATGTTTTCAAATCCAGTTTAGACCTTGAGTTAGCAAGATGACTGAGTTAAGGTTAGACCGATTCAACCATCGAATAATTTGACTAGTTAATATATTTTATATGTATAAAATTATATATTATATAATATACATATACTTATAAAAAAAATTAAATCTACTTAATTTATATAAGCATATTTTTGAAATATAAAAAAATAATATTAATTTTACTATAATTACAATCACCTGAGACAAATTTAATATTATTTTATAATATTAAAATTATTCTTTATTTCAATTTAATGAAAAGTTTAAATTAAATATTGGCTAAACAAGAATGATTTAATTATATATGATATAAAATATAAATATAAATATAAATATAAATATATATTACTTAGATGAAATATAATGTAAATGAAGATAAATTTGAAAATTGGAAAACAATATATATCATATATAATGAAAGTTAATAATAAATTAAAGAAAATATTGGCTACAATGGTGAGAGTGTGTGTGTGTGTGTGTCAATCATAGAGATCTCCCGTTTAAGTCTTCACATTGCCACTTTTGGTATTTTTTTTTATTAAGGTGTAATGTTAACTCGATCAAACTTATGAACCAGTTGTCTGGGTTTCTATTGGTACTCGAACAAGGTCTGATTCTCGGTCGAATCAGTTGAATCAGTCGGTTGGATCAAAATTATGGATTTAACAGAGGGGTTGCAAAGATTGAAGGGAAGAGACTAGTCTTTATTTACTCTTCCAAACTTGGATCCAACCCAGGCATTGGAAATCAGGCCAGGCTTTCTCGTTAGTGGGTAAAGGCTGGGCAAAATACCAAAATAATGTTTTTTACAAAACTTATTACCGATTTACTGTTTTTTCGAAACATATTACCGAATTACGCACGGTGGCGGGAGGCGCCACTTGGTGTGGCGCCTCATGGGCGGAGGCGCCATCTAGGATGGCGCCATTCAAAGTGGCGCCCTCGCTCAAATTTTTCCAATTTTTTCCTTTTGAAATTAATTAATGTTGATATCATTTGAAAATAAAAATTATAAAAATAAATAATATATGATTGTAACTGAAAATAAATTTTTGAAAATAAATTACTTATTTTATAATTATATTTGATGTCATATAAAAATATGTTAACTCCACTTTGATATCTAATACATAAATTTATTATAGGAATTAAATAAGAAAGTAGTTAATGATAATAATATAATGAATAAAAATAATAAATATTTAGTAAATAATTAAATATTATTTAAAAAATATAGGATCAATAAAGAATAATTACATAATTTACATTAATGTCTCTGAAAATTTTATGTAATGATAGTTAATTTTTATCAAATTTTGAAATTATAAACTTCTAACGCTTGGAATTATATTATTACAAGTCATTATTTAATATGTTATTACACATAAGTAAATTTATTGAGTATACTAAAATATTCTTTATATACAAAGTTGAAGATAGCTAAAAATGAAAAGAAATATAATGTAATAAATATATTTTTCTTATTTTATATTTATTCCAATAATATGCTTGTCCATTTTTATTTATTTGAATAAAATTTTATTTATTTTGTGACAGAATGAATGCAAAGTGGCGAGGTTGAAGATAGCTAAAAATTTAAAAAAATCTGATTATTTCATTTCAATGATCTTTTCATTTTGTAATTAAATCGGAATTATAACATGAATTAGATATTTTGGCAATGAGAGTGAAAAGTATCGATTAATTATTTTTTAAGAAATTATTATTCGTTTCATCGTTCGCTCGAAACATTTTATCGAAATAAGCACAGAAGATACGAACAGCGATGGAGAGACGCCAAATGATGTGTAGAGGTACGCTAGACGAAATGGCATTGTTCGCGCTAAAGGGAAGGAACGACAGGCGATATGGCACTTTTGGCCCATGGCACCCTCGCTCCTCGTTTCTAAATTAATTAGGCGGTGACTGTGTTGACTGTGCACCCTAGAGACATGAATTTTTGTGAAAGTATGATAATTAATATTATTTATTTACTTTCACACGATAAATAAAAAAAGAATAGATAGGTTAAATTATTTTGCGCTTCACCGTAGTTTATTTCATAAATTATTTACCAAATTACGCAGGGCGCCGTTGAAGGCGCCTTTCAATATGGCGCATTTGCTACAGCGAATTTCACTGCGCGGGCTGGGAGGCGCTATTTCACCTGGCGCCTACCCAACAAACTTTTTTTTATAACTTATGGGGCTGGGAGGCGCCAAGTGACATGGCGCCTCCACAACCCCATTTTATAAATTATTTAAGTTTTATAAATTTATATATTTATTTATATAATTTTAATTTTATCATAATTAGAATGAAATTATAATTTTTAAAATTTAATTAATTATATTTTATGATATTATTTATCTATATTAGTCATAAAAATTAAGATATAATTATAATAAAATAAAAATTATATAAATAAATAAATAATTTTATTAAACTTTAATAATTTATAAAATGGGACTGTGGAGGTGCCATTTCACTTGGCGCCTCCCAGCCCCATAAGTTGTAAACCTAAGTTTGCTGGGTAGGCGCCAGGTGAAATAGCGCCTCCCCAGCGAAATTTGCTATAATTTTAAGGCGACATGTTAGAAGGCGCCTTCAGCTGGCGCCCTGCGTATTTTGGTTAATAGTTTCAAAATTGCGGTAAAACAGAAAATAGTTTATGAAGTAAACGTATTTTGGTATTTTAACCAAGTAGATATTTATAACAGTTATGAAAGTACGATAATTAATAATATTAGTTATTATATGTGGAAGATGTCCTTATCATCATTTTTTAAATAAAATTAAATATTGCAATGATCTTCGTGATTTATTGTTATTTGTAATTATTCCTGCGCAAGCAATTAAAAAAGTGGTAGTAATTATAAGCATCCTAAATGTTGACGTTTGGCAATAAAGTAGTAAAGTCATCCTAAATGTTGATGTCTGACAATAAAGTAGTAAAGTCATCCTAATTGTTGATGTCTGGCAATAAAGTAGTAAGATAAATCTACACAAATATACAAATATATAAACGAGATAGAAAAGAAAGCTAATGTCTACGCAAGTGATGTACAGTCCCACATCCAGGATCGGTAATGTGGCAGCCGTATCTACTAACCCTCGGCGCAGGCTCGGGAGTCACATCCCCGGTGTCTGTGTCTGCTCTACCTCCAGCTCCTGCTCTGCCTCTACCCCTGGCTCCCGCTCTGCCTCCACCTCTACCTCTATCTACAAGCTCTGAGTGGTCTGCCATCATGCCACCTGGCGCTAATCCCTGATCCTGAGTCTGCCAATCAAATACAGGACGATATGGCTGCGCTGGACCAGCATCATCAGAAGGAAAGGCATAGAATGCAGATGAAACTCCTGGTGCATGTGGAAATGCCTGGAACGAGGATGGAACACCAGGAGGGAGCTGGTACATCTGGGGTGACGGCGACCGATATAGTACAGCCGGGAACATGGTGGAGGATGAAGGGTCATCAGGTGCAGTAGGGTGCACATGAGATGAGGCAGTAACATCAGGCATCATCGTCATGGTCTCCTGGGAAGTCGAAGGTGGAATCTGTCGCACTGTCGAGGCGGACGGAACATCAGCCTGCGACGTCTGCCGTGGAGCAGTGCGACGTCGTCGGCGAGAGCGAGGCTGATCATGGTCACCCTCCGGAGGGTCTGGGATGTGATGGGCCTGGGGAGCTGGCTCCGCATGTGAGTCAATAATAACATGATCAACCTGCTGAATCGCATGAAGGATGGACTCCGTCGCTGACCTAAGCGCATCGAAGGTGAACATAGCCTGCCCCTCGGGGGTAGTGAAGTCCTGTAGTGAGGAAACCTCATCTACCTGTGCAAATTTTTGACATTAAAGTCAGTTATAATACTAATGCATTTAAAGAAAATTAGATACAAAACACTAGCACGCAATCTTACCACAAGGTCAAGCGCTCCCCTGACAGGTGTAATACACCGTCTGGTAACCCGTCTGTACCATGTCATGTAATCGGAACGTGGTCCCAGAACTAGGCGTGTCGTCGGCTCGGCGGTAACGCACAAGTCTCGCCGGATATCCCAGAGTGCAATATACGGCTGATGGCGGATGTGCCACTCCTCGTCATGCCAACCGGACAAGTGAAGGCAGTGGACCTCCGCCACCTGCTTCGGTGGCTCTGGAATGGCCTGGCATAGTCCAAACTGCCGCAAAACCCTATCAGGCTGGTGCCACTCGACAATCTGGAAGTGAATGAGCGACACCACTGCTGTCCAGGTGTCGCTCCCGTCGAAGCAGTACTTAGGCAGTGATGCGATGACCTCCTCAGTGTACGAGATCCAGACGATCTGAAGTTACAATTTTATCGTGTGATTTAAATACAACTGTGGATTGGACAAAGCTTTGAAATTAATGATTGTAAAAACCCCCTACGTACCTGATCAAGTCGAAGACGGTCCAGCACGTATCTGTAATGGGGTAGGCTGTGTGCCGGACTATCCTGGAACGTCTTCTGATAGTGCCACCTGCCAGGTTCAATAACAAAGTTAGGCAATTGCGTAGCAAACTTAATTATAAGTGAAAGTAGAAATATTTTCTAACCTGCGCGCTAAGGGGCCAATCCCTGCATCCCCCTCTGGTATGTCTGAAATAGATATCGCGGGAGCAATGGTGGGAAATCTATCCCAAGCCCAGAGCTGTAGTAGTAGGCAACAACCTCCTATCTCTCTGTAATCCGGTGCAGTGGCCTTGCAGAGCTCTCTGTACAGGTATGCCAGGCAAGCTGATCCCCAACTGTACGTCCCAGCCTCGTGTAGGTGTGCGATCAAGGGTAAGTGCATGAGGTGGACGTATGTGCCGGAATGGTCCGGAAATAACGTCCCACCAATGAGTCGTAAAATGTAAGCTCGAGCGAATCTCTGCACTGTGACCTCATCCGCATCATCTGGGAGATGAGCGAAATGCCTCTCCAACCAACTCATCCTCAGTCGCCCCCCTCGGATGACATTCTCATCTGCCGGTAATTGGAGTCCCAAGTACTCCTCTATCAAGGCTCCCCACCCCCACACAGTGGGCCCCGTCACTACTCGACCGTCAATGGGTAGGCCGAGCTGAAAGGCAACATCCTGCAGGGTAATAGTCGTCTCTCCCTGCGGCATGTGAAAGGTGTGCATCTCCGGCCTCCACCTCTCCACAAGAGCACTGATCAACTGATGGTCGATAGACACAAACTCACACATCGCCAAGCCGTAAAAGCCTGCCTCTCGCAGAAAGGAGACAATCAACTCCGGCGGTGGCTGGTGATGGTAGTGATGAGCTCGGCGAATCCTAAGTACACGGTCAGGCTGCAAAAGAAAAAACAACACCAACTATAACGTCTGACAATTCAGAAACAGTTAATACTCAAGTTAATTAAGGTGTAGCTATTTCCATACATGGCCTGCCCAGACCGACTGGGATATGTGTGAGGCCTGAGCAGTCAGCAGAGAAGGATCGCGTGGTCCAGCATCAACGCGTCGGGATGTGGATGCCATCTGCCACGACAAGCATTGCATAGCAATGAAATTTAAACACACACAAACTTAGAGGTGTTGTCCAACTTAAGCACAGCCTTAAGGTATTAAAAAATATTATCATAAACTGTCTTAAATTTAAGGTGCAATACATATAAATAATTTCATAAAATGTCAGGTAATAAAAAATTTCAGGCTACTAGTAATGGGGTAACCCTTATATACATAATGATGTGCAAATTTACAACCGTAAAAAATAAAATATAGTGTGCAACCGCTACACTTATGACATTGGTTAACATACTTTAAAGCATACATGCGAAAGTAAATAGTAAAAATCACGGTGTAGAAGGGCCTTCGTCCCCATGAAGCAGTGGGCAATGCCTCCGATTATGTCCTGCCATCTTACAATGACTGCATTTTTGCTTTACATCGCTCTCCTGAGGCCAATCCATCTCATTTCTGATTCTGGTCGACTTTGGTCGTCCCCTTGCACGTAATCTTCCATAATTTGGAACTAGGACAGGGAATGGTGGTAGGTTATTCCACTGCGACCAATCCCCAATAGGCCACCACTCAGATTTGTAACAATTGAGCAGCGTGTCAAGCCTGTAGACAGCATCGACATATGGTTCCCACGATATGTTGATTGAGGCACAAGCAGCAATAATATGAGCGCAGGGATACCTATATGCTTGGAATTGTCCACATTCACATTGCCCTTTGTCTAATAACACCTGGACGACCTTTCCACATGACCCACTGGCCATATCAGGGCCCTCCACCACCTCAAACCTAGTCCCTTCTCTATTGTAAGCACGAACGTGGTAAGAAGAAGCACGTGACTGGATAGTCGCAAGCTCCTGTCTGAATCTGCTTGCGTATCTGTGTCCTTGTTGTAGGTTAGCGTGTGCTTCTTTTGCCCTTTCCACAAAGTACTTGACGCATCTATAGTATGTTTGTTGGACAAGGCCTGTGATTGGCAGCTTCCTTAGTCCTTTGAAGAGGCCATTGATGCACTCTACAATGTTAGTCGTCATATGACCATATCTTCTGCCTTCGTCATAAGCAAGCATCCACTTCTCAGTTCGGAATACCGGTCATCTTCTTATGGATCTCCTTATTGACTTTGCTAAGATTGTCCAATCTCTCCATGGCCTTTCCCCAACTGGGCTCGTACGCTGAATAGAAGGAGACAAATAGGTTAACTAAAATGAACTACTGGGTGCACAAATTTATAAATGAAACGCTCAATACAAAAATGTCTGCATTAACACATACCAATCTTGAGGACAGCTTTCCTCACATTGTCATCTCTGCACTTCTTGCGAACATTGCTGGCAATGTGCCTGATACAATACCGATGATAAGCATAAGGAGGCTGCCATCCCAGGCCTTCGGTGGCTACAGCATCCTTTATAGCTCGGTGTCGATCTGATATCAAGCATATTCCTTGCTTGTTCGTGACATTGACCCGCAGTAATGCCAAAAACCAACTCCAATTCTCATAGTTCTCCCTGTCAACAATGGCAAAGGCAAGAGGAACAGGGCATTTGTTACCGTCCTGAGTCGTAGCAATCAGTAGCACGCCCCTGAACTTGCCATATAGATGTGTGCCATCAACTTGTATGAATTGCTTGCAGTAAGGAAACGCGGCAATGCATGGCTTGAATGCCCAGAAAACTCGGTTGAAAACATGTTTCTGCGGATCGACACGATTATCAGCTGTGACAAATTCGTGGGACTCCAACTTGAACAGCGCCTGGTCACAGTAGCCTAAAATGTCCAACCACTTAGGGAGCACTTCATACGATTTGTCCCAATCACCGTGCACCTTCACAATTGCCTTTTGTTTCGCCTTCCATGCTTTTCTGTACGAAATCTTGTATCCGTACATGCCTTCCACCCTCTCCTGTATAAGCGAGATTGGAACGTCTTGCTTCATTTTGATCATCTCTAGGATCAGGGAACTGATATACTCGGAATCTAGAGACTTGTGGTCCTGTGTCAAACTAGCATTAACACATGTGTGGGGCCCTGAAAATCTAGTTATGGTCCAAGTGTTACAATTCTTCAGTTTCACCGCTCTGAGGTGGAAATTGCATTGGTCCCCAAATTTATCACACTTCAATGATAATCTTCTGGTATCCAACTCCTCCACGTAATAACTGTGGTGCCTTCTGATGTGATAATGCTTGGTTGCAGCGATTAAAGCCTCCTTGCAATCGAACTCTTGCCTAACCTGCAAGTCCTCCATGTCGTAATCATAGGTTGGCTTCATTATTTCCGAAAATTCATTTGGCTTCCGTATCGCATCCCAATCAATGTCAGAGAAGACAGCAGCCTGGGGGACACCATATGATGTTTGTGCAGCATTACCACTGCTCACACACCGCGTTGGTACACTGTCTGCATGTGTTGCCGCACGTTCTTCGTCATCTGTGTCATGATCGTCACTGCTACTGCAGGACACCTCATCGTCTTCAAAACCAGACTCTAGGTGGGCATCCATTAATACGGGATCGATAGATTCTTCTTGTACGATCGGCAAGGCACGTGATGAACCTACCAAGGTTTGGGGTGCATTTATCGGGGTAACACCTGCAACAGATGAGTCCAGCGCAGGAGCATGACTATCAGAAATGTGGAACTCAAATCCACCTGTGTAAGGACGACCTTCCCCCACCATCGAACAACCAGTGTTAACATAAACCGCTGGATCCACGGGTGGTGCAATTCTTGTAACTCTTTCATCAAAACCAAGGTTGGCAGCGCGCAATTCGGATGTAATCACGTCCACGTACAATTCCATGGCTGTCATCGTCGGATGTTGTTCGTAGCTTGCTATCGCGCATGCCAAGTCTTCATCGTCGTCCAATTCGTAGCCCATGTACTGAGCCTCTGTTTGATGCTGTGGAAACCTGTAAACAATTTTTCCCACAGCTTGATCCTGGTGAAACTTCAATCGGGCATGAATTCTCTCGCGCAAGACATCCATAGTGCTGCATCCTTTCAATTTTAGTGCCTTTGGGGGAGGTCCATCGTACATTACTCCCATCGATCCCTCAATCATTGTACCATTTGAATATATGAAAGAAATTAAATTTTTCTTCATCTCGTTACTTCTGGCTCCAAAATATTCACTGCAAACTATTCTTCATTGTCATCATGCAATCATAGGACAATTTTCGTTCTTACAGACGAATCAACCAGTAGTTAATATTACAAGCAGTTGATGAGCAAAATACTTTACTATTTTTCTAATGTACTTAGCTAATAGTAAATAATAATCTACCCGTGCAAGTCAAATCTATTCCGGCCTTTACAAGCCGACATTCATTTCTCGCAAGTTCTGAAGCTACTTCTACACTCATTCATAATTTGGCATTTTTTTTGGTTTATTCAGCACAACGTATACTAATTAAATAGAGAAATATTTTCAGTACACTACATATTCTACTTTCACGATAACCTACTCCTTTCATACCTATTACTAAACAGCAACTAAAATTATTTACGCATTACTGTTTCTATATTTTTATGTAGATTACAATGGATTCCTTTTTACATGCACTGACTTCTGATTACATTCACATATCCTGGAGCCTAAAACTTTTTTAGGACACATTTCTTTATCTCATTTTTTCTTCTTTTAATAGCACAACCTATCAAAGTACATATAAATTTCTACAAAATTTCCTCACATCATAATTTGACATTGTAGGCCATTACAATCAAGATAAAATTAAAATCACCAATTATTTACATCATAATACCCTAAATAAATTTCTCTACCACTGTAAAAGATATCTTCATGATGATTAATAAAAGTTATAACATAAGCACAAAATTTATAAAATACTAACCGGTAAGTATTAGGAAAAGCAAACAGAAAAAGGCCTCTGCATCAAAGAAAAATTTCTTAGATATTTTAATAACTTTAACTTCTAAGTAAAAATTATTACGTATTATTGTATCATTACAAAAATTATACAAAGATCACGCTAAATTAAATATACTTTGCAAGATAATATATAAAAGAAATGAAAACAGTAGCATACATAAAATTTTATTGACGTATACTTAATTTTAAATACAGGGTTTCAATTTTTCCATTAGGTTCAAATTTACAAATTTTTCCTTATATATTAATTTTTATTCTTAAATACTTTTATTACAACTGGGATATATAGTTAATTATTTCAATTAACGCTTCTCATGACATTAATTTTTTAAAGTTACTTTTATACAAAACTTAAATATGTTTCATTATGTCAATATTATATTATATAATTATCTTATTATTTAAATCGTGAATAATATAATGCAAAATAAGAAAAATTATAGCCAAATAGTTTAAAGGAGAAGTGTTATGTGAAAGGTAAAGTAATAAGTGTGAAAGATTAAATATGTAATCAATTAATTTTTTTAAATAATGTATTTGATTATTAAAAATAATTTTATGTAAAAAAAACTTGTACTATATTAAATAATAGAATGATTGAAAAATAAAAGTAACAAATTAAACAAAGTGGATTAAACTGGAAAAAATTAATAAACAGATTAATATAAAAATTACAAATTACAAACTATCACAGATCATATAAGGTTCTACAACTTTTCTTAAATTTTATATCACAGATCATAATAATCAGCATAATCTATAAATTTTTCTACTACAATATAATATAAAAATTAAAAAATACTAACCAATGAAGAGTAAGAAAAGAAGATCAGATCTGCTCCAAAGAAGTAAATAATACCGGATGAGATTTACAGATTCAACAAAAAATGTAGTAAATAATTCCGGATGAGATTTACAGATTCAACAAAAAAAGCATATTTAAGAATAAAAATATACAAAAAATTACTGATGACTGCGAAGGAATGGCTGCGAAGTAAGAAGAAAAGAGCAGATGCAGAGACGCTCCTAGGTTTGTTTGTGGGTGTGTGCGGCTGCAGAGGGGGATAGGTTTGATTGTGGCTGTGTGTGGGTGGGGGATTTATAGGGAGGGAGGCGCCAGATCAAATGGCGCCTCCCAAAAAAATTTAAAAAATTTTGAATGGGGGCGCCAGACCAAATGGCGCCTCCCAAAACAATTTCAAATTTGGCGAAGGCGCCATTCAACCTGGCGCCTTCAGCCTTGCCCTCCGCCCAGAAACGCCATATGGTATGGCGCCCTCAGCCTTTCCGTGCGCAAATTGGTAAATAGTTTGGACGAAACAGCATTTAGGTAAATTGTTTAAAAAAAAACAGGAATTCGGTATTTTAGCCGTAAAGGCTTAATATGCCCGCAAGTCAATATACCCAGGAAAACTTATGCGACACTAAAATTATGGATTACAAATATTGATGGCATATTGTAAGCATGAATTTTCTTTTGTTCGTGCTACATATAATTAAAATTTTATAATAGTAGTTGATTTATATTATTTGATATTAATTCCTTTAATTTAAGATATTAGCATATTATATCAAAAAATATTTTATTTGAAAACAAAATATTTAGGTTGACTTTTATTTTAGAAAAAATAGTATATTAAAATTGGGCTAACAATTACAACCACAATAATACACATCATTGAGGTGTTGCAGCTACAATTTACCACTGTACCTGTGATTTTTCAAAAGAACCGCAATTGCGGTATGATATAGTTGCAGGTAGCGTTGCAATCAGAATATTATAGCCGCAACCCATGTAGCAAACCGTAGTTTAAAATTATACATGGGACTAAATTATCCTTATATCGTCCAGGTTTTGCCTTTGTGTATAGCAATGTTTCATCATCTGTTTTACAACAATGATAATGACACTCCCACACCATTTTTTTATTATAATTATAAGAATGATAGTCCATTTCACACATCTGTTTCATCATCAACACGTTTACATTCTTTGAAATTGCAGTGAAATTTGAAATTAATTGGTCTCAATCCTATTACAATGAGAGAAAATGTGAGTAAGGCTATTGTGAGAGAAGGATTATGTGATTTACTTTACTGTTTCCGTGAAAAATATGGAGAAATTGACTTTATATAATTTTATTACATTTAAGATTTTACAATTTTTTTGTAAAATTTAATTATCAAAAGTTTTTCTGGGCGTCCGAATATTTATGTGACGATTAGACAGTTCATATTGCAATGTTTCTACAAAAGAAATTACAATTTTATATTCCAAATATTTAACATTTTTATAAATAAAATTGTAAATTTTATGTAAAATTATAAATTTTATTAAAATCTGCAACCATTCTATAAATACATAAATTGCCCACGATAAAATATGAAAGTAAAACCGATTATTTTATCATGGAATATATAGCCAAGTTTACCCACAATGTCAAATCAAACGCGCGTGACAACTTTTGCTTAGCCACCACTTTTAATGTCGCGGTGAAGTTTAAACATCAGTTAAATACAAAGCAAAGCAATTTCAACGAACAGATGGTGTATGCACCCATTTTCAAGTAAGAACCGTAGAAAACCTGAGAACGCAATTGGAGTCTTAAGCTTGTGGATTACAACATTACCCACAATGTTTAGTTGAGCACTCAAACTGCGGATTACAACACTCGTTGCGACTAAATATTATGGTTGCGTCGTACAATTCCAATAAGACTTGTGGGTGCAGCCGTGAATTGCTGCTACAACTACGCAATGTTGTTATGGCAATAACGACTGCAACAATTGGAATACACGATTTTTCTTTTAAAAATAATATTTAAAAATTTTGATGTTTTTCTTATAAATGGAATTTATTTTTTATAATATGATATCTTCTTAAATCAGAAAAGCATATATCAAATAATATAAATTAATTGATATTATATAATTTTAATTATATATTATGTAGATAAAATAAAACTACACAATCGTAATATCTATAAAGTCCATTTTTACTTTCGCAATAAAAAACTTCAAAATTTTTATATAATTATGTTATGGACAATTCTAAGATGCTCATTGTAAAATTATGAGTATGGAAAGCAAAACCACCGCGATCGTTGAAGATAAAGGCTTTCATTTGAACCGTTATTCACAACCACTTATAACTGGTGGAAGGAATCCCACAAGTCAAGTAAGTGTTCAAGTCTACCTTTATTATTTTTGAAGGATCGGGTTTGTTTGGGAGCTAGTTAGTTAAAATTAAAATTAAAATAAATAATAGATAATAAAATATAATTATAATTGAAATTATCTAACATGAGATTTAGATTATAAATTCATTGTGTTGGTGATGCAAGTTAAAAGGTATAAATAAATACATTTTCCATATTTTAAAAAATTTGAAATATAAAAATATTATTATCAATTCGATATTTTATTTAAATTTATATTAATAGTTTATAGAAAATATAGGCATCTATGTTATTAATTTAATTGAATCATATATAATGCATAATTAGTTAATTATATATTTTACTTTTTACATAAAAGGTTTAAAAATTGAAATCAAATTAATTTTTCACAACATGAAAAATGCTATTATGTAATTTTTATATTAATTATTTAAATTAAATGAAATAAAAATTAAACAAAAATATTAATTATATTCATTATTTTAATTTTATATTGTATTTTTGTATGAAAATATTAAATGAATTAAATTTCCTTTGAATTTGAAAAATATATAATTTTCATATTTATTACTTTGATTAACATTAAATTCAATTCAAATAGAAAGATTATATAACATTTAAAGTATCATAATTTTTCACAAATTTAAAAAGACAATCTACTCAAATTAAATAATATTAATTTTAGTAAAAATATAAATTTTTTGTAAAAAAATATATGTGATTATTTAATTTCATTTAAAAATAAATGTACTAAAATTAATGAATATTTAATTTGAAATACAATGGTAATAAAATAAAATATATTCTACTGTATTTATTTATATTATTTAGTTATATTAAAATTGCAAAAAAAATTAATCCTTATTTATGCAAAATATAGCTAAAATGATTTGATGTGGATATCATATTTTATATTCACTCTGTTAAAATAGTGTTACAAAACTTTGATCTCTCTATCTCACACACGATGGAAACTTCGTATCTGCTGCTACTCAAGAACAGGAGTAAAAATACAGAAAGAGAGTAAGGGTTTGTTTGGATATAGTTTTTAAAATTTATTTCTATTTTTTTTTAACAATAAACTTTGTTTGGGCGACTGTTTTTTGTCCTTGCTTTTAAAAATTATGTTAAAAGTATGTGTTTTTAGAAACAATAAAATAAGAACTTGATTTCTTTTACAACACAGTGAAAATTAAAACTGTTGTCAAAAACAGATCAGCCAAACACACTTTTTTATTTCACTTGCTTTTTTAAAAAACTTTTTTAAAATTTATTCTACAAAACTAATTTAAAAAATGCAAAACAAAAATATATCTAAACATATCCAATGTGTCTATTTGTTTTCTATTTTTAAAAATAATTTTTATTTTTTGTTTTTAAAAATAAAGAACCTATTTGGCAACCTATTTTTTGATTTTATTTTTAAAAATTATTTTTTAAATTTGTAACTTAAAAATAAAAAAATAGAAATAATTTTTAGTTACTTTTTGAATTTATTTTATTATTTCTAACTTCAATTTGGTAATTAAATAAAATATTTCCTTATTTACAATACTAAACATCCTTGTTCTTTATTTTTTACCAATCCAAAAATAGTTTTTAAAAGCAATTTATAAGAATAGTTTTTCAAGATTTAAAAAATAAAAGCATATCCTTGCTTCAAAAAAATACTTATTTCTAAACTTAACGAATAAATTTGAGATAATAATTGAAATTATCAAAATCTAATTGATTTTTTACAAAGCAAAAAAGGTATTATGCAATTTTGATATTAATTATTAAAATGTAAATAAAAATCTAATTAAAATATTTATTATATTTATAATTTTAATTATAAAGATTTTTAAGATCTGCATCTATACCACTGCAAAAAAAAGGTTTATATAGATGATAAAAGTCATCTGTATAGCTATTACAAATAATAATATTGTCTATATTAAATCATTTATACAGATTTATATGTATTTCAACCTATACAAATAAATTGTTGTTCTTATAGATTACATCCGTATAAATGACAAAATCGTTTACATAAAGTAGGAAAATGATCAATATTGTCCAACCTATATAGGTAAATTTGTCATCTATATAGGTTCTTACCTATACAAACAATAATTGTCATTTGTATAAGTGTATGAATTGTGTAAAAAAATTTCATTCCATATTAAATTTTTTTTAACAATTTAAATGATTTTATTTTTCTATTAATTTTTAACATATTTATTTCTAATTTAAAGAATTTATTTGTAAATAAATGGTGAAAATTTTAATACATACTAAAATATTTTTTACAATTATTAATAATTATATAAAAATAATAAAATAAAAACTGATTTCCAATAATATATAATAAAAAATATTTCACATGCATACATAGCAATATAAAGTATTATATAAAAAATAAATGCATGATATATGTTATCCATTATTACTTATGTTTATAGTATTTTAAACTTTTAAATTATAAAAAATATAATAGAATTTATTTATTTTCATAAGTGCAATTGTGAAATTCTCATGATATTATTTTTAAAATACTTTCATTCTTGTAAAATATAATAAATTAATTACTAATATATGACTTACTTATAATATTAAAAGATTATATATTTTGTTATCCATTACTACTTCTATTTTAGTACACTAAATTATTTTTTAAATTATAAAATATTTCACATCATAAAATATTTTTTACATTCATTATTATAATTATCAAAGCTAGTTGTTACCATTTTTTCAATTGTTTTCATTTTTATATAATCTAACAATTTAATAAAAATTATATAATTTACTTCTAATATTAAATTATTACATATTTTATTCTCTATTAGTATTTAATGATATACGTTTATTAATTGCTGATTACATGTTACTTAGTAATTTTTTTATAAGGATTTAATTTGGTGATTTTATAAATATTCAAATTATTTATTATTTTAGTATTTTAAATAATTACTTAAATTACTAAATATTTCACTTCATTATAGATTTAATATTTTCATTCATGTAATTGTAAAACTTTATATTTACTTATTTATACTCTTTTATTTTTAATAAAATTTAATAATTTAATTAATGTAATTATCAAAATTATTACAAATTTTATTGTCTCATTTTCTATCAAACCAACCAAATGTTTAATGCAATAAATATACCAAATTTCACAAAATATTAATTTTACCTACCAATATAATAAAATATTAAAATAAATTTATATTCAACTATCATATCAATATCATTACATATTTAAAGTAATAATGTTATCAATTGTATAAAATAATTATTTTTAAATAAAATATCATATAAAAATATGCAAAATAATAATTCGTGCTCATTATATATTTAATGCAATAAATATATATGCCATTGTACAAAATAATAATTATATCAAATTGATTAATGAAGTAACAATTTATTTTAATATATTATATCAATACTATTAAAAAAATTTAGCATATGAATTTTTTTAACATACCTTAATAAAATTGTGAAGCAACGATTAAGAATTTTAATCAATAATGCAACAATATAATCTAATTATATAATAAAATAAATACAATAATTAAAAAATAAATAAAAAGAAGGTACAAAATAAAAGGAAAAGAAAAGAACATACCTGAACTCTAAGGAATAACTCCATTTGCGTGTGCAAGAAATAAAAGAAATGGTTCATAAGTGGATACTCATAAGCAAACTATACACAGATAACAAAAAATCATTTCTATAGATATCATCGATTGTCTTAATTTATTCAAAATGAGAGGCATATGCATTATTTCACCTTTTAAGTCTATTGAAAGGATAAAAAGTCATTTGTATAACTAACAAAAGTGATTTGTATTGCCTTTGTAATTTCAATTCGTCAAAATTTTGTCACTCTTGAAAATTTGAACTCTATACAATTAACTTTTTGTTGTCTATCTAGAAAAATATTTTTTAAATTTAAAAAATCTGTATAAAAGATAGAAGGTTATTTGTATAGAGTTTTTTATTTTTTAAAAAATGTATATAGTTAACTTTTTGTCATATGTATAGATTTTTTTAATTGTTTTAAAAAATTGAAAAAACTCTATACAAACAACAAAAATTGTTTGTATAAAGTTAAAATTTTTTTCAAAAAAATTAAAAAACTTTATATAGACAACTTCTATCATCTGTATAAAGTTTTTAAATTTTTTAAAAATTTTGAAAAACTATATATAGACAACAAAAATTGCTTGTATAGAATTTTTAATTTTTTTTAAAAATATTTGAAAAATCTTTGTCATCCATATAGAGTTGTTTATTTTTTTACAAAAAATTGAAAAGCTCTACACAAATGATAAAAGTCATTTGTATAGAATTTTTTAATTTTTTTAGAAATTTTAATCCTATACAAATAATTTTTGTCATTTGTATAGAATTTACAAATGACAAAAGCTGTACATATAGAGTTTTTTATTTTTTTAAATAAAATTTTAAAAAGCTATATAGACGATTGAGATTATATAATTTGTATTGGTGTTGTTTGTATATTACACAATTGTTGTATTGTATGTGGAGGTTAGCAATCTTTGCCCTTTTATTTAGATAAAAAATTATACTATTAATTTAATAATATTAAAATAATGAAGAGTATTATGCTTATTATAGTCAATTTTCGATCACTATTATCTACTTCTATTAATGAGTATATTTATTATATAGATCAAAGAATGTGAGTACTTAATTTAAATATTTTAAATTAATATCTCTCCAATAAAATGGCTTAAATACCTCTTATTATTTTATTACTATTAAATTAATGGTATAATTTTTTTAAATAGAAAAAGTGAAAACTGCTAACTTCTACCCATATATGTGGGGATTAACAATCCTCCTTAATTATATAATGTAGTTTTGTATAAAAGTATTTAAAATTAAATAAAGTAAATTTTATTTGAATTTAAAAAGACTATTTAATTTTTCATATTTATTAGTTTGATTAATATTAAATTAAATCCAAATAGAAAGAGTACAATTCGTTGGTTCTTTTTGTTCAACAGATGGGCATAATTGTCAATCCAATTTTTTTCAATAATTGGTGCAAAAATTGAAACCCATGATGGAAAGTTTCAACGTCCATGTGTCAAGCTGTAATTCACCACTCACTATGAAGGAGTATGATAAGAAATTAATATAAGAGAAACATCCTCATGTTTATCAATATATTATATTTATTTTTTACCATATTTTTATATTTATTTATTTATTTTTGTATTTATTTTGTTATATAATTAGATTATGTTGTTACATTATTAATTGAAATCCTTGATTGTTGCTTCACTAAGGTATGTTAAAAAAATTTATATACTAATTTTTTTAATAATATTGATATAATATATGCAAATAAATTTTTACTTTATTAATCAATTTGATTTAATTATTATTTTGTACAATAGTGTGTATATTTATTCCATTAAACGTATAATGAGTATAAAATATTATTTTGGATTTAGTTTGAAAAAATAATTATTTTATATAGTTTGATATGATTATTGCTTTAAACATCTAATGATATTGATATGATAGTTGAATACAAATTTATTTTAATCATTTATTACATTGATTAGTAAAATTAATATTTTGTGAAACTTGGTATATTTATTGGATTAAATATTTGGTAAGTTTGATAGAAAATAGGAAAATAAAATTTGTAATAATTTTGAGATTTGCATAATTAAATTATTAAATTCTATTCAAAATAAAAGTCTATAAGAAATTAATAAACATAAATTTTGATAATTACATATACAAAAATGTAAAATCTCTGATGATGTGAAATATTTAGTAATTTAAGCAATCATTTGAAATATTAAAAAATAAATAATTTGAATATTTATAAAATTACTTAATTAAATATTTATAAAAAATTACTAAATAATAAGTATTCAATATTTAATAAAAGTATATCATTAAATAATAATAATAGAGAATAAAATATATAATAATTTAATATTAGAAATAAGTTATATAATTTTCATTAAATTGTTAAATTATTTAAAAATGAAAGTATTCAAAAATGATAATAGCTAGTTTTAATAATTATAGCAATGAATGTAAAAAAATTTTAGATGCAAAATATTTTATAATTTAAAGTACTAAAAGTATAAATGGTGATAAATAATAAAATATATAATAATTCAATATGATAAGTAAGTCATATAATAGTAATTAATTTATTTTATTATATAGGAATGAAAGTAATAATTTAAAATGATAAAAATATGATGAGCAATGAATAATAAGATACAAAATAATTTAATATTAAAAATAAGTCATACAATGGTAATTAATTTATTATATTATACAAGAATGAAAGTAATAATTTATAATACTAAAAGTATAAGTAGTAATGGATAATACAATGCATAATAATTTAATATTATGAGTAAATCATAAAATGATAATTAATTTATTATATTATACAAAAATGAAAGTATTTGAAAAATGATAGCACAATAATTTCATCATTACACTAATGAAAATAAATAAAAATTTCTATGATGTCGAATATTTTATAATTTAAGAATTTAAAATACTAGAAATATAATTAATAATAAATAATATATATATCATGGACTTACTCTTGATCTGATACTTTATTTTATTATGTATAAATGTGGAACATATTTTTATTATATATTATTAGAAGTTAGTTTTTGTGTCAGGACCAAAAATTAAGGGCCATGACCGACACATAATCTTAAAGAAAAAATACAATCATATAGGTCATACAAGCCTAAAATATCATAGAATATCTTGTTATTCACTAATTTTTCACTAACAAGTTATTCAAGTGGGCATATGACCATTATGTATTCACTAATTTTTTACATGCACATAGTCTTACATGGATTTTCCTATTTTCCAACATTCACTTGTTAATCCATATATTAACAAAATACCTATATTATTTTATAACTAAACAACCTTTCGCAATTTATAACAAAATATATGTGTACATATATCAATAGAAGCATGCCCTTGCTTATGGGTTTAATGGAGCACATCTAAAAGTATTCAAATTTTACAAATTTCAAAATATAGAAAAGTTTTATATTAAGTCCAGACGAACAAAGTATGAGACTTACTACAAGAGAATGCTCCTCTCTCTCTAAGAAGTTATAAAAGATGGACCTGAAACCAAATCCTTATATGAAAAAACATTACAACAAATAAAGTGAGTCATTAACTCAGTGAATAGATAATATGAATTCCAAACGAAATGGAACAAGTTAAGGAACTAGTTTTCCTAATTTAAATTGATATCATAAGAGTTATGCAATCATATTTGATAAAGCATCATTTGAAATGTTTATTAGAAGTAGAATATTAAAACATAAGTTTCAAGTAGTTCATAAAGTAGTTAGTAGGTTCTTTAAACATAACATAGAAAATCATCATAAACATAAATTTATAGTAAGAACATCAATACAATATATTTATGATAACATAAGTAATCAAAATAAAAAATTATTAAATTTAAATCTACAACATAAATATAAAGTTTCTCTCTCTTTTTCTTTATTAAAACAGCAGAACACCATACATATAAGTAACAGTTATATAAGAAAGTCATTAAAAATAAGCAATTTCATATATTAATGGTTTAATTCAATCTCAATCCATTCTCCTATCAACTATGAATAGCTTATCAAGCCTTTCAACCATGGTAATCCATATTTCCAATATCAAATCATTCCAAACTCATCAAAAATCAATTTTACAAGTATACATGAAAAATTGACACATCATCACTTCATTCACAATAACGTTTCAAAGAACATGATACAATAAAGTTATAGCAACACACCAATACAAAATTAATCACATAAATTAATTTTATCATCATAGTATCATTCTAATACCATTCTATATCACTATGACTCAAAAAAAAAATTATAGTGCTTGTCCCAAAAGTACTTCTCTAATATATATATATATGGAGTTAAAATGCATAAAAAATAAAAATAGTTCATAAATTAATAAAATTAATCATTTAAAAGTTTAGAAAAGGCTAGAAAATATATAAAAATATGGAAATATACATTGTTTACTCACAAAATAGCCAATATGCTCGAGTTTAACTCCTTCCTACTTCATGAACCACCGGTACCACTAGGAAGTGTTATTTGACCTTGTACAAATAATCAAACAATAATTCAAATACAAATCAACATTAATTTTGCAACATTGAGTTCCTATTAGAAAACCTCAAAGCTCATATTCTACGCATAACCTAAGAACAAGCTAATCTTTGCTACCTATTAGCTAATCTAAGCTAATTTAACTCCTAAACAATAGAATAAAGCTTAGAATTACCTTATTAGACAATAGAAAGGATCTTTTAGAGCTTGCCATCCTAAAATCCTAAACCAACAAGAAAGTCCCAAATTGAATAACAAAGAGAAATAGTGAGAAAGTGGAAGAAAATGCTTGGGAATGTAAAGAAAAGGAGTTATCTCAAGTAGGTAGAAGTAGAAGTGAAGAAGAAGAAGAAGAGAGCTAAGAAGAGAGGGTTTTAGCATGTCTAATGTTGTTTTAATTTTGTTTCAAGGGTGTTCCAATTTTATTTTGGGGTTTCGGTATAAACTACTTATATTAGAGTTTTTGGGTTAGTTTATTAGGTTTGGGATTGGGTCATTGAATTTGTCCTCATTTTCTATCTATCATTTTACTTTCCATTTACTTAAAATATAAATGTAAATAAAGAAATACGTCCCATTTGGATTCAAAAAATATAAAAAAATAAAACTCCAAAAAATAAAAATCTAGATTTTGGATTCTAGTTCAAAATATTGAATTTTGAAAAATTTTAAAAATAAAGGTTTCTTAAAATAGTTATTTTAGGGTCCCAAAAAATCGTTAAAAATCACTCTTTGATGTAAAATTACAAGAAGAACTAATATAGGAATTTTTTGTTTTTTAAATAATATATATTTTATATAACCTTCTAACAGAGGTGCCTCAGACTTCAAATTTTTTTTGAATTATGACAAACTCAACTTTATTTGTGGAATTAAGTTAAACAATAGTATAAATTAAATTAAATTCTTTCAATAAGTTGTAAAAGAAATGGTTTAAGCTCATTTGAGATAATTCCAAGTTTATATCAAAATTATCTAGCTATATATTACACATAAACAATCCTATGTTACCTATTAATGATAAGGCCTTCACATTCTTCCCCCTTAAAGAAATTCGTCCTCGAATTTGCTAAGGCAAATACTTACCTTGATTATTGAAAAGATGTGGATATTTAGTGCACATAACATCTTCGAGTTCCCATATTGCTTCTTCCTTTGAATAGTTTTGCTAAATCACCTTTACTAACACCATCTTTTTTGAACGAAGTTTCTTGACTTGCCTATCCTTGATGGCCATTGGCTTTTTTTCAAGGATAAATTTTTATCTATTTGAACTGATTGAGGTTGGAATACCTGTGAAGGATTAGGTAAGTATTTTCGAAGCATAGAAATATGGAATACTAGATGTACACTAGCAAGCTCTAGTAGAAGTGTTAATCAATATACAACCGCACCTACTCACTCAAGAACCTCAAAAGGACCTATGTACCTCAGACTAAGCTTCCCTTTCTTCCTAAATCTTATCATACCTTTCATAAGAGAAACTCAAAGGAACATAAGATCAATAGTAGCAAACTTTGGTCCCTTCTTCAATGATTAACATTAACTCTCTATTTACTTTATGTTGCTAACAATCTTTCTCTTACCAAACCAGTCTTCTCTATAGAGTCTTGTACTAATTTTGGTCCTAGGAGTTTAGCTTCAGCAACCTCAAACCATCCAATTGGTGACCTACAATGCCTTCCATACAAAGCCTCAAAATGAGCCATCTGAATGCTGGATTGGTAACTATTATTATAGTAAACTCAATTAAGGGTAAGTAGCGATCCTAATTCCCTTAAATGTCTAATTAACAAGCTTATAGCATGTCTTCTAATGTTTAGATAGTTCTTTCTGATTATCCATCTATTTAAAGATGAAATGCGGTGCTGAGATCCACTTTAGTCTTTAAAGCTTCTTTAAAAGCTCCCAAAAAGTAAGCAGTGAATGTAACTTATGATAAAAAATGATAGATATTGGAACTTCATGAAGTCTAACAATCTCATCAATATAAATCTAAGCATACTAAACAAAGCCATTAGTAGTCTTTATGGGAATGAAGTGCATCAATTTAGTCAATATATTCATAATCATCCAAACAAAGTCAAACCCCTTAGTGATACAAAGGAACTCTATCATAAAATCTATGATGATCCTTTCCCACTTTCATTCAAGAATTTCAATGTTCTGGTGCAAACCTATAGGCCATTGGTATTTAGCTTTGACCTATTGGCAAACTAAGCATTAGGATGCAAAATCTGCTATGTCTCTCTTCATGCCATCCCACAAATAGAATTGTTTCAAGTCTTGGTACATCTTAGTCAATCTAGGATGAATGGTATATGCAAAATGATGAGCTTCCTCTAGTATAAGTCTTTTTAATTCCTCCATAGTAGGTACATATAATTGGTTTATATATCAAAGAACTTTATTATCTTTATCTACAAACTCACTAGCCTTTTCGTTTACAACCTTTTCTTTCATCTTGCACAATTATGGATCATTGACTTGAGCTACTTTAATTCATTCTATTAGTGAAGAATGAAGTTGTACATGTGCCAACAACACTTCAAGACCCTTAACTTCCATTTGCACTTTGTTTCTCTCTAACTCATGGATTTCATTAATTAACAACCTTCTTACCTTAGCTATGTGAGCTAAACTGCCCATAGACTTACTACTTAATGCATCCGTAACCGCATTAGCCTTTCTTAGATGATACAAAATTGTGCAATCATAATCCTTGACTAATTCCATCCACCTCCTGTGTTTGAGGTTAAGATCTCTTTGATCAAATATGTATGTAAAACTTTTATGGATGGTGCAAATCTCACAAGTGCCATTATAAAGATAGTGCCTTAAATCTTGAGTGCAAATACCACTACTACCATTTTTAAATCATCGGTGGGGTAGTTTTGTTTATATTTTTTAAGTTTCCTAGAAGCATAAGCAATAACTCATCCATACTACATCCACCTCTTTTGTTTGAGGTTAAAATCTTTTTGATCAAATATGTATTTGATATTTTTATGGTCGATGTAAATCTTACAAGTGTCAACATAAAGATAATCCCTTCAAATTTTGATTGCAAATACTACTACTACCATTTCTAAATCATGGAAGAGGTAGTTTTGTTCATGTTTCTTAATTTGCTTTAAAGTATAAGCAATAACTCATCCATACTGCATTAAAACAATCAAGCTTAATCCTTAAAGCATCACAATACACTGTGTAACCATTCGATCTTAATGGTAGAGCTAACATTAGAGCTATAGTTAAACAAAATTTGAACATTTAAAAGCTCTCTTCATAAGCATCTAACCATTGGAACTTTACACTCGTATATGTTAACATGGTTAGTGGGGCTGCTATCTCAGAAGAATCCTTAACAAAATTGGTGATAGTAACCTGTTAAACCTAAGAAGCTATGAATTTCTATCATTGAAGTTGGTTTTGGCTAATGTTACACTACCTCAACTTTCATTGGGTCCACTTGAATACCATCCTTCAAAATAACATGCCTCAGGAAAGTCATATTATTCAACCAAAACTCGCATTTTGAGAACTTTGCATACAATTATTCATCCTTCAAGGTTTGCAAAACAATTCTCAAGTATTGTTCATGCTCTTTCTTACTCTTAGAATACACCAAAATATCATCGATGAACATAATAATAAATTGATCAAGAAAAGGCTTGAACACTCTATTCTTCAAATCTATGAATACGACTAAAGCATTTGTTAAACCAAAAGACATCACTAAGAGGTCATAATGCTCATAATGAGTTCTAAATGTTGTCTTAGGAATATCCTCATTTCTAATCCTTAACTAATGGTACCCAAAATGAAGATCTATCTTTGAAAAATATAGAGCACCTTGGAGTTGATTAAACAAATCATCTAAGGGTATTTCTTGCATATAGTCGCCTTGTTCAATTGTCAACAATCAATACATCACTACAATGAACAATCTTTGTTTTTAACAAAAAGTATAGAAGTACCCCATGGAGAAGTACTTGGATGAATGAAACCTTTGTCTAAAAAATCCTTGAGTTAATCCTTTAATTTATTCAATTCTATAGGAGCCATGTGATATGGAGGTATAGAGATAGGTTGTGTGCTCAGAACCAAATCAATGCAAAATTCAATCTCTTTTTCTAGAGGAAAATTAAGTAAGTTATTAGGAAAAACATCATCAAATTCTTTCACTATAGGAACTTCTTCAAGTTTCTCTCTTTATGATTCAATATCTCTTACCATCGCTAAGAAACCTTCATAGCCCTTTCTTAATAGTTTCCTTGCACCTAATGCAGAAATAAGATTGTAAGGTGCCAAACTTCGATCACTTTGGATTAAGAAGGATGATTCTCTTAGAGGATCAAACTTAACAACTTTCAAGTGACAATTAAGAATGGCTTGATACATAACTAACTAATCTATGCCTAAGATTACATCAAAGTTAATTATATCAAGTACAATCAAATTAACTATGCTTAGTAGCCATAACTACTTCATAAGACCTATACACACGATCAACATAGGACTCTCCAATAGGTGTAGCAATGAAGAAAGATTGATTTAACAACATTGAATCTCTACTAAACAAAGAAGCAAAGAAGGGAGATACATATGAATGTGTAAATTCGGGATCAAACAACACATGTGCATTATGGGAACAAATTGAAAGAGTACCTATCACAGTAACATTAGATGCTTGGGCATCCTAAGGTGTCAATGTGAAAACATATGCTTGTACTCTACCTAATTAGCCTTGGGTTTTATCTATTAATCCTTTGCTTGCACCACCTTTATTGGTTTTAGTTGAAAATTGTCTCACAAGTTAAGCTATTATAAGTGTTCATGGTAAGGAAGTATGTATTAACCCTTGGCTAGAGCTTTTATATAATTGAAAGCAATCCTCCTTCAAATGTCCAGTTTGATCACATTAGAAAAAAGCAATTATCTTTTTGCAACATTGTCCTAAATGAAACTTTTCACAAATTTGACACGGAGCTCTTGCTCCTTGAGATTATCTTGTATGTTGTGAACCTATCTGCCTTTATCCTCTCATATCATGCTTCAGCCCTTGTGTACTCACTAAAGATTGCTCAATGGATCTTAAGCCTAACTATAACACATTTTGTTGCATCTGAGGTTGTGGTTCTTTACTTATATTTCCTTACCCACTAAAATTACCATCAATCTTTGCTTTCTTTGGCTTCTCTTATGTTGCATGTTCTTCCATTTCTTTTATTTCTAACATTCCTACACAATCCAACACAACTGCATAGGAAGGAAAAGTTTTCATTTAGGTGCCACTGCCCGATACAGTGGCCTTACTAATCCATCGATAAACCTTTCTATTCTCATTCTCTTCGTATGAATTAAGTATGGAGCATAACAAGAGATTTATGCGAATTAGATGTTATACTCTATCACTACTATACTAAGAGTTTGCTTTAACATTTTAAACTCCCTAACCTTTACTCTTTTCACACTTTCTAAAAGAAATCTTTTCATAAAAGAGTCATTGAATTCTTCCTAAGTTGAGGTGGATGATCCTTGAAGTCTTCCTCTTAACCAAGTATCAAACCATGTTTGAGCCACATTTTATAGCCTAAACTCTACTAACTAAACTGATCTTTCTAAAGAATAACTAAATGCTTAGTAGATCCTACCAACACCATCTAGGAATCGCTGTAGATCCTTAGAAATATTAGATCCTATAAATATGAGAGCTACAACTTGATAAACTCAAAGTAAGATATATGAATTTCTTAACTACTAGGTGGCAGTTGTTGCTCAATTTGGGCCTCATTACCTTGAGGGCCCTTTTCTACTTCAATCTTGCCCTTTTGCCTACCTTGACCAGTTATAGATCCCAATAAGGTCTCAACTATTCTTTAGAGCCCTTGTATACTAGCCATTAAGTCAGCTATGTTAGGTTCTAGGATTGCATTGCCTTCAAGACCGTTGTTTCTATTGATTTTAGCATGTCACCTACGTACAAGAGGTCTACCATAACCACCTCAGCCATGACAACTACCACTTTTATGAACTAGAGAGTAAGGCCTAGTAGATACTGTTAGTGTATATGCCCTAAAACCAATTGTATTGGTGATTGTAATTTTGAATCATGTTATTTTAATGGCAATTTCAATTATTATATTTATATATATTATCTGCGTAATATATTCAATTATAATAATAACCTTAGAATAATTGTATTCTTAAATGTCCCTAGTCATATATCATTGTGGATTAGGTTGCTTTGATATGTTAAGACTAGCATGTGTGAAGACTTATATGGGATATTAAGTTTACACATGAGTACAAGTTAGAGAACTTGTATACTGGACCGACCCATATTAAGAACACTACATGGATCGTTATATGAGTGTCATAAGTGGTTCTTAGGGATCATTATTAATATGGTCCTTTGACCTGAGATCACCAAAGTTCCCTACATGTGAGTTTCATATTTTGATACTATTCTATATCACTAATGGTTAAGTGAATGCAAAGGTAGATATTGTATATGTCACATATCATGCGGAGGGGTTTGTGTGATCAAGATGGGATTTGTCCCTCCTATATAACAGGAGTAACATCTATAGGCCCCTTGATTAAGTAAAGCTGAGAAAATGCATGGCCATGCTCAGATGAATTGATATGAGATGTCGATTACATTTGTTTCAGTCAGCTTACTTAGGAATCAAGAAACCTCAAGATTAAGCTATACGGGAATGACACGGTCCATATCTCGTGCTCAATCTAGATGTATAGGACAAAAGGACATAAGTGATGATCACGTGTAAAGGTTTAGTCAAATCACCGACTTTCTCATTACTTGGGTAACAATGATGTATTACTAGACACCAATCATTGTTTATGATCATTAATATGATTAATGATCATTGCCAACGTAATGAGAGCCTGTAAGGTCGCACACTTAGAGCCTAGTGAATTTGGAATTAATGGATCAAATTGTTTGGGCTTAATATTTAGGAATTCATGTTATAATTATAAGGCCCAATAGTAAGCCTATAATTATACATGGAATAAAGCCCAAATAGGTTAGGTTTTTCTATGCACCTATTTAAATAGGCTTATTAGGTAATAATAGGATTACATTTACTATTCACGCACCCCAAGTAAAAGCATAGAAAACCCTAGCACCTCTCCTTGACCAAAATCCCTGAAGAGGCGTAGCTAGCACTACGAGGTGTAAGGAGATCAATTCCAACTGGTGTGTGTAGCAGACATTCATCGGTGATTCATGGGTTCGTGTGGATAACACAGAGGTGCAGCCACATAAACATTGTACTGGTGATCTGATTTACTGGTTTCCATTCCAGTTCGTGATTTGGAAGCAGATCGGACTTGGTGTAGCGGTCAGAAGAATTTTGCCGAAAGGTATAAACCCTAATCCCTAATCTATGGCGTTCTAAATTCGCATGGATCCTTGGTGGAAATCGTGCAAAAATTTTATTCCGCTGTGCATGTATGATGCACGATTTCCAGCAAATACGTCATCAAATGCATCATTTGCATTAATTCGTCTACCTCGAGCATGAGTCTTAGGTGGCATCTCCACCTATATAAAAATAACAAACTTTATCAAAATTTATGACATATAAGTAACTCAATTAGACAAACTTCAAGAGTGAGAGAAGGACTGATAACCTATTATGCCTTTAGTAGTGTTACAATTATGAGAATGGCTAGTAACATTTTCAACAATTGTGTCCCTACTAAAATACACTTGCTTCATTAACCATAGGAGAGCCTAAAGCTCTAATACTAATTTTGTCACGACCAAAAACTAAAGGTCATGATCGGCATATGACCCCAAAGGAAAAACACAACCATATAGGCCAAACAAGCCTAAAACATCATAGAATAACTTGTAATATTTTGAATTCAAGTAGGCATATGGAAACTATGCATTCACTATGCATATAGTCCCATATAAACTTTCTCATTTTTCAACATTCACCTATTAATCCATAATTAACAAAATACCCATAATGTTTTCTAACTAGACAATCCTTTATAATTTATAAGAAAATATATGTATATGTATATCAAAAAAAGCATGCCCTGCCTGTGGGTTTAATGGAGCACATCTAAGAGTATTCAAATTTTACAATTTTCAAAACATATAAAAGTTATACGTCAATCCCACATGATCAAAGTATGAGGCTTACCACAAGAGAATGCTCCTTTCTCTCTAAAGAGCTACAAATGATAGACCCAAAGCTAAATCCTTATATGAAAAACATTACAATAGATAGAATGGATCATTAACACAGTGAGTAAATAATATGAACTCGCAATGAAAATTGGATAAGTTAAGGCACAAGTTTTTCTAATTCAAATTGATATCATGAGAGTTATACAATCATATTTGACAAAACATCATTTGAAATGTTTATTAGAAGTAGAATATTAAAACATGAGTTTCAAGTACTTCATAAAGTAGTTAGTAGGTTCTTTAAACATAACATAGGAAATCATCATAAACATAAATTTATAGTAAGAACATCAATACAATATATTTATGATAACATAAGTAATCAAAACAAAAAAATTATTAAATTTAAAACTACAACATAAATATAAAGTTTCTCTCTCTTTTTCTTTATCAAAATAGCAGAACACCATACATATATGTAACAGTTATATAAGAAAGTCATTGCAAATAAGTAGTTTCATATATTAATGGTTTAATTCAATCTCAATCCGTACTCTTATCAACTATGAATAGCTTATCAAGCCTTTCAACCATGGTAATCAATATTTCCAATATCAAATCATTCCAAACTCATCAAAAATAAATTTTAGAAGTATACATGAAAAATCAATACTTCATCACTTCATTCACAATAATCTTTTAAAGAACATTATACAATAAAGTTCCAACACATATTTTCTTTATCAAAAATACAATTTTGAAATGGGAGCTTTCTAGCCATAGATAATAGATATGAGCATTCCACTTATGAAGTAACAATCTTAAGAGAACTCTTAACTCTAAAGCAACCTATCAGACTACCATAAACCAATCCACATATATTGGCTGATACATGGGGTTAACAACTCCCTTACTAACTAGGGTTTGAACCTAACTACACTAAGACTAACATTATCACTATCATTAGCTATAGTTTCTAACTATTCTCTTTCCAAAACAAATTTATGAAAATAGAATAACACTATATATATAAGTAACTATTATATAAGAAAGCCATTGGAAATAAATAGTTTCATATATCAATGGTTTAATTCAATTTCAATCCATACTCTTATCAACTATGAATAGATCATCAAAGCTTTCAACTATAGTAATCAACATTTCCAATATCAAATTATTCTAAACTCATCAAAAATCAATTTTATAAGCATACATGAAAACTGATACATCATTGTTTTATTCACAGTAATCTTTCAAAGAACATTATACAATAAAGTTTTAGCAACACAATATTACAAAATAAATTACATAAATTAATTTCATTATTGTAGTATCATTCTAATACCATTCTATATCACTATAACTCAGAAAATTTTTAAATGCTTGTCTTAAGAGCACCTAGTGTTCTAACATTTTTTTATAAAGTTAAAATTTTTCAATGTAACTTTAGTTGATAGAGTTACAATTTTCATTACTAGAGTTAAAATTGTTTATTTACTTGATTTTGAAAATTTTATAAATATAAGTTTATTCCTATGAATATTTTGCAAAAAAAATTCAAATATTAAACTTGAAATTTCATGATTTGAAAATATTTATAAATATATACATCTATTTCTATGGGAATAACATTAAGGCTCTATTTAGTATAAATAGTTAATAAGTTAATTAGTAACTAGTAAGTTAAATGATAATTAATATGTTAGTTGAAGTGTTTCATAAAACTAGTAATTAAACTAGCTAAAATTGTAAAATAACATAAAAGGACATATTGATAGAAATAGATATATAATTAAAATAATTCATATTTATTTAAAAATTAAATTATATTAATGTAATTAAGAAGTTTAACTAAAAGTATAATATTTAATATTTAATTAATTATATTTTATAAATTTATATATTTATTCACTTACATAATTTTTATTTTATTATTTTTATAATAAAATTATGATTACTAAAAATATAATTAATTATATTTTATGATATTATTTATTTACATATATATATATTATATTTATAATTTAAAATTATGATATAATTATGTTAAAATTAAATTAATTATATTTTATAAAAAATATTTAAATTTAAATTATAAAATATAAAATTTATGAGTTGTAAATTGATAAAAAAGAATAAAAATAGATTTGAAAAGAATTTGAAGAAATAGTAATTTATAAACTATAAACTACTCTAAGTGGTTTATTAAAGGAGAATTTATTTTTTTCAATAAGTTAGTAAGAGAAATACTTCCAAAGGTTAGTTTATAACAAGTTAATTTATTTATTATATTTATTATATGAAAAGGAGGCTAAATCTTCTATAATATGTGTGCCGAATTTTGATGCCAAAGATGTTTAGTGTTTAAAGAGCAATCCTTTGAAATCTGACTACTCTATTTTGTCCAATAGAGTGTTTTGAATATTTTCCTTATTATTCAATTAATAGCCACATGTATTCATGACAAATTCGGAACACAAAATTCGGGGGAACTAGCAAGACCCTTTCTATAAATGCTTTACAATAAATATGTTATAAAATTTATTTGGAATTAAAACTTGGAATTGGTAACTAGATGTTGAGATACATTAGTGTGGATTTGTAGTTTTCTTTGCATGTTAGCTTTAGGTTATTATTTAATAATATTTACGAGGTCCAAGTTAATTAGGACGAACTTCACTCATGCCATCATCACTCAAATAAAATTTAGAGGAACTACTTCATTTTTTACTAATTCATTCGGAGTTTTTATATCATAATGGAATTTACCTCAAAGTGAAAATTGTTAAGATTTTGATATAAATTTTATTTTTATTAAACAGGATAATTTTTATTTATATCTTTATTTTATTTAAGCTTTAATTTTAATAAGATGATTTTGTGATTAAATTAGATGTATTTTATTATTTAATGTTGCAATCAAGTTATAAATATCTTTTGACAAGGGTTATTATTCATAAATATTGGTAATATGCAATATTTTATCCCTTTATTAAATTTCCAATGTTTTGTCTAAGAGGCAGGAAAGAATTTTTATAATACCATATACGATTACTTGAGATCTTACATTAGTATGATTCTTTTAATCATAAAACTATTTATATTGAGAGTTTGAGAGTGTAATTAAAGGGTTCGTCTTTTCGTTAATAAATTTTGTTCACCATCGGTACTTGTACTAGCTAGGTTAAAGGTTAAAGCATATTAAATATTTGTATTTTGTAATTTTCTTACAGGGGAGAAAATATGAGAAGGAGAAGAGAAGTTTTTTAAATTTAAATATGATAGAAAATAAAAGAGAAAAAATTTTAAAATTTTAAAACTTAAGAAAACTATAACCACACATTTCATCTTTTTATTTTCTTTCTTTCTTTCTTTTTCTTTCTTCATCCAAATAAGAAAAGAGAAAAAAATATAAAATTTTCTTTTTCCTCTATTTTTTTCTCCCATTCCAAACAAATCATTAGTTCTCAGAGTTGGACCTCCTACATGATGGCCATGGAAATTTCCCGACAGTTACAAAAATTGGATCTTTCAAATTAAGAAGAGGTGGGGACTTCCACGCCCTACTTCTTTTTCTATGATATATTTATCCTAATAATTCAATGATTAACATTGATTTAATATAATAAAAGAAATAGGTGCCACTTAGAATAACTTATTTTTATTATTTTTTTTGCCTCTAAACTTCTCTATTTCAAAATCGTTATCCGAAATCACTATATCAATGTTTAAATCCAATTCAGTAAATATTTCTATCAATTTTATTGATTAAATATGTCTAAAATCTCCATTTCTTGATATAGTTAAATTTATAATGCATATATCTAAAATCTTTGTTTTTTAGATATAATTAAATTTACAATACTTATAATAGTTTAGAATTTGATGAATAAATTTTAAAATCATAAAAAGAATGGTTAAAAAATTATATAAGAATTCAATATTCTATAATAAAATTATCAAACTATTAATTAAATTTAGTGCTTAAAATAAAAACTACATAACATTAAGAATTTAATGTTTAATATATTTAGGATTTAAAACAAGTACAGTCTTTATATGAAACCAAGCACATGCTTAATAAAAAATATAAAAATTTAGAAATTTTAAAAACAAAAGCAATGTTAATTTTAGTTAACAAAAATAAAGATTGTCTGTAATAAAAAATATATTTTTCTAAAAAATAAATTTTCATTTTAAATAATATTAATAAAATAAAACAACATACAAAAAATTTAAATCTGAGTATTTAAAATTGAAAATTAAAAATAATAAAATCAGGGTGTTTTGTTTTTGTAGTCATTGCTCATATTTCCTGTAAGGCATGGTAAATCATAAATCATATCATATGTTTAAATAAATATAAAAGTCGATTAGTATTAAGCAAGTGCATATCAATATATTAAGAGGAGAGTTTTGTACTCAAAATTAAAAAAAAAGTTAGTAAATTCCCAATAAGTAGATTTGATCTAACACATTATTTAAGTCTTTCACCATTAATCTATTAATTTGTGGCATAAATTATAAAAATTTCTATAATAACATAAGCTACATTAGTTAAATAATTGCTTTGTATGGTACGAATTGAAAATTGGATCGTAGGTATTTTTTTAGTAGATAATTTTATTTTTAAAAAATATAATTTTAGTTTTAATATGTATATATAATATAGTATGTAATATTTAATTTAAATTAATTTGGCCTAGAAATTTTATGCTAGTTCGATTTTTCTTTCAGGTAGAATTTTTTTTAATGATAGATATAAAACATAGGTGACTAGAATAATATTTGTATGGTTTAGTTATTAAAAATGTAAATATAAATGATTTATTAATTCACATAAAATTTGAAAGTATACTTGCTGATCTTAAATGTTAGAGAATAATATTAATAGTATTGACTTACTTAATAGTTCATAAGTGCTTTAATTTTGATCGAATCATAAAAATACTATTTATGGTGTATTTAATAAAAAATATTTAGCACTAATATTAAGTATTAAATTTTAAGCATTAAATCTATTAAATATGAAATTTGTAGTGTTTGAATAACTTCGTATATTAACTTTTCAATTTAATTAATAATTTGTTAATTTAGTCCAAAAATGTTGATATTTTGTATAGTTTCAAAATTATCTTTACTTATAATTTTAAAATTTTATGCATCATTCTTTTAATGTTAAATTTAAAACGTTATGTATATATATTTATATAATTATTATGTGTTGAAATTAAGTATTGAATTTAACTTCTAAATCTATAAATTTATTAAGTGATAGATTTATAATGTTTAAATTTTAAGTATTAAAGCTATTGATTTGAAAGTTTTTATCACAAAATATTCAAATTTTATAAAATTTTAAAATTATCATAATTATGATTTTAAAAATTCTATATACCTAATTCTTAAACGATGTGATATAATATAATATAATATAATATAATGCTTGAATTCAATTGTTACAAAAATTGTAATAATGTTGAATATTTTTGTCCAAGAAAATCTCATAAAAAATAGTAGTAGCTGCTAAATACATTCAGTTTGATAATTGCTTTTAAAAACGTTACGAGGATTTTTACTGTATTTAATATTTAGTCCTCATAAATTAAACAAGGAAAATTTAAGTTGAAGCCCAAACATATTCAATTAAGCATTGAATTACTATTTTTAAATATTTTATAATTAAATTTTTGCTTAATTTGTTATTTAGCATAAATAAATCAAATAAGTAAAATATAATTTTAAATTTAAATTTATTTAATTATAAGTATTGAATTAGTATTTTTAAACACACCCTTAGTAATGAGAATAAACATTTTAATAGCAAACCAGGGATTCAAATTGCGGTCACGGTCGCGGTCGCGTCGCGATGCGGACCAATGTGGTCGTAACAGTTTAAAATTATGAAAAATCACGGATGTGGTCTGCTCCGAAAATGTAATATTGTTGTCGCGGACCATTTTTTAAATCCTAGTAGCAAACATATAGTCTCAATTTAAAATTAAAATTTAAAATCATATTTTACACATAAAGATAATTCTAGGATATTAATTTCTAAAAATTAGTTAACATATATTATTTGCAATCTTAACTTTTTTTAAATTTTTTGAAAAATGAAATAAGAATAAATAAATTATCAAATCTAAATGATATATATATATATATATATATATATATATATATATATATATATATATAATATTTCAAAAGATTTAGTTCTACATGGGGTAAGTTTGACCATAAGAGAAAGTTTATATATTAAAAAAATTATATAAAGTAACAAAGAAAGAAAGTAACCCTCTAAACACGAATAACACATAAGGATAGGCCAAAGCCTATTTTTAGCAAAACCAAATTTTAATTTTAATGAAATTTGAAATATGAATATATTTATTTAAACATTTATTTTTCAATGACTATATTTCCAATGGCCATTTTTTAATGGCTATATTTTCAACAACTATTTTTTAATGGCTAGATTTTAGGGCCTATAAAAGGCATACTATTCTTCTCATTTTGAAAAAACATACTCATCTACAATCACTTTTCTACAATTACTTTTTTCCTACTTGTTGGGTTTCATTTTCCTACTACCTATTTCCTATTTTATTCATGCATTTTTTAGGTAGAAGCTTAGATAATTCCTTAAGGACAATGAATTGCATCATGTTTCAAATTGCACATCCATATTTTTCTAACAATTTCGAGGAATTATTTCTCAAGTGCAATTTTAAGAATAATGTTTTTACAGACAAGTTTTCAAAAATAATTTTTGATTTATTATATTTACAATTTATATGATGTAATTTCTCTTACTATATTTTTTTTATTTGTATTTGTTATCTGAGATGTAAATTGTTATGATTTGTCATAAGACAATTGTGATTTAATTTTTTTAACTATATATAAATGAGTCCATATAGATAAATTAAAATCTTTCAATGATCTTTGGTACTCCTAACATAAGAGTTATAAACTTAGGTAAGTAGGTACTTTGCTCAATTTTTACTACAATATTAAGATTTTTGTTATTATTGCCAATTGGTATATTGGTGTTATACTTGTGCTATGCTATTAAACCTTGAATCATAGTTTAAAGGAAATAATAATCTAATTATTCATTTATTTATATTTTAATTTATCTTTTAGGAGTTACATTGTTTAAAAATTTGTTCTCATTAAGAAATATTTTTGTTATATATGTGAACATCACTATCTAGTGATTTGTTTCCTAACTTCTTGCATAACTTAACTTGTTTGGTTTTTATTAGTAACACACTATACAAGCATAAAAAAAAGAGAATTTTAATTCCTTTTGATTTCATGTTTAACTTAAATCCTCTATGAGAATTTACATTACACTTTTAAATTTTGAAATAAATTTAAATTTCTTTTATTGAATGTTTGTGGATTGCTTGAGAAGCTTTTATTGAGATCCTAAGTGGCACATTTGTGGATTCATCAACATTTTAATGAGCGTTATTTTTCTAATTTTGCAAGTGAAGATATTTATGTATGATAAACAAGCTTATGTAAACCTGTGTTGATATATCTACTTATTTCACTTAATGTGTTTTAATGGCCCTTGTCTAAATTCTATGTACAGCTTCAATAAACATGTTATCCAATATTATTAGTATAAATTCATTCTGTATGTCACTTACAAATAGGATATCTTATAAGAAAATAAGTAAAACACCTTATAAATTGTGAAAAGGTTATACACCTAATTTACAATATTTAAAAAATTGGATCTGTCTAGCTAAAGTTTTATAATTTGAATCTAAGAAAAGAAAAATAAGATCAATAGTTTTGTATATAGAGACAAAGAGTGCTGAGTTCTTTGAACATATTTATCCACTATGTGAGAAAATTTCTCTTGCAACAAAGTCTTTAAATGCACATTTGTTTGATTTAGAATTGACTAATAAAGTCTAAAAAAAAGTAAAAGACTAAGAAAAGAAACCTTTTTTGGAAATAATTTTTATGTTTATTATTGATAATGATCATCAAGCATACTTTGAAGCAAAACTTTTAAGAAAACAATCAAAATAGAATTTCAATCAATTTTATTGGAAACTAGTGAACTTATCTTTTGGAGCAAAACCAATAAGTTATAAATGGATTTTAAAAAATATATATATTGTCATGATGATTCAATTGAAAAATATAAAACTCAATTGGTTGTCAAAGATTTTGCATAAAAATAAAATATTGATTACTTCAATGTTTTTACACAATCATAAAGATTTCTTCAATTCATATTGGCTTCTATTTTTAAATTAGTTGTATATTAAATGGATGTGAAAATTGTTTTTTGAATGGAGATTTAAAGGAAAAAATTTATATAGTACAATTTGAGGGTTGTGAGGTCTCAAGACAGGAACAAAAAAAGTTTACAAATTGAAAAAAAAATTATATGGTTTAAAATAGGTTTTCCTAAATAGTGACATGGGAAATTTGATTATATCCTAATAAACAATGGGTTTTCATGTGTTGAAATGGATAAATGTGTATATGCAAAATGTGAAAATAATGAATGTGTGATCATTAACTTATATATGGATAATTTTCTTATTTTTATACTAATTTTAATATAGTGTATAAGACTAATACTCAACTAGAGAAAAAATTAGGAAACTATTATGTTTGTAGTAAGCCAGAACATCATGCACCCTAATGTGGGAAAAGAGTGAGAAATGACAATCCTCCAAAACCTAAAGCAAATTTGTTTAGAGATGATAAAGATGACATAATTGTGGTAGTTATTTCTCAAGCAAGCAAAAATTGTGGCCAATGTGAAAGATTGGGTTTAGACTTAAGTATTACGAGGCATATCTGTGCTAATAGACAAGCCTTCATCTCTTACTTACCAATAGGAGACGGAGAAGATTTGATTTACTTTGGATATTCAAGAACTATAAAAAGTCCTTGAAAAAAGTAAAATACTTCTAAAACTCACATTTGGCAAGACCCTAATTTTAGGTAATGATCTAAATGTGCCTAATATTAAAGTAAATTTTAAATTGTGTTTTCACATGTGAGTTAAGATTCATGGGTGGAGTTCTAAATTTTAAATTGTTTTGTTTACTTAATCCTTCTTTATTTTATACTAAAGTCATTTATTCAGGATAAAACAACCTAATTAGTGATAGGTCGGCATCAACCGTGTCAAAAAATAGTAAAATATATAGATTTAATCCTTCTAATTTAGTTTCTAAAATATATAAATTACTTAGTCCCCTATTTTTTAAACTACAATAATTCAATAAAAAATTAAGTCAAACTATATAGACTAGAGCTTCCCTATAAAATATATAATACTATTTTTAACTTTGGAGAAAAATTAAAACAACAAACAAACTATGATAGCTATGGAATTTCTATCTTCTCCATTTTTTCCCTTTAATTCCTTGTCATATTGGAGAAAGATAAACATTGTATTTGCATATCTAATAAAATCCAAATTTCTTTTATTATGCATAATAAGATTTACAAAAAAAAACTCTTATAGATATATTTCTCTTTAATATGACATAAACATAACTAAGAGAAAAAAGAGAAAATTCAAAATAAATTGCTAGATCGTACTTGGAATTTGTTATAATTTATAGATATTTGAATCTTTTATTATTATTAAATAATTATTATTATTAATTAGCTAGATTGATAATGAGATTTCTACATCACCATGAACTTAACAAAATAACTACCAAAAACTCAAGCAATAAAAATAGTGCATAATTTTTTTTCAAAAAGGTGTCCTTTAGGAGGAAGACCTATGCTAAGCTATTACTGGTGCTAGCTTGGATATCGAAGCTTATAGTCAAATACCAAAGTTCTGCTTGTGGAAAAGAATTGTTAGAAGGCACCTTTAGCAGTAGGTCCTGATAAAAACTATACTCAACAAAGTTGAAAGACTAAATGTAAATTCAAATGATTAGTCGTCACAAGCATTAATTATTGTTGAGCTCATGTATATCCTTTGGATAAAAATTTATAAAAACACTTAAGAATAGGTATCTAAGTATATAGAGTCATTAATTTTTAGTTACAACTTGAATTATCAAGTCACAATCTCATCCAGAAAGCAACAACAACAATCTCTAAAAACAAGTTAATGTCTGATTACTTTCTAGTTTATGTGGCATACTTCTTAGTATATGTGTTCTCATATAATGAATTCCATCAATAGCAAAGATATGCAATAGCAATACTTTGTTTTTGTAATTATAAGTCAAAATTAAAAATATTTTTTGTCTTTGATATTTAGATTCCACAGAAAAGAGAGTACGTGGGCCAACAATGTTGAGAGATGTATGGAAGTTGCCTATTGGTAAAAAATTATCATAAAGTTCAATTGTCAAAACCAACCAGTAGAAAAGGAAAGTCAAAAACTTGCTAGCTTTCTTGGCATTATAGTTAGGACTCTAGAATCAACACCTTTACACATACAAGATTAGAGAGTTTTTCTAAAAACTCAAAAAGTCAATTTGTTGGAGTTTGTCAAGTTAAGAATAAGCCTTTTTGTATTACTGATTAGTTATATTTTTAAACCAAATTTTTATGTTTAATATAAGATTATTTATGTATTACAACATTGTAGAAGAAATTTTCTTTTCCACAATGATGTGAAGGGTTTATTAGGAAGTCAATTACAAAGAAATGGAGAGATTACAAGTCTAATTTGAAAAATGAATATATCACAAAGTATAAGAACAAGAATGATTGAATGAAAAATAAACCTCCATGCATTCCAATTGACCAATGGATTGGCCTTGTAACTCATTGGCAATCTAAAAAGGTAAAGGTATGAATTATTTAAGTCACATAACTATGATTAGGAAGTAAGACCAGCAGAAGACTATTATTGTAACTTATTGGCCTTGTAACTCTTTCCATAGGAATTACTGGTCTTATTTCCTAATCTAAAAATATGATTAGCAATTTGAATAAACTATGGTAATATTCTTACATATATAATGTTTCTTCCTCATTTGGTTGTTATTTCATCATAGAAAAGAAGTATCACAAATAGAAACAATCGTGCAAAGCAATGCCTCATACATCTGGATCTAAGAGCTTTGCATGTATAATGGTAGAAATGGTATGAAAATATTCTATTAAAAATTAGTATCTTTCTTTAATTTCATAAATTTTAAGTAGAAATAATTTAGTCCTTGTCATTATATTACATTTTCTATAATAGTATTCACTAATGTTTTAGGCACAAAATAGGGTAGAGCTAACACAACTATTAGTATATTGTGAAACTCATACACAATGCAAGGATGGTAGGCCACAAGATAAACAATCAGCAAAAGCAGTTGTAAACATATTTTAAATTTAATTGCAATCTAGTTTAGATTGTTAATAGCTTATAGTTTCTTTTGGTTGTTTGAGTTTTTTTATTCCCATTTTGTGTCGGCATTGATAAAAGAAGAGTTGAATGATGTTGAAACTTCAAATGAACAAAATTCTACAAATGTTTCTTAAGAAGGAGATATATACTCTCAAGTGTTTGGAGTTGAAAGAAATGGCAATGTACGAGGGCTAGGACTTGGTCCAACTCATACATCATTTTAGGGTAAAAAGTCTTCCTTAAAAAGTATGGAAACAAATGATTTATCTTATGATGTAGTCTAAAAATTAGAGGAAGAAGTGAAATATTTGAAGGAAAAGCATGTAGGAGAAATTGAAAAAATGATGGAAAATCAAGAAAAGTTGCTTGGTGAGGTAGCATTTATGAGATTAGTCATGAATAAGTTTCTTCCTGTAGAATTAATTGGATCTTTAAGTTCCAGTAAAGGCTCAAATGGATAGGTATACTATTTCAAGTTTAATCCATTGTATTTACAAAATTTAATCAATATTAGTGCTATTTTTAATATTTAATGCATCCCATTATATGCTTCTGATGCCAATAGTGGTCATAGAGGAATAAAACTACCACAAGTGCCAAGATTAGATGTGGCTTCTCTGAATATCCATCTTACTATTGAACATGGTAACTTACTTGAATTCTATTATCTATCATATTTTGTATCTCTTTTTATACACTTGGTGGGTGAAAAGATCTAGAAATAACAAAAATTAAATGGTTTCTTTTTCAACATAGCTTTATCTATCCTATAGTTTTTTTATTTTGTTGTTCTTATTCCATATCTGATGCTGTTGGTCTATTGTTAAATTATGCTATTGGTTAATCTAGAAAAAAAGATGTAGATTGATAAAGTTCAATTATTTGCCACATCATGTCATATTCACTTAATTGTAATTCTCATAAAGTTCAGCCTTGAATGATTTCAAGCATATTGCATACTCTTCTTGCTCCAAGGCCTTCCAACTTAGTTTAGTCCAATTGAACTTTCTTTACCCACTTTTCTTTCCTTCTATCTGCAACTTTACTAGGAAGATAGATTTTCATTCCACACATTTTGGCTTCTCTTTGCTATTTAGCCTAGAAATTAAATCAAACATTTCAATACGAATTAAGTAAAAAAATGAGAAATTTTTGAAAATTAGAGTAAATGAGAACTTGTGAGGAAATAACGTGTCTAACCATGGGTGAGAATTAGAGTCTAATTAAATAGGAAATGGTCATTACTATTTAGTTGCTTGTTGCCATTTTTTTAATCAAAATTTCCAAAATAAGTTAAGTTTCTTTTCCCATTAGGACCCTATTTATTATGTATATGTATAGAAATAATATTAGCTTTTTTTATCATAGCATGAAGTTTCTCTCCAATATAGTGAAAATAGAAATACATAACCTTGAGATAAAGCGAACGGAAAGGCTAGTGGGGACACTTGTCAATGTTTTTCATGTTCGTTACAATTGTGGAGTTTAATTTGGGTTATGACTATCTAAGCTGAAATAAACTCTAACCATTTCTAAACTTGTTGAAAATGTTTTGATTATATATTTTTATTCATTTAATTCTTTAGGAATACTTTTGTTTAAAACTATTAACTCATAATGATTATCTCTTCATTCATTAATATATTAAAAATAATTTTTAATTATAAAAATAGGATGTCATGTGTATCATTAATTGTCCATATTAAGCATTATAGTAAAATAGTTTATTTTCCTACATGATAACTATATAACCAACATCTTCTCAATTAAGTAACAAGCATAACAAAGAGTCAAGCAATAAGCACAATAAAAGATAATTAATTAATTTGTATTTCATAGTCATAAAGCAACAAGAAAAAGTGGCTCCCCAAATTTCATTGAATAAGATGTTAATAATACATTGAAATTGTTAATAGATACTCAATTTCAAGTTATTACGAGTAAAGACTTAATTGAACATCAAGATATTCCTCATTATAAGTTTCACAGTATGCAGAATGCTGAAGCCAAAGGTTTCTACTGATGGCTATTACATCTTCTAATAAAACAGGTTGCTCTCCAACTGGACATAAAAGGATAGAAACCTACTTTGTTGCACTTAAATGAATAGATAAATCAAAAGAATCAAAATTGGACCTCTTGTTTCAATATAAAATTTGCTCTTTGGAAGCTTTAAAATAATGAAAGAAAAAATCTTCCTTCTTGTATTTGTACATCTTAATTTTCGATTTTCTTTGTGCTCATCCGATTACTTCACCTAATAATATAGTATGATATTATATATAAAATAGATATTTTAAATGTCCAGTAGTATCAATATAAAACTAGATAACATCTAACCATTTTGCATGACTTTTCTAATTTTCAAGGTACATTGTAATTTCTTAGGTTTAGGTTCATAAATAGAAGAAAAGTTAATATTCTATTTTTCTTACCCTCTAAGAAGTTTTATTTGATATTAAAATGTGTTTACATGTAATTTTCTGACTAAATCCAATTTATTTTTTTAGGTCATACTTTATGATATTCATAAGTACTCAAGACATGATGATTGGGCAACAGTTGAAGATTTGATATGTTATGTATTAGTTTTATGTACATAGATGAATATTAGTAAAGTGATCTTCTATTTACTTGTATATGAAGATCATGTCAAAACTATATGGAACTTGTTTTGAGAATTTAATGGCATTTTATATAATCTTGTGTCTCCTATTATTTTTTAGTAGTAAATTATGTATACTAAAATTTAATTTGAATTTCTTGTATCAATAATAATAAAATCTTTAAAAACTATAACAACAGAAACTAATTGTAAAATTGTAATGAATATGAGTTTTATTGATAATTGTCAATCGGTATTATATTAGTGGCAATAATATTTACCACTAAAAACTAGGTAGCACTTTTGAATTAGAGGCAATAGTTTGCCACTATTATTCTAATGTTTTAGTGGCACTTATTAGAGATAATTAGCAGCATAACATTTTCCGTTAAAGATTAATTGAATTGGCTTTAATATCTTTGTAGTAGGGGAAAAAATATTTGCCATTAAATAATTGCCGTAATTACTAAAAATATTTAGTGGTAATTATTCAAATTTTTATCGACATTTATTTTTAATTCTTTAGTGGCAATTATTGAAGGTAATTAGCAGTAAAACATTTACCACTAATGACTTGGGGAACTGATTCTAATACCTCTACATTAGCAATAATAACTTTTGCCACTAAATATTTGCTACTATTACTAAAAAGCTTTAGTGCCAATTAGTCTACACTTTACCATTATTTACTATAATTGTTGCTATAACCTTTGCCAACACAAACATCAACGACAAATTCATGATTGTCGGTAAAAGTATTAGTGGCAATTTTTATTACTACCAAAAGCAATTTTAATTATCGATAAAGGCCAATTCCGATGGAGTGTATGGGGGAGAGTTATTTAACATGGCATGTGCTAGAATCTCCTTAGTCTCAATTTGACATTCTCAAGATGTCTTATAATAAAAAAATTGAATTGATTCAATGAGTTCATTTCAATTATTGCACAAATTAAGAAAGACATGAAGAAAAGTAAGGCTTAGGTAGTAAATTATACCTCACATGACACAAATATAAATCATGGTAGAAGGGTTAATTAGAAAGACAACAAGGGTCATTACAATCATGAAAGGAAGAAAGGTGAGAAAGGTGAATCTAGTGGACAATAGTGTCATGAATCTAATAAGACCTAATTCAAGGGTAACTACCAGTTTTACAAGAAATATAGGCATAAAAAATTAAATTGCCTCATGTATAAAAAATAGGTTAAGAAGAAAAGGAAAGGTACCTATCTAACTCTAGCCTATTTTGAATTGAATATTGTTAATGTGTCATCAAACTCTTGATAGCTAGATATTGGTGTGACTATTTATGTCACTAATTGTTTCTAGGCCTTAAGAAACTTGAGGAAGCCAAATGAGAGAGAGATGATTGTGAGACTCAAAAATGGAGGTAGAGTTAAAGTAGAGTATATAGGATCAATTAAGTTAAAGTTACCTTTCATGAGAAGGAATTTAATTTTAATTGTTGCTTTGGATTCTGTTAGATATTCCTATTATTTTAGGAATAGAAAAATTGAATTACTTTGTAAATCCTCTATCATGGGTACTGGTTCTCTATATGATGGTTTATATGAGACTAACTTAGATCCTAATTTTGTGAACTTAATAAACTTTATTATTAGTAAGAAAAGTATGTTGAATTGATGAAAGGCCCTTAATGTTGCCGCATAGATGATTAGGACACATTTTTTAAGAAAGAATTAAGAGACTTGTATAGAAGAAAGTATTTTGTTATGTGGGCTTCTTGAATTTTGAATTCTATATGGACTATATTAAGGGTAAACATAAGGTTAAAGATAGAAAGGTGAAGAAAAGTAAAAAAAAATGTTCTAGAATTAATCTACATTAATATTAGTGGGCCCATAACACTTAGTGCTATGGGGGACTACAAATACTTCATCACATTCATTAATGATTACTTTGGATTTAGTTAGGTAAAGCTGCTTAGTAAAAAGTTAGAATCACTAAAACCCTTCAAGTTATTTAAGGCGATAATTAAGCTAAAATTAGAGAAAGAGATAAAAATATGTTAATTCTAAGATGGTAAGTATGATAAAACAGGAAGAAACTGTAATGACCCTAAATTAGTATAATAGTAAAAAAAATAAATATATATATATATATAATAATTAAAATAAAAAAAAGAAATTTTATTGAGATTGTAATGAGTGAAAATTTACTTAGAAACTTAAAAATAAATTTTTAAAGATTTCACTTGGAAATTCATTGAATTTCTGTACCCGGTAAAGCGAAAAAGTGAGAAAATGAGTCGAAATTATAGTAAATTAATTCCAAAAATTAATGGATGATCAAAAATAATTTTGAAAGCTCAAAAATGGTTATGGGAAGTAAAAATAAAATTTTTAAGATATTTAGAAGCCTAAGGGTGAAAATGTAAAGAAATTAAGTAATTCGAGGCCAAATTGTAATAAACCCTTTTATCTTTTTGGCCTTTTTATTTTTTTTTTGTATAGGTTGGGTTGGCCCATGTTATTTTCAGACCCAAATGTGAAAAATTAAGGCCCAAATTCGTGATCCAACACCAGCCCAAACTTCCAAGGGAAGCCAAGGACCAAAATGAAAGAAAATGGCAAAATTTGAGGCAAAAGTGTAATATTTGAAAACTTTTAATTTGTGTCTCATTTTTATCGGATAAAACATGATTTGCTGGTCTGAAACTCAGCTACTTGGATGTGCTATGTAGGTCACCAAGTGTCCCCAAAATCCTCCCAAAATCCAAGGCAAATTTAATGTTGAAATTGATGAAAATTGTGAGATTTTTTTTTAGAAATCCTTTAAGCAATTTTTATATAAAACAAAAGAGGCTTAGCTGCAGCACATTTGCTGCTCCTCTCCAGCAAAAAAAATGTGACCACATAAGAGAAGCAACAAGGGAAGCTAGACAAAGTAAATTCAAGGGAAATTGGCAAGTTAAATAGGTAGATTTTGATACCCCTAAACTCTTGTGAAATTCTTCTTCCTCTTGACTCTAAAATCTGATTTTTTATTTTCTTGAATTCATCTCCCTCTCCCTTAAAATTCATATTTGAAAGGAGGAAGAAACAAGTAAGGATTTAAGGTGAGTAATAGCTTGTTATACACTTTATGAATTCCTAATGCTGGATGGTCATGAGGAATATGATTTCTTGGACATGATTTGTGTTAGTTGTTGAGATAATTAGTTCAACATGATTTGAACATGTGATGATGTTGTTGAAAGTGAGTATTTGGATCATGAATAATGAGAATGGAAGTGGTTTTGGCTGTTGCAAAGAAATTGTTAATATTATGTTGGAAATGGTATCAAGAAGGGTGAAAAATGCTGTTGAAATTCTGGTTGGTGAATAGTCACGTGGAACCTAGGTGAATTGTCATAAAAAAAATTTTATTTTTGATATTCTAAGGTCTCTTATGATGTGAGGATGAATTATAGAAATTTTGAGAATTTTTAGAAACTTTTAGGTATTTTAAAGGAATTTCCTAAATCAGGTCATCAGTACTGTCCAGGAACAGGGCACTTTCACGTTGGCTTCTGTTTTCGAATTTCTTGGGACCCAAAATGATCATGAAAAATCGTGAAAAAATTTACGGAAACCAATTAAGGTGTTGTTAATATTGTGTAAAAATTTCAGGGCAATCGGAGATGAATTGGTCACCCAATAAAATGGTGAAAAGGAACTGTTCAGGACAAAATCCGAATAAGCCTTGTCTTGTTCACGAAATTTTTAGGATTATCAAATGGTTGAGGAAAATTCTGGAAAAATTTGTATGAATCACTCAGTTGGTGATGTGGTATGAGTCAAAATTTTAGAAATAGTAAAATTTATTTAGTCCTTCAAATAATTCCTGCCCTTATACTGCCTAGATAGGGTCTACATACAAAATATTTTGTGTGTGACATAAATTGTTTAATTTGTGTGTATGACATATGAATGATTTAATTTGTATACATAAATATCCTTTAGGGTTTGACATGAGAATGAGAATAGAAGGATAAATGAAGCATAAAACACTTATGGCATAGTTGGTATTTTAACACATTCCTCGAGGAAAATTGTGGTTGATGCATGTGGCGTCCCACAATTGTTTATTCTACTTACAAAAATGTGGGAGGGAGAAAACATCCTTCGCAGAGAAGGAGAGGAGGGGTAAGTAGTGGAGGGAAAAGGTTGGTGGCCTCGGGCCTAGGGTGGCAGGGGATAAGGTTAGACCATAGATATAAGGTGACATTACATACCAACTAATGCCATTCCTCAAATAACATAATATCTAAATTTGGGCTTTTAATTAGAAAAGCAACTTTAAATGGGAAAACCAAAAAGGGGCAATAACAGGTTATTACTCACTGAGTATGTTTATACTTATTCTGTATTTTCTTTAAATTGTCTTTTCAGATAATAACCATGGATCCGTGGATGCGCGGTAACGCTTACAGAGGATATGCCACATCACCCCTTGGAACATATGGATTAGAGTTGCAAATAGAGATTCGGGTCACTCCCAATGAGATAAATATTTTGTATCATATGGACTATTGACTCATGGACAGTGAATCAAATGTCCTTGAAATTTTCTTCCCTCTAGTCCTAGTCACCCCAGATGACGATACCGGGAGCAATGAGACACCGTTAGGGCCCATAACATCTAGTTCTAGTTCTCCTCCAGAATCTGATCCGGAGGAGGAAGGCCCTAATCGGGTTAGTGAGTCAGATGACTAGGTTTACTGTATATAAAGTTATGATAGACTTATCTCTATAAATATTTTTGCGCCGTTATATGTATATTATTTCGGTATTTTAACTCTTTATTACCTACCTTCTTTCGGCGCGCCCTAATATTATTTTTATAAGTATATGCGATATTGTGTTGTCTTTGGAGGCTAGTAGGGATATCTTATCAGTGTGGATTGCTGATTGGATATCTTTACGCTGGTCACGACTAAAGCATGTCGGGTCGTGACAGAAACATTGACCTTTTTATGAGATACCTATAAGAGTATGGAATTCAAGCAATTTACACCATGCTTGAGACACCAGAGCAAAATGGAATTGCAAAAAAAAGAAATTGAACTCTTATAAATATGGTGAGATATATGGTGGCCTATACTTCATTACTAAAATTCTTGTAGGTTAATGCATTAAGAACAATAACATACAATCAAAATTAGGTTCCTTATATGTCAGTATCTAAAATCTCTTATGAATTGTTATACAATAAAGAGCCTAGTTTATGGCATTTTCAAGTTTGGGGTTGCAAACCTGAAGTAAAGCTATACATTCCCTCCATATGAAAACTTTGATTTGAAGATTGTTAATGGATACTTTATTAGGTATTGTAGTGGATCAACAGCAAGTAGATTTTACTATTCAACACATATGACTAGAGTAATTAAATTTGATCGAGCTATCTTTGAGAATAAGTTAGATAGTGGGAGCTAAATACCACACATCATGAATTTTTCTGAAGATAAAATAATTGTTCTACTAGTAATAACATTAGAAGAGTTATCTTTTGTTATTCCATCACTTGATCTAATATAGCCAATGGCAAAAGATATTGAACCAAATGAGATAAATAAAGAAATTCCATTAAGGAAATTTCCTAGAGTTCATAGGTTAGTGATTCTTAATGATTACCTTGTATATCTCTAGGATCATAGATATGACATTAATGATGATACTGATCTTACAACCTTTTCTCAATCCATATCTAGTTCAAACTATTCTAGTTGGATATATGCTATGAAAGTTAAATTAACTTCAATGCACAAGAATCAAGTGTAGGATCTAGTGGAGCTTTTTGTAGGTTGTAAGATGGTTGGATGTAAATGGATCTTCAAGACTAATAGAGATGCTCGAGGTGAAATCAAGAGGTATAAGGCCGGATTGGTAGTTAAAGACTATACCTAAAAAGAAGGCATATATTATAAGGAAATTTTTTCACTAGTTTTAACCAAGGATTCATTTTGAGCTGTCATGGTATTAATGGCTTGCTTTGATTTAAAGTTTCATTAGATAGATGTAAAGATGACTTTCCTAAATGATGATCTATTAAAAACTATTTATATGAACCAAGTAAATGGTTTCTAAGAGAAGGGGAAAAAGTAGCTTGTGTGTTAGCTTAAAAGTTCGTATATGGCTTAAAACAAGTTTCTAGATAGTGGTACCTTAAGTTTAATGAGATTATAACTTCTCTTAAGTTTAAGGAGAATACAGTAAATCAATGCATTTATATACTACTAAGTTTGGGCAATTTTGTTATATAGATACTATATGTGGACAATTTCCTCCTTGCAAGCAATGATATGAACATACTAACTGAGATAAAATAAATGTTATCCAAACATTTTGATATAAAGGATCTTGAAAATACCTCTTATATTTTGGGTATAGAGATTTGTCATGAAAGATCTCAAGGTTTGCTTGGTTTGTCTCAACACACATGTATTGAGAAAGTATTGAAGATGTTTAACATGTTAACATGGTCTTAAGTTTCCACACTGATTTCAAAAGAGAAAATCTTTTTTAAGTTCCAATGTCTTTAAAATGATGTTAAAATAAAAAGAATAAAAAATGTCCTGTACACATCAATTATCAGTAACCTAATGTATGCTTAGGTATTTACACATCCTAACATGGCTTATATTATTGGTGTGCTAGGGAGATACTTGAATAATCTTAATTAGATACATTGGACTACTACAAGGAGATTCATGAGGTAGTTGCAAGGTATAAAAGATTATATGCTAGCCTATAGGAAATTAAGAGATCTTACAGTTACATGTTACTTGGATTCAAATTCTATTAGTTGTCTAGATGATCACAAATCAACATCTAAATATATCTTTATGATGGTAGAAGGAACCATGTCATAGAAAAGTGTTAATTAGTCCTTAACAACAACCTCCATTATGGAAGAAAAATATGTCGTGTATTACGAAGCTACTTACACTACTGTATAGTTAAGGAATTTTATTATTAGTTTTAGGATTATTGAGATCATCTCTAGACCTTTAGCCATCTATTGCGATAATACTATCATTATAAACTTCTTTCATAATAACAAAAGTTCTACTTGTATGAAGCATTTTGATATAAAGTACTAATTTTTATGAGAGAAAGTATGCAAGCACATCACATGTATTAAACATATTTTCATGGATCGTATGCTTATAGATCCACTGAAAAAAGATTTACTGGTGGGAATGTATCATTATCATGTAATAATATGGGATTAGCTAAGTCTTTTAATGTTTTGGGTTAGGATAAGTACTATAATGCAAATTATTTTAATGAAATGTATATATAAATGAAACAAATATTCATGTTTTGTCATACATTATGTATAGTTTTGTTATCACATACTTGTAGAGATGTTTAAACCCCATCTTAATGCTGTATTGAGAATTATGATTCTTAGGCATCCTAAGCAAATACTTTGATCCAATGTGTAAAAATTTACATATATTATCACAATTTGTACATCTTATTAAGCATAGTTTTTATTGTGCATATCCCTATCAAATATTATATCTGGTTAGTGAGGTATGAAGTATAGCATATATTTTATTGATATCCCTATCGAATATTATATTATATGTTATTGGATACTTATAATCTTAACTTAGACTTATGGGTGTAAAGATGTCACAATTTACTTATATTTTATTAAAGTGACCACTATTATTGAATTGCATGATCCAAGTGAGATATTATTAAAATTTTCTATTTTAGACCTATCAATTCAATGATAAAATAAGATGTAAAAGGTTTTACTCAATAATTAATGTGACTATGCAATTTGGGCTTAAATGACAATTTAATCTATTAATGTGATAACAGGTTATTCTTGATCATAGATCAACCCACAAATGATTATGATATAAATAAAAATCATTACTTCTAAATTCTAAGTTAGTATTGATCATTTTTCATCAATGATAGAATTTCTCCCCAAAACAAAATACACAACTAAGATTGATAAGAGTTATAATTTTTGTTGGGAGTTCATGATCAAGTAGATCATGATACATTAAGAGAAATTCATATACATCATTTTATCACTAATAGATTCATCAAGTATTTTTTTATTTTCTATCTACATATTAATATTATTTTTTCACATGATTTAATTGGAATCATTGTTATTAAAATTAAATTTATCAACATTATTGATAATTTATTCAAATTTTCTTTCTAATATTACATTTTAAGTGATTTAAAGGCTCAACCTTTCTTATTAATAATTTATTTGAGAGAAAATACATTAATAAATTAATTGAAATTCACACTAAAAAAAATTGGAAAGAGACATGATGGCTCACATGCCCTTGCCTATTTATTTTCAAATTGAAAATTTAAGATTTTTCATATTTTAAATGTTATCTGCAGAATTTAAATTTTTAAGAGATTACGTGGTATTATACTTTATATTAAAGCTAGGAACAATTTGTATTTTTCTTTAAAGTGCAGACACAATTATTAAAAAAAATTTGTGTTTCTCCCTTTGAAATCCAACTATATTGTTAATATAAAAATTGGAGGAATATTCCAGATTTATCCTTTTTTCTTTAATTTGAAAAAATCAGACTAGTTTTCCAGGGAGCACGCACACTAATTCGGTACCGGGTCCCCCACTCAAATTAGAATAATCTCTGTTGAAATGACAAGATATTAATGATTAAGTATAGTTGGACTGGACACCCTTGTGAAAGGGACAATCCCTCGATAATATAAGAACCAACTAGTAAATTCGCGCTATGATACACGAGTTTTAAATTTGTTTTCATATTAACTGAATATGTATTTATATAAATAAATTATATCGTAATTCGTTCTATACATGAGCGTAATTTTTTTTTCAATTGAACATTAATTATTATATATAAAAATTTTTCAATTGAACATTAATTATTATTATCTATAAAAATTTTAAAAAAATATATTTACTCCTTTCAAAATTAATTTTAAAATATCACAATTAATTTATAATATATTTTCTAAACCAAGAGCATTAAAATAAATGCTAATAAAATAGAATAAGATTAGTTAATCAAAAAATATTTTAAAAGATATCTTACTATTTCTATTATTAACATAATCTATTTAGAAGATTTTAATTTGAACTATTAACAATTATATTTTTTAGATTCTTATGGTAATATACCGTCTTAATTTTTTAAGATTAAATAATATTAAAAGTTAAAAGATAAATAATTATTTATTGTCAACTTTCTTGAACTCTTTTCAATGGTAATACCCTACCTTATGTAAGCTTAAATGATAATAAGGGTCAAAATAAATAAAAAAGAATTAATCTACTTTTACATTTAAAATTGAATGTGGACTCACACACTCATGAAAGATTTTTCTCCAAACAAAGAAAATTTTTATGCTCTATTTTTTCATTGAAAAGCATTTTTCATTGAAAAATATCTTAATTTTTTGGGCCATCATGACCGGTGTAAAAATATCAACCGAATATTTTTACAAGTTAATTTCTTAAAACCATCGTCTTTATGAGAACATGAATGATGCAAAAATACAAAGTTGAAAAATCCACCAATATTTTTTCAATGTGTAATCAAATTAGAAGATAATTTTTCTCTACTAATGAGATTCAATCCTTTATTCAATAATTGAACATCATTTTAGAAATATATACATACTTATACACATTTTGTAAACTTGTCATTTTTGTTACTAGAAATAACTTTTCCTACACTTAGAAACATTACTTAGAGGTTTAAATAGGTAAATGCATTAAAAATCTTGTAGTTTTGAAAGTTTCACATCACCCTTGAGAAAATAGAACATGAAAATTTTCTTTTTCTTTCTTTTTGAAGAAGAGTTTGAAATGAAAACATAGTAATTTCTTTTGGGGTGAAATCCAAGACATAATAAGTTTATGAAGAACCAATGAAGTGATTTTAGAAAAATATATCCTTTAAAAATAAATACTTTCCATGCAGCAAGACTCCAATAGATAATTTCTTAAAACAATTTTGTCACTAACATTTCAAGATATAGTAAATAATTTCATAGAAGGCTTATAGAGGAAATTCTTGCAAAGGAGTTAAATACATTTTTAAAAATAGTAGTTCAAACTATAAAAACAAATATAATAAAATAGGATCAAACAGTAAAACTTAGTAAATTAATCAATCCTATCCCCTTAAAATACTTTGGAGATAACATCAAGTTCAAAGATTGAATTTTTTTCTTGGAAAATCTTGTCAAATAAATCATATATTTCTTTTGAAAGTTGATTGCCTTTATTGTTGAAGAAAATCACTGTTCTTTTGTTTTCCCTTTGAAAAATTTCAAAAGCCTTGTTGCTTTCATATTCCAAAAGTGCCCTATCTTTTGTACAAAAATACTAAACAAATAGGTTGTATTATAACATTTATCATATATTACATTAAAATAATTAAACATATTCGATTAGTTATTATGTACAAATAGTTTCTAAGTTATGATATTTTCATAACTTATATATAGATACTTGCCAAAAAGGGTTATAGTAATAATATATAGCAAAATTATGAATAATGGTTAGACACTAGCCCTATAACTTTATACTAATAACTTATCACCAGCCTCATAGCAACTAGGTGTCATATTTTCAAAGGCTAGGCTATAGGATGATGAGGGGCTATCATAATCAAAGTCAGAGCTGCTAATAAACCTATGGAAAGTAAGTATGGCTGTAAACGAACTCACTATTACAGCAGATGATGGTGGCTAAAAGAAAATTGTGAGGAACCAAAGTAGAAGGAGTATATGGTTCACCATTGTACTTAGACATAACCACATGCCTTGCCTCAATATTGGCACCTTTAAGAATGGTATTATTAGAAGCTATTGGAAATTTGCCACCAAATATGGGGCTTTCAAGGAATAGCTTAGTTAGATCAAATGAAGGATGTGTAAGCCTTACCATTTAAATCTTAGACCAATGATCAATGTTGGTATGGTCAACCACTATTTTAAAATGAAACTCAAACTTGAACATGCTAGCCCTGGTGTGATATATCTTCCATCAATAATTAGTAATTTCAATTGACATTTTGGTAGAAGTACTTGAAAAATACATTCAAAAGTAAAGCGAGTAATAAAATTATTTAGTGAGATAGGTGTCATACTAATTTTCTAACTAGTTTTAATTAAGAAAACTAGTTATATACAAGACATGTTAAACATTTTTTTACTAGAAATATGTTTCCTAATTTATCCTACATACTAAATAACTTACATTAAGGTAATAAAGCCATATAATTATTGTATATACAATAATAATATGTAAAACAATTATCAAATGGTAGAAAGGCATAAAGGTTCCTCTTGGTCAACCTTGCCCCATGCGTATCCTAGTCTTGTGTCTCTAAGTCAACATTATCCCCCATATTTTTCCATTGTGACTTGGAAGTTAAAATGCCAAGCCAATCCCAAACCACTCTACAAGGTCTAACATAATCATTTTACATGTCACATATAACATTTAAGCTAGAAATATTAGTTTTAGCATAAAGCTTGTGGCATGCAATTATGAATTTTCACATGACTTGAAGCTAATTTCACATAGAGTTCTCACTAGCCCATCACATACAACAAGGTAAGGTCAAAATGTTAACTATATCCACACCCATAGAATAACATAAAAATGATCTAGCAAAAGGAATTCATAGTTACCTCATTATATTATTAGTGACCACAAGCAATATTAGTGCTTCCATTTCATACACTAGATTATAATTTCTCATAAGCATTTTGACGTCTAGTCATTCCCACATGCCTTATTCACACACATTCTTCTCATACAAATTCATTAATGCAAATACAAGTTCTAGAATAATTCAAGTAGAATTTCATGCACTAACCTTTTAAATATGCTCATGGTTTCACTATGAAACCCTTAAAGCATTATCCATTTTTTTCCATAAAACATTTATCACGTACCATGTATGCATTTAAGTCATTGCCAATACATAGTGAATATTGGTGTGAAAGCACTATGTCCCATCATGATTGCCCTAGTAGAATCGTGTGGTGCATAACTTGGTTTTTCCTAATTTCTACAACTTCTATTTCTAAGCAATTTTAAACCATTACTTTATGTAATGTCTTTGATATAATTACTATTTTTCCTTCCTAATTCAAGTTTTTGATCACTAGCTAGCCGTAATAAATTTGCTTAATTACACCAAACATTAGCTTCTAAACTAAGGAAACAATCACAAATCTTTACTAGATTCTAACAATCATCCTAGCACATAAATTCTACTAAAAATAGCAATCCCCATTCAAATTTAAGAGAAATTTCTAGAATAAAAATTAAGGCATTTGATAAAAATTACCCTAACTTCATTAAGCTTTTTCTTTATCCAATACAAGTCAAACAAGTATCCTTATATCCAATTATCAAAATAATTCAAAAAAGGCACTTTTAGCTTGGAAAACCTAATATAAATACCAAACTTTAATGAAATGTTGTGAAAATTTTCACAATAAATAATAGGTCATCAATTCATTTTCATACCTAAAATAAGTTATATGAGCTTTCTTGTAACTAAAATTGCTTACATTTTATGTGCTATTGTTTGTAGAATTTGTCCATAAACTTTCAAAACTAAACTACATACTTAAATAAAATTTTCAAATTCTTTTTATGCTCAAAACATGTTACCATATTGGTTTACTATCCATTAATAGTAAGAATGACAAGATTTTTTTTTTTTGGGTAAACACCATATTTTAATGCAACTTTTTGCCAAAATTATTAGAAAATTTCCAACCATATATTTTAGACATAAAACCATAACATATATAACATAAATAATTAAAACATTTTACTAATAAAACAAGTTTGAAAGAATTCATTTTTCATTTGAAAATATTAATTTTGAAATTAATTTTTTAGCATAGATCCTCAAACTTCCGAATGTATTTTTAAATATGTTTTCATCACAAAAACTTAACAAGAATGTTAATAAACATAACATATCTAAATCAATGTGGAATTTAATTCAATAAAATTTTCTTACAAGAACAAAATTTTTCTTACTAAAACAATAACTTATTTGGAAGTGTCCTAAATACTTTTTCAAAAGGATTTTTCTTAGAAACTTGATTGGAATCTTTCTAAAATATTCATGTATGTTTGTGATTGGTTTTTTGGCAAACTTTTTCCCCTAAAACATGGGAGAACCTATGCACCCTTAGGGAACACAATTATTTTTATCTTAAAATTTGAAAATCAAGCATTCTAACTATTCAAATTTCAAATGGATCATGATATAATATATTATGCAAATTAAAACAACATTTTATGCCTATCTTAGGCAAGGAAAACTATAAATCTTCATGGAGCTCATCCATAAAGAACATATTTTTAGATTTTCCAACCTATTTCCAAGAAAAATGAATCTATCAAAAATAATGAACATATTTGAATTTCAATTCCTTTTTTCTGATGAATTTCTAATGAACACTTTTAATTCTTCCAACTGAAAAAAATCTATCAAAAAACATGCTTTTCTAGTAATGTATATATCATATCATTTAAGGATTTGACATGTGAAATTTTTAAAATCATAATTAAGGATATTTTTTAGATTTTAAAATAAGTAAACACAATATTTAATCGTTCATTTATAATGATAATAACTATTATGTCCATCTTGCTATAATTTGGTGTCCCTTTTGCTATAATTAATCACTTGTTTTTACTTTTGCTATAATTTGGTGTCCCTTTTTTCACTCGTAATACTAAAATAAATAATAAAAAATAATATAATTGAAAAGTAAGTATATATTTGACATTATCATGGTGAGATATATAATATTCACTTCAATATTTTTTATTTATTTTAATATTATAAGTGAATGGAGTGATAAATAATTATAATAAAAATAAAAATAAGCGGCTAATAATACCAATTATAAAAATTGAGGATACAATAGTTATTACATTTATTGATAAGGGATTAATTATTGTATTTACCTTTTTAAAATTAAATAAAATCTTAATATTTTGTAGTAAAATTTTCAACCTATATTTAGTACTTAAAATAAAAAGTTATTCAAACATTGTAAACTTAGTGCTGAATATATTTAGAGCTTAAAATTCATTGCTAAATGATGTAGCATCATAAAACACATTTTTAGTATCAAAATGTTTTCTTTATCAAAAAAAAGAAAAAGAAAAATGGAAATATTGTGAAATAGAATTTATTTTCATATTTTTATTAAACAAAATATCCATCACATTTATTAAAGCTTGTTTAAGTTTTATTAGGCAAGTATAATAGTAAAATTTTAACTCGAATAAGTAGCTTCTTCGACTCAATCCGTTTGCAATTCTAATTTCTCACCCTTTCAAATGAATTTTATCAGCGTTGTTGGCCCTCCTTAAAGATTTTCTCACCCTCTGTCCCTGGCCTTCTTGGCGTCTCTTTCTTCCGGGATGTGCGTGAGAATCGACAGGGGTAAGATTCCTCTATTTCTCGAACAGTCACGTATCATTGAAACCTAATTTACGGTACAAAACAGCTTATCCTTAAATGGATTCTGGGTGCAATTATCCGGCCGGCTGCACGTTCAAGAAATCTGAAAATAATAAACATATCGGGTTCACACAAATCGGACAATTTAACCTCAAAAGAATACGTACATGCAACATCATCTGCACGTACGTATTGTTGGTGTTGCTAGCATTAACGGCTTCTTTTGGATTTTTGGATTTATTTTCACCCTCATGTCGCCTTAAATGGACGCAATCCCTTATATATATATTATTTGATATTTGATATATGCAGACGGAGATGTCAATCATAATTATTAAAATTGAACAGAAGATTGATTCGAATATATACGGATTTGATTCATTAAATCATTAAATCAATTAAAGAGTTATTGATTTAATCATTTATAATATAAAAGTAAAAAATAAAATAAATACATATTTAATAAATAAAATAATAATAAATTTATTTTATGATTCATCATAATATGGTAATAGGAAGAAAATGACTTTAAATCTTATAGAAACTTATAATTAAATAAATTAATTTTTTTCAAAGACTAACAATTTAATAAAATATATCGGTTTAATCAAATTAATTAAAATTTGCCACTCGATCTGAATTTCTATCGGTTGAACTGTTTCATTGATAAAAATGATTTGATTGAGAAAGTCAAATCAAACTAATCATCAATTCACAGATTTATCAATCAATTAAATCGGTTGAATTGGCTTGGATTTAATAACTATGTTGCTGATTTCCACACATTACATTCGAAGGTTAATATTTTCCATATTTTTGAGTGAACCAAGAATCATTTTTAATTTTCTGATACAGTCCAAATGAAAGGTTATTACTGCATATTAATTGTCTAGCAATTGAAGACATACTCAACTAATTCTCTCCCTTCTCCGTCTCCCTCCCTCGCGGAACCCATCCCTGCTTGTCCAATTTTATCTTTTCACTAGAATCTATTTTAGTTCTTTTGAAATATTCAATTTTTATTAATTTAGTTCTTAAGTAATATCTATATTAATCTAGTCCTTGAAGTTTAAGACTCAAGTAAAATTTTAATTTTTTCAGGGATTAAAATTTGTCCCTGCGAAGAGTAAAATTTATATCAATATGATTTCTGTGAGATTAAAAGTTTATTTGGACCTCAAATATTGAAAATCAATTTAATATTAATCTTATTTTAAAGATCAAATTATGAAAAACTAAATGCCTCAGAGATTAAAATAGAATTTTAGTATCTTTTTTATCAAAACAAAAGTTTCACCGTTGACATAAAAAGCAATTATAAATCATTTATTTCTTTTGAATTTCTACAACGGATAGGGAGATGATATACAAAAGTATAATGCTAAAAAAATTAAATATATCCATTGATACAAATACATGATATGCATTTTATAGAATGAAATATGATATATTTTTTGTTTAATTTTTAGAATAACTTGTTTTTATATATTTTATAATTTTTTTGACCTTGATTATTACTCAAACATATTTGACACTATTCTTTCAATATTTCAATGACTTATAAAATGGAGAACTAATACTGTTGTGTTTCTAAAAGACTTAATTTAATTACAATTGTTTAATTTATATTCATGTTAAAAGTTAAGAAAAAAAAAAGATAAGAAGAAAGAGAGTGGGCAAATACATAGATGAGTAAGTTCTGTTAGGAGAGGGTGGAGTCAATGAGACACTTCAAGAGATATTTTGGAAGAAGAATAAAATTATATAAAATAAATATTAAATAAAATATCATAAATATAAATTGTAAATATAATAATAAATATGATTATAACAAAAATTTAATTCAAAGTAGAATTATATGTATTTATTAAATATATCTATATTTATTATATTATATTAATTTGATTATTTATTATTTTAATATTTAATTATAAGAAAGTTGTGCCTTTCTTATGTATTTTATATAAATTTGATACAAGTAATTATTTATTTATTAATTATTTGATTAATATTTTTCTTTCATTTAAATTATATTCCATTTTATAGTTTAAGATATACACACACACAAAGATATATATATATATATATATATATATATATATATATATATATATATATATATATAACATCTTAATTTTTTTTTATAAAAGTCTGCCAAATTTGATCAATTATGATCAGAAGAGATATTAGAAATATTATTTTTAAAAAATAGAAGCAATTAAAATTTATCAATATTTTTTATTTTTTATATTACAATTTTAGATAATATATTAATTATTTTAATAATATTTTCTAAAAAATAAAAAAAATTAAAAAAATATGGAAAGGAAGTAAATTCCTTAAAAATGCCAATTTTTTTACTATCAACCACACAATAATATTATTATCATTTTTTTAAACTCACTTTTCATTCACACCCCTCTCACACGTAAAGTGCGAAAATTACAGTATCTATATATATCAAGCATTTCCAGCTCGTATATTTGTTTCATAACGTTGGTCTGTATTGTTTAGTATTACAAGCTGGCCTCCTATATATATTATTGATTATTGACTTATTGTATTTCAATATTTCAATAGATTTCCTCGGCCAACTATAGCTGTCTTCTTCGTCGTTTGGAAAAATCAATGGAAATCTCAGTATCAGTGGCGAGTGCTGTTAACATTTGCATCGCTCTTGTTGCAGTGTCCATCTTATGGAGAGCACTTAATTTGCTGTTTCTGAAACCCAAAAGGTTGGAGAGATGGCTGGGAAAACAAGGCCTAAAGGGAAACTCTTACATGGTTTTGTTTGGAGACCTGAAGGAATTCTCAGTTATGCTTCGTGAAGCACAGTCTAAACCCATTAATGTTTCCGATGATATCGTTCCATACGTCGATCCTTATAATCTTTGAACGCTCAAAAATTATGGTATGTCTCTTAATTACTTCTTACATGAAAGAGTCTTACTTAAAACATTTCTTTTTGGTAATTTACTGCAAACATTTCTTTAAAATATTTAAAATCACTCTTCCTAACAAACTTTTGAAATCCACAGTTCTATTTCACTTTGCTTTCTGTTAAAAGGAGTGCATAATACAATTCCAAAATAGAATTATGGAAGTGTATCAAACTTTCGTGGATATGGAATTCTTCTCAATTCTCACCTTGATCTATGATGTTTTAATTATCTTTGATTTGAAAGAGTTCTACTGCGTACAGTCTACAGCTTTGAAAACTTTATTATCTATTAGGGGGATTGTATCAAGCTTTAATCGATTTGAAATCTCAGTTCCCATCCTCATTAATATTTTCCTCAACACCAAATATCAAAATTTCTAATTAAAAAGATCTAAATTTTCGTCAGAGATATTAGGATCTGACTGATCCAGTGAATTCAAAGATTTATGTGGCCTTGATTGACTTTGAATTATTTATTAAGACCTGCTGAGAAGTGCTGATGAAGAAAATAAAATGCAGGTAAGAATTCTTTTGTATGGTATGGTCCTACACCAACGGTGATCATCATGGAGCCCGAGCAGATTAAGGATGTTTTCACCAAGCTTGATGATTTCCCAAAAGTTCAGTATAATCGTATAATCAACTTAGTGAACACGGGTCTCGTAAGTTATGATGGCGAGAAATGGGCTAAGCACCGAAAGATCATCAATCCAGCATTCCATTTGGAAAAATTGAAGGTTATTAATTAATTTATGCTCCATTACTTTACTCACTGCAAGATTCATTTCATGGTTTCATAGGCATTTTATATTGAAATAATTATTCTCGCACCACGTAAAATTTGTTGAAATTAAGATGAGCTCTTCTCCAATTGAAAATCTGCACATATTTTCACACTATAAAAGTTGTTTAATAGCGTAGTTTTAAATTGGTTAAATTATTCTGTTGTTATTTCAATAGTTTCACCCAAATTCCTAATTAGTTCTCTATAGTTTAAAATATTTTAATTGACTTCTTTTATTTATTTTTCGCTTTTAATTGTATACTTCCTGTGACGTTCTTGTTAAATTTTGTTAGCTATTGATTTAGATAAACAATGATTTGTTAGTGGTTTATAGAGTGACAGACAAGTGACTCATCTTGTCAACTTAAAAACATTAAATATCCTAATTTTTCCTCTATTATAGAATTGTCACGAAACATCGGTTATTTAATAAGTTAGTCATTAATTATGAAGCAAAGTATATATGGCTGGCGATGTATTTTTACATATTTTATGATGGTTCTTAATTAACCACCATGAATAATAATAATAATAATAATAATAATAATAATAATAATAATAAAGTTATTTTTTTAACTAATGTGTGAAACACCTGGAAAATGAAAACATTGATATACAATGCCAGTTTTTAGTTTAACAACAGTCATTATTGTTTATTTAAGACATTAGATAATTAATTGTTGTTGTAAATCTAAATACTTTCTTATATGATAATTGATATAACTTGTCAATTTAGTTTAATTAATTGATGTATAATATTTAATTTAATTTTTATATGCCACTAATCCCAAAGCAATATTTGCCCGAACTTAATTATAGATAGTATCAACTATATTATTATATACCTAATATAGTATTTAAGTCTTATCTTCATGTCTCTATGGTAAAAAAATAAAAAATAAAAGTACCAAAATACAAGAAAATCTCAATAACAATAATTTCATATATTTAATTGGGTCTAAAAAATTGAAGACCTTAAAATAATGAATAATATGTAAATGTTGCAAAATAGACAACAATACCTCTTAAAATTAAAGAAGAAAGTTATATTGTCATCTTATAAAATAGCCATTGAGAGAACTCTTTGTGAAACTCATTACAACAAAAGAAGGGCATAATTAGTCACAATTGATGTTGTAATTGCAACAATAATACTATATGCTTTATTGAAGATAAATTTATCACCTATTTTATGTGATTACTAGAAGAGTCAGAATGTAAAATGTTATACTTGAATTAAAATTATAAATAAGTATTAGAAACAAATAATTCAAAAGACAGTACTACAGAATTAACTTTTATCATCAATTGTATAGCACTTTTGATGTCAGTTATTGCTAGATGTTGTATATATGAGTGTCATTGCATGTTAGATCATTTTATGTTGGTTACATAACTAACAAGAAAAAGATTTATCAAGTTGGTTTTTTGCTAAAAATCAACATTTATTCTTTCAAATATATTTTAATTTTTTTACATTTCACATTGATTTTTAGTAAAAAAAACATGAAATGCCGACATGATATTTATTTTAATGTCATTCTTTTGCTTTTCTATTAGAATATCTATAGTAAAAATTGAACAAACACAATATTCAACCAAAAACATATTTTGAGTTAAAAATTTGAAAGGTCATAACTTCGCGTTCGGTTATTCATTTAGGCCAAAATTTGTGCTGATTTTATATAATTTTTTGAGATCTATTCATCTACAAAAATGCTATTGGCATTTTTATTTTTTTAGAGTTGTAAAAAAATGACCATTTTTATAGACTTCTTTTAACTTTTTCTCCATTTCTTGTTGTTGTTTGGCTGACTTTGGACTTTCCTACAACATTTAATTACATGCATAATAAGCATTTAAAACTCAGATAGAACCTCAAAAGTTACATAAATGAAATACAGATAAAAATCTTTAAAAAATATATGCACAAAAGGATAGAAATAGAAAAGTTGAAGATCAGAGAAATAAAAGTGAGAAAGACACTTCTTATGTTTTAAAGCTATTTTATGCTTAATGCTAGTTAAAGGAGTATCGTAGCTAACTGAGAAAGATCTCTTGAAATATCTTAATAATCAATGGAAAAAATGAGAGAAATGAAAGAGAAGAGATCTAAGGAATAAAAGCAAGAAATGCACCTCTTGTGTTTTAAATTCACTTTATGCTCGATGCTAGTTGAAAAGGTATCAATGGTTCATTGATGTATGGTGGAGGATGCAGTGAGATATAGTATTTAGTAAAAGGGTTGGATGGAGACAAAGAATGAGTTTGAAAATAAATAAGAGGGAGAGTGGAAGTGATAATGAAAAAAATAAAACTTGCTCTAATTATAATGCAAAAATGTCACTATTTCTATGACTTTAGAGATTATTTATTTATAAAATATTGATGTTTTAGGTGATTTCATTTTCAAATGTTAGTGTTTGGCATTACTTTAAACTTTGATTTTATAAAAAATTAATGTGTTAATTATATCCTTATTTTCTAAACTAATTCTTCCCCTTTCTTTTGAGATCAATTTTCTAAAAAATAACGTAAAAGACTATTGTGATGTCAATTCTTTATTTGAACCAACATGACATTTCAAAATTTTCAAAGTAAGCAGTGATTTATATAATTTTAGACATTGCTAAGTCTCAACCTATGTGTAAGTTATAATAGATGCTTATTGTAAATAACAATCATCATCTTAAATTTTTTCATAGAAGGCACTTTTCATCTTTTATTGAATATTATTGCTTTATAACATTGATTAATGATTTCAACTGATGTGATAAGTTGAATTTGTTTTTGAAAATGTCACCACATCATTTTATATGTCAGTTTTCATTTTAACTAACATTGATATATTGGCGTTGGGCAATTATATAGTAGTGATATTCTCCTAACCATATAAAGAATATGAGTATGAGAAATATGAACCCATTTATCGTCGATTTTTTCTAATATCCTTTTAGCATGATGTTTGGTAAATAAAAGTTTGCTGCTTATTGAATTGCTACTTCAGTAAATAATTTGCACATTGAAAATACATCACACAACTTACTAAGGATATACAATCTATCTACTCTGTGGATAATATATTACCACCCACACTACCTAAGCAACATTAATAATGCATACATAACATATTACAAGTAATCCAATATTCATTTTTTATGTCACTTTTTTTAATAATTGATGTCTATACATCTCCATGACAATCTTTATTAAATAACCAATGTGGAATGTTATAATTTTTTTTTTAAAGAAAAAAACTTATTTTCTGAACCAACTCTTAAGTTCCATTTAGATGTTGGCTCACTAATAACCAGCATAGAAAAGATATTATGATTTTATAATGGCAGTTATTAATTAGAATTGATGTTTGAAGTTTCTTATATTTTTAAAAATGTCATTGCACCATTACATAGATCAAATTTTGCATTATTTGATGTCAGTGTGTGATGTTGAATCGTAATTTTGTAGTTGTGTTCAAAAATTGTTTGTCATTTAAATACAAATAGAAATTGCAAGGGAACTCTAAATCAGAAAGTTTAAATCATATGAAAAGAGCATGTCCATGTGTGTCAATTAGTTTAAAATCTAATAATAAGAGAATGAAAAGAAATACCTAATTAGAAATAAAAAATTATTAACTATAAAGATTTAATTTTAAACTTTTACAATTTAAACATCAAATTAGAAATTAAGTGAAACTACAAGAAGTAGTAAAATAATTTAACCTTTTAAATTGTGATTGTGACAAGTAAAATTGCAAATGAATATAAAAAATTCAAATCATTGCAAAATAAAATTGCAAAAGACTGTGATAGCACGATATAGCATACACAATTAATATTTTACGCAATGTTACAATTGCAAACAATATTAATTTAGAGCCTTGCTCACTAACATAATTCTAAAGTAATGTAATTCACAATTACTGCAATATAGGGGATTCTATGAGCCTTGCAAATTTAAATTTTTCGCTATTTTCTTCCATAATGATCACATTTTTTACTTCACATTTATCCATGATTTTGACAATCACAGTGTGACTACAACTGCAATTCACAATTATACTCCCTGGCTACAATTTATATTTAATGGATATCTTATATAGTATAACCTGCAAATTTTCTTCTTAAAATTAGAAAAAAAATTCATCTTGGAAAAATATAGCCTTATTACGTGTTCATTTTGCTTTAGGTTATGTTGCCAACATTTTTCAAATGTTGCAACGATTTGATAAGCACATGGGAAGGAATGTTGTCTTCAGATGGTTCGTGTGAGGTAGATGCATGGCCTTTCATTCAAAATTTAAGCCGTGATGTTATTTCTCGAACAGCATTTGGAAGCAACTGCGAAGAGGGAAAAAAGATATTTGAACTTAAAGAAGAGCAAGCTATGCTTTTGATGAAAAATATACACAAAATTTACATTCCAGGGTGGTGGTATGACAAATTTTACTTCACGCTCAAAACATTATGTTCAAGATTTTTATTACATTAGTTAATGATTAATGCAATAAGGTTGGTAAAACACAAAATTCATTTCAATGAATCCAGGTTCGTCTAAAATCTTTAAATCTTTTTTGGAAGCGAAAGTGGGACAAGCTTTATTTTATGATATTTAACACAACATGGCCATAAACATGTGCAGGTTTCTACCTTCAACTACTCAAAGGAGAATAAAGGAAATTGAAAAAGAGGTTCAGGCTTCTCTTAAGAATGTCATCAACAACAAAGAGCAGGAACTGAAGAAAAGTGAAGCCGCCAAAGATGATTTATTGGGCATACTTTTGGAATCAAACCGGCAGGAAGTTGAAGAAAATGGAAACAATAAGAATGTGGGAATGACAATTGAAGATGTAATTGAGGAATGCAAATTATTTTATATGGCAGGGCAAGAGACGACTTCTACTTTACTGGTTTGGACAATGATACTGTTAGGTAGGTATCCTAACTGGCAAACACGTGCAAGAGAGGAAGTTTCACGAGTCTTCGGCAACCACAAACCAGACTATGATGGGCTAAACCGCCTTAAAATTGTAAGTATATACAAGTACTCACATGAGTATGAAATAACCTAGTAGAGAGTGTTTACTTTGAAAGTTCAAGAATCGGTTTGTTTTGTTAGAAAAAACATCTTTAATGGAAAAAATAGCTTGTTATTTTGCATTTGTAATTAAAAAAAATTTAAATTATAAAAAAAATCTGTTTGTTCAATAATATGTAGATTGTGTGGTGAAAAACAACAACCATTACTTCAGAGTAAAAATTATTTTCCTCTCACTATTATGTTACCGTGATTTTATTAACCACAAAAGATATAGATGATATGAAAAAATTTTAGTTGTACACAAGTAAATAAGAGATTTTTTTTATTTTGGACCATGTTTTGAGACAAAAAAAAAAGACTTATACAATAAGTTGGTTCATTAGTAGCGAATTGTGTTTCAAAGTATTATAAGCCCAAAAGATCTTCAGTTCGATCTTTGAAGACCCTATCATTGGAAGAAGTTATCATTTGCTCCACTTTGAACAGGAATTAGCCTCATGCCAAAATGAGCAGGGATATCTAAATGCTAAAAAAAAAAGATTATTGAAATAATATTAACAAAACGTTCAGTCAATTTTGAACAGTTAATTCTATTTATTCTAATTAATATTTTAAGCTTATTTTGTGTCCATCCTAATAATTAAACGTTTATGATGATATGAATTTTTTTATACTAATTATATGATAACTTCCTCATACAGGTGACCATGATTTTGTACGAAGTTCTTAGGTTATACTCACCAATAATTCATATTTTCCGAACCATTCAAAAGGATACGAAACTTGGGGACCACGTCTTACCCAAAGGTGTAAATATTCTGTTACCATTACTTTTGATTCACCATGACCATAAATTTTGGGGTGATGATGCAAAGGAGTTTAACCCAGAAAGATTTTCTGAAGGAATTATGAAGGTGACAAAAGGTCATGTTTCATTCTTTCCATTTGGATGGGGACCTAGAATTTGCATTGGCCAAAACTATACTATGCTGGAAGCAAAGATGGCCTTGGCAATCATTTTACAACATTTCTGGCTTGAGCTTTCACCTGCCTATACTCATGCTCCCACCACAGAAATTCCTATTCTTCAACCAAAATATGGGGCCCATGTCGTTATACATAGAGTGTAATATAAGTCTAAGGAGAAGGTTACTATAAAATTTCCTTTACATAGCTACAAAAGTTGTAAGTTTATTTCTGCAATATTATTGTATATTTATGTTATTCATACATCTATATTTTCCCGTTTGATCGATGTTATTTTCTTCTTAACATGAATAAGAGGTGAATAACTTACGTTTATACATTTAATCTCTTAATTATTTTTTTCCTTTTTGTTTAACTGCGACTTCATCATATATTGTAGCTAATTGAAGTGAAGAGATACTGGGAAATAAAAACAAAGCCTTAATTTAAATGATTAGTTGATAATTTCATTGTCAAATTAATGTTGGAAAATCAACATTTAATTGTCAAATAATACAGAATAGGGTATACACTAACCTATCCAAAATTTGGCCTGAATACACTCCTATCCCCTCCCTTTAATTTTCAATTTTTAGCTTGAGGTCTTCAAAGAATGAAAGAGTATTAATTACTCTCCCTTCCCCTTGCCACTTGACTTTTGTTAATGCATCAAATGGAAGTTTTGTGGGAAGTATGCAACAAAATATTTTGAACAATATTACCCTTTTATCAATAACATTCACATTAAAAGAGGAAAAAGGGTAGAATTTCCAAAAATTTAGGAAGTTTTCCAGATTTAAAAAAAAATGCAAGTTAGCTGACAAAGTTATAATTTTTTTTTAATAATTTGTAAAACTTAAATATATTTCATGTTTGAGCATCAATCTTAAACCAAGGGGCTATTTGGTTCACGGAATGTTATATTCCTATATTTGGTTCAAATGTTTAAAAAATTTGCCTAAGAATATAACATTCCCAAAAATATTTTTACCCCAAAATTTTTTCCAAAATATTCTTATAGGGGGAGGTGTGAATCTGATATTCCCATCCCATGGGAACATCAATGTTAAAATAAAAAGACAAATCTATCATTTTTTAGCCCAAATTCATCTTATCTAAAACACATAATATATTATATATTGTATATAATATATTTGCAACACTTATAAAAAATAGCTGATACATTAATAATAAAATATGTATTATTTTATAATACAATTTTGTTAAATATTTATTTAAAAATATAATATTATATATATATTTATATACCCAGCCACAAATGGAGTGTTTTCTAAAAGTTCAGACATTGAATTATTTCTGACATAAATGAAATAATGGAGTTCGTATCATTTATTTGTTCCATGGAATTGAATTTTTAAACTAAAATTTTAAGTAACAACTGAATTCACCTTGGGACTTCTATGATGGATTTTGCACTAACATCAATTTGAGTTAGATGATGTATATATAATTGTGAGGGGAGTTATAATTTATTTTTCTTTTTTACTTATCACGAAAATTGTTTTCTTTTTTATATGACCCATAAAAAAAAGGCAATGTAGTTGTGCTTATCTATTTTTATATGACCCACAATTTATATGGAGGAGATAATTTAAATTATTAAATTATTTTGGTACTTTATGACGATTTAGATTAATAATAAGTGCTTAAGAATTTATTTATATGATTGTAAGTAAAATTATGATTCCTTATAAAATAAAATGAAAAAGACTGATGGGAGTATTTTTAACAAATTAAAAATTTTTTCAAGAAATATAAAATATAAAATATAAACCAAATATGAGAATATAACATGTTTAGGAATTTAAGAAAATATTTTTAGGAATATTTATATTTAACTAAACATAGGAATGTTATATTTCTGGGAATCACATTACTAAGAATGTGCACTTTCCCAGAAATGTAAGATTCCAAGAATCAAACACCCTCCAAAAGTTAGCTAACAAATTACTATACTATTGTTTTTGTTAATTATGATATGTTCACAACCCGTCCATATTAATCTCTTTTATATAAAAGCCGTAACCGATTATTCCTCTATTTATCAAACAATAATACTAATTTCCAACAAGATAGAAAATTCTTAGTGTCATATCTTCGTTAATTCTGAAAATTTAATCATCCATATTAGATTCTAATGCACAATTAATTCGTGAATTAAGAAGCACAATACAAATTTGCATAATACTTAACTAAGCCTTTTGCCCAAAAGATATAGCTGTAAATGAAGTTGAAAGTTATCTGGGAGCCAAAATAATTACCATTGCATTCATAATATAGAAGTTGCGGTACAATATCATTTGGTCCCCATAGGAACTAGCCAAAACAATGAGTCTATAACCTAGTAATTATATACCCCTACAATATGATACCTTGTAAGGCACACTTTGCGCCCTCATCGAGACAAAGCCTCTTGCTTGGTCGTTAAGGTCACTTATCATGTTTTCAGTCTGCAGTGCACATCACCCTATTTCAATGCTTACTGTTTTGTGAGTGAAAAACATCTAGGTATAAAGAAAAAAGTTTTCTTAATTTTCAAGAACATGCCAATTATTCATCGCCCTTATGCCCATCATGCAAACCATAAAAAACAACACCTGCAGAACTGTTGTATAATAATCGTTTTACTCTACTTTCTCGACAAGCATGAGTGACATTCTTCGCACCTGAATCAAACATCAAGATTTAAGCATAACTTAACTCCTTCACAATTACTAGAACCAACAAAATATAAGATTTTCATGTGATTAAATGACAGTGTCTTAAACTATCATCATATAGCAACTATAAAAGTCATTTGTATTCAAGTCCGTGGCATCCATGTAAAAGACCACGGTGGAAACTTAAAGAACTGCAGAGGATGTATTTCTATGCTGCTGTTTATTTCTCAACTTCTAATAGCAAATTTAAAATGAACAGTATATCATTGTGTATTTAAAAGGAAAATAACGAGGGAAAAACTGAGGTAACATAATAAAATAAGATGGGTTCCAAGATATAGGAATCACAACACATCAAGATCTAAGGAGATAAAGAGGAGTTTGTATGTGATATTTTAGAAAACGAACTGAGAGCTACCATTCCCTCATTGGAGGAATATCAAAAGAAAATAATACAACAATACTTAACATCAGTTGAATATGCTGACCCCTGCAGCATAACACATACACAAATCTTCTATCTAAATTTCTTCGCTTATAAGGACCATAACGCGCTCAGGGAAAACAAAGATAATAACGCGAAGCTCTATGGCAAGGAATCCTACCTTATACATGATAACATTATGCAATTTTGCTATCACTATCATCAAGGAAAAATCTAATTTTAAGTAGGGTCTTCCAAATAACGTGAGATATAGACACCTAGTCCTCTGGTTCTTTTTGGAAAACATTTTAGCTAGTAAAAAATGGATTTAAACAGCTGGGCAACAGTGAAAGAAAAATATTGAGTGTTAAAACCATTAAACGTCTGGATAACGGGGAGAGACAAATAATTTTAGATAGAGACCAAAGAGTTATTGTTAGTATACGCTTGGTGATTACTCTTTCCTATGCACTCAAGATATTTAATTTTGTGGTCACCTTCTTCCTTCATATATTACAACTTTGTTGATGTCATCTACAAATACAAATTGATCATATCTTTGTGGGAATGATAGGCGCATTGACCAGCAGGCATTGGGGGACAGGATAGAAGGCAACAAAGATTGATTTAAGATGGCAGAACCTAATATAAGGGGTTTGATAAATTTACGATGGCAGTTCAACATGTTGACGGCAAGATATTGAGTGGGGAGGAAGCCTTCCCACTAAAAGAGGCATTTTCACATTACAATTAACATAGCTCTATATCATAAGGAACACCAAAATCAATCAAAAGAAGCATTTCAAAATCACAAAAACTTCACCTTTTTATGAAACCTGAAAAACTCATTTTTGAAAAAAAAATTACTTCTAAAACCTCCTTAAAAACCCAAACCTTTTCTCACAAAATCAATAAACAAAGGGCATGCATACTACATTATGAACATATATCCTAAGCCCAAAATCCCCATTACAAAATTTAGTGATGATTTTGTTCCAATATAAAGGTTTTCTTGAATACTTATCTCTCAAACTATTCAAAATTATCTTTGAGCTTTTGAGCTGACAAATCCCTAACCAATTCATGCTTTGCCAGTGAAATAGGGTAGTGAAAGTGAGTTTTACCTATGGCTTGGCATTCATTGCTATGAATAGAGGTAATTTCATTTAAATGCACAATAAATTAATGCCATCCATTGTTGTTAATGTTAGGAAAGATCTAGCCCAAAATTGAAAATCAAGGTGAAGGGAATGTATTTAGGTTGAATTTTGAGGAAAGTTAGTGTATTTCACTCTATAAATTAATAGTAGGAAGTGAAATTCCCTATGACCTAGATAGGATCATACAAGTAGTTACCTTGGGGGATGATAATGAATTTCTATGCTCTAACCTTATGAAAGAAGAAACCGCAAGAGTGCCAAAAAATATGTTCAACCTAAAAGCACCAAGCCTAAATGGAATGATGATTTTGTTTAATAGGCAATGCTAAAGGATAGTGAATTTTACCTTTGGCTTGGCATTCATTTGCTATGAATAGAACTAATTTTGTTTGAATGTACAATAAATTAAATGCCATCCATTGTCATTAATGTTAGGAAAGGCCTAGTTGAAAATTGAAAATTGACATGAAAGGAATGTATTTAGGCCAAATTTCAATGGAGGTTAGTGTATTTTACCCTACAAATTAATAGTAGGGAATGAAATTCCCTACGACCTAGATAGGATTGTACAAGTAGTTATCTTGAGAGATGATAATGAATTTCTATGCACTAACCTTATAGAAGAAGAAGTCGCAAGAGTGCTAAAAAATATGCTCAACCTAAAAGCATCAAGCCCAAATGGAATGATGATTCTATTTCATAGGCAATGTTGGAAGATAGTAGGTAAGCAACTTATCCAAAAAGTCCAATAATTCTTCAAAATAGGATGATGCTAGAAAATATAAATGATATTTTCATTTTTTTCTTTCCTAAGGAAAAACTATCAAACAATATTAATGAGTTCAAACCTAGCAATCTAATCTACAAGTTAATTTCCAAGTTAATTGCAAATTGAATGAGAAAATTCATGTGCAAGGTCTTATCTCCAACCTAATTTGCATTCATTCTTCGGAGATGGATAGTTAAAAATAGCTTGTTGGCTCAAGACATCTTATACTCATTGTCCAAGAAAAGGATACAAGAAGGATAGATAAGAGTAAAGTTAGATATTTTTGCAGAAAAGGTACAATAGGTTTGAATGGGATTCAGTTATTCAAATTTTAAAACTATTTGGGTCTAAGGCTAAATTTATGCAATGGATCAAGCATTACATGACTACCACTTCCTTTCAAATCCTCATTAATGGAAGTTTAATGTGCTATTTTCAACTCACAAAAGGACAAAGATAGGGGTATCTACTGTCACCATACTTATTCATTCTAGTGTCACAAGTCTTGTTGAGAATACTACATAAAGTAATCAAGTTACATGTTTTCAAGTTAGCTAGGAATGATCCATCAACTACCCATTTAATGTTTTCTAATAACATTATTATTTTTAATAAAGCAAATACTCATAAGGTTATCACCTTATGTATTATATTGGAACTATACAATTCTTGGATGGCCATAAGGTAAATTCATCAAAATTGAGAAATTTCTTTTGAAAAAAAAATTAAAATAGAAGCTAGAGTTGGACTTAAAAGATTCATGGGAATAGACCAAGCATCAAGCAATGTCAAATATCTTAGAATCCCAATATTCCTCTCAAAATTAAAATCACAAGACTTCAAATACTTGGTGGAAAAAAGCTTAAACAAAATTAGCAGGGAGGAGAAAGACAACCTTATCTTGGGCTAACAAGGTGACTATGATCCAATTAATAATGTAACAACTACCTATATACCCAATGTTCATATTGAAGATCTCTATAGTAGTCTATAAGAAACTAGACACTATATACAAATGATTTCAGTAGAGGTGGAATAAGAAAAGAGTCATTATTTTTGCCCGAAAGTGTGGTACAACCTTTGTCTACCAAAGTCCAAAGGAAGGCTTGGTTTTAAGTCATTCCATTACCTCATTAAGTCATCCTAGCAAAACTAATGTGGAAGCTAGAGATTGAAGTAGACAAACTCTTGGTGAAGTGCTTCAAAGAAAAATACATAAAATTAGGAAGTCCAATGTATCAATCTAAAGGCTAAGGTTCTTGGGCATGGTATAGAATAAAAGAAGGAAGAGAGGTAATTAGAAAGGAATGTTGCTACCTAATTGGCAATTGTAATATAACTAGAGCCTTTAAAGATCCATAAGTCCTAGATAGTGAGAATTTCACTCCTAAATTAAAATCTTTAATCAATCCTATTCATTAAAGACACAGAATTAGTGCAAGAAAATAAAATGAATTGGAAATAGGATTTAATCATGCATTTATTCTGCCATGATGACACAATGAATTTCCTATAGTTACAAGTTCGGTAGAATTTTGATGATCAGTTTGTGTAGGGCTTAAATACTAGTCAAAAGTTCATAATCTAAGTAGCATATCAATCACTAATCTAGCATTAATTAACACATTAATTGATAGAAATGTGGAATTACCTATAGACATCACAGCTATAACAAAGGCATAAATTAGTTCTATAGTGCTTTTATGATTAGTGTGCTGCCCACCATATCTAAAATTGTCATGCTCATAGGTTCCGACAAAATGCTATGCTTGTTGTGTTCCCCTTTGTCCAAAATAAAAGAACTTCACCTCTTCAAATCATGCTTCATGACAAGGTCCATGTGATTTCAAATGAAAACTATTTGTATCAAGGAGCAACAATCATTGTCAATTGATAACCACTTCGAAGCATTGCTAATAGGTTCCCCATTTTAGATTTTCTATTATGGACATCTTAATTCAATAATAAAAAAAGATGTACAAGGTTTTGCATAGTACTAAAGTGACTGTATAATTTAGGTCTAGTGGTAATCTAACCCAATAATGTGCTAATGGGTAGTTCTCGATGATAGATTGACCTAATAATGTAAGGTTACTACTCTTAAATCCTAAGATTGATTCTAAACACTCCCCATAGGTGCTAGCAAGCCTCTCAAATCAAGTTCTCATCTAGGGTTGATAAGAGCAACGAACCCTTATTGAAGTTTATGATTAAGATTGATCGTGAATTTTTGTGACTTATAACAAATCTAGATTCCTCATTCATTTCAAAATGGATTCATAAGATAATAATAAATTATTTTATATTTTCACATAATTCAATTAGAAACTTTGCTTTTTGGTAATTGGTATTAGAGCTATTTAATCATGTGAATTGAATATATTATTACATAGATTCAACAATAAAATTTTATTTTTGAATAGTTCTATATTATGTGATGAATGTATTTTGGATGAAATTTTGCTATGAACATCATGATATATCATAGTTCTTTTTATATTTTTTTATTATATGTATTATTTTGTTCTTTAATATGATTCATCCATGATTTGCTTTTATATGTGTTTTGGATGAATTTGCTTAGGTGTGAAATATTATGATTTTATATACAAATATGCATTTCATTTGCAAATTATGATGCAATCATATATGCATATGTATTTTTCAATTGATATTTTGATCTAGAAAAATTACAAGATTCATTAATTTTTTTTTTGACAAAAAAAATAGAACCATTTTTGCAAAAGTGCATAGTACCATTTGTGAAAATTTTCCTAGTTTCTTTATGGCTTTATCATGAAGGTTGTTTATGCATGTTTGGGTTCCGTTTGAAGAATTTTAATTCATTCACAATAAAATTTTCCATTAGTGTATGAACAAAATTTTTTTTTGGCATTTTATCAATCATTTCTTTTAATAATGGAGTTTTGAAATTTTTGCAATCAATTTTGGAGTGGTTTTTTCTATTTCAATGCTTTATAATTTATGGAAATTATATTCTAGCATTTATAAGTTTTTAAATTTAAGTCTTAAAGGGAAAAGTGCATCAAAACTCCATTAAATATGAAAATTGGTTTTAAATTGAATTTTTCTAAAAAAATGTTAGTATTAAATGCATTAAGATGCTTTAAAGGAAGATTTTAGGTGAAAAAAGGGTAAAATACCATTTTTTAGCTTCTGGGTTGCACAGGTTATTTTTACACATGATTGACCTAAGAAGAATATGAATAGGGCCATGTTGGGTAACACCCATGCTCGACATTGGCATGCCACCATGTTGGTGTCTTTTAGCGGCAGTGAAGGGTGCTTGGGGCTCCACTCTTCAATCTAGATTTATCAGGAATTTTTCTAATTTTTTTAGAATTAAAAATGTTTTAATTATTTTTTACCTATTTCATTTGAATGGCAAATTGATAAAACTTTGGATTGAAAATTTTACTATTTTATTTTTGTATTTTTGGATTCTATATATATTTTTGTGGAATATTTGGACATTGCTTATTCCATTAATTATTTTTCTATGTATATGTATGTATAGGAAAATAATTTTTAAAAATTTTTTATGGTTATATTATACCATGCAATTCTGTCTAATTGTGAGCCCATATATCGTGGACCTAATTATATAAAATTTTATTTATCTTAATAAAATGATGGTTAGACTAAGGAGAGTATCATATTAATAATATTATACTACCCTATCAATATAATATTATTAATGTGATTTGTTGGTGATAAGATAAGTATTATATTTCTAAATTGTTCATCACCTTATCAATGTTTAAATTTTAAGAATATGATATTTAGTTCTTATATTACTTCATAAGGCCTTTAATACTCCATCGATATTGGGCCTTATAGTGTAATATTAAGTTTAATTACTTAGTTTACTGAAGGAAATTTCTAGCATAATTAAAGTTAGATATGCATTAATGCTTTAAATTTGTTTTCTCAACTCCTTTACCTCTATAATTAAATGCAATTAAGATGCTTAATAGGATGAATCATGAAGACTGGGCTAAATCATTGACGTTGTATCTTATAATCTCTAGCCTTGATCTACTAATTAGGGAAACAAAACCTCAAATCAATGTTAAGTCTATAATAGATTAGAAAAATCATCGTAAAAAGTGGATCTACTTTAACATAGTATGTTTAATGGTAATGAAGTACATAATGGTTAAAATAATAAAAGAGAGCATTCTTGAAATGATAATTGTAAAAGTGTTTTTGAATTCTATAATAGAAAAATATAGGAAGTTTAATAGGGATGAAAAGGGATGGTATCTTTTATTACTTGAAAAATTAATGTACGATGATGTCAATAGGGTAAGTGAGCACATTCTGAGATTGGTTTACTATTACAACAAATTGAAAACCATGCAAGTTAATCTGAGAGAAAATTATTTAACTTGGCATATATTGGAGTCACTTCGATCTTAATTCGACATTTTGAAAATATCCTATAATACTTGAAAATGTTAGTTTATGTATCCTATGAGCCAATCATAAGATGATTATAATAACGCACAATGAATCATGTTTTATGTTAGGCAATGCAATTGTAATATTTTGTTTCATTTTAATATCTGGGCAATTTATAACTTAATATAATAATTATCCCTGGATCAGAATATAGAGAGTGAAGAGAGAAAGGAAGATGAGGTCTTCCAGAAGTTGGATGTTGTTAGCTGTAGGTAGTTTGATGTACTAGTTTTGGGTGTTGGGTGGTGCCTTGCATTATTATTATCCTTCTTCTACTCACCAAGATTTAAAGCTCCATCCAAATAAAGGAAAAGCTATAGTCTAAGAAACCACAATATAATGTAATTATGTATATAGAGTCAACTAGACTCGGTATTCTTATAAAAATAGAGAAATCAAAACCAAGCCTTTCTTCAACTTGGGAAAAGTAGCAGTTTATAACTTAATAAAATAATTATCCCTGGAATAGTTTTCTTATTCCTAAAATATCTCTAGCTAAGTATTATTATGAAAGGAATAGTAATAATACATCGATATTAGTATGTATCATGATCAATGATTATGAATTATGAATATGTGATATCAAGTCAACACATCACTACATTGTTAGTGAATAGATGTACTGCACTAATCCATTGTGAGAATATTACATGGTTTGTCATATGTTATTAGTTATTCTTAAGTGACCATATTACATACAGTCCTTTGACTTGAAATTATTATAGTTCCTTACATGAGGAGTCACAAACTTTAATGCCATCCTGTGTCACTTTTAATCAGGATGACATATAGGACGTCAATTAGGTATGTCATAAATCATGTAAAGGGATGTGAGTGATGTAGATGAGATTTTGTTCCTCCTATATAAAAGGAGAGATATCCGTAGGTTCCTTGATTGAGTAAGACTAAGAAATGCATGGCCATGTTCAAATGGATTAGTATGTAATATTAATCATTTATTTAAGTTAGTCTAGTCAGCATCAAGAAATGTGGATTTAACATTGATGAGGATAACACATTTCATCCCTTTAGTTTAATTTGAATATCATTACAAAAGGGATTATGTTACAATGTGTTGTTCACACATTAGGTGGATATCAAATCATAGACATTTTTACTACCTGGGATGATAATGATGTATTACTAGATACTACTTATTATCTATGGTTTACTAATAGGTCATTACTAACGTAGTAAAAATCTATAGGCTCACACAAAATGGGTAGGAATGAGACAATAATTAATTAGGTTTTAGTTAGACTAAAATCCTATTAATTGGAATTGTTATTTAGTGCATATATATATTATCAAAGTAATAATATATAGATTATTCATGTAATATATATTATATTTTATTATGTGATATTATCTAATATTAAAGTAATATTAGATAGTTATGTCATTTGATATTAGATAACTAATGGATAAGCCTTATGTCTCCTTACTATCACCATGATAGAGATAAGGTCTTATTGATTAAGTGGAATTAAAATTGGAGGTAGTTTCCTAGTAGGATTAAGAAAGTAGCATGCTTTTAGCTTTATAAAAAGGCATGAAGGCATCATTGTCTCATGCAGAAAAAAATTGCCACAAAAAAAATCACAAAACCCTAAAACTGTATTAAACCTTAGTGCCTTATGAGAAAGATGTTTCTTAGTAGATTTGTGGAGGCTAAGAAGTTATTATTCACTTTATGTGGATATTGTAGAGATATCATCACTTGATTGTACTCGTAATTCAAATCTACACTTCAAGAGCTAATCCTTAGCTCTTGATCCATGTCCTTATGCATTGATTTTAGGAAGGTTTCACATAATTTTTTTTTTTAAATTTGTTGTGCTTAAGTATTTATGAAATCAAACAAAAAATTATAATGGACTATTAATGAGCTCATTTCAATTATTACATCGGTCAAGGAAAACATGAGGAAAAGAAAGGCTCAAGTAGCTAATTATACCTCACATGACTCACATTCAGAACACAGTGGAAAGTTCGATCAAAAAGATAACAATGCTTATTACAACCATGAAAAGAAGAAGGTTGAGAAAGTTAAGTCTAATGGACAACAACAATATAAACACAATAAGGCCCCATTCAAGGGTAACTGTAGGTTCTATAAGAGGTATGAGCATAAGAAAGTGGACTATTGTAAATATAAGAAATATGTTAAGATGAAAAAGAAAAGTATCCATCTAGCTCTCGTCTATTTTGAATCAAACATTATTGATGACCCATAAAACTCTTAAAAGTTAGATACCAATATGACCATTCATATGACTAATTATTTGGAAGCGTTAACAAATTTGAGCAAGTTAAGTGCTAACATTCATATGACTCTTAGAAGTCTATTTTGAATCAAACATTATTGATGACCTATCAAACTCTTAGAAGTTAGATACTAATATGACCATTCATATGACTAATTATTTGGAAGTGCTAACAATCCTGAGGAAGTTAAGTGAAGGAGAGTTAATTATGAGACTTGAAAATGGAAGTACAACACATAGGATCAATAAAGTTAAAGTTAAGGATTGAACATGAGCTTTTACTGAATAATTTAGTTTTTATACCTTCTATGAGAAAGATTTTAATTTCTATTGTTACTTTAGATTTCATTAGATACTTTTGTTATTTTGGAAATAGAAAAGCTAAACTATTTTATAAATCCTCTGTTATGGGTACTAGTTCTATATATGATGGTTTATATGGAATTAACTTAGATCTTAATTTTGTGAACTCAATAAACTCTATTACGGGCAAGAAAAGGTGCTGAATTAATAAAAGATCCTTAATGTTATATCATAGATGATTTAGACCCATCTTTGAAGAAAGAATTTGGAGATTTTTAAAAGGAAAAATACTTTGTGATCTAGACTTCTCAGATTTTAGAACTATTGGTGTGTATCCTAGGAACCAATCATATAAATGATTGAAATAATACACAATGTATTATGTTTTATTTTAGGCAATGCAATTATTATATTTTATTTTCAATTTTTTTGTGCAATTTATAACTTAATATAATAATTGTCCCTAGAATAGTTTTACTATTTCTAAAATATCCTTAGTCAAGTATTATTACGACAAGGATAGTAATAGTACATCAAGACTGACATGTATAGTGACTGATGATTATAAATCATGGATATGTGATATCAAGTCAATACATGAGTACATTGTTAGTGAACAAATGTACTGGACTAACCCACTATGAGAATACTGCATGGATAAGACTTGTGTCATTAGTAGTTCTCATATGGTCACAATTGCATATAGTCATTTGACCTGAAGTCATTATGGTTCCCTACATCAGGGGTTACTCACTTTAATGTCATCTTATGTCACCTTTAATCGGGATAATAAGTAGAGTATTGATTGAGTGTGTCATGAATCATGCAGAGGGAAGTGGTGATGTAGATGGGATTTTATTGCTCTTATAAAAAAGAGATATATCCTTGGGCCCCTTAATTGAGTAAGACTTAGAAATGCATGGCCATACTCAAATGGATCAATATGTGATATTAATCATTTATTTTGAAGTCTACTTAATATCAAAAAATATAAATTGAACATTGACAAGGATGATACACTCCATGCCTCCAGTTTAATTTGGATATTATTACAAAAGAGATTATGATGCAAAGCGTTAATAATGTATTAGGTGGATGTCGAATCATAGACATTTTTATTACTTGAGTGGCAGTGATGTATTGCTACATACCGCTCACTATCTATGGCTCAATAATGAGTCATTGTTAACATAGTAAGAACCTACAAGGTCACACAAAAGGAGTAGGAATAAGATAATAATTAATTGGACTTTAATTATATTAATATCTAATTAATTGGACTTATTTTTGTGTATATATATATTATTAAGAATAATAATATGTTGTTCACATAACATATATATATATAATATTATGTAATATTGTTTGATACTAAAGTAATATCAAATAATTATGTTATCAGATATTAGATAAATATATTATTTTGATATTTGACAACTATATGCAATTATCTAAATATTAAGATATTTATATTATGAGATAATATTATTATCTAATATTAGATAATAATAGATAAATCCTATCTCTCCTCATTCTCTCTAGGATAAGGATAAGATGAGTTGTTAAGTGTGATTAGGATTTTGGAGGCATTATCCTAGTAGAACTAGGATTGTGGCTTACCTAGGTTCTATAAAAAAGGATTTGAGGGCAACACTTTTACACACGCTCATAAGCTTCCATAAAACCCTAAATCATTTAGAAAACACCCAATCCTAGTCTTAGAGAGAGAAACACATCTTAGTAGATTCGTAGAGGGTGAGAGGTCGTTGTTCACTTCGTGTGGATACTGTAGAGATGCTATACCTTCCAGCTAACATTTGACTCATCCGCGCTCTCAAGTTTTGATCAGTAGAAACATGAGTACCCAATAGGTAAAACCTTAATAATTGATTTATGTCTTTTGCATAGATCCTAGGTAGAATTCGGATCAAGTTTTGAATTTTTGATGCGTATGATAATTCGAATTTCCAATAGGAACATGTGTAGATTGCATTAAAGGAAAATTTATAGCTAGAACTAGAAAGGGTAAGAAAAGAAAAATGAGACTTCTCGGATTTTGGAATATGTGTAGGTTGCATTAAAGGAAAACTTATAGCAAGAACTAGAAAGGGTAAGAAAAGCAAAAATGAGAATGTTCTAGAATTAATCCACATTGACATTAGTGGGCTAATCACACCTAATGCTATAAAAGACTACAAATACTTCATCATATTTATCAATGATTACTCTAGATTTAGTTAGGTGGAGCTGTTCACTAAGAAGTCAGAATCCCTAAAAGTCTTCAAGTCATTCAAGGTGGCAGTTAAACAAAAATTAGCGAAATAAATAAAGGGTGTTAATTCTAGTAGTGATGAGTATTAAGGTAGGTATGATAAAATAGGAAGAAACCATGGTCCTTTTGCAAAATACCTACAAGATTGTGGAATTCAAGCAAGTTTACACCATGCTTGGAACAATGGATCAAAATGGAATTATAGAAAGGTTAAATAAAACTCTTATGGACATAGTGAGATGCATACTAACCCATACTTCACTACCAAAATTCTTATAGGGTGATTCATTGAGACTGATAGCATACATTCTAAATCAAGTTTCTAGTAAGTCAATGCTTGAGACCTCTTATGAATTATTGTATAGTAAGAAGCCTAATTTAAGGTATTTTTGAGTTTAAGGTTGTAATGTTAAAGTAAAGTCATGTATTCTATCCACAAGGAAGCTTGATTCTAATACCATTAATCGATACGTTATTAGGTATTGTAGTTGCTTAAGGGAAGCAGATTTTGCTATTTAACTCATATGACTAAAGTAATTTAGTTTGATGAGCTATTTTCTTTAAGGATAAATTAGACAATGAAAGCCAAATATCACACATCATGGATTCCATTTAAGACAAAATAATTGTTCCACTACACCAAGAAGCAAGGTATAAACTATAAGGAAATTTTTTTTGCCAATTTTAACTAAAGATTTGTTCCATGTTGCCATAGTTTTGGTGGCTTATTTTGATTTAAAGTTCCCTCAGATGGATGTAATGATAGCCTTCTTGAATAGTGATCTATTAAAAACTATTTATATGGTTTCCAATAAAAGGAAAAAGAACACTTTGTGTGTCAACTTAAAAAGTCAATATGTGGCTTAAAACAAACTTTTAGACAATTCTACCTCAAGTTTGAAAAGGTAGCGACTTCTCTTGGGTTCAAGGAGAATACAGTGGACTAATGTATTTATATGTTAATAAGTGTAGGTAATTTTGTTATTCTAGTATTATATATAGATGACATTCTATTTGCAAGCAATGACATAAACTTACTAACTAAGACAAAACAAATGTTATCCAAACATTTCAATATGAAGAATCTTGGAAATGCCTCTTATGCTTTGGGGATAGAAATTTGTCGTGACAAATCCTAGGATTTACTTGGTTTATATTAGTAAACTTACATTGAGAAAATGTTGAAGAGGTTCAACATGCCAAACCACTCTTAAGTTATTGCATCTATTTTAAAAAGGGAAATTTTCTCTAGGTCCCAGTGCCATAAAAATGATGTTAAGATAGAAAGAATGAAAAGTATTCAATATATGTTAGTTGTCAATAGCTTGATATATGCTCAAGTATGTGCATGTCTTGACAATGCTTATGTTATTGGTATATTAGGGAGTTACTTGAGTAATCCTAATCATATACATTAGAATGCTACAAAGAAAGTCATAAGTAAGGCTGTAAAACGGACGAACCGGACCGGATATGGACCGGTCCGTTTTAGCCCGGTCCATTTTTCCCGTTAAAAAAATGGACTAAATGTAAAAAGTCCGTATCCGGTCCGTATCCTTAAGGATACGGACCGGTCCGCGGATTTTAACTGTAAGTCCGCGGACCGGTCTGTATCCGCCCGGTCCGTGCGGATTTTAGTCCGCCCGGACTAGTCCGTATTACCCGTAAAAAAAATGGACCAAATTTTTGGTAGTCCAAGTCCGTAAAAACCCGTAAAATCCGTGGACCGGTCCGCGGACTTCAGTCCGTTTTACACCTCTAGTCATAAGGTATCTTTAGGTTACAAAAGATTACATGCTAAATTACAAAAGATCAAAAAATCTCATAATTACAAGCTATTCAGATTCAAATTTTGTTAGTTGTCATGATGATCACAAATCTACATTTGGATATATTTTTATAATGGCAAGAGGAGTTGTATTATGGAAAAGTATTAAGCTATCCTTAATAGCAACTCCACTATGGAAGTAAAATATTAAACATATTTTCACAGATCATATGCTCACAGATCCATTGACTAAAAGATTAGTGGTAGGAATATATCATGATCATGTAATTAATATTGGATTAGCTAAGCCTTTTAATTTTTTATTAGTAGGAGTACTATAATATAAACTATTTTTTCGAGATGTATATAAATGAAATATTCATAATAAAATATTTATGTTTTGGCATATATTATGCTTATTTTTATGATGGCTTATTTGTAGAAACATTTAAACATTGTCTTAATATTGTATTGAGAATTATGATTCTCATTTGGCATCTTGGGTAGATGTTTCAACCTAGGGCATAAAGATTTACATATATTGTCATAATTTGTTATATAAATCTTATTAAGCGCAATCTTATTATGTATATCCTTATTTGATCTTGTATATGGTTAGTGAGGTGTTAGTGTACAGTATATATATTTTGTTGATATCCTTATTAGATACTATATTTTATGTTACTAGACATTTATGATATCAATTTAGACTTATAGGTATAATGATGCCATTGTTTTCTTTTACTTCTTATTAAAGTAGCCATCATTATTGAATTACATGGTTCAAGTGGAAGATTGTTGGATTTTTTATAGTGGACTTATTAATTCAATAATAAGATGTAAAATGTTTGACCTAATATTAAAATGATTGTATAGTTTGAGCCCAGTGGTAATCTAATCCTAAACCTTAAAATTGATTTTGAACACTCACCCTTAGTGTTAGAAAGCCTCCTTAATTAAGTTTTCATTTAGGGTTGATAAATGCAATGATCTCTTATTGGAGTCCATAATGAAGATCAATCATAAATAGTTTGTGACTTACAGCAAATCTTGATTCCTCATTCATGTTAAAATGGATTCATTAAATAATAATAAATTATTTTACCAAATTTAATATTATCTTTTCACATAATTTAATTGAGATTATTATCTTATAAAACTTTAACTTTTAGCACTCCATGATTGGGAATGCTATGAAATTGTGAGCTCTTGTAGGAATTGATAATTTTCATAAGAATCACTATGTGGATTGTTTAGGAAGTTCACAACACTACAATTTATGAAGACATCATAATGGAGCTAGAAATTGTGCTTGTGAAAATTGAATAGGAGCTCATTATTGAATGAAAAAGAATCCTAGCCACTACAGCACAATCATCGATGGGGGCATTAAGCCTTTTGCCTAAACACTAGAAAGCCTTCTTTTTGGCTTGGTGAAATTGAATTTAGATGCATGAAGTGCCCAGTGATATGCCTTATGTGCTATTCTGGCATAAGACTATAAGGAAGGAGTACTAGGGCTTTGATACAATAATTACAAATGCTTATTAGTCCTATTTGTGGACCTACTGGCAATCCACAAAGTCTTCATTATTGCTAACAATTTCTCAAACAAGAATATCTAAGTGGAAAATGCCAGTAATGTAGTGGTTGATTTGCCATTGGGAATGGTTGCCTACCCTAAGGAGGTATCATATAATCTTGAAATGGTCATGAACTTGCTGATAATTTCCCAAAATATCAACCTACTATAGTGTCTACAGAATTGTAATGTTGCTGCTTGTAAAACAACTAAGTGAGTAGCTTAATCAATCAAGTTTAGGATAGGACATAGGACATAAGGGTGCTTAACAAATAGGTTAAATTAGACTAGGCCAAAATCTGCACGGGCCTACTTCATTTAGACCCTATCCATGTAAGCCCATTTTTAAATGAGTCCATTTTGGATGGCTTAGTCCAAACCGCAAGCTCATTGAACTAGTCTACAAGTAGGGCTATTTTTTAATTTTAATTTATATTTTATTTTTATGTTTATAAATTTTATTTTATTTTTATATTTATTAATTTTTATTTTTATTATATTTAATTATCTTAAGTATTTATGTTTAATTTTTTAACAATTGACTTGTATTTTATATTAAATTATAATGTAAAAAAGATGAATAATTTTTTTTAAATGTTAATGCTATTTATATTATTAAATATGAATTTTTTTAAAAAAAATGATTTGATCCATTTAGGCTTGTAGATCGATTCAATTCGTTTCAGTTTACGACTTACATGGACCAATCCAATTAGGTCCATTTTTTAGTGGGCCTAATTTTAAGGGGTTCGATTTGCAAAAAGCCCATGAGCTAGTCCATTTGACCTATAGGCTTTTGGCCCATTAAGCACTACTACCTACATATGATAATTTTATCTTTAAGAACATTTTGTGCAACTCTATGTAAATGTCTTTTCCATTTCATTAAATTGACATCTTTTAAGGAGAAGAATAGAAAATAATTGTGATACAAATAATTTTTGTGAAGAAAGATGATTTTTCTTAGATAAAAAGTTTTATTATTATTATTACTTTATATGCATCTAATAAAAAATAAATAATAATACAATGTTATAGTTTTAAATTTGTTTCATTATTAGTATAAATCAATTTTAGCTCATCAATCACTCATATATTGTCACATCAATAAAAATCATTAGAATTTTCTTATTGTTGAAAAAGTCAATAATTAATATTACTCTTTTAATGACATGTGTTATCTTCTTACTTAATAACAATAGATCAATTTTAAATTTCAAATTTATACTATCAAATTATTTATAAATTAAATAACAAACATTCCATTCATGAGTCTATTATATATTGGTGTTCACAAGCTGAGTCATCAAATTTTTTTATATATAATTGCATGAAATGTAATAATCAAAACTTGACTTTAGTCAAACGTTTTCTTAAAAAAATTGGCATAGCCCTACTTTGATTAAATTTGTAGGATACTTGAACCCTACTTCAAAATTTTAATTATTTTATTTTTATATTTATTTTAAAAGAATTAATATTTTAAATAAAAATACATATCTAAATAGATAATAGGATATCTAAATATATAAAATATTTAATTAAATTAAATTAAGTATTTTTAATAATATATAATTATATTAATAAAAATAAATTTATATAATTAAGCTTGGCAAGGTAATGCTAGGCCTATAAATCATGACCAAAGATTAACCTAAATGCCAATTGAGTTATGAAAAAAAGCTCAATTAGTATTTAGATTATAAAAGAAGAGTTTAAAGGGTAAGCTTGTCGGGTGGGGTGACCACAAACAAGCTTGATAGTATGCTATCATGCCTCTTTACCATATCTAAATGTTATATTATCATGTCATCCATATACACCCTGAACTTTTGGGCTCAACATTTTAAAAATAATTCATCATTTATAAGTTTGTATCCATATTTATGGCCACAAGATTCTTTGTGCTTTGGCTATTGGATTGCAACCAAACCTCAAAATCTAATGATAAGTTTGGAGAGAGGGAAATAGATAGAAAATGATAGTAAGGAAGGCTATTGAATAATCTTTCTCTTATTTGGAGTTTTAATGAAAAATGGGAAGGAAATGAGGGATTATGATTATTCCTTTAACATCCTCCAGTAGTACTAATGTTTTTGTTCATTTCCAATTTAGAAGATTTTCTAAATATTTGAACAAAGGAAATAGAAGTCATATCTTAACAATTCATTTTCCACCCTTTGTTGTCTTTCCTTTTCTTCCTCCCAAACTCTAGTATCTAATTAGCTTGTAGCAATGGGGCTGTTTGCAAGAAGAGATAGATAAATGACTAAAGTGTTATCAATGAGTTGAGCATAAATTGTTTGTTCTTTTATTTGAATAAATCACAAAACAAATCAACCAATTATTATGATTTTTTTACCACTGCCTTTAAGCTATGGTGTTGGTGGATTCCTTTTAACTAAGCTCACATTCCTTCTTTGATATAAAAAAGGATGTTTATATGTTGTATTTGTTAAATTGTTGCATCTCATACAATATTGTCATTGACTTTACCTATTTGACATGTAGACCTTCTCTAGCTTCAAAAACAAATATCACTAATGATGAGGTTTTTTTTCTCTTTTGAGACTAAGAAAAATTGCAAAGAAGTCCAAGAATTAGAAAAATTGCAAAGAAGTCCAAGAATTAAGAAGAAAAAGACACTATTTTTGGATAGAGAATAAAAATAGAGACAAAATCAATCAAAAATGAAAATGAGAAAATCATGAAAAATAGACAAAATTAAAGATAAAGATGTAAGTTCATTGTCGCCTTTCTCTTACCAACAAATAACATGACAAAATGTGCAAATTCTTTCATTGGATTCATTTATGGTAAACTAGAATAATGTTTTGTTTTTGCTTTAATTATTATGGTACATGGTTCCAGACTAGGAAATTTCAAGACTTGTACTTCAAGAAATCGGAAAGCTCTACTTACAAGTTTCTAAAGTAATGGAGTAACCAACTGAACTAGATGGATTTGGGTTGAAAACTAATCAAGAGGATTGAAAGCGATTAAGAATATGCTTTTTTTTCTTCAAATAATACTATTGCAATAATGGCAATGGCTTCATCATTTGAATCTTGACACAAGAAATAGATGGATTTATGTAACAAGTTATGTTTCTATCTCTGGGGTAGTAATAGGGGTACATTAAAAAAAACTAATGCACCATATTGTTGTTTATTAATGATAAACATGAATAATATACAACATCAATTCCATAATTGACATGCACTATAAGAAAACTTGCATTTAGAGATGAAAATTAGTGATGGATGTACTAATGGAATATCCATTAGTAAATGAGAACTCAATAGCCAAATTTACATTGTGAAGTTAATGGTTGACATGACATCATCCATCGATAATTGCACTACTAATTTATGAGATTTTTATAATTATCCATCTTAAAACCAAATCTATCTCTAAATTATCATTAAATTTTACTGAGGTCTTAGTGACAAATTTAAAAATTTTAAAATTTGAATTACTAATTCACTTAGCAATGGATATGTGCATAAAAGTCTCAAATTTTGTTTAGCAATATGATGAAATTTTTTATTAATTAGTAATGGAAATACTAATGGAACTTTTAATATCTATTGCTATTTAACATGCATTATTTTATTAAGGTGTGCTAGTGGAGGAAAATTTCATTACTATAATGGACTTTATATTAATTCATGATGCCAAATCCCTGCTTTCCCCTTTCCCTCTTCCTTTTCAATTCTTAAGTGTTTGTTATTGTTGTCACTGCTATTGGCATTGTGTGCTCAATTTTGCTACCTTGCTACTTATTTAGCCATTGTAGCATCCACTTTTGCTCTCTATTATATCTATTATTTAGTTGAATTTTTGGTTGATTCATTGTTTTGGGTAATTTTACAATTTAAGTTTTTCAAGGAATTCATCTTTTCTTTATTATGCATTGAATTTCTAATTAGTGGTTTTGCACTTATTTAGATTCTATCAATTAAATGATAGAGATTTTACTTGAGAGGGTTTTGATTAGGGAATAAGAACTTCATGGGTTTTTGTTTGGTTACCTAAAGAAATGTTGAATTTTTTTTTATTTTTGCATTAGATGTTACTTTTTACATGGTCTAGGCATATGAAAAATAAAAGGTTTCATGTTTCACATATTCTCTACTTGTGTTTTTTTCTCATCGATTTAGTATGATTGTGTTATTAAATTTATGATGAATTCTAGCCAACTTAGATTGCTCATGAATAATGATACCAAGTTAGTGATATAAAGAAGTAGCAATTCTAGCCTATTTTTCCTTTTTCACTTTATGATCCACTAATGAAAATAAAGCTTATATTAATTTATTGATGATATTTCAATTTTAGTTTCTATGGCTTCCTCCAAAATGGAATGGAAAAGCTAGAAAATGATGTGAATTTTCATTATGGGCAAGTTGATGTGCTAGTTGAAATAACTTTATGATAAAGTATATTAGAATTTACATAGTATATTAATATGGCCTTTCAAACAACTTATAGCAGTGAGCTAAATTAATCTAAATAGAATTCATTTTAAATAAATTATAAAACAAATATTTGAAAGTATTGCCTCAGGTTAATTCTAATTCCATCCAACTTCATTTCTAGCTATTTTAAATAATTTATAGAATGATGGATTATTAGTGGAAGTTTTAAAATAGGATTGGCCTAATTAGATAAATATGGAAAGTTTAACTCCATATATATTGTTAATAAACTTGTCTACATTGTTATATAAAAATAGAGGTAAATAGATACGTCTAATCTAACTAAACCTCACTTAAACCACTGCAAACTGCAATGGTCAATTAAAATTAGTTAGAAGAAGACATTCAATCGATTTTGGGTGAATTTTTCCTTTAAGTAGTTAGGGATAGTTAGGTGGAGTTAAGCCCCTTAACCAAACCTAACTGATCAGTGCCCAACCTACTCTATACCAACATAAGTAATATTATGGTATTATTTTTAGTTAAATTCCTTAAAAGTAAAAAAATAATAAAATTGAATATTGAACTAAAAGCATATATGTATGATGATATTGGGCACTTGAATACCACTTGGTAAGATATAGTATTATATGAACATATATATCTCTATCTCGATTATGCAATTACCTTAAACTAGATTCCCTTCCATCTTGATTATGGCTTGCTAACAACATGATGCTTTTACAATTCACTTTTAGGGATGATAATATGAAAGATCAAATAGTACAAAAAATTCATACATAAAAATATGATTGATTCTTGGTGTTATTTTAGACATTATGTGACTTTCTGTGTTTTGCAAAATTTGTCTCTTATGTGATATGCAATGTTGTAAGGTACTATGTCACTTAGTTCACATAAATCTAGTATATTCACTCCAACAAAGGTGGCAGCTACATTATCAAATGTCATGTTTATGCTTATCCATTCCAGATCTATCTACCAAGGTTAAGGCGCACCCACTAACTTCCATGCTTGAGCTACAAACTTCCTTCCAGTCACCTAAGTATAAGTCTTAGGCTTTTGTACCTCATCTTGACCATGCCACCCTTTTCAATTCCCTTACCTATGGCCTCACTTAGTAGGCTGCATAACACTTGGCTTCTCCTCCAAGATAGTCTTTAACAAATTTCTAAAGTAAGGACCTAGATAACGATTGGATTTTAGTGCATTTTAAAGATGATTCATAAGAATTTTGCATATCTAATTATTTATTTGTAATAAGAAATTGTATTCATTTTTATTAATTTGTATAAATCTTTAACATTTATGACAAATTCACCGTATGTATTTAGTTATGTTTGATTATTGCATCCATCATTGTCCAATTAAGAAAATAACTAGGGTAATTTAGGGGTGCTTCCTAGAGCCAACCTTTAACTACATCACCATCTTGCCACAGCTTAAGACAAGCAATTCAAGTTATGGGTGGAATTTATTTTTTCCACTTTATAATTTAATTTTATTCAAATTTGCATCAATATTCTATATTCTAATAATCATATATTAGTATTTATAACCTAATTTGTCAATGTTTGTAGGCCATGTACAAGTGGCATTCTAAGGACACGTATGTAATATCCCCAGCCAATATCTCAAAAAAAAATGTATTAACATTTTATGGTTAAGCTAGTTTAGTCTGGGGAAATATCATGATAGGTGACCCTTTGGGAAGTTGTCCTAAAATGCTTAAGTTAATTAGAAAAATTATGAGATAGTTTAAAATAGAAATGGATTTCCTAAAAAAAAAAAAAGAAAAAAGAAGCCCAAGGACTAAATTGAAAAATGGCTAAAGGAAGTTAAGAAAAAGTGGAATTATGAAAAAAAAATTATGGGCCAAATTATAATTTTTCCTAAAAGACTTAGCTTTGCCCCAAATTTTCCCCAAATTTTGGACAGAAAGCTGAATGTGGATCAGCCCAATTTTTGCTGCCGACTTCATAAAAAATTAAGGGCAAAATCTTAAAATCTCTAGAAATTTTTCCACACTTCTTCAAAAAGGCCCTTCTCTCTATATATAAAGATTTATTTCTTGAAAATTCAAGAAAATCCAGCACCATCTTCTCTTCTTGCACCAGCTGGAACTCCTTGCTTCCATAGGAGGAAGAAATCAAGCTTCCAAGCTAATCCAAAAACACAAATAAGAAGATTTGATCATAAAATTTCAAGGTAAACCACTTCTCTACCTCCTTTTTCTTGATTTCTTGTAAAAATCTTTCCAAATTTGAAGATCTCATCTCCTTCCTCCTAAAACCAGAAATCCATCTTTGTAGAAAAGAGTTTGAATCTTTGAAATAACCAAGTTTGGAGGTGAGTGACAATTCCTTACCATTTTCTTAGAATTTTGATTGAAGAATTATAAGATTTTGAACTCTAGATTGGTTAATTTGTTAGTTTGATGTGAGACCATGCAATTAGGGGCATGGTGCTGTTCTGAACCTTTGGAAATGTATTTTGAATGTTATTAGCATGATATTAGCATGAGGAAAGAAATAAAACACATAGAATTCAAACAAAAATAGAGGTACACATTCAACATTATATAGTTTTTCCTTGTGTCTAGTGGAATTAATCACATCATGAACACACCTTAATGTAGTGAAGAAGATTTTAGTCAACTGGGGGACGAAAGAGAAGTTGAGCATGAGCTTTGATGAACTTTGGTGGGAATATTTCCTTGGGGCACAATTAATCTTGAGAGGAAGGTTGAAGAATTCTACACTCTGACCTTTAGCATCAAGTTAAAAATTACTATTTATATCAACTTTTGCTCTTGTATCTTTGAACTATTTGTAAAGTAAAATGTCGTCATTGGATCTTCTATGTCAATTTTATACTAAAACTAAAGTGGAATTTTCAATGTTTGATATAAAAATGTTAACGGTGGAATATAACACATTGATTAACAAATAATTGTCATCTTAAATACTTTTCATATCGATTTAATAGAAATGACCAATGTGGTTTCATAGTTTTTTATTGCAAAATAATAAGTGCCCAAATATGAGAAATATAGCTTAATACATTAGTTATTATAATAACTAGATGTTATAACATAAAGATATTGATTCTTATAAGGAAATAGATGTGATTTATTTACTTTTTTACTACACATCAAAATATTTTGTTCATCACACACTTATGTACAAAACAAATCAATATATTGAAATCTTTGAAATTGAGATTGAACAACCATCTTTAAAGATTTTAAAGAGAAAGAAAGTAACATTTTTAACTCATTACACATTAAAATGATTATCCATTGAAAAACCAAAAACTATCCAAATGCAAAAAGTTGTGAATGTAAATAATAGTGCAATAATTTTCATATGTGGGGTTTAGTAAAACTTTGCTATTCTAGTTGTTAAACTTGGGCTAGAAGTTAACTTATGAAAATTTACTCAATAAATACTATTAGTAATTTAATTTGTAAATTAGGCTATAAACTTCCACTTTATAGGAGGTCCTATTCATTTTAACCCTAAGAGCGTATCCTAACTAGTCCAATAGATATAAGACTTTAGAACATTGAAGTTGAAGGGAGTTTATGCCTTTTAAGGTCATAACACACACTAGATAGCATTTCTCCTCTTTTTTGTTTTCTTTTCTTTAGGAGAATCAATAGGAGGTTGAATCCATATTAGTTTAAGGGATTTTCATCTTTGATTTGAATTGATTTGAGATTTTGGTCATTCAATTTTACTTCTAATTTGATTATTTTTAATTCTTGACTCTTTCAAGTTTATGATTGCTTTATATAATTGTTAATTTGGATCTATTACTTTGTGTTCTATTGTGATCTTTTACTAGATAATTAATTATAATGTGAGGTTGCAATAAATTAATGAATGAATAGCAATTAGACTCTAGTGATTTGACATTTAGATGAATCATTAGTTGCCTAAGAGAATTAAGATCTAAATTGATGATTCAATACTATGTTGGCATGTTAATTCAATTTTAATAGTAGCCTAAATTTTAGTCTTAAGTTTGGGTATTAGGCTTGAACTATTAGGAATTAATCTAGGTGCTAGACTTAGGTTAATTAATCAAGAAATATAATGATTATTGCTAGGGCAATTCTTGGCCAAATGATTAAATAGAGTGATTTAGTAGAAGTTATTTAGGATAAATCAATCAATTAAGGTCTAGAATATCTCTTGAACTAAAATATTTATTATCATAATTTTTTCATTTAATACTTTTAATTTTATTTAATTTGATAGTTGCATACAAATCTCCCCTATTTTGTTTATAATTTACAATCTAAAATTGATCACTGATCCTTTGGGTTTAACTTGAACTCACCTTATTACTAGTTAGAGTAAATTTAGATAATAATTTTAATGTGAATGATACACATCAATGTACTCTTGCTTTCTATTTTATAAGTTAGTTTACACATGATCCATGAATAAGTTAGATCATTGGGAATGGTCATAAAGTTAGCAAGTTTTTTAGGCTCACTAATCTTTATGTTCCTCATTTTCCTTCGTAAACTTTTTGTGTAGCTCCCATTACATCTCTTTTTAGTTATGACATCAATGTCTTGAACATAATTCCCTCAACAAATTGCATCCACTCATTTCTCAAGGAATTTTGTTTTATTAAAGAAAAACCTTTCCATTGTATTTCTTGTTGAACAACTAAATAATCAATGTTTTCAAACCTCTCCCTTTAATCTTGTGCATTCTAATGTTTAAGGACCATCTTACACACTTATTATAAGAGGATGTCAATGTTTTATGATATGTATTGATGATCATTCTCATTTCACTTGGATATATTTGATGAAAAATCAATCAAAACTTCCTTAAATCTATATTATTTTTGCTATTATGGTTAAAACTAAATTATCAAAATTAATTAAGGCTTTTCATCATCATAGTGTGACAAAATAACATGATTCCAAACTTCTCACATTTCATGTTGAACAAGGTGTTCCTTTTAAGTTTTCATGTCCTGGTACACCTTAATAAAATGGTTGTGCTAAAAGAAAACATAGTCATATGCTTAACTTTATTTAAGCCATGCTTATTTCCTCCTTTTGTCCTAAATGTACTTAGTTTGAAGCCATTATCATTGTTGCTAATATCAAACATATCCACTACATACCTTCAAATTATAGTTCTTTTAACGTTTTTAGTTGTGCTTGTTTTGTTCTTCAACCCTATGAGCACGTCTCTATTGCTTTCTTGGATATAGTACTAAACATAAAGGCTATCATTGTTAGGATCCTATATTTTAGTGCATTTGTATCTCTCATCATATTGTCTTATAGGAAGACATTGTGCTCTCCTCCCTTTCTTAGTTCAAGTTAATTCCCTCCACTTCTAGTTCCTTTATTTACTAATCCTTCTATTGATCCTTTTCAAGTGATTTCAATGCAAATACTTTATACATATGTCCTTTAGATTTAGACTTCTCTCTTGATTCTATAAGTAAGCTTTCCATAACCTTTGAGGATTTAACTCGTTTTGTTAATGCTATCCCACCCATTAATTATACACTTGACATTGCTCCTTCCTCCTCTATGTGTCCATTTTAGGTAAGAACTTTGCCTTCTTGTCTTTGTGATTATCATTATTATTCTACAATGCTTCACCTTTATAAGCCTCAATTTGATCAAAAGGCATCTATTGATTCTCGTTAGCAATAAAATATTTAAGAAGAATTACAAGCTTTGGAAGCCATTTGTACTTAAGACATGGTTGACTTTCCTCCTAATAAGGCACCTGTATAAAGTAAATAGGTTTATAAAATTAAAACTCATTCTAGTGACTTTGTTAGTCATTACAAGACTTGCTTGGTACCTAAGGGATTTACTCAGAAATATGGTATTAATTATAAAAAAAATTTCTACTCCTATTGCTCGCATCACCACCATTTGTTTTCTTCTTGCTATTATGACCACTCATAAATTGATCTTTAATTAAATGCCCATCACTTGGGTACACTTGTCTACCTAACAAGGCATGTCATCTTTATAAGGCATTATATGGTTTTAAACAAGCTCCCCAAGTATAGTTTGTAAAATTTAGTTCCATCATTAGACAATTTAGGTTCTCATGTAGCCCTCATGGCTTTACACTCTTTATCTACAAAATTGAACAAGGTACTGTTATTGCTCCTTTATATTGATGATAAGATTATTACTAGTAATGACATGGGTGGAATTATTAGTCTTAAAGCATAGCTAAGACACAATTTTGTAATGAAGGATCTTAGCCCTTTTAGTTACTTTTTGGATCTTGAAATCCTTTCCTCTATTGATGACCTTTTCTTGTCACAAGCTATGTATGTTTCAGACCTTATCTCCCGTTTTGGTCTTACTCATAATCACATTGAATCTAGTCCTTTCAAGCCTAATGCCTAGTTTACACCCATGGATGGTATTATGCTTGATAATCCAAGTTTTTATTAGTAGTTGGTAGGCAGCCTAATTTATTTTACTATTACTCAACCAAATATTTAATTTATTGTTCACTTAGTTAGCTAGTTCATATTAGCTCCGAGTTCCATTCATTATGCTACTATTCTTCATATTATATGTTTTGTAAAGGGAATTTTGTTTCATGAACTTCATTACTCAATTGATTCCTCATTGGTTCTTTAAGCTTATTCAGATACTAATTGGGTTAGAATTCTTATTAATCACCATTCCACTATTGGTTATTATATTTTTCTTGGCAATTCTTTTATTTCATGGCAAAGTAAGAAACAAACCTTGACTACCCATTCCAGTATTAAAGCCAATTATCAAGATTTAGCTAACACATCTTCTGAAATACTTTAGATATGTTGGCTACTTAACGACTTGAGCATCTTTTTATCCTCTCCCACTACTCTCTATTATGATAACTAGAGTGCTATTGAAATTGCTAACAATGATGTTTTTCATTAACAGACCAAGCATATTGAAATTGACTATCACTTCATTTAGCAACATATCACTCATGGTACTCTTTGCCTTGTCTCCATTAGCAATCTTTGATCAACTTGTTGATTGTTCACCAAAACTTATCCCCTAGTCATTTTCTAATCCTAGTTTCCCAACCCAAGTTAGTTTTTTCTACACCTACTTGAGTTTATGGATGATAGATATGAGTGATTTACGGTGATTTATTGACAAATGATGATGATTTAATTTGATTGGTGATTATGATGATTTAATTAGTGATTATAATGATTTGATTTGTACATAATTAGGGATAAATGCAATTTAATGTACTTCATTTCTTATTTAGATATGATCTTGTATGAATAGGCTTGCCTATAAAACTAATGAATATAATAAATTAAGATAATTTTTTCCCTATTTCTTTTGTATTCCTCAATTCTAACAAATTTTACTATACAAATTCTGCTATGTAATTAAACGGTTAGTGAATTGTAAGTGGATTGAGATAAGTGTGATGAGCAAGTATGTCTACAACTAATGAAAAGTATTTCTAGTGTTATTGTAATACTGGGTTCTTAAAATAACTATCCATGGTATTTTGATAAGCCAAAACTTTAATCTCAATAAGATATGCTAAAGTGCTCCATTCTTCTCTCCTTAATTAAACCGAATCCGTGTTACATTTCTTTTCTTTTCTATATTGTTATGGTCGGAGTGGTTTTGAGTTTGAATCCTAGATATAATAATGAGTAACACTTCTAAGTTAATATCGGGAGACACTATATAATTAAAGTGCTGGTCATGTTACATTTCTTGGTCTTTAAATCAGTTCTGCAGATTGGTAAACACCCTCTTGAAAATTATTTCAACCCTCAACGTGCAAATATATATATATATATATACACACACACATGACATAACTAATAATTTCAAATTAAAATTAATGATATTTGCCAAGAGCTTTTGGTTTAAACAACATCGGGTGATCCTTAAATAATTCTTACCTTATTATGCATTTAGAGTTCAATCCCTAATTCTTGCATATGTACCTCTAATGATTTAATCATTTTTACTTTTACCAAAAAAATATAAAAATGATACTTAAGATATTCAAAAATAATAAGCATAACATAAAAATAATATATAATCAAAACTGTAACAACCAAATAAAAAGAGATCTATAGATATTTGTCACATTCAAATAAAAAGAGATAAATATTTTAATAAGAAAATGAAAACGATTGGTTTTTAATTAGTTATTTGGACTAATTATCCATCGAAACAATAAGAGAATTATGGAGTTTATATACAATGCGATGATTATAGAGACATGGCGTTTGCTCTTGACTGCAATCTCATGCACATTGAGCATTTTGTAAAGCGTAAAATATATTGTGGATGGTGGTATAATGGACTTCAGCATATTGAGTTTGTTTCACTTGCACGCTCTACGTATAGTTGGGTTGTTTACTTTAAACATTATAGGGATTTAAATTGCCATCCGCAACTACAATATTGCAATATTATGGATCACATAACATCTGCGATTTTTTGTGGTTTTACAAGTAATTTTGCATGGTAATAATTATATTTTTTATATTTATTCATAATTTTACTAATTACAGTAAAACCGCAAACTTTGACCATAAACACAATATAAATCCATGAGCACTTACTACTTTTTGGTATGTTCTTAATTTTTGGCAAGTATTAATTTTCTTAATATGAGATATTTGAAAATGATTCATAGTATCTAATTACGGCTATGATGAAAGGTTCGTTATTTCAAATCACTTATAGTTTATTTTTGCTTTATTGATATTGAATTTGAAATTTTGAACAATGTATAATTAGGTTGAGGAGGGCTTGCTTTTGTCAACTAATTGTGTTGTGTGTGCGAGCAGAGATAGGTGACTGAGTCAGAGTACCATTGAGTTCCGCAATTATTTGTTGTTTTGTCCAAATAAAGTTTAAAGCAGACATCCCTTATCTGCGTTTTTTCGAGGGAAAATACTTTTCTGATTTTATTTTTAATTTTTGAAGTCAATAGTAAAGTTGATTTTAATGTTTTTTAAATGTTAAAAGCTAATATGTAAGTTAATAAAATTCTAGTCTAGTGAATTTGAAGGAAAAGTACTACCCCTTTTAATTATTAAAAGCACTTTTCCAAATCATAATCTTAATCTCTTTATCTACTTTCTTTTTTTCTTTTTCTCCTATCTTTCTCTATCTACCTTTTTTACTCCACTCCTTCTCTCTATCCTATCTATCTCTGCTTCTTCTTTATATTCTCACTTGTAATATCCTTATAGGGGTAAATGTAGCAGTTTTCTTCTTTCTGAACATTGGCAACAAACTAATGATAAGATGAAAGTGGTCCGCAAAAATAGAAGAGTAGTTTTTCTGCTCAACAGCCACTAGATTCCACGGCTTCTTGATGGGAGAAGCTGGCAATGAGGAGTATAAAAATAAAAACTAGGGTCCCTAGGTTCGGTTAATGCTTATTTGTTTTCAGAAACAAAAATACACCATCAAAGAGCAAAGCACTAGAACATGGAAGTGCCTAAGTGTGAAAATTTAAGAGACTATTCGGTGCAAAAATAGGAAGCCAGTGATTACAGAAACTTCGGTGTGCAATTCTAATGTGGCAATGGTTGGAGGTAAGCTTCTGCGGTCTTTGATTTAATTTATGCTTCAACTAGGATATATTTAAGCATCTGAGTATCCTAGATTTATATTACATTTGGTATCAGAGCTGTGATATAACTCTACCTTGCTTATGTGCAGTAGAAAATAGAACATATTGTTTGATTTCAATCCTATATACATGCTATTTTTTATCATGTTCTAAGACTAAGATTGGATAGCCCATGAATTTATGATAGTTTAAGGCTCTAAAAATTAGGAAAATATGCTTAAAAAATTGCATAAAATGTTAGATTTTGCTGTTCTGGTTTCAGGTTCTAAATCGGGCTGGAAGCTGAAGATAACCTCCTCATTGTTGCACTTAAATGCACCATTTCATTTAATGAAATGACATCGTTTCATCAAATAGGCTTCTGTGAAACACTATGTTTTGGGCTTGTTTTTGGGTTTTAAGGTTGGGCAGTTTCTGGCCTTTCGAATAAATAAAAAATTATATCCCAAATGTTGTACCTAGCATTCAAACCACTGCCCTCGGTGAACCTAAGGAACTATGACCACTAATCCCATGAGTTCTTCTTGATAGAAACTTGTACCGATTAATACTTAAAGCTTCAATGGCATTTTTATTTTTCTTCATTTTTTTTAAAAAAATTCTAATAATACTAGTATCATATAATCAATGCCTAATATTTTAGGCATTATTTTTACATTTAGATTAAAATTAATTAGGAGAATTTAAATTAATTAATTAATCACATTTGTCTTAAATGATTAATTAATTATTTACTTCTCATTATGATGATATTGTATAATTGTTTTATCAACCTTAAGCAATATATTTTTCCATAGAGAGAAAATTAATTTGCCACATGTATTTAAGTGATTAATTAATATTTGAAATCTCTTAAAGAAATGCCTATTTATGCATTTTGTTTAAGTATGTTTTAAAATGTTAAGTGATCCGTATAATTTTAGTTTAATTAAAGTTTTGCCACAGCACCTTTGATTATTCTAAAATTATACATAAAGCATTAGATTTAAATCTAGGATCACAAAAACAAAATTGAAATTAGTTGTAATTAATCATATTTAATATGATAATTATTATCCCATAGGAATGTTATTATATTTAATATGATAAATTAGGGTGGGGTAGTAAATTTTCCTTTACCTTAATCTACCCACATGAATTAAGATAGGGAATATAATTTTCTAATTTCACCAATTTTGTACATAAGTCTAATTAAATAAAACTAAGCCCACAAGTAGTTTTATTTGCTACTAGGATTATGTTTGAAGGATATGTTTTGCATTGGTAAGACATGCCATATGGAATATTTTTTAATTGCCTTAAATTATTAATATAGTATGTAAATTTTATACAAATTTTCAACCTTTGAATATCTCCGATTTTCAAGTTCCCGAATTAAATGGTGATAACTATAAGATATGGAAGGACAAAATGTTAGTGTATATGCCCTAAAACTAATCATATTAGTGATTTTAATTTTGAATCATGGTATTTTAATGGTAATTCTAATTATTATATTTATATATATTATCTGCGTAATATATTCAATTATGATAATAACCTTAGAATAATTGTATTCTTAAATGTCCCTAGTCATATATCATTGTGGATTAGGTTACTTTGATATGTTAAGATTAGCATATGTGAAGACTTATATGGGATATTAAGTTTGCACATGAGTATAAGTTAGAGAACTTGTATACTGGACCGACCCATATTAAGAACAGTACATGGATCGTTATATGAGTGTCATGAGTGGTTCTTAGTGATCATTATTAATATGGTCCTTTGACCTGAGATCACCAAGGTTCCTTACATGTAAGTTTCATATTTTGATACTATTCTATGTCACTAATGGTTGAGTAAATGCAAGGGTAGATATTGGATATGTCATATATCATGCGAAAGGGTTTGTGTGATCAAGATGAGATTTGTCCCTCCTATATAACAAGAGTAACATCTGTGGGCCCCTTGATTAAGTAAAGCTGAGAAAATGCATGGCCATGCTCAGATGAATTGATATGGGATGTCGATTACATTTGTTTCAGTCAGCTTACTTAGGAATCAAGAAACCTTAAGATTGCGCTATACAGGAATAACACGGTCCATGTCTCGTGCTCAATCTAGATGCATAAGACAAAAAGACATAGGTGATGATCACGTGTAAAGGTTTAGTCAAATCAGTGACTTTTTCATTACTTGGGTAACAATGATGTATTGCTAGACACCGATCATTGTTTATGATCACTAACATGATCAATGGTCATTGCCAACATAAGAAGAGCCTGTAGGGTCGCACACTTAGAGCCTAGTGAATTTGGAATTAATAGACCAAATTGTTTGGGCCTAATATTTGGGAATTCATGTTATAATTATAAGGCCCAATAGTAAGCCTATAATTGTACATGGAATAAAGCCCAAATAGGTTAGGTTTTTCTATGCACCTATTTAAATAGGCTTGTTGGGTAACAATAGTGGATATGATTATCATTATTCACGCACCCTAAAAAGGCACAGAAAAACCCTAGCACCTCTCCTTGACCAAAACCCCTGAAAAGGCGTAGCTAGCACTACGAGGTGAAAGGAGATTAATTCCAACTGGTGTTTGTGTGGACATTCATCGGTGATTCACGGGTTCATATGGATACTTCAGAGTTTTCTGCTGAAAGGAAACTGAAGAGGTGATCAACGATCGAGTTCTAGAGTCATCAACAAAGGTATTGAACGAACCCCTATTCCAATTTAACGTTTTTGCATGGATCCGGTGGATGAGATCGATTTATTCCGCTGTGCTCATATGTCTCCCGATCCCTACAGTGGTATCAGAGCTACTTGTAAAAATGTTAAATTAGGATTTTGTTTGCTAATTATGTGATTATGATGTTTGATGAATTGTTCTGTATATTACGCTTCAATGACAAATTAGGATTAGGGTAAATTTGATTTCGTGCATTTTGGTTCAAGCAAACTTAATATGATTAATTCTGATTCTGTTTCAAATTTGAACCTAATTTTGAATTTTGATTTAAATTTGAATGTGTTTTGCGATTAATTCTTGTTTTTGGTTTGAATTCGAATCTATTTTTGGATTTTTGAATGAAACTCAAATCTATTTCTGTGTTTCTTTTTAAATTTAAATTTGTTGTAATAATTCTGGATTTTGATTCGAATTTGAAACTGATTTCTGGGTTCTGTTTTTAAACAGAATCAAAAGAATTAATTGCATGAATCTATTTTAATATATGAAAGACATTTTCTGATTAAAACACAGATTCTGTCATGAATTAGAATTAATCAAATTAACTTCTTGAATCTTTTTCGTATATGTGATATGCCTTGCGCTTAATGGCTAAATCTGATTTTTCATGAAATTGATTGTTGAATCTGTTTCGTATAAAATCTGTGAATTAATTGGATCTGTTTTAATATAATTAAAATTTATCCATTATGATTTTGTCATAAATCAGATTTGTAAACCCATGATTTAAGTGTCAATAATTGTTGAATTGATTGACTAAAGGGGAATGTCAATTGTTGACAAATTGAATTGCAATCTGAATGTCAGGTGCAATCAATTTTTTAGGTAGGGGGCTCCGCCTCCTAACCCCCTAACAGGGGCGCTGCCCCTTGACCCTGCCTACTAACCGGCTAGCAGGACCGCCGTAAATTCTCTGCGTAGTGTGACATTAAGTAATTAGTTAATTAATTTAGATTTTGATATTGAAAATATATTTGGATATATGTTTCACCTATCATGTTGTTTTGTTGCTTGATGTATGGTGCATGATTATGGCTTTTGGTTTTATTGCAATTTTAAAATACAGCCTGCATGTCGTGCCTCTCTATTACTTCTAGTTGTACATTCTCTTCTCATCTTACTCCCTTCGAATGTAACTCGAGGTTTCTTTATTATTATATAATAATTTTATTGGAGCACCTGAAGGGGAAATAATGGAAGTGGAGATCAAACCATGAAGAAAGAAGAAAATTCTTGAGAAGAAGTTTTTCTTTCTTAATTTTATTTGATATTCTTGAGCTCTAGAATATCACTTAGGTTGGGCCATAATCATGTTATGCTTAATTTATGTTTTATGTATGAGATGCATATGATGAATGTATGAGATACCGATGCTAGATGTATATGATGCATGCTTAATAAAACTAAGTATATAATGGTGAGATCAAATAAATTAAAATCCCTCAAACAAAATATTAAGTCAACAAAGATGCCTTCTAATAATAGCACTCATCAAGATCTTGATCGACTATAGGTGGCTTTGCCAAAGCAAAGTACGTAAAGTCTATCTTGGTAAGATGCGATGGGATAATAGTGATATCCAAATTGATAATTATTGGGTCTTGACTTAACTGGGCTATGCCAATAGGATTGGGGCCTAGAGGCATAGAGTTAGTTATGAATTCATGAGATGAATTTGAATAAGTGTTATTCACCCAGCTATCCAAGAGTTGCATAAGATGCAATTGACAAGGAGATGTCTACCTAAACAGCCATATCTTGGGCGATTAGCTAAAGCTAACTCTAGATTTGGTAAAATATGGATTTTGGCTCACTAGAAAACCTTGACGATAAGGTTTTCCAAAATAATAGTGAGGGCTATTATTTTAAGAAAAATAGTGGGAGTATTATTTAATAAAAGACCTTATTAAATAAATAAAATACATGATTCTCATTTTGCATATTTTTCTATTGAAGATAACTATGGCATCAAATGCATTAAACTTATCACTGCGATCTATCCTTGAGAAGGATAAACTAAATGGGATGAATTTTCTCGATTGGTATCGAAACTTGAGGATTGTCTTCAAGCAAGAGAAAAAGCAGTATGTCCTAGAGCAACCTACTCCAGATGAGCCTGCTGCTAATGCTCCTCGAGTAGAAAAGGATACTTATAAGAAGCATCTAGAAGATGCTTTGGATGTCAGTTTTCTCATGCTTGCTACCATGAACTCTGAGCTTCAGAAGCAACATGAGAACATGGAGGCATTCAATATGATTGATCACCTTAAACAGCTCTACCAAGAGCAAGCAAGACATAAGAGATATGATGTATCTAAAGCATTGTTTTAGTGTAAGATGGCTGAAGGAACACCCGTTGCTACACATGTGCTTAAAATGATTGGGTACATCAATAGCCTTGAAAGATTGGGTTTTCCTTTGTAGCAAGAATTGGCCACTGATATAGTTTTGCAATCGTTGCCTGAGAGCTATAGTCAATTCGTCATGAATTACAATATGAACAAAATTGATAAGACTTTGCCTGAACTGCTTAACATGTTAAGAATTGTTGAGCAGAACTTGAAAAAGTCCAGGCCCAATTCCATTATAATGGTTCAAAAGGGCAAAGGAAAGGGCAAGTCTAAGGTCAAGAATAAAAAGAAAAAGGACAAGACTAATGGAAAGTCCAAATCAAGTTCCTCTACACTAAAGCCCAAAGGTGGCATGGCCAAGGAAGGGCAATGCTTCCATTGTAAAGAACCAGGACATTGGAAGCGAAATTGCAAGATTTACCTAGAAAAGTTTAAGAAGTAAAAGAAAAGTGGGACTTCTAACTTAGGTATTTATGTTATAGAGGTTGATTTATCTACTTCTACATCTTGAGTATTAGATACTGGATGTGGTACTCACATTTGTGTAAATGTGCAGGATCTTAAAGAAAGTAGATCATTAGCCAAAGGTGAAATGGACCTGCACGTTGGAAATGGAGCAAGAGTTCCTGCATTAGCTGTAGGGACTTATTATTTATCTTTACCTAGTGGATTAGTTTTAGAATTGGACAATTGTTATTTTGTGCCTATTGTTAGTAAAAATTTAATTTCTGTTTCTTGTTTAGACAAGAAAGGTTTTTCATTTATAATAAAGGACAAATGTTGCTCTATTTATTTAAATGAAATGTTTTATGGTAGTGCACAATTAATGAATGGTCTTTATGTTCTGGACCTTGAAAATCCAATCTATAATATAAACACGAAGAAGGTCAAAACTAATGATTTAAATCCAACCTATCTTTGGCATTGTCATTTGGGCCATATAAATGAGACACACATCTCCAAACTTTATAAGGATGGATTTTTAGACTCATTTGATTTCGAATCATATGAGGTATGTGAGTCATATTTATTAGGTAAGATGACTAAAGCCCCTTTTACTGGGAAAGGTCAAAAGGCTAGTGATTTATTGGGCCTTATACATAGTGATGTATGTAGACCTTTAAACACACAAGCTACAGGAGGTTATTAGTACTTTATTACTTTTACTGATGATTTCAGTAGATATGGTTATGTGTTTCTTATGAAACACAGGTTTGAATCTTTTGAAAAGTTCAAAGAGTTCAAAAATGAAGTAGAAAACTAACTTAGTAAAAGTATTAAAGCACTTTGATCAGATTGAGGTGGTGAATACTTAGACCGAGAGTTCTTTAATCATCTAAAGGAGTGTGGCATCGTATTACAACTCACTCCACCAGAAACACCTCAATGGAATGGTGTTTCTGAAAGGAGGAATCGAACTTTGTTAGACATGGTTTGGTTAATGATGAGTCAGGCTGACCTTCCAAATTCCTCCTAGGGACATGCTCTAGAGACTGCAACTTTCACACTAAATCGTGTTCCGTCAAAATCAGTTCAAAAGACACCATATGAGATATGGACTGGGAAACGTCTTAATTTATCTTTTATGAAGATTTGGGGCTGCGAAGCTTACGTAAGATGTTAGGCTTCTGATAAACTTAGACCCAAATATGATAAATGTTTTTTCGTTGGATATCTTAAGGAAACAAAAGGATATTATTTCTATAATCCAACTAAGCAAAAGGTGTTTATTGCTCGAACTGGTATTTTTCTAGAGAGAGAATTTATCTCTAAAAGAATCAATGGGAGAAGAATAGAACTTGAAGAAATTCAAGATCAACGAGAAAACATTGAACTTGAGATGGAACCTGAGCCGATTCCACAAATAGTTGTGGAAGAACCTGCTCATGTAACACAGAACCCATGTAGATTTAGTAGGATATGTCATGAGCCCGAGAGATATGGTTTTCTCATGACTCATCACAGTGATGTATTGCTCATGGACCAAGATGAGTCCACAACCTACCAAGAGGCTTTGATGGGGCCAGATTCTGAGAAATGGCTAGAAGCTATGAAATTAAAGATGGATTCCATGTATTCAAACTAAGTTTGGACTTTGGTTGATCCACCTGAAAGGGTAAAACCCACTGGGTGCAAATGGGTTTTCAAAAAGAAAACTAACATGGATGGTAATGTGTGTACCTTTAAGGGATGATTAGTTGCAAAATGTTTCAAACAAATCCATGGTATTGACTATAATGAGACTTTTTCTCCTGTTATCATGCTTAAATCCATCAGGATTCTTCTAGCTATAGTAGCATATTATGATTATGAAATCTGGCAAATGGATGTCAAAACTACTTTCCTTAATGGAAATCTTCTTGAGGATGTGTACATGACACAACCTGAAAGTTTTGTAAATCCTGAAAATGCTGAAAAAGTTTGCAAATTGTAACGATCCATTTATAGGTTGAAGCAAGCTTCTCGAAGTTGGAATCTTCGTTTCGATGATGCGATCAAAGAGTTTAGTTTTATTAAGAATGAAGATGAACCTTGTGTGTACAAGAAGGTTAGTGGGAGTATAATAGTCTTTCTGGTGTTGTATGTAGATGATATATTACTCATTGGAAATGACATTCCTACACTATAGTCTTTAAAAACTTGGTTAGGAAATTATTTTTCTATGAAAGACTTAGATGAGGCCTCCTATGTATTAGGTATCAAGATCTATAGAGATAGATTGAGAAAATTGCTTGGCCTAAGTCAGAGTACATACATCGACAAGGTGCTAAAAAGGTTTAGCATGCAAGATTCTAAAAGAAGATTCTTGCCGATGTCACATGGCATAAGTCTCTCAAGAACTCAATGTCCTTTCATAGAGTATGAGAGACAGTGCATGAGCAAGATCCCTTATGCATCTACGATTGGGTCTATCATGTATGCCATGTTATGTACTCATCCTGATGTCTCGTATGCTTTAAGCATGACGAGCAGATACTAATCAGATCCTGGTGAAAGTCACTAGACAACTGTCAAGAATATTCTTAAGTACTTAAGAAGAACTAAAGACATGTTTTTGATTTATGGAGGTGAGGAAGAGCTCATTGTAAATGGTTACACTGATGCTAGCTTTCAAATCGACAAAGATGACTTTAGGTTGCAATCAGGTTATGTATTTTGCCTTAATGGTGGCACTGTGACTTGGAAGAGTTTAAAGCAAGGGACAATGGCTGATTCTACAATAGAAGCTAAATACATTGTAGCATCAGATGCCGCAAAAGAGACTGTTTGGATTAAGAAGTTCATCATTGAACTTGGAGTTGTTCCTAGCATTGCTGACCCAGTAGAGCTCTATTGTGACAATAATGGAGTCATTGCGCAAGCCAAGGAACCTAGATCTCACCAGAAATCCAAACATATACTCTGACGCTATCATCTCATAAGAGATATTGTTGACAGAAATGATGTTAGGATATGTAGAATACCAACTGACGATAATGTCGCAGATCCACTGACAAAAGCCCTAACGCAGCAAAAGCATGATAGTCATATGAGATTCATAGGTATTAGATATATGGATGATTGACTTTAGTGCAAATGGGAGATTTTTAGTGTATATGCCCTAAAATCAATCATATTAGTGATTGTAATTTTAAATCATATTATTTTAATGGCAATTCCAATTATTATATTTATATATATTATCTACATAATATATTCAATTATGATAATAACCTTAGAATAATTGTATTCTTAAATATCCTTAGTCATATATCATTGTGGATTAGGTTGTTTTGATATGTTAAGACTAGCATGTGTGAAGGCTTATATAGGATATTAAGTTTACACATAAGTACAAGTTAGAGAACTTGTATACTGGACCGACTCATATTAAGAACACTACATGGATCGTTATATGAGTGTCATGAGTGGTTCTTAGTGATCATTATTAATATGGTCCTTTAACTTGAGATCACCAAGGTTCCCTACATGTGAGTTTCATATTTTGATACTATTCTACGTCACTAATGGTTGAGTGAATGCAGGGGTAGATATTGGATATATCACATATCATGCGAAGGGGTTTGTGTGATCAAGATAGGATTTGTCCCTCCTATATAATAGGAGTAACATCTGCGGGCCCCTTGATTAAGTAAAGTTGAGAAAATGCATGGCCATGCTCAGATGAATTGACATGGGATGTCGATTATATTTGTTTCAGTCAGCTTACTTAGGAATCAAGAAACCTTAAGATTGGGCTATACGGGAATGACATGGTCTATGTCTCGTGCTCAATCTAGATGTATAGGACAAAAGGACATAGGTGATGATCACGTGTAAAAGTTTAGTCAAATCACTGACTTTCTCATTACTTAGGTAACAATGATGTGTTGCTAGACACCGATCATTATTTATGATCATTAATATGATCAATGGTCATTGCCAACGTAATGAGAGCCTGTAGGGTCACACACTTAGAGCCTAGTGAATTTGGAATTAATGGACCAAATTGTTTAAGCCTAATATTTAGGAATTCATGTTATAATTATAAGGCCCAATAGTAAGCTTATAATTGTACATGGAATAAAGCCCAAATAGGTTAGGTTTTTCTATGTATCTATTTAAATTGGCTTGTTGGGTAATAATAGTGGATATGATTATCATTATTCACGCACCCTAAAAAGACACAGAAAAATCCTAGCACCTCTCCTTGACGAAAATCCCTGAAAAGGCATAGCTAGCACTATGAGATGAAAGGAGATCAATTCCAACCGGTGTTTGTGTGGACATTCATAGGTGATTCACAGGTTCGTGTGGATACTTCAGAGTCTTCGGCCGAAAGGAAGCTGAAGAGGTGATCAACGACCGAGTTCTAGAGTTATCAACAAAGGTATTGAACGAACCCTTATTCTAATTTAACATTTTTGCATGGATCCGGTGGATGGGATCGGTTTATTCTGCTGCGCTCGTATGGCTCCCGATCTTTACAAAAAATTCTTTTTCAATTGGGGTGGATGGATGTTGATGATGCAATTAGAAAGGATGAACCTCTTAAACCCATAGACACCAGTAGTGCAACTGAAATACCACTTTATGAGCATTGGGAGTGGTCAAATTACCTCAGCATGATGTATATCAAAACTAGATATCTGCTAGCGTTCATGGGTCTATCAGAAAGCATCAGAATGTTTAAAGTTTGCTCAAGGCTATTAATGAACAATTTGAAACTTCAAATAAAGCTTTGGCCAGTACCTTGATGACGAGGCTATCATCAATGAAGCTTATTGGCATAACGATTGTGCGAGAGCATACCATGCAGATGAGGGACATAGCAGCTCAATTAAAAATGCTTGAGGTTGAGATGCCCAAATTCTTCCTTGTGCACTACATCCTAAACTCTCTGCCACCTCAGTATAGACTTTTCAAGATTTCTTACAACACACATAAGGAGAAATGGACAATCAATGAACTTTTGTCAATGTGTGTGCAAGAAGAAGGGAGGCTTATTGCAGAAATAGAAGAAAGCACACATATGGCAACACAAGGAAAGAACAACAAGCAAGCCAACTTAAAAGGAAAAGGAAATGCACCCATTCAAGGCAGTATAAAGAAAGAGTCTAAGTGTTTCTTCTACAAGAAGAAGGGACACATAAATAAGAACTATAACAAGTTTAAGAGCTAGCTTGAAAAGAAAGGTATCTCAATCTTACACTTTTGCTATGAATCTAATATGGTAAATGTTAGTAGTGACACATGGTGGATTGATTCTAGTTGTATAGTCTATATCTCTAATACCTTGCAGGGCTTTCTAAACAAAAGGAAGCCAGTGGGTAGTGAGCAGTACATCTATTCAGGCAACAAAATGGCTCACTAGTTGAAGCTATAGGAACTTTCGAACTAGTTTTAGATATTGGCTTTAGTTTAATATTGGAAAGGACTTTTTATGTACCAAGTTTCTCTAGAAACTTAGTTTCTATTTCGAAACTTTTATCTTTTGGATATTCTTTTTAATTTTCAAATAATATGTTTAATTTATTTTATAAATCTAATCTTGTTGGCAATGGTTTTTGATGGTCTTTTCCGAATTCAATTATAAGACAATATACCTAATGATTCATTACATGTTTCTAGTAGCATAGGTGTTAAGAGATGTGTTACAAATGAAGATTCCTCAATGTTGTTGCATCGTAGACTAGGTCATATCTCAATAGAAAGGGTTAAAAGGTTAGTAAAAGATGGAATACTTAGTATGCTAGATTTTATAGACTTTGAAACTTATATAGACTACATAAAGGGAAAACAAACTAATAAGACTAAGAAGGGTGCCAAGAGGAGTACTATCATTTTAGAAATCATACATACAACCATTTGTAGTCTAGTTTTGGACTCTAGTAGTCCAAAATACTTTATCACCTTTATTGATGATTACTCACAATATATGTTTCCTTATCTGTTAAATAATAAGAATGAGGCACTTGATGCCTTTAAGGTGATTAAGGCAGAAGTAGAGAAACAATGTGATAAACAAATTAAGATAGTGAGATCAAATAGAGGTGGTGAGTATTATGATAGATACACTAAAGATGGATAAGCATTAGGTCCATTTGTTAGATTTCTTCAAAAGTATGGGATTGTTGCCTAATACACCATGCCTGGGTCTCCATACAAAAATAGTGTAGCTGAAAGAAGAAATCAATCACTATTGGACATGGTAAGGAGCATGCTTAGTAGCTTTAAGCTTCTTAAGTCCTTATGGATTGAAGCCTTTAAGATGGCTGTGTATATCCTTAACTGGATTCTAACTAAGGCTATTGAAAAGACACCATTTGAATTATTTAAAGGTTGGAAATTGAGTTTAAGGCATATATGCATTTGAGGATGTCTGTTTGAGGTTAGGGTCTACAATCCACAAGAAAAGAAGCTGGACCCTAGGACTATAAGTGGCTACTTCATTGGGTATGCTAAAAAGTCTGAAGGATACAGACTCTATTATCCATCTCATAGCACTAGGATTGTGGAATCAAGAAATGTAAAATTTCTTGAAAATGAGTTGATCAATGGGAGTGATCAAATTCAGTATTCAAACACTGGGCATGATCATTTTAGTTCTTAAGCTTCCACATCAAGTGATAGATTGGTTGTGATCCATGCCCCTCAGGTACCATTGGATATTAAATAGCCAATCATTGAGGATCCACAACCAGTTGGCCATGACTAAGTTGATCTAGTTATTGAATAATTACTAGAAATTATTGAATAACTAGTTAAGGTACATGCTCCTTAAGAGGATGCTAACCTAACATTAAGAAGATCAACTAAGGAAAGGAGGTCAGCAATTCCTAGTGACTTTGCTGTTTATCTACAAGAATTTGATTACAATATAGGAGTTGAAAATGACCTTGAAACATTTTCACAAGCTATCAACTACAGAAATATGGACTATGGTACAATGCCATGAAGGAAGAAATGGATTCCATGGTGTCTAAGAGAGTCTGTGATCTTGTTGAGCTGCCTGGTGGTTCAAAGGCCATTAGGTGTAAATGGGTCTATAAGATGAAAAAAGAGTCATTAGGTAACATCGAAAGATATAAGGCAAGACTCGTGGCCAAGGGATTCACCTAGAAGGAAGGAATTGATTACACAGAGACACTTTCTCCTGTGTCTAAGAAAGATTCCCTCTGTGTAATAATGGCATTGGTTGCCCAATTTAACCTAGAACTGCATCAAATGGATGTGAAGATTGCATTTCTTAATGGAGATCTAGAGGAAGAGGTATATATGAAACAACTTAAAGGATTCTCCTCTAGTCCTAGTGAGCATTTAGTATGCAGGCCTAAGAAATCCATATATGGATTGAAACAGGCCTCTCACTAATAGTATCTTAAGTTTCATGATGTTATTTCCTCTTTCCGATTTATAGAAAATGTCATGGATTAGTGTATATACCACAAGGTTAGTAGGAGTAAAATCTGTTTCCTTGTGCTATATGTGGATGATATACTGCTTGCAGCCAATGATAATGGTTGCTATATGAGGTGAAACAGTTCTCTCTAAGAATTTTGATATGAAGGATATGAGTGAGGCATCTTATGTAATTGGTATTAAGATCCATAGGGATAGAAATCAATACATTTTATGTCTATCACAAGACTCCTATATCAATAAGGTCTTGGAGAGATTTCGAATGAAGGACTGTTTATCAAGTGTAGCACCTATTGTGAAGGGTGACATGTTCAATTTCAATCAATGCCCGAAACTAGAAAGGGAATAAATGTGAAACATTCCATATGCTTCAGCTGTTGGAAGCCTTATGTATGCTCAAGTTTGTACAAGACCTGACATTGCATTCGTAGTTAGAATGTTAGGGAGATATCAAAGTAATCTAGGAATGGATCATTGGAGAGTTACAAAGAAAGTGATAAGGTATCTTAAAGGTACCAAACACTACATGCTGATGTACAAACAGATTGAGAATCTTGAGGTAATTGGCTACTTAGACTCGGATTTTATCGGATGCATTGATTCATGAAAATCAACATCAGGGTACATTTTTATATTAGTTGGCGAAGCCGTGTCTTAGAGAAGTGCAAAGCAAACCTTAGTTACTACTTTTACTATAAAAGCTGAGTTCATGTCTTGTTTTAAGGCAACTTCACATGGTGTATGGCTGAAGAGCTTTATTTCTAGGTTTAGAGTTATGGATTCAATTTCTAGGCCATTAAGGATTTATTGTGACAACTTAGCTGTAGTTTTTCTAACTAAGAACGACAAAAGTGGAAATCGAAGTAAACACATCGACATCAAGTACTTAGTCATTCGGGAACGTGTCAAGAAAAATAAAGTCACCATTGTACACATTAGCACTGAGTTAATGATAGCAAATCCTTTGACAAAAGGCATGTCACCATCAGTGTTTAAGGATCATGTATTAAGGATGGGACTTGGTACCATATTGAGTCTTTGATGTATATATATATATTTGTAATAAAGCCCTTATTCAATTTAAGTTATTTTTCTCATTTCAGAGTATACATTTATGTTTAGAGAAATACAACATTAAGAGGACCCAGAATAAGTATAAGACTTATTCATTAAGTTATGGTGGGTTTAGAAAGCAAAATGTATTGTGATACATGGGAGATAATACTCACATATAGAGAACTTATCATTATGATCAATACATTGAGTTTTCTCTACTTTTGAATACTTTTGGTTTTTACAAACCAAGTGGGAGAATGTAGTAGTTTTCTTCTTTCTGAACATTGGCAACAAACTAACATTCAAATGAAAATGGTCCACAAAAACTTGAGAGCAGTTTTTCTGCTCAATGGCCACTGGATTCCATGGCATCTTGATGGAAGAAGCTGGCAATGAGGAGTATAAAAACAAAAATTGGGGTCCCCGAGTTCAGTTAATGCTTATTTGTTTTCTGAAACAAAAATACACCATCAAAGAGCAAAGCACCAGAACCTGGAAGTGCCCAAGTGCGAAAATTTAAGAGACTATTTGGTGCAAAAATAGGAAGCCAATGATTACAGAAACTTCAGCATGCAATTCCAATGTGGCAATGGTTGGAGGTAGGCTTCTACACTCTTTGATTTAATTTATGCTTCAACTAGTATTTAAGCATCTAAGTATCCTAGATTTATATTACATATAGGGGTAACTTGATTGGGTTCAGTAGGATTTAGGATCATGAGGCAGTTGGGCCTCAAAAGTGGACTGACCAGTCGAGGAGAATTCGTCAACTGACAGCCTATGATTGGTCGACCAATTATGCTTTTGCTAGAATAAATGGATTCCATCCTTATTTTGCATTCTTGCGATCTTATTATGAGTCGAAGTTTTTTTAACGGCAGAAACTTCGACAGAAGAAGGTCTCGTTTGCATATCAGAACTATAATTCAAACTCAAGATAATCTGCCAATCAAAAGTTTTAGATTAACTTTACAATCAGAAGTTTTTTTGATTAATTATTGATGACATGGTCTCATATGCATCTTAAATATGAGGTACACGTTTACGATGGCTTTGATCTGGCAGTCAATGAAATTGACAGTGTAGAATAGTTCAGGACTAATATATGCACTTACTCAATTGTGTGGGAGTTGGTACTTTGATACATTTTATAAGCTTTAGATTCACTTTGCGCCATACCTGGCCTAGATTGGTGATAATATGCGCTATATCACAGAAAAGAAAAAGGATAGAAATGTGAATGAAATAATGAGTAAAATGAATGAAAAAGGAAAGAATCATCGGATGTTTCCTCTTTTCAGTACATTAATGTCTGAGATTGGTTGCTCAAAAGTCAAAAGTAGATATCGCAGTATCAAAAAGATATTTGCGTGACGGGATGCTATCTCAAAGTAGTTGGACATTGTGCCTGCCGATGACATGCTTCATCTCTCATAACCCCTCTATTTGGTACTTGGATGTATCTTTGTGAAGTTGAACATTTGAGCATCAAAAAGCACTTACATGATTACCTGGTAGAGTAAATGATGAGAATTAGAGTAAAAATATCGGAGGATAAAACTTTATGTAGATCGGAAATGTGTTCCAGTACGCATGAAATGCAGTTCTACAAAATTATTGGAAGTGTGCATGCGTGTCTATTAATTAATCCTATGTTTAAATATGTAAGTTTGTATGGTTGATTATATGGATTGTAGGACTTAAGGATTTTCACCTATGGTTGGGAAGAGACTTCGTTCACTGAACTGTAATTATTTACTCCCAATTTAACAATTTTAGATGCTAATTGATCAGGACTTTTAGGTAAATCGACTTCTTATTAACATGCTGTAACATCCCCAAATAGCCTTAACCAGTATATGTTATATTTTTTAGAAATATTAATTTGGACAGAGGTGTACAAAAGTTGAAATAGATTGTTATAAATAAATAATATATGAAATTATATAGTGAAATATATATAGATATATATTGATCCTAACGAATAAACATCTACGATTATTTCAAATTATCTTGTAAAATAACTTTCTAGGCTGAAACTTAGCATGCAAGTTTAGTTTTGACTGAGGGGCCAGTATCTTTCGCGTGCAAGTTTCCTCTCGCATGTCCTTATCCCATACTGCTACTGTACAAGATATTTTGTCTCCCTTGCTATACGATTCCAAGTCTACTACAAATCTTCTTCCTTTCCATTTTAAGGTCTCTCATTCTTACGGTCTCTTCAAAAGAGACGAGCTCTCCTATTCCCTACCTTAGTTACACGTTCCCTCTTCATGACTATTCCGTTCTCTGTTTCTCACCTTTCTTCATTTAACTTTGATAAACCCAGGACCACCCTTTTTCACACCGAGGACTTTTTCTAGAGCTACTGGTTAATAAGCATCTACACCCGCCGACCAACAACGGTGGTCACAGCGGCCAAACTTCGGCTATCTATCGCCAGGCCTGGTTTGGCTCAAGAGTGGTTGGAGTTTCAACTGGGTTGTGCCAAAGCACAGAGCCAATCACTTCAATCCTCTAATCAGCTACTTTTGCGGAGTTTCAGTTACTGAAGCTGGCTTTTTGCTGGCTGACAGCATGCACCGGTCGTTGGCGCTAAGTCTTGACTACTAAGGTTGGAGGGCCGCTGTCGGTTGGCGTTTTGCTTGAAGCAAAATTTTTGGCTGATGCGTAGGGGTTTCTAAGTTAAGGTAATACTGTAGTTAAATAGGAAAAAAATGAAAAGAAAAAGAAATTATTGAAGCAAATAAAAGAACAAAACAATCTACGGTGTTTGTGAGAGAATGACTGCGTATCAAGGAGTAAAGTGTATTGTGGGCTATGGAGTTAAATGTGCCTTTTTGATATTTGATGTTCTATGTAGAGCCTAAGCAATAAGTTTGGATTTCTTTGAGTTAAAGTTTAACATGCTTTAGCTGTAACTTAGAAATATATAGATTTAGAATTAGAATTTAGTAAAGTTTCTAGTGTGTGCGTATTTAGTTGATAGATAATGTAAACATGTCGATACCGTTAGTTTGCTGGAAATACATTAAAAAAAGATTTAAATTTGGATTGAGAAATATGAACTTAAAATGAAAATTGGAAAACATAGATTATCTATACATGGTGTGGGTATATTAGGCAATGAAAATATATGAAATCATATTGAAGAGGAAACACATGCTTGCGCATTGTGGATTAAATTTGAAAAATTGTATGCCAAGAAGATCAGGAATAATAAAATATTCTTGATAAAGCAAATGTTGAGTATAAAGTATTAGAATGACATTTTGGTGATCACTAGAATAAGTATCAATGGATTCTTAATTAGCTTTCTACTAAAAATATCATATTTGAAGATAAAATTTAGGGTTTGATGCTTCTTGGTTCTCTACTAGACTCATGGGAAACATTTAGAATGTATGTATTCAATTTTACCCTAGATGGCATGATAACAATTAAAATTGCTAAAAATGACATCTTGAATGAAGAGTTGAGAAAGAAATCACAAGGTTCTTCTTCATAGCCAAATATTATAGTTGCTAACTCTTGAGGGAGAAATAAAAATTAGGGTGCAAGGAATAGAGATCAGAGTAGAAGCAAATATAGAAAAAGATTTGAAAATATTGAGTATTATTATTGTAGCAAAAAGGGACGTATCAAGAAATATTCTTGGAAGTTGAAAAAGGATAAAAAAAAACAAAAATCATACAAAAAAAGGGAAAGATAAAGAAGATAAAAGTGATGAAGGCAGGGCTAATACAACTATTTATCAATTTCTTTTGGTTCATGAAGAAGATGTCATCAACTTGATGGAGAATGAAACTATTTAAGTATGATAGTGGTGCTTCCACCCATATTACAAGTAGAAGGGACATTTTTTCATTTTATACTCTTGATAATTTTGGAGATGTAAGATTGGCTCATGAGAGTGTAGTATAGTGTGTTGGTATTAGAAATGTCATTCTAAAAACATCCAATGGAGCTAGATTAATCCTCAAGAATTCTATGCTTATGGCTAAAGGCTCAAGGTATTCTATACTTTTATTGACTCAAGAAAAAATTGTCAAATACGTTGTTAATTTTATAGAGTTAAATGATTATATTTAGTTATGGCATAAGAGATTATATCATATGAGTGAAAAAGGGATTACTATCTTGGCTAAAAATGATGCATTATATGAAGTGCAGAGTTTACATTTACAAAAGTGTGATAATTGTTTAGATGAAAAATAAAACATAATAGCATTTAAGAGTCATCCTGTAACTCCCTTACTTATCAACGCCTTATTCCTTATTTACTAGATGATTATACGTACTCATTCGCCATCTACCTCAAACTAATACGGAATATCTCAAATTTCTGTACTTTATACACATGAGCAAAAGTCATATAACTATACAAAAAGAGTTCAATTTACAAAATATTCATCCATCACTTACAAAATTACCAACTATACAATCACTTTTGATATACAACTTCAAAACATTATTGTCCCTTATCATGAGAGCCTTTGGAAGCATCACCTGGAATGGTTAGTAACAAAACAGAAAAACATGAGAAACAAAGTTTCCCAGTAGCTAGCTATTGCCATAAAAACATATCAAGTCATTTCAGATCCTTAAGCAAATAAATCATACGTTTCGAAATCAATTACTCATTTGTCATCAAATTCAACATCATACCATTGTAAGAAATATGCATTGCACACAGCAATCATCAAGCCCATTCAAGGACTTATCTCAATTAATATCTAGATGGCCATCACAGATAATCGTACCTAAGCCTCATATACAGCATCACGCTGTCTTCCCGAGGTACTCTAAAGGCCATAGGCCATAGGCCTCATATACAGCATCACGCTATCTTCTCGGGGAACTCTAAAGGCCATAGGTACCACACACAGCAATTGTATTATCATCCCGGGGAACACTCAGGTCATAGGCCTTACACACACAATATTTAACTGTCTTCCCGGGGTACGCATACAGCTATTTCATACACATTCCATATAATGGCAAAGTATACCGAAAATCATGTAATAGAAAACAAAGCTTAAGGATAAAGCTAGCTACCTTTTAAAAGCTTCCAATGTGATGTTTCCTTTGCCCTCCCTTACAACTTCCTTACAATTTCCCCTTGCCTTTCCAACTTGTCACTTTTTAGTCTACATAAATACACATCATACTTCTTATTAGAACATCATCACTTTCCTTAAATCTCATGTATTCTTTACTTCCTCCACTTAAATAAATGCATACTTAGATGCTCTATATCTTGTTTTCAAGCCTTGAAATGACACATATAAACATTAGAAAAGGATCCAAAGGCAAAACCATGCAAAACGTGAAGAAACCAAGCCAAAAAGTTCACTTAACAAAGAACACGGGGGTCCCATACCTCGTGTTTGGGGCCGTGTTCCTTACTGGTTCACTTCAGGGCTACTCGACAAAGAACACGGGGGTTAACACGGGCTGTGTTCTACCCCGTGTACCTTACTGCCCTTCAGTCCTGAGGTAAACACGGGGAGTGTTGCACCCCGTGTAGCACACTGATCAGCTTCGACGAAGAACACGGGGTACAACACGGGCTGTGTTCTACCCCGTGTACCTTGCTGATCCTCCGAAAACACTTTAAACACTAAAACTCCTTCCTTCCTTCTTTTCCATATTATGGTTTTAGCTTCTCAAAAGGGAAAATGCACACAAACACCTTCACAACTCAAAGTTTCATCTTCCATAAGCTTCATAAATTCATAGAAACTAATTTAACTTCATCAATTTAGCCAAGTTCTAAACATATCATGCCAACACTACACATGCACCATTATGCCTCTAAAACCCAAATGTGTACATCATGTTTCTTGTTGTTTTTACACCAAACCCAAGCCATAAATCATTATAACAACATCTAAAACACCATTAAACATATTCAAATCATCCTAAACTCCATGTTCAATCACCCTTGACCACACTAACCTCAAGATTTCAAGAAACTAAGAAGAGCACAATAAAGAGCTTTTAGAGAAGAACAATTTTACCTCTTGCTACAACTTGAAAATCCTTACTTAGAGCTCTTCAAACTTGATCAAACTTAAGCTTCTCTTCAATCTAAACACACCAATGGATAGAGCTTGATGAGAAGAGCAACTTTCCCTTCTACCCTCAAGCCTAAATCTCACTATTTTTGGGTGAAAAACTCAAAAGAAACTTTCTCTCTCTTTCTCTCTCTCTCCTGCACGTTTTGGAGCTTTCATGGAGGTGCTGTAGCTTTTGGAGAAATGGAGAAGAAAGAAGACTTTTCATGAAGCTTCTAGGGACATTTTGGTCCTTTTTGAGATTCTCAAGGGTATTTTAGTCCTTTTTCACCGAAAGTAAGGCTATTCTTGCCATTATTTTTCTAATAATGACACTTGTCATAAATCCATTGGTCACACTAATAAAAATCACATATTGCACCCTAAACTCTTAGTTATTTATATTAAATCCCAAATCCTTAATTATTTACACTTTAACCACACCCGATTCTACACTTTTACAATTTAATCCATAAGGTTTCTGTCTGTTTAAAATTCCTTACACTGTCAGACTTAGACCACTTCCCCTTTTAGGGTTTTCTAACCTCCTCTGATCATTTATACTACTTATGAAAATAAATTCTTTTCCCTATTATCCTTTTTCCTTCAAAAATTTCGTTTACCCTTACACTTAATTCCTTTCAACTTGAGATTCACCCACTAAGCTAAATCAAATGTACTCTTCGTTTCTACAACCTCAGAAAATAAAGATTCAAATAATAGAATTGAAAATTCGGGACATTACACATCCACCTTCCAAAAAATTAGAGATACTTGAATTAGTACATTTTGATATGTGTGGTCCTATAAGTATAAGGACACTTAGCAGTTCTCTTTATTTTGTTACATTCATTAACGATCACTTAAGAAAAATATAAGTATACATTTTGAAAACAAAAGACCAAATGTTTGGGTTATTTGAATAATTTCATGCTTTAGTTGAAAGAGAAATAGGGAAAAAGTTAAAATGCATATGCACTAACAATGGAGGTGAATATTCAAGACTTTTTTATACTTATTGCAAAGAACAAGTATTAGACATTAGAAAATACCACTAAAGACTCCTCAGTCAAATGGTTTAGCTAAAAGAATGAATAGAACATTAGGTGAGAAAGTAAAAAGTTTGCTTTCACATGCTAGATTGCTAAAAACTTTTCAGGTTGAAGTTTGAATACAACTGTGCATATTTTGAATTTCTCTCCATATGTTCCTTTTTAGTTTAAAGTGCTAAAAAAAGGTTTGTTCAGGTAAGAATGTTTTATAAGTTTTTGGATATAAAGCATTTGTAAATATTCCTAAGGATAAGAGATCTAAGCTTGATATGAAGACAAAGCAATGCATATTTCTAGTTTATTATGAAGATGAATTTAGCTACAAATTCTATAATCCTACTAGAAAGAAGTTAATCAAAAGTAGAGATGCTGTGTTTGTAGAAGATCAAACATTAAAAGACATAGTAAGGAAGAAGTGGTGTTGTCTCAACACATTGAACCATCACCTAACTAGGATATAACTCATTTAAGAGAAAAGTAGGATAGAATTGAATCATAGAACTTTGAGAATGATGTAGATGACTTTAGACAAAATGTATATGATGAACAACTAACACTACAGGCTCTATTTATTGCATTTAGAAGATCTACTAGAATCAAACAACCTTCTACAAGGTGTATTGAAGATGAATTCATTCTTTTAATTGATAGAGAAGAACCAAAATGTTATAATAAGGTTATGGAAGATGAACATAAAAGTGAGTGGATTGAAGCTATGCAAGAAGAAATGAAATATTGGCAAGAAAATCATGCCTATAAGTTAGTAAAATTACTGAAAGGTATAAAAGTTTTGAAGAACAAGTGGGTGTATAAAATTAAAAATGAAGAAAACAACTCTATGCCTTAATATAAAGCTAGATTGATTATGAAGGGATTCAGTCAAAGAAAATGAATTAATTTTAATGAAAAATTTTCTTTTATTATGAAAATGTCTTCTATTCATATAGTGCTTAGATTAACAACTAGTCTTGATTTGGAAATTAAGCAAATGTATATGAAGATGGTTTTTCTTCATGATGATTTACAAAAAGAGATTTACATGGAGTAATTAAAGGATTTTGAAGTGAAAGGAAAAGAAAACTATGTGCAAATTGAGGAAGTGTCTTTATAGGTTAAAGTAGGTTCTTATATAGTGCTGCAAGAAGTTTAAGTCAATTATAGGGGAGCAAGATTTCCAGAAGATAACTTTTGATTACTGTGTATTTGTTCAAAAATTATTTGATGATGATTTTATTATTCATTATAAAAGAAGTACATAAAAAAGATACTTCAAAGGTTTGATCTAGAAAATGCCAAAGTTGTTTCAAGTCCTCTTGCTACTCACTTTAAATTGAGTATCAAGTAATGTCTAACTACAAATAAAAAATAGCAAGATATGGAAAGATTTCCTTATGTCTCACTAGTTAGAAGTTTTATATATTATGTTATATACTAGACCTAACATTGCTCATACTATTGGTATAGTAAGTTGTTTTCTTTCAAATGCCAATAAAGAGCATTGGAATGTTTTAAAATGGATTATAAAATATTTTTGAGATACAACTAATTTGAATTTGTATTTTGGAGATAAAAAATCCTTACTAATTAGTTTTCACTAATGTAGACTTACCTAAAGATATTAATTCTTGTAAGTTTACTTCTAGTTATTTGATCAAATTTACAGGGGAGGCTAAGACATGGCAATCCATATTGCAAAAATGTATTGCTCTTTCAACAACAAAGGCAAAATTTAATACAACAACTAAAGTGTGTAAAGAGTTGCTATGAATGAAAAAGTTTCTTCAAGAACTTGGATTTATGGAAGATTGTTGTATCGTGTTTTATGACAATCAAGGTGCAATACACTTTGGTAAAAAAATTGCTTTCCATGCAAGGTCTAAACATATTAATATTCATTAACATTAGATACATGATGTTTTGAGTGATAAGTTGCTAAAACTTAAGAAAGTTCATATAGATGATAATGGTGCTGATATGTTAACAAAACCTTTATTAAGGAAAACGCTTGAAGCATGTTATTCAATAGCTAGAATGGCAGTGTTTCCCACTTAGTTGGAAGGAAGAGATTTGTTTGTGGCAAGTTCCTCTTAAATGGATCCATAGATTCTTTATATTTATTATTTTGTATAAAGGAAAAAAATAAAAAATTAAGAAAAAGGTGATACGTGAGGAAAAATTAAAATAAACCCTATTTGGGCTTTAGAAGCCAAATTTGAGCTTTATACAGAATTATATATATATATATATATATATATATATATATATATATATATATATATATATATATATATATATAGGATTTTGTATACGTGTAGGTGGAATTGAAGGAAAAAGTTACAAAACTACCTGGGGTTGCATGCATGATAAAAGGTTAGCTTTGTGAAGACACGGAAGCTAACTTTGTTTCCAGGATAGCACAGAAAGAGAATACAAAGGTGCACCTTTTTACTAAATTGTATTAGAAGATTTATCATCATATTTACTCATATTCATATTAAATTTGGGTATGTTGTTGCTGGTAATTTGAGCAATATTATACATATTTTTCTATAGATTTTCTTCTTCTCTACTAGCTAATCTTACATAATACTTGGTGTTAATTATTGTATTAATTTTATTAAGAATTCTACCTATTTTTGGTGAAGAGTTTTTGCACTAGTTGTTCTTTAGAATTTCTAGGAAGACATTATATCTATTATTTTATTAGTAAATTTTTTACTAGATTAAGTCTTGTGATTTTTACTCTCACATTGAGAGGTTTTCCACATTAAAAATTAATAGTCTCCTGAATTATTTTTCTCACAATATTTTTAGGTGATATATTTTATTATACGTGTGGAAAAATTTGACCTAAATGAATAATTTAATTTTTCACTGCATGTTACTCTGATCCAGATAACTTTTCCCAACACTTGGGAGTTAAATAAAATAATTACATTTCTGACTTGACAGGAGTGAGGATGGAAAATTCTCTGCATCATCTTGGTTACCGAAAGCAGTTTGGACTACGATCCGGAAAAGTCAAAACTATGAGAGAAACTTCTATCTTGACTAAGTGCATGCAATTTTTATTCGTTATATTTATATATATTGGCATGTTTGGAATTATACTCTTACTTTGTCTAAATTGTATGAAATCACATATCGTAATTTATTAATGTTACAGTGTTTCAATATGGCTTGACTCAGTAGATTGAAGAAAGTACAAAGGCAGATGAAATCTGTCGTTATATAAGAAAATGAGTACTAGAAAATTATATTTTTGAGGTAGAATTATTAATAAAACTTGTTAAAAATCTAGAAAATAACTAATGAAGAACATCGAAAAAAGTAATGAGAAATTTTATATCAGAAAATCAGTACAGACACAGAACAACTTTGGAAAAAGAGTTATTAAAGCATTGTTGGGGGGGGGGGGAAGAAAGACTTGAGAAAACGGTTCGGAGGCTCAATAGTACCGAACAACGATACAAAATTGGGGTTGAAAAGGTAAAATATATTAAAAGAAATTTAAAAATACAAAGAAACATTTCGTAATGTATATATGTGAAGAAGATTAAGAGTATACTAAAAAAGGAGTTACACCTAAAATATAAGAAAAGTAATAGGGTTATAATGAAGAAGTGATAATTATCTTATATTTAGTGGTGATAATATACATGAAACGTATATTATATTGACACTGGATAATAGTAGTATGTACTAGGTGCCCAAATGCAATAGCTTTTACTTGTACTAAGTGGTCTTGATATTTTTTGGTGGACAATTGAGATTGTGAAAACAGTTGTTTGTGGTCTATGGTTATTCATTTGATAAGAAGTATTATTTTTGAAATATGAAACATGATTTATAATTTTATGTTATGATCTTGTGTATTGATGATGATAAATTATTTCACTATTAAAAAAATTGATTTGTTATGAAAAGTTCTAGCAAGACAAGTAGATTATAAGAGGGGAAAAATGCCCAATGAATCAAGAATGTTTGAAATGAAAATATGGTCATGTAATATGCACATTCTTCATTTACATTCATTGAGCATGGAAAGCAAATCTTGTGTAGCAGGATTTTGAGCTAAAAATATCTTAGTCATTAATTAAATTGATTTGTAATGTAAGAGAAAAAGGTCCGGCACCATATAAGGAGGGCGGATTATAGATGTAAGGAGAAAAAGAGTTGGAGGAGAGATGATTACAAATGGATGATGTATAAAGAGGAGTAACACTGCATACACATCATGCCATACATCTACATCATATACTCACATAATGCTTGGATGGTCAGGTACTATTTTGTACAGTTCTACAAATTCTATGATAAATATTTGTCTAGTTGAGTGAATAAAGGGACTGGACATATTCATTTTGGAATGATAAAGATATAACATATGGTTGCTAGTTGTTGGTTGATACCATACGATGGTTAATAGGTTGTACAAACCTTCGTAGTGTCATAATTGTTCCTCCTCTCCTAGTCACATTGTTCACAATCTTCACTATGAGAGCAGCCATCAAATTGCCCACAGCAAAGCCAAGTGAGAGAAGAGCAACAGCAATGCTAGACATTCTGTTTGGAAACTGAGAGTAATAGAACTCCAATTGCCCAATTGCATTGAAACCCTCGGCCAAACCAGTCAGGCAGTGTTGGGGCACCAACCACAAGGCAGACATGCTCACTACCCCATTTGGATTGTCCATTAACCCTTCTCTGATTGCAGTAGTTCTTCTTCTACTCTCCACATGTGCTGCTACTGCTTTGGCTATACAACAAATTGCTATCCCAATTCCCATTCTTAGTTTCAGAGTAGTTTTTCTTTGGGTAAACTTGGCCAGTATGGGAACTAAAAGACGTTATAATGTGTGAGATTCTAAATATATGAATATATGTGTATTAAATCTGTATGTGACCTCATTAAGTCGGTGGTTGGACTTGCCACTCACTTTTACAATTGCGAGAGTAATCACTCCATCTTTATTATCATGGATGCTGGAATCAAGCTAACGGTGTTGGTCACAGGGCTGAAGAATCTCATGGGCGCAGCTAGGAACTTTATTACCTAGTTGGTCATTCGTTTTCCTTTTGCTAGAAAGGTAAAATATTTAAAGTCTTAGACATTCAATGCTCTACTTGTGGGTGGATAAAGTTAATATATAATAAAAATGTGATGTTTTAGTCCTTCGGGAGTAAGATAGTCAAACTTGATTAATAGTAAGCATCGGATCCTTTAAAAAAAGAGATAAAGATTCCACAAAAGAAGTTATTGTCCCTATTTAATTTTAAAGGAGCAAACGAAAAAGAAGGAAAAAGGACAAAAATATAGGACTTGCATTCTCGGCTAATTAAGGACATTGGGCTGGGATCTAACACATGTATGAATAATAGGTAAATGATTTGGATTGTACATTTTTCCCTTGTTTTGGCATAATAAAAAATAAAATTTTATTTTATTTTCATATGAATTTTTGTAAATGGTGTTTAGCTTAAGTAAAATTAAAAATGGATTTCATTTCATTTTGTTTTATTTACAATTTTCATTATAATTACATTTTGTATCATTATGAAATCCATTCTGCCTAAAAATATTATACAAAAAATTTATCTTCTCTCTAATATTATATTTATCATAAGATAATCAAAATTTACTTTTTAATTAAATTTCATATATTTTTAATATATTTTAAATAATTATTTATAAATGAATTGAAATTATCATTTTTAATAAATTTGTCAAATAATAAAATCTACTTGTAAATGAATTACAAATGAATTGAAATCATTTCTATTAAAATGAAATGAAATTAATTCTAGAAAAGTTACATGCCCAATGAACCGTTTAGTGAACTTGATTATTCAATCCGAACGATCCCAAAAGATATTTATAAATTGAAAGTCTATGTTTTGAATTTCCAAAACCCGTATAAAACTATTTAATTTTGAAGCCCATGTTTATTTCAAAGGAGCGTGCAATTTATTTTACATATTTCCTTACTTGTACTTTTGATTTTAATTTAAAGAAATATCTTTTTTTTTAAAAAAAGTCAGCTGCTCTAGGATTTTTAGATTACCCATCGAATGATTTGAGCTAGTCACAATTTAATAAAATTAGGACTTAACAACCCACTTCTACTTTTCTCTCTTTTCCTTTCTTTTCTTATCCGTCTCCATCTCATTTTTTCCTTTTTTTTTCCTTTCTCCCATTGTATTCACTAACTTACTAGCCATTCATTCCTCTTCTACTTTCCATCCTAGGTCTTCTCTCTCTCTCTCTCTCTTCATTTCTAAAATTACTGATATTTAATAATTATATTAAAATTTTGATGATAATATATTTAGATAATTATGAAAGTTGATATAGTTATTAATTTTAGCAAAAATATGATAAATTTACTTCATGCAGAAATGACGAAAATAAAATGAGAATGATTTGATTATTCTTCTTTAAATGTTATTTTTAATACAAATATATTTAATTTTTTTACTATAAAAAATTTGCTAGTTCATATCTTAATAATATTTTAATAATAAGATTAATACTGTGCAGTATAACCATAAAAATAAAATTTATATATATTGATATTTTTAATAAAAGAAAATAATTTATATTTATACAATTAAAAAGATAAGGTATTTTCTTTTATGTTATTCAAATAATTATAGAATCTATTTTTTTAGAAATATATTTTCCATGAAATTTCGCTTCCGCGTAAGAACAATCGGACCCACGTTAGTTAGTTATTCTGATTTTTCTTTTATAGAGCTATCATTGATTTGGAAATATTTTCAATCACATTTTAGCACTGAGTCTCAATATGACTTTCAATTATATTTTTATAAATAAGTTACTTTGATATTATAGTTGAGAATGGTTCTCAAATTTAAAAATTAATTTGTCCATTTGTAAAAATGCAAATAAAAGTATCATTAAATTCACAATACCTAATATAGAAGTAATCCTAATAATATCTAATAATAATCTTTATATATATAGAAGTAATCCTTCATAACAAGGGTAATCTATTATAATCCTTGCATATATGGAAGTAATCCTTCATGATTGGGGTAATTTGTTGTATCTTTGACCTAATGAATTTAGGAGAGATTATAGGAGATATTTTGGCCTAACTTTAGGCATTTTGGCTCTTAAGGCTATTCCAAATATTGTATATGTATGTAACCATTTCATATTAATGGAGATCATCTTTTGATCCTCACTTAAACTTATTATGGTATCAAAACTATCCAGGTTCTGTTGATACCTTGTGTGTTGATATTCTTTACTATGACAAGAGCCATACATGAGATAGTGAAGAGCATTTCTTCACCATATCATCTAAACTCAAATGACAACCTAGGGAATGTGATCACCTAAGTACAATTGCAAGGTGAGAATTATGAAGAATAGGCTAGAACCATGTGGATGTCTCTATGTGCTAATGCTATAAAAACCTCCAATGAAGGCACTACTACACTAGTAACAAATTTAGAAAAGAGTGGGCTGACAGGTTTGAGCAATGAATAATGGCAAACATTGGTCGAGATGTTGAACAATCATAAAGAAAATGTGAATGAAAGAATGACAAGTAAAATGACTATGTGGATTATTGATACAGGTGCATCTAACCACATGAATGACAATTTAGAATAGTTGCATGGATTGAGAGATGCACAAGGATGCCTTGTATGGTTACCAATTGGACACCAAGCAATAGCTACCAAAGAAGGAACTACAGATCTTGATGGAGGATTGACACTTGAAAATGTTCTTTATGTGCCTAAATTGAATTATAGTATAATATATGTATTGTAGTTGATAGATGAGGCAAATTGCATTGTCCAATTCACTAACTCTCTGTGTTATGTAGGACCACACTTCAAAGATGCTAATTGGTGCAAGTGAACAAAGGGATAGGCTCTATATTTTTAGAGGGATTCGAAATGAGGAAATTTTCAAAGTGAATATAGTATCTCAATTTGATCTTTCGCACAAACACATGGGACATCCTTCCTTGAAGATTACTTAGTTAGTCTCTAATGTCAATGGCAAGCATAGTGAATTCAAGAATAAAGCTTGTGATGTATGTTAGTGAGCAAAACAAACTAAGGATATTTTTTCTTTGAATAACCATATAACCACTACTATTTTTGAATTAATTCATTGTAATTTTTGGGGACCTTATCAAATTCCATCTTCGTGTGGTACTTCATATTTTTTAACTATAATGGATGATTTTTCTCATACTGTATGGATTTCTTTGTTGATTGAGAAAAAGGAAGTTTCAGTTGCCTTGCAAAATTTTTATTGCCATAGTAGAAAGAGAGTATGGTGAACAAGTTAAGATTGTTTGTAATGATAATGGAACTGAATTTACATGTTTATCAACTTATTTTCTTGAATATGGAATAGTGTTTCAAACATCTTGCATAGGCAAACCTCAACAAAATAGGAAAGTTGAAAGAAAATAACAACACATTCTAAATGTAGGATGAACTCTGAGATTTCAAGGGAATCTTCCTATTTCCTTTTAGGGTGAAAGTATATTAACAACTGAGTATTTGATCAATTGCACACTAACATCTGTTTTGAATGGGAAAACCCCATATGAAGTCTTACATTGACAAACACCATCATATGATCACTTAATGGTGATTGGTTCCTTATGTTATGCACAAAATCAAGGTAGGAAAGGGGATAAATTTGCTAGTAAAAGTAGGAAAGTTATGCTTGTTAGGTATCCTTATGGGAAGAAAGGTTGGAAATTATTTGATTTGGAAACCAAAAATTACTGTGTCCTGATATGTTAATTTGTTTGAGATAGAGTTTCTTTTTGGTTAATATATTATAGAATCCATAGATTTGGCTATTCTAAATAGAACTGCAGTAGAAATTATTTATGAATACTAATAATGTTTTGGATGGATAGATTTCCTAATCTATAGATATCCCTATGGACTAAGGAGTTGAATTGAATATTGATGTGATGGGGCAAAGATACTACACATGCACTAGAAGATGGAACATCAAGCATAGTATAAAATCAAGGCAGTAGCAGAGCCTAAGTTGAGAATTTGCAACTTGAGTGAGGCCATCATACGAAGCTTCCTTCTATCAAGTTGCATGACTATGTCACCAATACAATTCAAATATTAAGCCCATCTGACCGTTCACTAGCTCCATACCGTGCTTCAAGTGCTTCTTATCCTATAGCACATTATACGAATTATGACAAGTTTACTTTGAGACATCATAGGTTTCTTGCTACCATCACTACTGAACAAGAACCTACTTTTTTTTTCAAAAGTAATGAATGATGCTCGATGGAGGATATTTATGCAAGAGAAGATAAAAGGCCTTTGAAAATAACAAAATGTGGACCATGAGTCCTTTGCTGCTGGAAAGAAAGCCCTTGGATGCAAGTGAGTGTATGAGATCAATTATTAGTCTGATGGCACTATGGGATGATACAAAGCAAGATTCATCATTTTGGGAATCATCAAGTTGAAGGGAGTGACTACACAGAGACTTTTGCCCTAGTGGCAAAAGTGGTAACAATCAGTCTTGTTATAGGTGTTGTTGTGGCCAAGAATTAGGAACTTCACCAAATGGATGTGCATAATGCATTTCTTCATGGTGATCTACAGGAAGAAGTATCCATGAGATTACCTCTAAGATTTTGTACATCTCAACTAGGCATGGTATGTCGACTTCATAATTCTCTTTATGGTTTGAAACAAGCCCTTCATTGCTAGTTTGCTAAATTGTCTTCTACAATAAAGGGTTATAGGTTTTCTCAATCCTATTCTAATTATTCACTATTCATCTTTGCTGATAAAGGAGTGCAACTTATTGTGCTAGTATATGTAGATGATTTGATTATCTGTGGAAATAATACTATAGTTATTCGAAAGTTTAAAGCTTACCTAAGTGAGTGTTTTCATATGAAAGACTTGGGCATGTTAAAGTATTTTCTAGGGGTGAAAATGTTGAGATCTCCCACTAGTATATATCTCTACTAAAGCAAATATGTATTGGATACATTGGTGAAGCTAGCCTACTTGGGGCAAAACTCATGTCCACCCCATTAGAATAGAACCATCATCTAGGCTTGGCCAAAGGATGTATTCTAGACAATCCTGATCATTATAAATGACTTGTTGGACACCTTATTTGTCTTTGTTTAACAAGACCTACGTTGACTTATTGTGTTCACACACTTTCTCAATTCATGCAACAATCGAGAGAAGAGATTAGGATACTGCTATCTAGGTCACCAAATATTTGAAGGTAACCCAGGGCAATGTATCCTTTTATGTTTCACATGTAACTTGCAGCTCTATGGATGGTATGACTTCAACTGGGCAAGCTACTCTTTGACTCAATAATCTCTTAGTGGATGGTTTGTTTTCTTAGGCCATTCTCCTATTTCATGGAAAACCAAGAAATAATACATAGTATCTCATTCTTCTAGCGAAGCAGAATATTGTTCTATGGTCAACACCATTTGTGAACTCAAGTGGCTTAAAAGTATTTTATCCAATCCTAGTATCAAACACTCTTAACCCATGCACCTCAATTATGATAGTCAAGTAGCATTACAGATCGTCAAGAATCCTATTTTCCATGAATGCACTAAACACATTGAAGTGGATCGTCTTTTTGTTTGCAATGAGATTATCCAAGGCAATATTCTGCCTGCCTATGTTTCCACTCACACTCAACTTTTAGACATTTTCACCAAATCCTTGGGCTATGCACAGTTTCAATTTCATTCCTTACTTGGCAAGTTAGGCATTCAGAATCTCCATGCACCAACTTTAGGGAGGTAATATGGAAGTAATCCTAATAATATCTAATAATAATAATCCTTGTATATACGAAAGTAATCCTTCATAATCAAGGTAGTCTATTATAATCCTTGTATATATGGAAATAATTTTTCATAATTGGGGTAATTTGTTGTATCTTTGATCTAATCAATTTAAGAGAGATTATAGGAGATATTTTAGCTTAACTTTAGGTATTTTAGTTCTCAAGGCCATTCCAAATATTGTATATATATGTAACCATCTCAGATTAACGGAGATTGACTTTTGATCCTCACTCAAACTTGTTAATATCACTATGAGATTAAAAATATTTCCCACTTCCGTTAGGTTAAGGGAAGAAAGACAAAAATTCTTATGCCTACCTAAATGCGAAATCCTCATTTTCATTAAAAAAAAAGGCCTAATTTTTACAATTCTTTTTTTTTTTAAGGAGATATAACCTGTGTTGGCCAGGATGTTAGCCACTAAGGCATTTTAGGACAAATCTAAGACTAAATCACATAAACTTCTTATGAAATTTTAAATTATGTTTTTTTTTTTACCAATGACGAAAAGGAGATTTAAAACTTCAAACACGTTGCATGTTATATTACCGAAATTCCCTACCACCAATTATGCAATTTTCCCTTGACACATACATATCTGACCTTAATAACTGATAAGTGTCATAAATTCGTAGTGCCGATCTTTGCAAATTTCCTTGCCGGCTATCATTTTGGAGCTTCTTTGAAAGAATAATTTGAATTTCTTTGTAATATATATATATTATTTTCTCACAATATCTATATGAATTAAAAAAAGTGATGTTACATATTCATAAATTATATTATAAGTAAACCTTGCATTATGGTTTACAGTTTAGTATATTAAAATATTTTACAACAAAACGTAACATATAAAATAAAGAAATTTTAATTTAAAAACATTAATTCTGCCTCAATGGAATTGAAAAGTCAAGGTAAATTCTCTTTTTAATTCTAGTATACGAATGAGAAAAGATATTGATGAGAATTAAACCAAAAAACTAAGAACTCTTTGACGTGAAAATGACGGGACCACAAACAGGAAGAAAAATAATGGATCAGTGAGAGAAATAACATAATGAATGAAAAATATATTGGATCTCAATTTCCTTGATTTTTTTCCTTATAATTTTAATTTTATGATACAACGTTTTATTTTGCAATTTATAACTTTTTTACTTACTTTAATATAATTTTTAATATTTATGATTTTTTTAATTTACTTGAATTCCTTTGTGAAGTTGAAGGGCGTCCATATTCAAAGATATTACTAAAAGGCAAGATTTTAAGAAAACAATGATAATTTTTCTATACCCTTATTGTGCTAAGACGTGTTACTTTTTCAGTAAATTTGTTTTAGTAGGAAATATATCCTATAATGGTTTTATTATTTGTATTAATCGACATTGAATATTAAAATAAAAAAAAATATTTTATTTTTTTAATGTAATCAATGTGAAATGTGATAAAAATAAAGAAGTTAATTTCACCCACTATTACATTATTATGTATCATTTTATTTATTATAAAATATATAAGTGATATATATATATATATATATATATATATATATATATATATATATATATATATATATATATATATATATATATATATAAGTGACACAATTTATTACTTTAATATATCTAAAAATAACGCAAAGTGCTTAAATATTTTAGTGAATTTTAATGGAAGTTGGGACAAACGAAGATACAAACAAAGCTTTCCAATGCATCCATATGTCCCCGACTTCATCGGTGTTATGGTATATATTATGCTTCCAAACATGAATTCCAAAGTTCACAATAATAAAAAAAAAAGGCTTTGTCGTTTTTAGATGCAACATTGTAACCCCCTCTCTCTCTCTCTCTCTCTCTCTCTCTCTATATATATATATATATATATATATATGAATACCAATTACTATTTTTTAAATTTCTATTAAAGGTTTTAAATTTTTATATAAAAATTTTAAAATTATTTTCATACAAATTTAAACGATAAATTTATCCTTTGTATATTTATTACCAATAATATTCATATACACTTATAAATTTGTTAAATTTCATATTGCTTGCTTGAGTAATCAAAGACAACTATTAAACCAAAAACATAAAAAAAAATTATCAAAATAGTCACTTGATTTTATGAACTTTATAATATACATATAATAATTTATATTTTAAATTTTATAAAAAATTATAAATGGTTATTTTTTCATAACGCAGAGAAAATGGTACTGCGAGCACTATAAATTCTCTAAAAAAAAGAATATCATAAAATATTGTTTCTTCATTTTGAAATTTCTCATTTTTGCTTTCTTGGACCATAAAGATAAGAAGGTAAAATTTTGTGGTCAGGCTCATTTTCTTGGTGCTGCGGTAGTATTCACCCTTATAATATACTCAACTAAATATTCATAATTTTTTCCAGACATTTACTGTAGAAATAAATTAAAAATTCCCCTCTATTTATCACCGCTTTTCGTATTGACAATACAAATCTGTGCCTCTTGTTTCTCTCGCATGCAGGTACAGTGAAAGAGACTTAGAAATGGAAGCATCTTTGGCGAAAACACTTTGGGTTCTCACAGTGATAGCACTGATTTGGGTGTGGAAGGTTCTGAATTGGCTATGGCTAACACCAAAACTAGTGGAAAGAAAACTGAGAGGGCAAGGCTTTCAAGGAAATTCATACAGGATTTTGTTTGGGGACAGCAAAGAAATTTTTGCAAGGCAAAACGAAGCAAAATCCAAACCTATGAATCTGTTGGATGATATAATTCCTCGTGTTTACCCCTTTGTCCATCAAACTGTCAAAAAGTATGGTATGCCTCTACTTCCTACATATCTTTTTCTTCAACGAAGAAAAAAAAATGAATACAGATTGTTGATTACGATAGAATTAAACATCATTTGACATCTGCATGGATTCAACTTGTGGAGGTTTTGACACTTTGCTAATCAAAAAGTAAACCAGTTTTATAGAAGTTTGTGTTACTGAGTTTTATTGGTTACGGATCTAAATAGACTATAATAACCAACTAAGTTTTAAGGGTGTGAATATTCAAAACAGTTGGTTATATTATTACCATTAAGTTTGTTGAACACTTATTATTATTAAATTTTTATGATTAATAACGGTCATTTATTGATTGATAATCTCACATTTATTAATCTATTTTTTTTAAAAAAAATATGAATCATTAATTTTAAATTGATGAATTTAGTTCCTCTAAAGTAGATAATCACAATTATTAATTAGAAAATCAAAGGCTGTTAATTGAATAAATAACAAATCATCAAAAAAGTAATTTTTTAACTTGTAATTATCTCCTCCCTTGATTTTCTCACCAATAATTATAATTATTCACTTTATATTCTAAAATATATCTTATATTTTAGAGTCAGATTATTGATATATGTCATATGGTTAATTTATTTCTTGAATATATAAACTTTGAAAAAGCGCATGAACATGGAAGCTTCGCACATATTTCTGGTTAAATGATAATTGGTGCTGAAGCAGGGCAATAATTAATTATGAACAGTTACTCACATACACTGAAATTGAACTTTTCACTTTACCTAATATTTTTATGATGTTCTATATGGATCTCCCTTGGGAATAATCATGTATCCACTGCCTTTCCTAAAAGCGTAAAGAAGATAAAAACATATTTTTCAATAATAATAATAATAATGAAGAGAAAAACATGTCATTAAAAAGAATAGGTAAGTCGCGCGCGCGTTTTGTCTCTCGCCACCGCCGTCCCAAGATATCGGATACTCTAAAATCTTGCCATTGACGTAATTTTGATTGCGGATAGATAATTTTTATTATCAATAGATAACACCACTTAGACAAGAGACATTCACGAGTCACACTCAATGACTCTTGCATTTAGTGAACTCATTTATGTGGGGTCCGCATTTGCGGACCTGACCACTATATCATTACTGTATGAGCGGAAGTACATTAAGAGTAAATCCATTAAAAGTCAAGGTATCAACATTATAAACATCCTCTACCATACATAATCAATTGTTAACATGGTAATGGCTCGCCTGAAAAAATCGTGAGTATTAAATGGTTGTGTGATGAGTATTGCTCTTTATTTTAATAGTTGCAATTCTGGTTAAATTCCAAAATATATTTCACCTATATAGCCAGATTAAGTCTTCTTCTCTAAGTTTTTTTTTTCTTGACACATGATGTGTAGGCAAGAATTCCTTTATATGGTTTGGTTCCATACCAAGGGTGTTTATCACAGATCCTGAGCAGATCAAAGATGTATTAAATAAGAACAATGACTTCCCAAAGCCTGGAACGAATTCACATTTCAAGCTACTACTTACTGGTTTGGCAAGCTATGAGGGGCAAAAGTGGGCTAAACACAGAAAAATCATCAACCCTGCATTTCATGTGGAAAAATTGAAGGTTACTTTTCTTTACCTCATTGACTATATTTCTAGCAGAGATGTGATGCCTTTTTGCAAACATCATTCAGAAATTCCATTATAAACCATGGAAAAATTCCAACCCTTTGAATATTTGTTGGAATCTACTGTGCGTTCTCTAATCCCAGGCAAAATTTATCGTATGTCATACTTTATCCAAGTTTAACATGAAACTTAAACTTCGTACACATCAATTTTTTAGAGGATATAAGATCTCCAGTCTTGCATATTTAGCCTTACACTAAAAGCTTATTCTTCTTCCATCATTTTGCCACAGATTATGTTACCGACATTTCTCCGAAGTTGTAATGATATGATTAGCAAATGGGAAGGAATGTTATCTTCAAATGGATCATGTGATATGGATATATGGCCTTCCCTTCAAACTATGACTTGTGATGTGATTTCTCGAACATCATTTGGTAGTAGTTATGAAGAAGGAATGAGAATATCTGAACTTCTGAAAGAGCAAGCCTATCTTACAACGGGAACTATTTACAAATCTTATATTCCAGGTTACAGGTAAAAGTGCTATACAGATCCTCCTTTCTCTTTGTCCTTTTATAATTTTTTTTGTAAATAATTCTAAATTTTATGAATTTAATATCACGTAATTATAATAGCAAACTTTAAGTTGTCTAACAAACCAACTCATGTCAACTATTGAAAATTACTTCATAAATTTCCTAATTATTCTAGCTTATTGTGTTTTATGTTTAGGTTTCTTCCTATTCGTTCTTTTAGGAGGATGAAGGAAAATCACAAGGATATTGTCGCTTCACTTAAAAAAATAATTAACAAGGGAGAGAAGGCATTGAAAGCTGGTGAAGCGAATATGGACAACTTATTAAGCATACTTTTGGAATCAAATTGGAATGAAATTCAAGATCATGGCAATAATAAGAATGTTGGGATGACTGTTGAAGATGTAATTGAGGAATGTAAGTTATTCTACTTTGCAGGACAAGAGACAACTTCTAGTTTGCTTGTTTGGACTATGGTATTATTAAGTATGTATACAGACTGGCAAGTACGTGCCAGGGAGGAAGTCTTTCATGTGTTTGGCAACCAAGACCCCGATTTTGATGGCCTAAGTCGTTTGAAAATTGTGAGTATTGCATAGCTGAGCTCATGGTTTTGAAGATATTATTATTTACAATCTAATTCTATCACACCTTGATTTTTCAGAACTACGACCAACTCAGTCCACTAAAACAATGAATTGGGGACTTGTCAACATACTGCATCCCCAAAACATTTTAATAGGTTTTCCACACAAGAAAAATAGAATTTTTTGAATGCAGAAAACATTCTATATGCACTTTTCTAAATAAATAAGGGTGCGCAAGAATGTTGAAATCCTTATTCCCCGCTTTTTTGTGCAACAATTCCTTTTTGTGATTAGAAAAGCTTTGTATTGGTAACTTCGATCTGCACTTGTATTACTATCATTCATCAATGTTGTTTAATATCTGCTTAATTAAGTCATATTTTTTTATTATTAAATTATTTATATATTGATTTACTATTGTTATGATAAATTTTGAATACAAATCTTATAATTCATGACTCAGAATTTAGTTTTCTAATTTGCAATTTGATTCACAATTTGAAGCATTGATTCAATTGGTCATGATGGAAATATATACTTATATTGATGATGCTTAATAATTGTTTTGGGAATTCGCCATTTGTAGGTTACCATGATTTTGTATGAAGTTCTTAGGCTTTACCCACCAATAATTAATCTTGTGAGAACTACTGACAAGGATATGAACTTAGGAAACTTCACAATACCTGCACGGGTGCAAATTTCATTGCCTGTACTTCTAGTTCACCGTGACCATAAAGTCTGGGGTGATGATGCAAAGGAGTTCAATCCAGAGAGATTTTTAGATGGAGTTTCAAAGGCAACAAAAGGACAAGTATTATTCTTCCCTTTTGGATGGGGTCCTAGGTTTTGTATTGGTCAAAACTTTGCCTTGCTAGAAGCTAAGATGACTTTGTGCATGATTCTGCAACACTTCTCGTTTGAGCTGTCACCGACCTACACTCATGCTCCCATTGTCGTCGTTACTTTGCAACCACAATATGGTGCCAATATCATTTTACATAAACTGAAAACTTGAGCAGATGAAATTCTGTTATCAAGTTGTTATCTCCGAATTATTGTTGGAAGCAGAGGTTTAGTGCTTATATTTCTGTATTTACTTGAGGTAGTTATGATGCAATTAAAAAGATATATCTTATTTAGTAATAAAGGCAGGTTGACCTGCCAAGGATGATCTATGGGGCACATTATTGGAGTCAAACCACGATGAAATTCAAGTCATAAAAATATTAATTACATCGTTGGTGATGAATACTAGGATGATGGGCCAACTAGTCCAATATCGATTGTTAAGAACAAGAACCACATAATCTATCTTATTTGATGATAATTGAGAAATATTATGCATACTAGGTATGTGATAAATTACTTGAGTAGGTCATTTGCAGCATATCAAAGTGCATTTGAGTATTTTTAGTTCAATAAGTGTCAATGCTAATCAAGTTATTGTTATGACATATACTGTGATGGAATTAATGATTTAGTTATTTTTACATATAGGTGCAACGGATACAATACAACTTTGTCTATTGATAACATCTAGCACATCATAACTCATTCAAGCTTCTTCAAATCGATAACCATTAATCCCAATCTAAATATTCAAATTATCAAAATTTAGTGTCAATAATTCAAATCATCAAGTAAAAGAGTATATGAAACCACGTTCATTGACTTGGTTATATTTTGAAGATTATAATAGTAATTGCTTAATTATTACCTAACTACCTTCCAATCATCCTAACATCTCCTATATAAGATATACACTCATCTTAATACACAGATTCTTCTCTCTACTCAATGTAGATTTGAGCATTGAAAGGATTACGGTGGAACCCGTCCACCGCCTTTTGATAGTATGCGTCTTGTAGGTATTCTAAATTTGTTGAGATTTCAAAATTTTCCACAACTTTCCTGGGAAAATAAACAATTTTCTGAGATTGTGACTTTTTCCCGAATTTCCCCAGAAAAGCCATGTGCAAATTAAAACTTTTTTGGCTTGTACGGTCATTGTTCTCGGAAAAGTTCATGAAAAGTGTAAAATGGTGTTCGAGGAATCAACCGGATCCGTCTCGGAAATTGGCATAAAGAGAGTTGATTTTTAGTATTTTCCCGGAAAATCCACATCCAAAAGAGAGTTGATTTTTCCGGGAATTCTTGGAGGTTTTTTTTTTTTTTTACTATCAAAATCATAGAAAAAGAAAATTGCGGTGCTGCCCTGTCCACAGACCTCCCGTCGATGTATTTGCGATCTCCAACGATTAAGCTTCGGTAGATTTCAGTTGCATCTTTTCCGTCACTTTCTTGGGAATGTTATTTTTGGACATTATGTGAAGTTTATCAACCAGTTGGATTGCAACTTGGAGTTAATTCGTGAAAAGTGGAATCATGCTCACATATTTCTCAGCTAATCCCGGAGCAGAACGCGGTTAATCTCTGTAATGTGCATGGACCGAAATTCATCAAAATTGTAATTTGCAAATCGAAAATCTTGCATTTTCTGAGAATCGTTCAATCGAATAATTAATTCATCCATGTCTATCCCTACACAACCTGAAGAATCGCAACAACTGATCTCAATCTGAAGAAGAAAATTCCAGCCGCAGAATCGGATCACAGATTTCATAAAATAAAATAAAAGGAGAGTCCTGTTTCGATCATGAAAAATGATCAATTGTTAGTCACGGGAACGAAGAATTCTAGCATTTGGCAGCAGATTTGGACAGAATCTGTTGTTACGTACTCTTTATTAAAATTAAAGTATTTTTCTGATGTCTCTTCATTTCTCAAGAAGCAACTTAATTATCTCTTTGTTTTTCAAGAAGCTTGACTACACAATAATCCATGTATTATTTTTCCTATGTTTCTAGTTTCATGTGTGGTCCCTCATTTAATGTGTGGTTCCTAGTTTATTATGCACAACATGTATGGGATATCTCGTTTTCATGTATTAATTTTAATATTCCTAATTTTTAGTATGCTTCCTGTATTAGGAATTAATTAGGGAATGAATCTTTTTCTTTTGGAATCCTATAAATATCCATGTAATTTTTCATTTCAAGCAAGTAAAAAATAAAAAAGTTATTCAGTCATACAAGTCTTGTTTCTCTTATCCATTTTAGAGTTCTATTTTTCTTCTTTGGTTTGTTTTTCTTCCCCAAGGTTGTCAATCTTGGGCTAGTGTAACTTGTTTTGCACTACAATTCTCTCTATTTTTTTTACATGGTATCAAAGCTTAAGAGATAGCTCTATGTCAAGATCTCTTATGAAGAAAATCATTTAGTGTTCCAAATGGATTCAAGTGGTCGTGTTGTTGGATTTGGTATGGAGCTATTAAACCAATCCAATTACAAAGTGTGGAAGACTTCTATGGAGTCCTATCTCATTGGGGAAGACCTATGGGAGGTTGTTGGTGGTGATGAAACCACTACTCCAAAAATTGACGTTGAGGCTTTCAAGCAATGAAGGTAGAAGAATGCTAAGGCAGAATTTGCCTTCATAGAATGTTTAAGCACATCATCTACTATAAATCAGCCAATGAGATTTGGCAGACCTTTGATAGGTTATTTAACAAGAAAGATTTGGCTCATCTGTAGTTCTTGGAGAATCAACTTGCATATGTTTCTTAAGGAGATCTTCTTATTGCTTAATTTTTTATGAAAATGAAGAATCTATGTTTTGAAATTTCTGCTCTACATCAGGATGAGCCTATTTTTGAAGCTCATATGAGGCGATGTATTATTTATGGATTGAAGCCAAAATACATTCCTTATGTCCCATCAATTCAAAGGCAGGTTCAATAACCATCCTTGGAAGAATTTGAAAGTCTCTTGTCTTCCCAAGAATTGTTAGCCATGCAAACGGTAGGATTATCTGTATTTGATCATGGTGATAGTACAGATAATAAAAATGTTTTTGTAGCTAAGAAAAGGAAGAATTTCAACTTAAAAGGAAAGAAATCTTATTCTTCTGATTTTAGGAAGAAAAAATTGAACTGTTATCAATGTGGTAAACTTGAACATGTGAAGAAAAATTATCGTGTCAAGTTGAAGCAAGAAAATTAGGTTGAAGCTAAAAAGGGAGACAAAAGGGATTTTTCTTATAGCAATGAAGAAGACTAGGGCAAGTACCTTATGGCCAGACTTGCATCTGCCCCTAATTCAATTGATTTTTAGAATGATTGGATCATGGATTTTGGCTGTGGTTATCATGTGACTAGTGATGCTTCAAAATTCTTAAGTCCCCATCTTTATTAAGAAAAAGAGGCTATTATCATAGCAAAAAACATAGTTCATTCTGTGGAAAAGGAGGGGACAATTGTTATCAATGGAAGTAAGGATAACTCTATTACACTTAAAAATGTTTAACATGTGCTAGGTATGACCAAAAATCTTTTCTTGGTTAATGGATTCTAGAAATTATGTACTATTTAGCCCTCAAGATGTGAAATTCTTTCAAAATATTGAAGGATTAAAAGCTTATGGCCAGAATTGCATCTACTCTTGATTTAATTGATTTTAAGAATAATGAGATCGTGGATTATGGTTGCGATCATCATGTGACTAGTGATGGTTCCAAATTCTCAAGTATTCATCCTTATCAAGGAAAAAAAAGATATTATCAAAATAAATAACATAATTCATTTTGTGGAAAATGAGGGGATTATTATTATCAATGTAAGTAAGGATAACTCTTTTACGCTTAAAAATGTGTACCATGTTCTTGATTACAAATGATAAGGATTCTAGAAATTATGTACTATTTAGCCTTCAAGATTTGAAATTCTTTTAAAATATTGAAGGATTAAAATTTGATATTGTTCATTTTGGTAAAATAGTTAATGATGTGTGTGTTTTATTAACTTCTACATTCTTTGTTGAGAAGTTGAGTGGCCATGATAATGTTTCTATATGGCATGCTCAGCTTGGGCCCCTTACATGATGAAATTAAAAGTAATGATGTAGAAAGAGCTAGTTGAGGGGCTACCAAAATTAACCAATTTGGGTGATAGTGAAAGCTATGAAAGTTATTAGTATGGAAATTCTAGGAGCAAACTGATTCCTATTTCTTCTTATTCTAGTCTTTGTTACATGTTAATCTTTATCGATTATGTTACAAGGTCCACCTAGGTTTATTTTATAAAGCAAAAATTAGAAGTTTTTCTCAAATTCTAGGAGTCCAAGGAATTTGTTGAAAGATTTTTTAGAAGAAAAATCAAATTACTTTGAACTAATAATGAGGGAGAATTTACTTCTAATGCCTTGAATTTCTTTTGTCACAAAGAAGGAATTAAGAGGGTACTTTCTTATGCTCACACTCCACAATAAAATGGAGTGATTCCAAGGAAGATTAGACATTTAATGGAGACTTGTAGGAGTTAGCCACATGCAAAGAATTAGCCTAAAAAAACTCTAGGTTGAAGCTATGAATTGTGCAATTTATGATTAATCAGGTGCTACTTAGTCCAATCAACTTCAAGTCTTATTATGAATTAATGTTTAATGAGAAGCCCAGTGTTAAGCACTTTAGAATTTTTGGCTTTATTTGCTATGTTTTATGTGCTAGATGCTCAAAGAGACAAATTTGATGCCAAAGATAGGAAGTGTAACTTTATTAGCTATAATAATAAAAAAAGGGTTGGAAATGCATGGATCCTTTCTCTCATAAATGCATCATGTCAAGGGACATGGTTTTTGATGAAATTTCATCCTAGTATAGTTTAAACAAGACTTTAGAGCCTAAAGATACAACATTTCCTTTCACACTAAATTCTCATTCCTCTGCCTCACAAGAGAATCATGGTAAAAGGGTGAGCTCTAGTTCAAATGAAGAACATTGAGCCGAGGATTGTGTTGTTAATAAAAGAACAAGGAGAAATATAGTCAAGCTAACTCATTATCATGATGAAAACTTTACTAGCGCCTATTCATGTTTCTTTATAGGTTAAATAGATGATGAAGCACCCTTATGCTTTGAAGATGATAGGGTGTCAAAGTGTGGGAAGCAGCAATGGATGAAGAAATTGATGTATTGTTAAAAAATGAAAGTTAGGATCTTCTTTTAAAACCTAAGGATATGCAGCCCATTACTTGTAAATAAGTGTACAAAATTAAATGTAAGGTTAATAGGAGCATAGATAGATACAAAGAAAGGCTAGTTTCTTGTGGTTTTTCTCATAAGCATTGGGATAATTATGAAAAAACTATCAATCTCATTACCAAGATGACTTCCATTCCAGCTATGTTATCCCTTGCAACTTCTCTTGGATAGAAGCTATGACAATTTGATGTGAAAAATGCTTTCCTTTATGGAGAGCTTGATGAAGACATTTACATGTAACAACCACCAAGTTTTGTTTGCAAACTCAAAAAGTCTTTTTATGGGCTAAAGCAAGCTCTAAGGGCATGGTGTGGAAAAATTGCTTAGTACTTGGAAAATTACAGTTATCTTGCTTCTGATTCTAATCACAGTTTATTTGTGAAAAACCAATCTAGTTTGCATGTTATAATTCTCTTATATATAGATGACATGATCATTATGAGCATTGATGAGAGAGAAATTGCAAAGCTTTAAGATGAACTCCCCATTCATTTTGATATGAAAAAATTAGGAGAGTTGAACCATTTTCTTGGCTTAGAAGTTGAAAGATTGGAAGATGAAACTTTTGTATCTTAAAGAAGCTATGCTAAGAAGCTTATTACTAAGTTTGGCTTGAAGAATGGCAAAAAGTGCCATACTCTATTGGGTGTTTATATCAAGTTAAGGCATGATGAAGGCTCTCTTTTGCCTAACCCTTAGCCTTATCATGCTTATGTTGGAAGTTTAATTTATTTAACTATAACTAGACCAAACACTACCTTTTCTATTAGTCTTGTTAGTAAGTCTATTCAAGCACTATGAAAGCCATACCTTAATGTAATAAAGAAGATTTTGAAGTATGTTAATACCACCTTTGACTTAAGATTGTACTACAAGAAAGAAATAGATTTTTCTCAACTTGGTTTCACAAATGCTAATTTTACTAGAGATTTGGATGATAAAAAATCTACATTTGGTTATGTTTTCTTATGTGGTGCTACTAGAATTTCATAGTAAAGTAAAAAAGCAAGATTTAGTTTCTTTGATAAATACAAAGGCAGAATACAAGGCTTCTGCACTTTGCAGCTGAAGAATGTGTTTGGCTTTAAAGACTTAATGAGGATCTCCATGCTCTTATTCATGGTCGAAAAGCCTTTATGGACATAATCAAAGTGCTATCAAACTTACCACCAATCTAGTTTGTCATGCAAGGACAAAACATATTAAGGTGGAACATCATTTTATTAGAGAAAAGGTTTTGGAAAGAACTATTAATGCATTAAAGGTGAGGACTCAAGATAATGTTGCTAACATATTTACCAAATCACTTTCCAATAGATCTTTTAAGATGCTCCATTCTCAACTTGGAATTATTTCTAGAAAATCACTTTAAAAGGGGTGTTAAAATTAAAGTAATTTACTGATGTCTCTTCATTTCTTAAGAAGCAACTTAATTATCTCTTTGTTTTTCAAGAAGCTTGACTACACAACAATACATGTATTACTTTTCCTATGTTTCTAGTTTAATGTGTGGTTCCTAGTTTATTGCATAGAGCATGTATGGGATTTCTTGTTTTCATATATTAACTTTAATGTTTCTAGTTTTTAGTCTAGCTTATGTATTAGGAGTTAAATAAAGGGATGAATCTTTTTCTTTTGGAATCCTATAAATACCTATGTAATTCCTCATTTGAAGCAAGTAAAAAATATACAAGTTATTCAGTCATATAAGTCTTGTTGCTCTTATCCATTTTGGAGTTCTATTTTTCTTCTTTGGTTTGTTTTTCTTCACCAAGGTTGTTGATCTTAGGCTAGTGTGACTTGTTTTGCACTACAGTTCTCTTTATTTTTTGAAACTCTTAATGGATGTTGCATTACATTTCAACTTCTAAGAAGCTTAAATCCAAAGGTAAGAAAAAAAGTTACCACATCTTACCTTAGCTTAAAATTATTATAGTATAGACTTCTACTTAGATTTGCAATTGCATATTATACCAATTCAATAATTATGGTTGATAGAGGTGTGTTGATGCATCTTTGATAATATCTTGCATTTTCTAGTTAAAGCAAATCGAGTGTTTGTTAAAAAGCCCAGATGGTCTTATCATTATACATTAAGCACCATATAGACTTTATTTTATATATACTAGAGATTCATAATCTGATATTTCATGGGATCCTAAGCAGCTCTTACAATGAACTTATCTTTGCATGATGAAACCTAAGGCAAGACAATTTGTGTGAAGGTATGATCGTATAGGAAATCTACTCTTTTACACTTCTTTATTTGGAGATTTGTGTCTTTGTGAGACTTTTCTAAGTCTCGGCTTTTATCATTGAAGTTAAATCTGATTTCACATCCTAGGTTTGAAAAATATGACTAGCAAAGATTTTACTCCCAAGAATCCTCTGAGAAAATTCTTTATCTTATTGGATGATTCTTTCCTCTATAGAAGAGAAAAATCTTTGATTAATTTGGGGTATGAGTAAATATTAGTGCCATTTTGAGTGGGGGATCAACGAGTCATGATAACATTTTGCATCATATTCTCTGCTACTTTTTCTCTCCTGTAATTATCTTATCATTTCAGTTCAGGCATTACAAACATAATAAAAACAAAATGATTTACATTTCAATGCTTGAGGACTTCTATTTTCTTCACTATTTGAAAGGCAAAAGATATGCAGGAGCTTGAATAAGCATAAGATGATTTACATTTCTCCAAACTTATTGTGAGATTTTTCTAAACTTACTCCATATGGCAGTCCATGATTATTATAGCAATGTTCCTGGAGTAACGACAAGGAAGTTGTTTGTTGTTTATGATTGAGTCTTAGTTTCCAAATCAACATTGTAACCTATTTTCACCAAGCATGATTATTATTGGTCTGTGGTTAAATTGCTGAATGAAAGGTACAGGTATGCTAGTGTGGAATCATCCTTTCATAGTTCATACTGTCAAAGTTATCCTTTTAAGTAACTTACCCGATTACATTTAAAGAGCGCGGGGCTACTTTAGATGATTTATAGCTAGAATTATGTTATACATATTGATTGCTGGCATATGATATTTAGAATTCCATTAGTACAATAGATTATCTAAAAGTGCTTATAATTACCATATTCTTATAGATACAATAAAGATTTTATGACTATTCATCATAAATTATCCAATAATATGAGTTGACCATAAAAAAATTATACTTATTATAATATTTTTTAACATAAATGTCAGCATCATCCAAATCATGTTATACTTAAAATATTGACGTGCTTTATTTTTACATTTTATGTCATACAATTTTAATGGCTATCTAAGTATTCATCATATTCTTAGTTTGCAGCATTTGCTAATCACAATTTACAGTTGTCTCTAGTGCTAGTATTTGATGATATGCTAATACCTGTTCTTGTCACGTAGAATATTGTCGAATGCATATTACAATGATTTGAATTCTTTCTAAGATTTTACATTGTGATTGTTCCAGCCAGTTGCATAAATACTTGACAAACATAGTTGTATATTGATTGACATTAACAGGACCCAACTTAACTTTGTAATGTTGTAAATGTCTAGTACAAAAAACATGGGCCCATGAGGTATAATTTGAAATAAGGGTCATCTATAAAATCCAATCCACTTGGATGTTTATATTCCGTTAACCACATGATCTAATTTTTTCCATTGTTTATACGATGTTATCTATTATTTAAATAAACAATTTAAATTCAAGATTGCTTGCTTCTTAATGATTTGTTTTGTAAATATCAAAGGCAAAAATGCTATATTATGCTTATAATTAAATATTATAAATTTAGTATAGTACATTTAAATCTTTCGATATAAATGAAATATGCAGATACTTTTTTATATCTTCTATATTTCATTTTAGACAACTTCATACTAACTAGGTTATCCTTTACATTTGAGGAAAAATGTACAAGGTATATTACTTACTGCAAAAGAATTTACAAAGGAAGCAATACATGACCCAAATGGTCATCGTGATTTGAAAGAGTGTAATAAAATACTCCAAAATTCTTAAGAAATCCCAAAAAAAAAAATTCTTATTGTTTCCTCCTCAGATGCTTTTTGTTAAAAATTACCCTTGCATTGCTATTATACCTCATACATTAGCTTTTTACTACTAAGCGGCCTATCTTAGTTATGAAATACACAAAATGGTAATCTTAATCTTAAGAACAACAATATTAATCCTAGATAGTTTAAAACGGAATTGAAGCCTTGTTTTCAAGATCTAAGATTTAATTGATTAAATTTATTGGACATGTTGAGAAGCAAAAGTTTGATATTCATTTGAGTCCATGATCCATTTGGTACAAATTGTATCAATTGAATACTACTAGGTTCTCCTCATTGTAGAGTAAATTTCATGAGAAGATTGAGAATACTACCAAAGAACAACGAATTATGAGGGAAAAACTCTGAAAGGATATCCTTCTCATAATCATGAATGATGTGATAAGAAGTAAAATGTGCAAAGAACAATGTTAAGTGATCATAAAAAACATCCTACATGGTAGATATGCATAAACTAAAAGATTTAATCATTAATCTTTAAAAAAGGGAGAAAAATACCTCTAAAAAAGTTGTCATTTTCTAATGATCATTAATCATTGCAAGAGGGAGTAAAATACCTCTAAAAAAAGATGTCTTTTTTGGAAAAATATGTAGGACACAATGTAGCTCATTTAGCATATATAACTTATTTTTGAAAAAGTGTTTGACATATAGAACAGACCTACCATTTAGTAAACACCTACCAAACAATAAGCAAAGGACCTATCAACAATAGGCACCTCCCTAAATATAGGAAAAAGACTTATTATTGGTATGTAAAGGACTTGCCAATAGTAGGAAGAAGATTTGCCAATGGTAAGAGGAAGATTTACCACTCGATAGGAAAAAGCCTTACCATTTGGTGGGCACCCAGCACTCAATAATTCAAAGCAGTAATCATCGATCACTCAAGCATCACTATTCAATAGACTCCTTATTAAGCAATGAGTAATATGAATCTAGAAAATTAAGTTAGAAAATTAAGGAAATTGATCATATTGTTCAAATGGTCAATATGACTAATTAAGTTAGATAGTCTAAGAAATTGATCATATTATTTGGATGGTCAAAAACACCAATTAATTTAGATGGTTAGGAAGACCAATCATATTATTTGGATAGTCAAAAAGACTAATTAGATAGTATAGTTAAGCAGACCAATTGAATTTTTAACTTATACAGTCATTGAGACTAATTAATAAGAGTGATCAAAATTCATTGCACATCATCTCTCTATTAGACTCGCCATTGATGACCTCAACTGTAAAAAGTCACATCTATTTAGGAGATAAGATTTTGAAAATAGAATCTATCCGAAATAATTGGATTAGGACTTCTCAAGCAATTAGTATTAGCATAACAAAATGATCAACTAAGTGGATAATGGCGACAACTTATAAAACCTAAATGCATTTTGCTTGGTCAAGGTTCAATACACTATTTTAGGAGGACTCAATGATAAAATACTTGGATAATGGGCTAACTAGGTTAATATCGATCATTAAGAATAAGAATCACATAATCTACAGTATCTTATTTGATGATAATTGAGAAACATTATGCATACCAGATACTTGATAAATGCATAAGTAGATCATTGTAGCACATCATAACTCATTTGAGCATATTTTAATGAATAAGTGTTGATCCTAATTAAATTATTGTTATGATATATACTATAACGGAATTAATGATTTAGTTAAGCTATTATTGCATATGTGTTTCGTTAATGATGGACACATTACAATTTCATGTGCTAATAATATTAAGCAAATCATAGCTCATTCAAGCATCTTCATATTGATAAGTGTTGATCTCGATCAAAATATCTAAATTATCATAATTTAGTATCAATGGTTTAAACCATTAAATTTTGATTATCATATGCTTGTTCAAGTCTTGTTCACTAACTTCGAGGGGTTAATGATTAATGTTTATATTTTGAAGGTCATAATAGTAATTAATAATAGTAATTATTTAATAATTGTCTACCTACCTAGTAATTATCTTCCTGCCACCTTATTCCTTCTATATAAGGTATATACGACACCTTACTACTCAAATTATTTTCTCTTACTTACTACTTAGTACTAACTTGAGCAATAGAAACGTCATAGCAAACCCCCATCCACCGCCCTCTAATGGTGTGTTTACATCTTGTAGGTATTTTGAAGAGCAAAATTCAATAGTTGAGATAGCAATTCAGGATATAATCGAGGAGTGCAACTATATTTATTTGTTTGTTTATACTATGATCTTTGAGTAGGTATCCCGATTTACGAGCAAGAGCTAGTAAGTCTTGCAAGTTATTTGCAATTAGAAACTAAACTTTGATATTATAATTTAACCTTTATTTTCCTTTCCCTTCCCCTTGATCTTTTTATTATCTTTTTTTTTCTCCTTCTAACTACTAAATATACCATTAATTTACATTTGATATGAAGGAATGAATGAAATAAGGATGGAAAAAGAAACAGGCAAGAAGTTGGTTTCATAGGCACTATGGAATGGTAATGTCAATTTTTAAGGAAATATCTATTATATCAAATGATAAAATCTCTGTTCAAAAGTAAAAGTGTTAAAATAAGCCATTCCATCATTAATAGGATGATCTTTTTACATTTTTATCCCTTACATATTTCATATATTTTAATGTTGCTTTCTATTAATAAATAATAAAACAATATTAGTTTTTCAATATTTTATACTAAAATATATCAAGTTATATTTGTAATAGTAAAACTTAAAATAACATATTTTTATATTATTTATAAATATTATTTAATATAAAATTTTGAAAAATTGAAGTTTTTATCCTTTTGTAATAATTTTTCTATTAATTATATATTTTTAATATATTAATTTATTCAATGAGATATTTATCATTTTTATGATAACAAAATTATCACTATTAATTGTTCCTTATCCATTCTATTTAAGTGATATATAAATATTATATAATATATGAAAATTTCGTAACTCAAATGGCCTTATCTTGCTTCTTTGTTTCCATTCCGTCATCCCTTTTAGTGACCATATTAGTGTATTACCATGTTATTGGAGTACCTTGACTTAGTTTTTGTGTATGTATGCTTTACTAATTATTAAACTTCCTAAGTATGTAGAAAGGGATAAAGATAGGATTTGTATACAAAGAACAGGAAGGATTCAGCATAACATATTCTCCACTCACTATTACATAAATATCTTTTAATATTAGTTATTTAACTTATTCCACATTGATTATCAACAAATGCCTATAAGAGTGTCATTCTATGTCTATATACTCAACAATGGTTTTTTAACCAATGTTGAATACATTTAATAACATTGATCTCTTTTTACAAGAAAATAGATATGTTTAGTTCTTGAATATTGTTGAATAATTAAAATACGACATCAATTTTTTAATTTAGTAACTAACATTATTGTTTATGTAAGATGTCACTTTATATACTACTATTAAAAATCAATTTTTTCATACTTTAAATCCAAAAAAAAATGCAAGTATGTTCTAAATAACTAACATGTAATATCTTACAGGACAATAGTTTTATAAAATAATTGATGTTATTTGTTAATTTTGTTTCTTTAGAATTTTCCTAAACCACTTACACTTAGAATTGTATCTAAACCTAATTACAAAACCTAACAACTCATATTATTATATAAGTAATAATCATAGTATTTAAGTCCTATCTCAAAGTCTCTATACTTAAAAATAGTAACCTAAATGTAATAAATACCCAATGGTAATAATTTTTTACATTTGTTTAGGTCCAAATTGTAGAAAACATATAATATATAAATATTACAAAAAATGAAAATAATACCTCTAAATACTAAGAAAGAACTTATATTGTCTTTCAATGATATAGTTATTAAATGAAAATCATATGAATTACATTAAGGCAAAAAAAATATCTAGCCTATGGCATTGAACTTTAGTGTCATCATATATTGTTTAAATAGTGCTCATATCATCCTAGCCTTTAGAATAGAAACACCCACTAGCAAAAACTCAATTATCTTTTCTTCAAGAAACTCACACATTACTATAGAATGGCTTATTAGCATCAATGTTTAGGGGGTTAGATACCAATTTAAGACTGATGATTAATTAAGCATAATTGTAAATAATATTTCACGCTAATTTCAAAGTAATCGTAAAATAATAAAATATCATCCATTAAGATATAAGAAACCAAACATTGTATCTTATGCTAGAGATATGAAAGGAACAATTAATGTTGATCATTTATAAATAATCAATGTTTAATTTTGATATACCATTTTAGTTTATATTAATAATTGATGTGATATATTATACCTCACACTTAATCCACCCTTCTCCTTTCTACCCTAGTTCCTCCATCCTAAGCCTCCTTTGCAAATTCTTTTTCCTAGATCCTCTCTATTTCTCCTATATTTAGCCTTCTAGAAAATTATTCATAGAAATAGCAGATGGTATCCTATATAAAATTATAGAATCTCAATGACAATGATTTTAAATAATAAATCTTATAACAAAAGTTTAATAATTATGAGAGGTTATATTAATTACTCCAATCATAGTGTATGTTGTACTAAGTACTATTATGATACTTGTTGCTTAATATGTAAAGTTAGTTCTCCTTAAAAAAGCATGATTGAATATAACCCTTGCAAATGCAATAAGCATTCATTAAATTTTCTAAAATGATTTATACTTCACATAAATAAATAGTAGATAATATGACCAAAAGCCAAAAAAATGAATGAAATCAAATATCTTACTTTTACAAACCTATAAAAGTTGCATTGGTGCCAAGATATAAAAGATTGTGAAATCAAAAACTAAATTATAAGAATAAAAATAAAAACTAGACAAATTCATACCTTTGAATCCTTTATTTTTTTTAGTAAATGTATAACCCCACAAATTTAGCGACAAGCTAATAGAGATTCATTCTTGCAAAAAAATTTAGTGAGAAAAAACACCAAATCAAAGACAATCATCATTATGTGGGAGGAAAGCATATCTCTTAGAGAAAAAATCAATTTAGGGTTAGAAGAGGCCCATGATAAAATTTGTAAATGCTGTCATTGCTCAACTCCTTTTATTTTCAACTTACATTGGTTTTTTGTGTTTAAATTTTAGTTATTTGAAAATAACCAATATGTAAAGTACAACATCATTGCCCTCACTCATAAACAATTGACATTGTAAACTAAAAGATGTCAACAACTAACCTCTTTTTACACATTAACTTTTTTTAAAAAAAAGCATAGAATCAATTGACAGATAAGAATAACAAATTGACACCTATAGAAACATTAAAAAAACTACAAAATGTGATAGAAATTAATAATAGTGCAACTAATTGTAGGAGATTTTATACAAAGTTTCTGAATTCTAGATTACATGTTAAAATACAAGCTATAACATGTCATTTACAATCAAGCTAAGTGTTCACAATTAATTTATAGTTATTGATTACAACCATTAAGACATTCATTGTAGTGTAGCTCTGATCCAAAGGAAATATCTTGCCTAAAGCTCTTTAACTTTATCAAGTTATTCTCTAGTATATAGCTCAGGGCTTTACCCAAAGTGTTGCAATTTGTATACAGTAAACATATTATCATCAAGACCAATTTAGTTAACTAATCTAGTATGTGATGAGTTGTAAATAAGTAAGCGATGACCCTAATAAGGATGTTTCAAGCAAACAACAAATTAAACATGTAGTGCATGACATAGTTGTTTTAGGCAGTGCAATAAAATAAGAGGTTAGTTTGATTACATTGATGCATAATCTTCTAAGTTAAACATAATGTAGTGTTACTATTAACAACATACCTTGACTTTTACCTAGTTGAAAGTTTTTCCTAAACCAGCTTTCAAGTGTCAATCCTAAGCTTTGGTTAAAGCTTTTTCTATGGTATTTTAAAATATAAATCATTGTTCTTTCAATAAAGGATCCATCTAATAGATAATCTTATTCTTTAGAGCCACCAAGGAAAGCATCGAATGGAGACTACAATACAATGTAACTATCAAATTTTCTTCAAAAAAAATATTACAATCAAAGCATAAGTGAGATATACTTTTCATGGTATAGTGCAAAGTAAGAGTTTTTCTTAGGCTCATACAATAAAGGCCTAACAATGTAACCGTGCCTTTTATTCTTTTTTAGCATGGATTACATATCAAGTTGATATGGATCTAGGAATACATATGCAAAATTCATACCAACATGTCAAAGCAATATTGCAAAAGGGTTGGCATAAGCTAAACTTAAATTCAAATAATAGTTCGATTAGTTTATGTTTGGTTAAAGAAGATAACATAAATTTACATGATCTAAAGTTAGATATAAGTCATATCAAGCTCCTTAAACTTTAGCGATTGCTCAACGGAATCTTTTTCAATGAAAACTAGATTTTATAATTCCACCACATCCACCCTAATTGAGAGCACAACCTAGGAATCCTTGCTCTAAGACCTATTGAGGCATTTTATAGTTTCATTTGATCAACATCAAGGGGATAAAGAATGACAACTTAGTAGTTTCATATAACAATACTAAAATAACTTCACAAAATATATAAGAAATTTATTAATGGGTGTACAAGATGATACCTTCACTAGGTATTGTATAAGGGTTGCCAGCTATGCAATAAAGGTATTATGGGCTTTATTTACTATTTGAACCACATCATTTAGCACCAACAACTTAAGCATGTAAACTAAGAGCTTGTTTACCACAACATTGACCTAATTGTCAAGTAACAATTGACAATGTTGTCAGCGGCTTACTAAAATCCACCTATTAGTGGTTCCACCACCATCATATTAGTATATGTTCTAATAGTCAATCATAAGATGATTAAATATGCATATAAATTTTTTCTCATATATAAATAAAGGTATTTGATTGATTACGATATTTAATGTTTTATTTGTGTAATATAAATAGATATAATAATCATCCCTGAAATAATTTGCATTATTTTTAAAATATCCTTAATTAAGCATTATAGTTAACTGAGATAACAATAATGTATTAAGACTAATATATGTATTGATTGATGATTACAATTATGGATATGAAATATCAAGTCAACTTATGGATACATGTTAGAAAACTAATATATTAGACTAACTTACCATGACAATGCTACATAGATTACAATGTCATAAGCAGTTCTCTTAGTAATACTATTATATGTGGTAATTTGACTTGTAGTCACTGTGATTCCCTATATGAGAAGTCATTTACCTTAAAGCTATCAAATGTCACTTGTGATCGGATTAGCTTAAAAGATGGCAATTGGGTATACTATGTAGAGGGATGTGCATGATCTAGATAGATTTTGTCCCTACTACATAGAAGGAGTGAGACTATAAAATGAATAGTTATACTCAAATAAATTAATATATGATATTAATTCATTTATCTTAATTAGTTTACTCAAGAAATAAGAAACAAATAGATTGAATTATGAAATTGGTGACACACTCCATGCCTTAAGTTTAATCAAGATATTCAAGATAAAATGGGTTAAATAGCATGGAAAATTACTTATAAAAAGGTTATGTAAAATTGATGACATTTCTTGCTGCTTAGGTGGCAATGAGTTATTGCTAAATATTACTCATTATTTGTGATACTAAAATAAGATTTTAGGATCTTTGCTAACATTATGAGAACCTATAGGGTTACCTACAAAGAACAAATCAAATATTAGGGTTTTGGTGTAATTAGGAATTCTTAGTTAAAATGAAGCTTCTAATTGAGAAAGGGCTAATTTAATTAGGCTTCGCTAAGTAAGAATACAATTTAATTAGGTTATACTTAGGAACACTAAAATGAGCTAACTCATAACTAGTCAAGTTTAGGTTTAGTTAATAATCAAAGCTTAATCTTTCTTTACTTAAAGTGACTTTTGATTTAATATTGAATTAAATATTTTACTTGTGAAAGAAAATATAATTAGTTAGATAATTATCCAAATATATTTTGTCTACAAGATAAAATATATTAGTTTTAAAAATGGGATATGATGATGATCAATAAATCATTTAAATAAGGAAGAATATATATCTTGATGAAATAAAGATATTATTACCTCTTTTAAAACTTAATTATATATATATTTGTTATTGTGAATATCAAGATTGATTCCTTTTTAAGAAATATTAGAACTAAAACACAAAAAAAACCCTAGTAGCTAGCATTACTTCATGAGAAGAAATCCTTTCTGATATGATCACAGTCTTTGAGCATTCATTTAGATACGTTGAAAACATTAGCTTTTGATAGCATTCTTATTTTAATAGCCATTTGTTGATCATCCATGACATGTTTGTGGGTGCTACTTGAGTATGTGTATGTGAAAACATAAACAAACTAAACCAATGTTTATGATTTGGTCCACATTAATTCAAAATAATTTATGCTTCTTTTGCTTGGATCATTGGTGGGTTTTGGAGTAATTTTTAAATTTCTCAAGTGTTTTTTTTATTTAAAACCTAATACATTAGAGCACAGCAAACTTTACCTTGTGCAATATGTATCCTTACCATGGTTCAGGCATAAACATATAGGAAAAGGTTTTCAAGTTAAGTGTGGAATTTACCTTAGGTATTGACTTTAGCACTGTGTTTATGATTTGGTCCATATAAATTCAGAATAGTTTATGCTTCTTTAAATCTTTGGTGGGTTTTATGTAATTTTTAAACTTTTTAGTGCATTTTTTTATTTAAAACCTAACATATTGGAGCATATCAGGCCTTACTTTTTGCAATATGTATCCTTACCATGGCTCATTCTTAGATATATATATATATAGGTTTTAGGGTTAAGTGGGACATTTATCTTAGGTATTATCTTCTACATTTCTTCTATTATGGTGATCAATGCTTTTAACTGTTAGCTCATCTTCCTTACCAATAATAAAAGGTGTTAGCACACCCCTCTAATTAAGAGTTCACTTGACTAACAAGACATTAGGAGATACCTCATCTATAGGAGTAATGAACTTATAGGGTGGCTAAATAGAGGCTACAAAACTCAAAGTTCTAGTATGCTAGTTAGCCATCTACTCCCATAAGATGTGAAGCATTTCACACTACTACTCCACTGCTTGCTACAACTTTGTCCTAAAGTTTGCACTACATTTTCATATCACTTCATCGGTGACCTTTGCTTTTATTTGCATCAAATTGATTGTCAATTATGCCATTGGATGGCACTTTACTTAGTCAAAACCCCTTAATGGCTAACACCACATCTAATAATTTGAATCTACCCAATATACTTTTAAGTTCCCAAAGCTACAATTAAGATGTCATGCTTTTGAAATAGATAAAAATCACCTTGGGTAACTTGTTACATTAGAACATCTTGTAAAAATTAATAAAAATTAGATGACTAGGAATAATATGAATGAAATTAAAGCTTTAAAATTAAACAACACATTTTGGTATGAATCTTAATACTAACAATCTTCTCTATAATGGCTTGACACTTTAGGGTTAGGTATAGTCCTTACTTTTTTAATCTCCCTTACTTTTATAACTCTACATGGGAAATGGTAGATGTATTACTAGCATCCTTGTTGTCCTCAACCATAATATGTCTCTTCACTAACAAATCTTTCTCCAACTATATTTAGCCTTCCAATGAGAGTTTGTATAGATATGTATTTTTTTGCTTCTCCCAGATGGACATACTTAATGCCTATTGAATAAAAGACATATTAGTTTACGAGCATAAATGATATACAAACAAAACATTGAAATTAAACTGAATGGTAGAAGGTAAAAATTTTATCTTAAAATGCTCATCCTCATATTTTTTTCTAAAACCACAAATCTCAGTTGAGGTAGTTCTTTTGCTATATTAGGTTAGTTTTTATCATAATTTCAAGATTGATGTATTGCCACCTCAAAGTGAACTTGAAGTCCCTCCACAAGATTATCACATGCTATAGTACTTTGCTACACATCAACGCATTGCCTTGAATATTAAAGGACTTCTACAAGAAAAATAACATATATGGAAGATTAAATTATATATTCGTATGTTATAAATATAGTTTTTCATATACATAGTGAAGATCTATCTAAATCAAGTGTACAAACCAGGATCTCCTTTAAAATGTTTTCCTTCAATCCTTTGAATACTTTCTTCTAATGAGGAATAGCTATTGATACTTTAGAGTATAGTCACTCCAACATAACTAACAAATTAATTGGCATTTTCTCCATCCAACTGCTATTACTCATTGAACTCAATAGGTAATCCCTCTCTACTAGTTAATGTTGCGATAATGCCTTTCAAGGTAGTAAAATCCCTTATGTTTCTTTTAGTGGAGTAGCTACCTATTAAGAAAGATCCATATTCTAGATTTATTAAAAAAAACTAGTGTCAATTATGTATACATAATAAAATCTTAGTTGATGTTACTAAATAATGAATAAAGTAATAAATATATGATTGGTCTTTATAATAAAAGTGACACTAAATTGTATGAAAAAAATGCATAACTTGCATGACAAGCAATTAAATTAAGATTACATTAGTCATCATAGGCTCTTTCATGAATTTACATAACTATAAAACAAAATGGAATCATTGAAGTATATGACAAATTTGATGCCCTAAAAAGATATAATAGCATTCAATAGTAAAGGTAGCAAATAAAAATATTACCATTCAATAAGGCATACCATAACCATATATTCTAAGTGTGACTAAACCTTAAAAGTCTTAAACTTGGCAATGAACATGGCTCTCATAATGTCATTATACTAACACATAAACATCCTAACTAGATAAAGCCAAATTTGATCACATAATATGTAAAAGTATAAAAAAAATGAGATAGGAAGATGAATCTAAAAAATTTGTTAATGACTAGAATATCCACAAAGCAAACTTTGAGTGTAAAAGGACATGATAATCATTTGGAACTCAATGGAGAAATTTTGATTAGGTGATGCCAAGGAAATAGGCTTCACAAAGTGAAAATGATTAGAAATAGAAAAGTAAATGCAAGTTATGTAAACAAAATAATTACAAGTCAATTTCTTACTAGAAAACCAATGTTTTTAATAAACTACTCTAGATTAATAGAAAACAACCATATAAATTTAAAATAATATTTATAAAAATACCATCAAGCAATCAATTTCAACATTGGCTATTTTAAGAAACCAATATCTTAGGGTTTTTTTTTTTTGCACTTTTAAATGGTTAACATTCATTTATGATGTTAGTTGTAAATATGAGCAACATTATAATATCTTGTTTTATTTTCAAACATTTTAACCATGAAATAATGACATAAGATTTTTATTTAACCATCATCTTAAGTTCAAATGAAAATTTCAATAGTGTTATTTTCTAACTATAGATGTCACTTATTTATTTAACCGTTATCTTAAGCACATATGAAAATGTCAATAGTGTCACTGTGTAACTATAGATGTAGACCTTTAACTTAAATATCATTTTAGGTTTCCATGGAAATTTTTAGTGTCTTATAATTGACATCCATTAACCATTATTGAATTGCAATTTTGTAGTAATGATGGTTGAACTCGAGCTACAGTGATATTTTATGTGAAGAAATTATAGAAAACTTCCTACTTACAAAAGAAAATCAATTAGTTAATCTCTTTATAGAGCATATTACAAATTTTGAAAGCAAGACACTCTCACTCTACATCCTACAATTTGGCATAAGGATGGATTCCTTTCTATTTCAACTCTGGCCTTCATTTTCATAAGTTTTGAGGAGAGAAAAATGGTATTGTTTAAATATTCCATGTTAGTTATATATAAAATTAAAGTCATATAATATTAACATTTTATTTACCAAATTATAACTTTATAATGCCTAGCTAAAAGTTTACTTTACCATGTTAGTGGTTTAAATAAAATTTTACTTTATTACAGTAGTTGTAAAATAAAACCAATATGGAGTTCCACTTTATCAATTTATTACCTTAACTGCCTAGACATAATTTTACTTTTCATGTTATTCATTGTTATATAACTATAGTTATACATAATCCACACTAATTATTATTAAGCAATTGATGTGATCTTTTTATATAAAATAAAAGTTTACTTTTATTATTGCTCCAGTGATAGAAAACAAACTTGTTGCATAAATGACAAGGTAGATACATTTGCTAATGCAAAATAGCACCACACTTTAAACAACATTAGATCATACAATAACACATATAAATAACATTCATGATTAATACAAAACAATATCTATGTTTACAAGAAACTACACCAAGTCTTGTAAGCACAGTCATATATACATTTTTATTTATAATTACACCTAACAAGCTACATATTTGGAATGCTTCCTTATAACGATACTCGTTTCTCTCATAATATAAATGTAACCCAATCCTCTTGCAAGGCTACTAAATCTTTTGCAGTATAAGGTTTGTATTTCCTTGGAAGAACTATATATTTACATACAAAACTTGATAAGGAAATAGAACTAAATACTTTTTATAAATGTCTATGTAGTCAAAATTCAAATGAATTACAATATTTTGATTTTCCATTGCATTTCATATGCATGAACATGTGTTGCATATATTTCATCATGAAGTGCATCCACTTGTCATTGTCATTTTATCCAAGGCACTAGTACAAACTAACTTAAAACAACGCTAATTTCATGTAATGATTATAGATCATTATATGAGGTATCCAAGCATGCATATAAACATTATCTTCATTTGGCCTTATTTAATGCTAGTATCTTATTGAAGCTTTTGCATCTTATAATATATATTGTTTACCTCTAAGAGCATGTCTTTCTAACCCTTGTGTGGTTTATGCCTAAGCAAGTCAAGCTAGTAGATTATCTTTTCCTTTGGATAGACAATACTCAACATCCAGTGATACCTACAACATTATCAAAATCAAAGTAATGTAACAGAGGAGAAAATATAACCAAAATCAAATTAAGGCTTGTCTTTATAACTATATACCATTTGTAATGTGATACCATGTACCATTATTGCTTCTTGTTCATTGTCATGATCTAGTTTATGTACTTGTTCCAATACTTCACTATAGTCCCTAAACCTTCAGTTTTGTTTAGATCCAAAAAATCAATGTAAGAACCTAACTTCCTTTCCTTGATGAAATGGTGCTAGCTTTTATGACTTTATAATGCATGAACATTAGAGTTTGTATTATCTAATATGTGCACAAAACTAAGAAAAGTTTAAGGGTTAAATATAAACATACAAAATCTAAGTTGTGATAACGGAAACATTTAACTCCTCCCCATTTAGAAGTTATAAGATGAGATCCTTGGATGGGAGAATAGGATCTATGTGCCCATGACATCTAAACTTATAAACAATGGTTAGATCGACTCTTGACATTTATAGTGCAATGAACTTTTCCCCATATATATATGCCAACCATTTTTTACTAAAGATAAGTTGCCAAAATCTTTGATTCTTTGGACTTTTCATCCTTATCCTTAATCTCATTTACCATCCCATTGCCATTTTCTTCCTACAACGATATCTAAAAATGGATTGCCAAAAAAAGGAAAAAAGAGAATCAGATATAATAGGTGATATTTTTTATGATTGTAAGTAATGAACTTGAGGTGATAGAAAACCTTACCTATGTAGATAATGAAATCAAAGCTTTTAGCCAAGTTAGGTAGGTGCTAACTAGGTAAGCCATCATAATCACCTCCTTATTAACAATGGCACCACAATTGAAGAAGAACATTAGATGTCAATTCTTAATTACAATTGACATGTACAATTATTGTCTAAAGATTTGGTAGCTCAAATCTTATGCTTGAAACTCTAATAACCATGTGAATGACCTAACTCTATAAATGACATAGTGTAATTTAATGAGTTGATGTTGATATAACATTCCATGTCAGTTATGACTAAGAATTAATGTAGTAATTCTTTACATTTTCTAATAATCTCGTGAATAAAAAAATTAGTTAGCTCTTTATATACCCTTAGACATAGGTCTTTTATAGAACTAATATCTAATGTTCAAAACTTCTTGGCATGAAACTCAAAAAGATATTTTTATGAAATTATAAATATTCTTTACACTTATTCATGGAGTTTTCTAGATTTCTCCTTAGGAATTATAAAAACATTGTATTTAGATATGAAATATCAAGTCAACTTATGACCCTAAAATTTGCATATTAGCCATGTTAATAACTCCATTAGTAGAATTTTCTAGAATTTTTTAATTACTTTATAACTTCCCCAAAATTTGCATATTGACCCTTAATATTCCCTAAAATTACAAGACTTATCCAAACCTCTATAAATTCTATTTTGACCCTAAAATTTATCTTATTATTACAAACACCTTCAGACCTATTAAAATTCAATTTTAATCTTAAACTTTGTCTAACTATTACAAATAACCCCCCAAACTTTTCAAAAATTTATTTTGACCCCATAACCTACCATAAATTACCAAAATCTCACCAGAAGATAAAATGAGAGAAACCTTCATGAGATTGAAATGGAAAAGTTACAACATCATATTTAACAAACTATAGGAGATTGTTAATGCCTAACGTCAAAGAAGGAATTTAGAATATGATTCTGGTAGCAGTAACTACTCTTTAGCAACAAGTCATTGCTTACGAAAGAAACTGATATTAGAATAGACATTTTAGATTTCAAGGGAAGGCATCAGCAAGATGAATTTATGGCTTCAAATATTTGAAAAGTTGTTCGTATTAAAATATATACTAGATAAGTAAAGTGGGAAGATAGTTACTATCAAGTTAAAGAAACATGCCTCCATTTGGCAGGAAAAGTTAAAGAAGAAATAAGAATGTGAAGGATGAAACAAGACCAAGACATAGGAGAAAATGCAATGACAACTTACACATAAATTTTTGCTTGATCACTATTATCAAGATAACTTTATTCAATTGCAAAATCTTTGTAAAAAATCCTTGTTTATGGAAGAATACACTAAGGAATTTGAGAAATTAATGATTAAATGTGATATTCAATAGAAAAAGGAGCATAATATAGCCTGCTACCTTGGAGGTTTGAACTTTGAGGTTGCCTAACTAGTCTAGCTTCAATAATACTAGACTTTAGATAATATCATCCAACTTATCATTTGAATTGAGAAATAACTATTGAAAAACCTTATATTCCAACCTTCATCGTCAAGAAACCTAACTAATATTTGCAAAACTTAAACTACATAAACTAATACCTTAAACAAGACCCTACAAAAACCTATTAAAGAAGCTAACCCTAAAACACCCACTAAACCTAGACCACCTAAATGCTTCAAATGCTAAAGATATGGTCACATTGCATCATATTGCCCAAGCTAAAAAGTTATCACTACCATTGAAGGAGAAATTCAAAAATTATTAAAAGAATAAAAGCTTGAGCAAACATAAGATAAATTTGATAAGCCACTAGTGTTTAATGAAGAACTCACCCTTGCTAATCATGGAGAATCACTGGTGATTAAATGAAGCTTATACACCATAGCTAAAAAGGAAGAATTTTAGCTATGGTACAATATTTTCCCCATTCAATGCACAACCCAAGGTAAAGTTTATGATGTCATTATAGATAATAGAAGTTGCAAGAATGTTATATCAAGATACATGGTGTAAAATCTTAAACTACTTACCCAAAAGCATTAACACCCGTACAATGACTTAACAAAGATAATAAGGTAAAAGTTATGGAATACTTCCTTATTGCTTTTTTAATAAGCAAAAAAGTTGTAAGATGAGGTATGGTGTGATGTCATTCTTATGGAAGCTTGTTGCCTCCTTTTAGGAAGACCTAGTGATATGACCATCATGCTATATATGATAGGTATGCAAACATCTATTCTTTCGTAAAAGATATAGTAAATATCAAGTTAGGCCTACTACCACCTAAAAAATTCAATTAGCCTAGAGTGAAGCCAAGCTAGTTGTATCTTTAATATCTAAGGCTGGAAGTCTAAATGCTATAGTAAATGCTTTCAAAAGAAGACATACTTCACTTTCTACTTTCCAAATAAAGATTGTTAAATTTGAAATTGTCAAAGAATTATACTAAGATGACTTAGAATTCAAAAAAGTTTAGAATATCATTGAAACACAACTATTTCAGCAATACTACAAGCATCAAGGATACTTATTTAAAGATAAGACTTTATGCATTCCTTAATGTTCCTTATAAGAAGCCATTATTTAGGAAGCCCCTGATTAAGGATTAGCCAGTAACTTCAGGTGTGATAAAATTATAGCTCTAGTTAAAGAAAATTTCTACTAGCTTAAGCTCCAAAGAGATATTAATAAACACATCTAGAGATGTAGAATTTGTCTTATGAGTAAAACTAAGAGTTAGAATATGAAGATACACATGCCTTTACTAGTTTTAGAAGCACTATAGGAAGATGTTAGCATGGATTTTGTCCTTACATTACCTCATACTCAGAGACCAAAGAATTCTATAATGATAATCATAGATAGATTCTTGAAGATCGCATATTTCATCTTGTGTTAAAGGATAGGTAATGTTGTCTAGATTGCAAAATTATACTTCAAAAAGATTGTTTGACTTCATGGCATTTTGAAAACCATCACTTCTATCTGAGATGTTAAATTTCTGAGTCATTTTTGGAGGACCCTATGGAAGAAAATAAGAACCAAGCTTTAATTTAATAGTACTAGCACATCCTAACATATAGGCAAATAGAGACAATCAATAAACTTTTAAGTAACTTACTCTACAGCTTTGTGGGAAAGAATTTGAAGCAATGAAATCTTATACTTACCGAGGTCAAATTTTCCTACAACAACTCCCCTAACCAAGCTACTGGAAGATGCTTGTTCAAGGTGACGTATGGTACTCGTCCCCTTTGCTTACTTGATTTAGTACCATCTTCTACTAACTGTTAGTACAACATGGATGCAGAGCAAATAGCAAAAGAGATCAAGAAACTTCATGAATAAGTTCATGCAAGAATTTAGAAATAGGATTTAAAATATAAAGCCTAGAGAGATAAACATCGATGATAGTATACTTTCAAGGAAAAAGACTTGGTATGGATATACTTATAGAAAAAGAGAATTCTAAATTAACCTAATGCTAAGTTATCTCTAAAGGCAGAAAGATCACTCTAAGTTGTGTAAAAGATTAATAAAAATACCTATAATATAGAATTACTAAACTTCTATGGCATATCCTCTACCTTTAATATTGCTAATCTTTTGTCTTACTACAAAGAAAATGACAACTAGACTCAAGGAAAAGTCTTGTCCAATCCGAGGAGACTAGCACGAAACTCAAAAAATATTTTTATGAAATTATAAACATTCCTTGCACCTAGTCAAGGAGTTTTCTAGATTTTGCCTAGGAATTATAAAAACTTTGTATTTAGCCATAGAAAACCTCAAAAGCAACTTGCTTAGAAACTCTAAAATGGGGAGATATTTCTATAATTTTTAGAACAAATTTACCCATGTAAACAACTATAAATACCTTTTTAAAGCTATAGTTTGGCATCAATAATTAAATAGAATTTCATTGTTTAATTGAAGAGTTTTCGTTCTTCCTTTTTTTGATTTAGCTTATGTGCCACTTCTTTTATACTTAATGTTTTGTATTCCTTTTGATTTTACATACCATTATAAACACTGGTCTTCATGTTAACCAATGTTTGCATTCTTTTTTTATTTTTTTATTGAACTTTTGCATCCTAACTTTTTTCTTTAATAATGGATATAAATTTTCTGAAACAATTGTTGACTTCTTATATCATGTCATTTTTCTAAAAGACATCAATTACAAATCATTTTTCTAACAACATTTCCTTTAACTAACTAAAAAATATTATACAAGAATATCACAATTGATCATTTGATAAAATTTACAAATAATTATACACTATATGTTTTTCATAAAATAATAACCCACCTAAAAATTATTGTACATCATCAATATATTTACATTTTAGCCACCTATTTCTCATTTGAAGAGATCAAAGTCCTTGTTGTAGATTCTTATTTGCTAAAAAGATCTTACATGTTTTCTTCATATTGAAGTTCTCCACTAGATTCTAGTAATATTAGCCATTTATTCCTTACTAGATTAAGTGGAATATAAGGATCAAACACATAAAATCAATGCTATAAAGCTAGAAATTCTTCGAACCTTATGATTATGAGTATCCCATTAGACCATAGATATCCTTTAAAAGTATCCCATCTAGGTAGAAAATAACTATAGCTTAATGGAAAACTTATAATAAAAAAAATTCAAAAGCATTTTTATATGTGTAGGAAGGATGGTATGTTGTACTCTTATGTCACCTAAATAAAAAATTAAGTGAAACCAAAATTTATAGAGCATAGGAATAGCAATAGACATCGATCATTAAAGAAAAATTGTTGTGCAATAATTTTATATTTCCTAAAATCTCTATTTGAATGCTTTTTGAGCAAATTGTGACCATTGGGAGTCTAATAATCTTTACAATTCCAATATTACAATATTCAACATGTAATTAATTAGTTGTTAACATCGATTTACTATAGAATTAATGTCTAATATTCCATATATTCAATATTTGGTATTCCTTTAGACAATGGGTATTTAAAATCGACATGTAAGTATAATTAGATGTCAATTTTTATAACAACCACTATCTTAAGTTTCAATAAGACGTACATTTTATCTCCCATTAGAAAAGAAGACCTTATAATGTTGGTTTATTATTTTAACTAATGTGATAAGTTGATGTTATTATATACATCAATATTCATGATAAATAATAGCAATTTGCACTTGTGGTATAATGGCTTTAATTTATATCCAATTCAATCTGTATTATTTTATTAATTGCAAAGATATAAGTCACATAAAAATTTATTATTTATACATAAAGAAATAAATTATTTTTAAAAATATCTTAAAAGAAAACAAACGGTTATCTCATTTACATATTTTAGTAAATTTCAATGGGAATAAGGGATAAATATATAAAGATACAAAAAGGGCTATATAGTGCATCCATTTTCTCTAACTTGGTCGGTATTATGCTTTGGCATATAAATTCCAAATTTCATAAAAATAAAAAAGGTTTTTGTCATTTTTTAGATGATGTAGTCTTGCAACCTATTGTATTAATGTTATATATGTACTAAAAATGAAATTTGAAATTAGATTTCAAATATAAATCAATAGCTATCATTAAATATAGGATATTGGGCAAATTAGATTTCAAATGTAAACAATGGGTATCATTAAATTTTATTATGGGTTATATATTTTTATATAATAAGTTTTTAAAAAATTTATACAAATTTAGATTATAAATTTATAACTTTTTTTATATTTTGTACATATAAAATTTACATGCACTTTTAATTTCTTTTATAAAAAATTTCTTAAACTTCACATTGCTCACTTCAGTAATCAAAGACATTTATCAAAGCAACATATGTTGTTGATTTTTATAAACTTCATAATATAAATATAATAAATTTTATGTTAAAATTTTTAAAACTTATAAATTGTAAATGGTAGATTTTATTAGATTAATGTGAAAATAGTACAATGAGACTAATGGAAATTCTCCAACAAAGAAAAAATTAATATCATAAAATTTTGTTCCTTCATCTTATTATTTTAGGCCTATAAAGATAAGAAGATAAATTTTGTGCTCAACTACCTTATTTATTGGTATTGCAGTAGCATTTATCACACTTTCCTTATTGATAATACTAATCTTGGCCCTTTGTTTCTCTCACATGTAGGAAGAGTGAAGGAGGTGTTGAATTGTAGTATCTTTGGCCAAAACACATTAGGTTCTTATTGTAGTAGCATTATTTTTGGCATGCATTATAAGCAAGCATTTGTGATCAGTTTTACAAACTGGGCTTAAAAATAGAGCATGGTATAGTGTCTTATAAAGTGAATTCGGGTGCAAATGCACTTATAAATTATTTGAACTAATTTCCCCAAGTTTAAGGGTATTTTTGATAAATTCAATGAGGTTTAAGAATTCAGAGGAGTTTGAAAAGTTTGTATTTGTGATCCTTACATTTTTATATTCATGTCTATGTACTATAATGCTAATTAGATAATTGGACCATGGAGAAAAAGGTTTATAATGACTTAAAAAAAGGATACCCACTTATGTCGGGTGGGCTTTTAATCAAAATACCTTTTAAAGGGATAGACTGTTGGGAGGTCCATCAAGGCACCTCGGCATTGAGCTTAAAACTTGAGTTTGTTAGCTTGTGGTCATCCTCTATGCATTCAAAACTATATGGCTAGGCATATACTATCGAATAGAGTTATCCTTCTCCTTTCAATTGTACCTAGGATTATTCTTATGGCTTGATATGCATAAGTGGTTCAACGACTTAGTTACAATGTCTTTGAATATGTTATAAATAGGATTTTATTATATAGTCAATAAATCTTCGATGTTCCACTATCTTTTCCAAGTGTTTCACAAGAGAATTTTATGAGAAGATTGATATATTAGCCTTAGGTTAGCCTTACGCACCACATAGTCTTAGCTAGAAGCTATTAGCCTATGACATTTGGTATCAGAGCTCAGTTAATACTACTAAACATGATTGGGTAAGTGACAATTGGTCCAAATGTAGTTTATCCAATTCTATCGAGGGAACATTGATTAGTACATTAGGTGCAAACTTAATCCAAATACTTTTTAAAGGGATAGACTGTGGGGAGGTCCATCAAGGCACCTTGGCATTAAGCTTTAAACTTAAGTTTGTTAGCTTGTGGCCATCCTCTGTGCACTCAAAACTATATGGCCAAGCATATACTATCGAATAGAGTTGTCCTTTTCCTTTTCAATTATGCCTAGAGGCTCATAATGTGGATTATTCTTATGGCTTGATATTCATGAGTGGTTCAACAACTTGGTTACAATGCCTTTAGATATGTTATAGACAACATTTTATTATATGGGCAATAAATCTTCAATGTTCCACTATTTTTTCCATGTGTTCTGCAAGAGAATTTTATGGGAAGACTAATATGTTAGCCTTAAGTTAGCCTTATGTGCCACATGGTCTTAGCTAGAAGCTACTAACCTATGACATTTGGTATTAGAGCTCAGTTAGTACAACTAAACATGATCGGATAAGTGATAATTGGTCTAAATGTAGTTTATCCAATTCTATTGAGGGAATGTTGATTAGTACATTAGATGCAAACTTAAATGCTTGTGAGCTAGCTTACAATGTGTAGGAAAGTGTTTATGTGCTTATTCATAGTAATAGCATCAAAGGATGCATGACCATTCAAATGAATGTGAGAATTGATAGCCTATCTAAAGGAGCCTTTTTCTTACTAGTAGGCTTGACAATATTAGAAAAGATAGAGTTTACAATTGGTGGAGTTAAAAGGTGAAACCATATTAATAGCCAATCTAGTGGGAGAAGCTTTGGTCTTACTAAATAGCTTGGTTATTTTAGAGGATGTGGTGGAGCTGAAGGGTGACATCTTAGTTGTGTATAAATGCATGACCATAGCCGACGAGTTCATCTTAAGGGATGGCATATTAAAGTAATCTATTGAGTAGATGACTTTATTATAGATGAGTCCTATATTGTGTCAAGGGGGCATGCTGTTACTCAAAGGAGTATTGCTCGGAGAGTATGGCTACTAGGCTAAGTCACCTCAAATAAAGATAAAAGCAATATGCATAATTTGTGGGTTTGCTAGAGAGCATGCAATTATCTACAAGATTCAAGATAAGATGCTAGAGAGCTAATACATCATAGTCACATAATAATGGTAATTAGACTTTAATGTAATGGGTTAGGCTGCATAATCATTTAGTGGTATGGCAACATTGACTCAATGGAAAGATAGCAGACTAGCATTGTATAGTTACTTGGTAGAGAGACGTAGCAATAATTAAGTTCATGTTTCCTTATGCACAAGTAAAGTAAAACTCAAGCTAGAGTGTGAAAGACTCTATGCTCAACCCTATCAAGTTATTGATGTAAAGGAGCAATCAAAATATATGTGCTTAAAGAAGTCATTGAAGGGATGTACTCAAGTTAGGATTGCGAGAGGCTAGACAATGTTAGATACCACTTAAGGTAAGAAAGGTCATCAAGTTCATGATGCCAGAGAACATTAACTTCAAGTATAGGCTATGATGGTTAAGATGCCATAACTATGTCAATTTAGAAAGGATCAAGAAGGATTTGATCGAGTGTGAAAGTGGCATTGTGAAGTATAATGAACTGACCAAACCTAATACAAGTGAAATTATGAGCAAGGTTATAAGGCTAATGCATAGATCAAGTGTAGGTTTTAACTTTTACATTTGTGCAATATAACATTATATGTAGGACATTTGTTAATAGGTAATTTTGAATGCTAAGCATTACTCATGAGCTATCAAGTTAGCAAAAACTTTTGCTACAAAGGTGGCATTTATGCAGGTTGCTAAGGCAAAGACCACATAGTTGCGAAGGCAATGATCAATTGGACAAGTTATATTTATAGCTAGTGGGATGGTGGCACTTAAGAGAATCGAGACAACTTTGAAAGAGCCTATTAAGGAAGATCTTTTATATATATACATGGAGGGTGCATTTGCCAAAAAGAATACCAAGGTTATAATGGTGACTTCCTAAATGTGCATGAAAAAATTCATTGAAGCTCAAAGAGACAAACATGAAGTTTCAAGAAAGTAACTAGATTCTTCATAATGTTGTGTCATATTAAGGTGTTAATGAAGGGATTAACATTTAAAATAGGGTAAAATGTTAACAAGCAAATATGCTTGTTTTTGGATAAAACTTGGCCTAAAAATCAAACATAAAGGTCATATGGAGTGAATTTTGGAACAATTGCACTTGTAGACTATTTTTCTCAATTTTTCCAAGTTTGGAAGTATTTTGGTAAATCTGGTGAGGTTTGAGAACTCGAAAGAGTTATAAAAGTTTATATTAATAGTCATCACATTTTTATCCCTCTATCGATGTATTATGGTGCCAATTAGGCACTCAAAGTATGGAGAAAAGGACTTATGATAACTTTGAAAAAGCATGTCTACTTGTGCTAAGTAGGCTTTTATTCAAAATACTTTTTAAAGAAATGAAGTATTGGGAGATCCATTAGGCCACCTTAGCACTGAGCTTAGAACTTGAGTGTGTTAGCTTATTGCTATTGCTATCCTTTACATACTTAAAACTAAGTGATGAAGCATTTACCATTAAATAGAGTTGCCCTTCTCCTTTTTTATTGTACCTTGGGGCACCTAGTGTGTGTTGTTCTTGCAATTTAATATGAACGAGTGGTTCAGTAACTTGGCTATCATGCCTTTAGACATGTATATAGGATCTTATTGTATGGGTGATAAATTTTCAATGTCCTACTATCTTTTTCAAATGTGCCACAAGAGAGTTTTATAGGAAGGCTAACATATTAATCTTGAGTTAGCCTTATGTGCTACATGGTTTTGGCTAAAATACTACTAACTTGTGATAGTATAGAAGGTTTTTAATCACTTATGGCTGGCACTAAAATAATTGGAGAAAAAGCTAAGATAGGAAGTATTGGGAAAAATTAATTAACCATAATTAAATGTGGAATATACATACTTGATTTGGTTCTCTAGATCCTGATGCTATAATCCACCACATGGATATTAAGAATCACCTCTAATCTGGAATCTTGGCTTTTGTTCATAACAATTGCACAAAAACCCCACACACTATCTTGTAAAGAGAAGAAGATAAAAGAAACTCTCTAAAGGAATTTCTCTGGCTTTGAAAAAATTGAATGAATGTGCTTTCTTTCCTTTTTTTTTTATTTCTCTATTAACTTCTGAAGTGGGAGTGGATGGTTATTTCTTTCTCCCATTTCCTACACCTTGATTAGTTACCAAAACTAATTTGTTTGAATTCAAATTTAAAAATAAATTAAATATTTATCTTAATTAAATAAATATTTAAAACATGATAAATGTGGATCACCTATTATAGGTATCCCGACATTCATCATCTCCCACTCGCACATAATGGGATGACCTACATTATATAATCTTCTTCTCTCTTCTTGGTTTTCATACTCGGTGCCTTGTCGTGACCGCATGGGCATGATGTCATCTTGGGTGTTCTTGTATTAGAAATTCTTATATAAAATCAACACAAGACAACCCTTACTTCTAGTTGTTTATATTATGCCTTATATGCCCTAGATTTTCCCATATACCCTTTTCATTTACAAATCTAATCCTTTATAAGATTTACTATAAGCTCAGATTGCCATCCACATATACATAACATCCATACTTATGATGTTACCAAAATTACATAACGGACATGTCTCAGATACTAGCATAATTATGTATATGTCGGGAAATCTTCCTTTCACCCGTATATCATTTTGATTTGAAATAGATGCTTTCCTATTATTTTATCCTTTAGACCATATATATCATGATCATAGGATGTATACTAAGGTAGCGAACACTACATCATTTCTCTATGTTATCGTCAAAGTCAAAAGGTATCTTTGAAAATAATTTTTCTTTTCTGGGACTTACACAGCAATGAACCAGGGATCTTTCACTTGCTTCCCATTTGCGGTTCCTTTTGTACATGTGATATAAATTACATGCTATAGTGTTTCCCTTGTTGTATAAGAGTGTACGTTGATTTTACTAGTAACACTGTATAGACTTTAGTTCAGGTATACCTAATACCTAACCTGAATTCTTCCATATTATTCGACTCCTTTTTAACATCAGTATATGACGAATTCATTATCTAGCCACAGTAATTGTGGAAAGTGGGAGATTCCATAATTTAATTTATATTTAGTATTTCATATCTCACCTTAACTTTACTTCGTTGAGGCGACATATTTTATCTTGTGTTACTTCTCTACCAATACATAACATTTCTCACAATCTTGTTGGTGAACACATGTCTCATCTCCCCCCACTCTTCATGAGTGCCAGAGGTAGTTGTTCGTGTGAGTGAACTAACTTTATCAACTTGTACGACATACGGGATATTCATATACTCATACACATCTTGTAACACTTGTAATTGAATGAAAACATATTTTATTCATTTTAATTTCAGAAATGTTTGATTACATTCTACACATACTAAGAGATTTTACATGCTCAATATATACATCTTTAGGTATAACTTTGATAAAAGGATCTGCTATCATCTTTTGCATAGGAATGTGTTGGATGGTGACCTTCTTCTACGCTATTGCATCTCTCACAAAGTGATACTTTATGTCTATATGCTTAGTTTTACTGTGGTATTTTGGATCCTTTGTATAGGTGATGGTTGCCTGACTATCATAGTATATTAGGATGGGATTTAAATTTTTACCACAAATCCCTAGATGTTCTATAAATCTTTTCAATCATATTGCCTCTTGTATAGCTACAAAACATGCCACAAACTCTGCTTCTATTGTTGACAATGTAATGCATGTTTGCTTCTTGCTACACCATGATATGGCACCATTGTTTAGTAAGAATGAGTAACCTGATGTGGATTTTCTCTCATCCAGGTCTCCTGCCCAATCCGCACCAGAATATCCAACTAAGCATAAGTCGTCTCCTTGATAACATAATGCATAGTCGACAGTGCCTTTTAAATATCTCAATATCCTCTTGACAACTTTCCAATATTTTTGTCCAGGGTTTGACTGGTATCTACTTACGAGTTTGACCGCATGGCAAATATCCGATCTTGTACACATCATTGCATACATTACACTTCCTACTGCACTAGAATAAGGAATTCTGTCCATTGATTTCTTTTTAGATTCATTTTGAGGGCACATTTCTTGACTTAACAGTTTACTTTTATTTATAAGGGTATCCATGGGCTTGTAATCTTTCATATTGAATTTATTAAGAATTCTCCATATATAACTTTCTTGAGAAAGAGAAGCAAATTTCTTGGAACGATCCCTAAAGATTTTGACTCTAAGAATGTAATTTGCTTCACCCATGTCTTTCATCTCAAAATTCAAGGATAGTCATTCCTTAATAGCAATAATCGAATTCATGTTATTTCTAGCTAATAATATATCATCTACATAAAGGGATAATATTACAAGATTGTCTTCATGCCACTTAACATAAACACAATGGTCTTCCTCAATCATTTGGAAGTTATATGAGGTTATTGCTCGGTGAAACCTCAAGTACAATTGTCTGGATGACTGTTTGAGTTCATAAATGGACCTTTGGAGTCTATCAACTTTCCTTTCTTCTCCCTTTTGTATGAAACATACTAGTTGTTCTATGTAGATTTCTTCATCTAGTTCTCCATTGAGAAAAGCAATTTTTACACCCATTTGATGTAATTCTAAATCTAAATATGCTACTATAGCTAGAAGTAATCTTATTGAATTAATACATAAAATAGGTGAGAATGTATCCGCATAATCTATTCCTTCCTATTATGTATATCCTTTTGTAACTAGTCAAGCTTTATATCTTTCAATTGATCCATCTGCCTTTCTTTTAATTTTGAGAACCCACTTGTTCCCAATTGCCTTTCAGCCAGATGGTAGGCCAACTAGTTCCTAAACTTGGTTAGTTTCATTGAGTCTATTTCTTCTTCCATTGCTTTCTTCCAATGTTCCTCAATAGGAGAACATAGAGCCTCTTGAATAGTTCTTGGCTCTTCTTCATCTTAAGGAGTAACCATAAGAGCTGATTCTTCAACTGAAAAGTGTCTTTTAGGTACACTTCCTCTCTTTTTCGTAGTGGGGTTTCCTATAGCATATCTTTGCTAAAGATAGGGTTTTCACTCATTCTCTCAAAGCTTCCACTTGGATCGATAGGCATTCTTTGAGAGCTCTCACTCGAATAAGATAGATAAGATTTAATATTATTATTCATTTGATCCTGTAACTCATAAAAGGATACAATTCAATTAATTTCTCCTTTACTAAGAAATTCATTTTCCTAAAATGTGGTATCTCTTGATTCAAGTTCTGTTACTATTCCATCCTCGTTTTCACAAAAGAAAATGTATCCCTTAAATAATTCTGAATATCTTATAAAGATACATTTCTTCCCTCTTGGACCTAATTTTCCATATTTATAGGAAGCATCATGAACATACATAGCAGACCCCCATGGTTTGAGAATGCTTAAATCAAGTTTGTGCTTTGTCCATAATCATAGGAAGTGGATGTAATAGATTTTGAGGGCACATAGTTAAGTATGAAGGTAGCTGTTAAGATGGCATCTCCCCCAATATGAAAATGGTAGATTTTCTTGTGCCATCATTGACCTAACCACATCTAGAAGAGTCCTATTTCTCCTTTCAGCTACTCTATTTTGTTATGGAATGCTAGGGATTGTTAATTGTCTTATTATCCTTTTCTCTTCACAGAGCTCTTTAAATTGTTTGGATAAATATTCACGTCTACGGTTAGTTCTAAGTGCTTTAACTTTCTTGTTTATTTGATTTTCAACTTCTTTTAAATAACGTCTAAAACATTCTAATGCTTCTGACTTATGCGAAATTAAATAGATATAACCGTACTGCAAGTAATCATCAATGAAACTGATGAAATACTAAGCTCCATGTCTTGCCCTCACACTCAAAAGACCACATATATCAGAGTGAATTAATTTTAATGGAGTTTTTGCCCTAATTCCTTTTCCAAATAGTTTTCTAGTTGTTTTATGGGCTAGACAATGTTCACACAAGAATATTTCTAATTTTGAAATTGGGCCTAGCAATCCTTATTTTGCTAGTTTAATCATCCTATTTTGATTTATATGTCCTAGTCTAGTGTGCTAGGTGTCCATTTCAACATTTAAATTAGAAGTGGAAGCAGTAATGTAATCAAAAGCAGTGTTGTTAATAACATCCAAAATGACAAATCCATTAGAAATAAAGCCAAAACCATAGAGTATATTATCTTTAAAAATGTTAGCTATATTGTCACGAAAGTTAACTAAAAAATTGAAATTAAGTAGGGAAAAAATAGAAACTAAATTTCATCGAATGTCAAGTGTATAAAGTATATCATACAAGATTAAAGTTCTTCCTTTACGTAAATCTAATTTACATGTACCAATGCCTTTAACTTTAATGCTCACATTGTTTCCAATATAAAGCCATTTTCTTTGGCTTGACAAACGATAGTACTCAATGTAGGATCCTCGATCCTTACTCACATGGTCTATGGCACCTAAATCCAAAATTCACAAAGGATGAGATTCTATTAGAAAAAATAGTATAGGAAATATATGAAAAATGTTTGAAATCAGTATCCAATAATACCTTGTTTTGTTCATTTTGTTAAGTACAATCTTAAGCAAAATAGCCCATTCTTTGGTAAGCATAACATTTGATTTTCTTGAGATCAAAGTTCCTTGCCCCATGCTTTCCCTTCTTTTTCTTGAAGGTTTTCTTATGTAATGTCCTAAATTTTTAATGCTATCATTTGAATTTCTAAATTCTAAGGTCGTAGAAATGAAGAGCACGTTTGAATTAGCTTGGTGGGTGAATTTTAAGTTGAAAGGAATTAAGTGTAAGTGTAATCGAAATTTTGAAAGAAAAAGGATAGTAGGAAAAGAATTAATTTTCCTAAACAGTATAGATGATCAAAGGAGGTTAGAAAACCCTAAAAAGGGAAGTTGTCTAAGTCTGACAGTGCAAGGAATTTTAAACAGACAGAAACCCTATGGACTAAATTGCAAAAGTGCAAAATCAGGTGTAGTTAAAGTGTAAATAACCAAGAATTTGGGATCTACTATGATAATCAAGAATTTGAGGTGTAATATGTGATTTTATTTAGTGTGATCAATAGGCACATGACAAGTGTCATTATTAGAAAAAAATGGCAAGAATAGCCTTACTAATTGGTGAAAAAGGGCTAAAATACCCTTGAAAATTTTAAAAATGACCAAAATACCCTTGAAGCTTCATGAAAGCTCTTCTTCCTTCTCCTTTCTTCTCCAAGCTATAGAACACCTCCATGGAAGCACCAAAAATGTGCAAGAGAGAGAAGGGAGAGAGAGAAAACTTCTTTTGACTTTTTCACCCAAATATAGTGAGAATTAGGCTTAGTTGTAGAAGGGAAAATTGCTCCTGTCATCAAGCTCTATCTATTGGTGTGTTTAGATTGAAGAAAGCTCAAATTTGATTAAGTTTGGTGAGCTCTAAGTGAGGATTTTCAAGTTGCAACAAGAGGTAAAAATGTTCTCCTCTAAAAGCTCTTTAACGTACTCTTTTTAATTTCTTGAAATTTTGATGTTGGTGTGGTCAAAGGTGGTTGACCATGGAGTTTTGGATGAATTGAACATGTCTAATGGTGTTTTGGATGTTGTTATGTTGATCTATGGCTTTCGTTTGGTGTAAAAACAACAAAAAACCATGATGTACACACTAGGATTTTAGAGGCATAATGGTACATGTGTGGATTTGGCATGATTTGTTTGGAATTTGGCTAAATTGATGAAATTAAGATAAAATTTTGAATTATGAAAGTGTGTATGAAACTTCCCTTTTGAGAAGTCAAAACCATGAATGTGGAAAAGAAGGAGGGAAGGAGATTTAGCCATTTAAATTGTGTTTTTGGAAGATTGGTAATGTACACGGGGTATAACACGACCCGTGTTGTACCTCGTGTTCTTCAACGAAGGCTGATCAGTATGTTACACGAGGTGTGACACTCCCCGTGTTTACCTCAGAACTGAAGGGCAGTAAGATACACGGGGTATGACACGGTCTGTGTTTACCCCCGTGTTCTTCTCTGAGCAATCTAGTGAAGCCTCGAAGTAATCCAGAAAGAAGCACGGCCCTAAACACGGGGTTCCCATACCCCGTGTTCTTTGTCAAGTGAACAATTTGGTTTTGATTCTTCACGATTTGCACGGTTTTGCCTCCGGATCCTTTTCTAATGCATATATGTGTCATTTCAAAGCCTGAAAATAAAATATAGAGCATCTAAGTATCCTTTTCAATCAATTTGTACAAAATACTAAGTAAATGAATGATGAAACACATAGAACTTAAGTGCATTTGTGCATTTATTAATGTGGAGGAAGTGAAGAATACATAAGGTTTAAGGAAAATGATGATATTCTAATAAGAACTATGATGTGTATTTATATAGACTAAGGAGTAACAAGTTAGAAAGGCAAGAGAAATTGTAAAGAAGTTTTTAAGTGAGGGCAAAGGAAACATCACTATTGGAAGCTTATAAAAGGTAGCTAGCTTTATCCTTAAGCTTTGTTTTCTATTTACATGATTTTCTGTATATTATGCCATTGTATGGAATGTGTATGAAATAGCTGTGTGCGCATCCCGAGAAGACAGTAAAATGCTGTGTGTGAGGCTTATGGCCCGAGTTCCCCGGGATGATAATGAAATTGCTGTGTGCAGTACCTATGGCCCGAATACCTCGGGAAGACAGTGAAATGCTATATGTGAGGCCTGCGGCCCGAATACCTCGGGAAGATAGTAAAATTACTGTATATGAGGCCTAGGTATGATTATCTATGATGGCCATCTAGATATCTATATGAGTCCTTAAATGGGCTTGATGATTGCTATGTGTGATGCACATTTCTTACAATGGTATGGAATGAGATGATAAATGATTAATTGATTTTGAAATGTATGTTTTATTTGCTTAAGGATCTGGAATGGCTTGATATATTTTTTTTTTGTAATAGCTAGCTACTGGGAAACTCTGTTTCTTATGTTTTTGTATTGTTACTAACCATTCCAGGTGATGCTTCTAGAGGCCTTCTTGACAAAGGAGAATAAAGTTTTGAAGTTGTATTAAAAATGATTATATAGTTGGTGATATTGTAAGTGATGGATGTGTGTTTTGTAAGTTGAACTTTTGGCATAATTACATGACCCTTACCTATATTGTATGAAATACAAAAATTTGAGGTTTTGTGAGCTAGCTTAGAGTAAAAGGCAAATTGGTATGCATTAATTACCTATTTAATGAGGATTAAAGTGTTAATGAGTGAGGGAGTTCACATCTTACCCTCAAAATTGGGTCCAATTTTTCTCTTCTAAAACTTTTTACTTTTCTTAAATTTTGGCTTATAACTAGAGGGACTTGCTCCCTCAACTATATACACTTATCTGGAGGATCTATAAGCCCCCAAATGTTCATTTTCAAGTTCCAGATATCTTGCCACATCATCAAAAATTGCTATGTTTTTGTTGTGAGTTAGATTGACCTTCATATGTTCTCAACTAGCAGGAAGTGATTTAATCATTGCTTGCACTTACTACTCATTAAAAAGTGCATGCCTTGTGGCTTTTAGCTCACGAATCATATTTGACATCTCTCGCAAATGTTGTTTCATCAGTGTATTAGGCCGAAGTTTGTATGTGTCAAATTTAATTATGAGTCTTCTCAGTTTGGTGGCAGAAGTACCACCAAAATTTCCTTTCAGGGCAATCCATATTCCCTGAGTAATTGGATAATTCTTATATTTGCACATGAAATCATCTACCATCGCACTTAAAAGTGTGATGCAAGCAATGTTGTTCTTTTTCTTCCAAATAGTGTATGCCTCAGCATCTCTTCTATGCTGAGCTGTGTTCGCAGTTTCAGATTCTAACATGACATTGTTAAGGACTTCTAGAGCATCTTGCTCTTATAAGATGTATGATATTTTTCGATGCCAATGTCCTAGTTGTCCCCATTCAATTTATCATCCTTGTTTAATTCAACAATTATGTTCTTGCTGGCCATTCTATTAAATGTATGAACATTTCCTATGAGTATACAATGTCGTTATTTGCATAGTTCTCACATAAAACAATAATGACACTACTTAGTTCATGGGGGGAGTTTACATTTATCATACCCCTATCGCATGTTTGCCTAAATACTATCATTACTTCCTATTGAAATTGTTCTCATACAAACATAACACCTTGTGTCGTCCTTAAGTAAAAACATAATTCAAGAGCTCCCACTCAAATGTAGGATTTTGTAGAGATAAATGTACATCAAACAAAAAATATTTGATCATCCATCAAATAATAAAAGGATTCAATAAGCATTGAACGATGTTCTCAAAGTAATCTCATCAAACTAAGAGAAATAAATACATCAAAATAAAGCATTCATAGCTAGGGTTCCTATTCCAGCTTCCTATTCTTGTTTTAATGTCTTCATCTCTTCAAAATTGTTAAACAGTTTTGGTGGATTCTTGGAATAGGCTGGGTTAAAGTTATGTACATTCATAGCTTTAAGTGGACCCTTTAAGTGTAGTCCCTTTTCTAGAGTGCTGTAACTCCATTACTTATTAATGCCTTAATCCTCATTAAATAGGTAATTATTACACAATTAGGTCTTTTTGAGGTCAAATTATGATTCTGTAAAACAAAATATTACAGATTTTGGGTTTCAGAAATTTTCTGTTCATTTCCAGAATTACTGGACCAACTTCAAAAATATGAAAAACTACTTTTTGGAACTCCAAAAATCATGAAATTGAATCCTATGAACCTTTCACGTGTTAACTACATCCTGTAAAAATTTGACATAATTTAGACATCATTAGGCCTTTCAAAACTCATAGCAAAGTGTTTCTGTCTCAGTGCTGTCCAGAATTCACAACTGTAAAAGTAAACCCTTATTTCAGGGGGTAAATCAACTCCGAATAGGCTCAAATTTGGTATGGGACTTTAATAACATGTTATATACTTTCCATAAAACTTACAGATCAAAAATCATCCATTTACTCCTTCTGATCTCTGAGATACAATTAGTGCTCTGCACTGTGACGGTAACAGGGGAGACCAAAACATGTAATAAATTCACATAGTAAATAAACTTATTTTAGGATGAATTTTGGCAAAGAGTTCATTGAGTATGTAAGGTTCATCCCTGAATTTTATCATAATTTTTTTAGCATTAAAAATTCACTAAAAGTCTCTGCAAACATACTCAACCTGCTGCCTACGAGTTCACTGTTCATTTGATCATTTACTATTCATTTGGTCATTTCCAATTTCACACATATTGCATACTAAATTACCTTCTACTCCAAACTAGCTCACAATACCTCAAATTCATGTATTTCATACAATATAGGCAAGGTTCATATAATTATACAAAAAGTTCAACTTACAAAAACATATATCCATCATATACTAACATCACAAATTCTAAGAACATTACAATACAACTTCAAAATATCATTCTCCTCTATCATGAGAGCCTTTAGAAGCATCACTTGAAATGGTTAGTAACAATATAAAAATATAAGAAACAAAGTTTTCCAGTAGCTAGCTATTATCATAAAAATATATCAAGCCATTCCAGATCCTTAAGCAAATAAAACATACATTTCAAAATCAATTAATCATTTATCATCTCATTCCATACCATTGTAAGAAATGTACATCACACATAGCAATCATCAAGCCCATTCAAGGACTCATAAAGATATCAAGATGGCCATCACAGATAATTGTACCTAGGCATCATACACAGCAATTTTACTATCTTCCCGGAGTACTCAGGCCAAAGGCCTCACATACAGCATTTCATTGTCTTCCCGGGGAACTCGGGCCATAGTTACCGCACACAGCAATTTTATACACAATCCATACAATGACACAAGATACAAAAAAATATGTAAATAGGAAACAGAGCTTAAGGATAAAGCTAGCTACCTTTTAAAAGCTTCCAATAGTGATGTTTCCTTTGCCCTCACTTAAAAACTTCTTTACAATTCCTCTTGCCTTCCTAACTTGTCACTCTTTAGTCTACATAAATACACATCATAATTCTTATTAGAATTTCATCATTTTTCTTAAACTTCATGTATTCTTCACTTTCTCCACATACACGAAACCATGAAGGAAGTACCCAAATTTTAATGTACATTCCAATATCTCCTAAAATTCATTGTAATACATTATTCTAATCTTCCAAAAACACAATTTAAATGGCTAAATCTCCTTCCCTCCTTTTCCATATTCATGGTTTTGGCTTCTCAAAAAGGAAGTTTCACACACACTTTCATAATTCAAAATTTCATCTTCCACAGGCTTCATAATTCATAAGAATCATTCTAATTTCATCAATTTAGTCAAATTCCAAACAAATCATGCCAAATCCATACATGCACCATTATGCCTCTAAAACCATAGTGTGTACATCATGGTTTCTTGTTGTTTTTACACCAAACCAAAGCCATAGATTAACATAACAACATCCAAAACACCATTAGACATGTTCAAATCATCCAAAACTCCATGGTCAACCACCTTTGACCACACCAACATTAAAATTTCAAGAAACTAAAAAGAGCACATTAAAGAGCTTTTAGAGGAGAACATTTTTACCTCTTAGTGCAACTTGAAAATCCTCACCTAGAGCTCACCAAACTTGATCAAACTTGAGGTTTCTTCAATCTAAATACACCAATAGATAGAGCTTGATGAGAGGAGCAACTTTGTCTTTTGCACCTAAGCCTAATTCTCACTATTTTTGGATGAAAAAGCTAAAAGAAATTTTCTCTCTCTTCCTTCTCTCTCTTGCACATTTTTGGTGCTTTCATGGAGGTGGTTTACGGCTTGGAGAAGAAAGGAGAAGGAAGAAGAGCTTTCATGAAGCCTCAAGGGTATTTTGGTCCTTTTTCACTAATCAGTAAGGCTATTCTTGTCATTTTTTTCTAATAATGACACTTGTCATGTGTCTATTAGTCACACTAAATAAAATTACATATTACATCCCAAATTCTTGGTCATTCATATTAGATCCCAAATTCTTGGTTATTCACACTTTAACCACACCCGATTTTGCACTTTTGCAATTTAGTCCATAGGGTTTTTGTTTGTTTAAAATTCCTTACATTGTCAAACTTAGACAACTCCCCTTTTTAGGATTTTCTAACCTCCTCTGATCATCTATACTGTTTAGGAAAATTAATTCTTTTCCTACTATCCTTTTTCCTTCAAAATTTCAATTACACTTACACTTAATTCCTTTCAACTTAAGATTCACCCACCAAGCTAATTCAAACGTACTCTTTGTTTCTATAGCCTCAGAATTTAGAGATTCAAATGATAGAATTAAAAATTTAGAACATTACAAGTGCTATGTCCAAAACATCTTTCACTCTTCATGTTTTGGAATTGTGACAATAGGATTGTTTTTCTCCAATTGTTTTTGAAATAGCAGATTTCCTATTGTCTTAATTCTTCCATGCATTTTTCTAGGTCAAGGTATTTGGCGGGTCCTAATGAATAGTCTTTACATTTTCATAAGGTCTTTTTAATTGGTGTTAGGAAACACCTTTCCTCTTCGGCTAAGATCTCTTTTTAGATCTTTGACTTCATGCAGGAAAGCTTTCATTGGGTAGTATGTGCGTGCATTTCTTTTGTATAACAAGTGCATGAATTCTTTTAAGTTTCTAGGAGTGTCAACCTAGTTTGATTCTTTAGGTTCTTCTCTTACCACACTTTCCACGAACCCATATGGATCACATTCTTCTTTGAACCACTTTCCATGTTTGTTTCAAAAAATAGACATAAAATATGATCAAAATAGGGTTTTTTGGCACCTTTTTGAGTCAAAATAGTGTCATATAGGCTTTAAAAATACTTAATAAATATACCAATATGTAGGTCTCATTTTTAGAAAAATTTAGAGATAAAATTTGGCTCCAAAATAGCTCTCACGCACTCTTACGTGCCCTAATAATGTTTCTGTTCAAAAAAATTTCAAAAAATGGAAAAAATAGGTTTTTTCCATGCACAATAATGGTGCGTGAGGCACACCTGCTACCCTGCGTAAGTTTTCTAGTAACTAGAGCTAGCCAAAAGCATAGGTAAAATTTTTTTCTTTCCAACCATATATGACATATGGTAATTGGGCTTTGGGGTGGGCCCTACGTGTCACCCCTAAAAGTGAGGGGAGAGAAAATATTTTTTTTTTTGAAATTGGGGCTGCTGGAAACGACGTGTCATTTTTTACCAACTCAAAATGACGTGTCATTTTTTGTTCGGGTTAAGCACTTCGCACATCAAAACGATGTGTCGTTTATTGGATAGTCAAAATGATGTGTCATTTTTGTTGTCTTCAAGCTTTGACCAGGTCAACTGGGTTAGACCAGACCCAATTCGCGACCCAAATAGGTCTGTTTGATCCGGAATCATATTTTGGCCATAACTTTTGATCGGAGGGTCTGTTTTAGGTGATTCAAAAGTCATTTTTCTTAGAATTTGATGCTCTACAAACCTAGGTTAATTTTATGGCCTAAAAAAATTAATTTTCCAAGGAACCCAATATCTCAAAAGTTACAATTTTTTTTGGAGTTTTAGGTGTTTCAGTTGATTTCTGATGTTCGGGAATGTTTTATGTATACCCTTTAACATTAAAATCATCCCCAACAATATTATTCTAGGAACAACTCAATCATACAATAAATTTGCATTTGTTTGGCCAAATTATCACATCACAAGAATTAAAATTATGAAGCATACTTTCTGGCCAAAACAAAAAAAAATTATTATTTTAAATACACTGTATTTAACAGGTGCATTAATCATAGTGCATCTCATCATTAATACATCTCATACATCATGTACTTGCATTTAATGGTATTAAATACACTTTGAGGAAATACATACATCAAAACCAACCAGGCTCTAATACCAATGTTGAGAAAAATCAATTAACCATAATTAGATGCAGAATATACATACTTGATTTGGTTCTTTAGATCCTGATGCTGTAATCCATCACACGGATATCAAGAATCACCTCTTATCTAGAATTCTTGACTTCTGTTCACAACAATTATACCAAAACCCCACACAATATCTTGTAGAGAGAAGAAGATAAAAGAAAACTCTGAAGGAATTTATCTGGCTCTAGAAAAACTGAATGAATGTGCTCTCTTTCTTTTTTTTTTTGTTTCTTTGATAACTTCTGATGTGGGAGTGGGTGGTTATTTCTCTTTCCCATTTCCCACACCTTGATCAGTTATCAAAATTGATTTGTTTAAATTTAAATTCAAAAATAAATTAACTATTTATCTCAATTAAATAAATATTTAAAACATAATAAATGTGGATCACCCATTATGAGTGTCCCCACATTCATCAAGAAGGCCTTCAAGGAACCACAAATTTTTGTTTGGAGATAACAAATAGATTTTTGATAGACAAAAAGTAAGCAAAATCCAAACCTATGTATCTGTCGGATGATATAGCTCCTCTTGTTTTCTCCTTTATCCATCAACTGTCAAAAAAGGTGGCATGTCTCTGCTTCCTATTATCTTTTTCTTCGAAGAGAAAATGAAAACATGTTGTTTATAACAATAGAATTAAGCATCATTTTACATCTATTGATTAAACTTGAGGACGTTTAGACGTTTTGATAATAAAAAAGGCCGGCTCTTATTTAATCAAATTCCAGGAGATTCGATAGTAATGATTCTTACAAAAGGAAAAAAAAAAAGAGAGTTTCGACAGTAACTAAGCAGAGTTTTCTTCCATTTTTTCTAATTAAAGTCCATTATCTCAACGGCAAAATTATATTATGTCTTCACAGTTTCGTTATTTTTCTAAATAGATACCAACACTTAAAAAAATTTCTAATTAAATATATCTCTCATTAAAATTACGTTAAAAATTAATGACATAATTAATAGGAGATATCTGATTAGAATATAAAATAAATTATGGCTACTCGAAACTTTTAAAAAATATATGAGTCTAATTAGAAGAATGAGGAATTATAGGGAACTGTGGTAAAATATTGCCGATTTGTGCTCTATTTCTAAGGAATTCAATGCTTATGATTTGAGTATCATGTTTTCTTTATTTCAAACTTTTATAACTCCTTTTTTTCTTCTAAATTTCTCTTCTCGCACATTGAAGAAGAAGCAAAAAATGAGGTATCCAATTTTCTATCCCATCATTATTTCGATTTGGCGTTTCAAGTTTAAACTGTAGAAATATTTTTGTTATTTTATGACTTAATTTATTATAAATTTCTTTTTTTTTTCATTTTGACATGTTAATGGATGCTATTTTGATGAATTTTTTATTCTAATTATTATTTTTAATTCTACAATTTAATTTTTTTAGATAAATTTTTTAATTTATAATTTTGTGATAATGAAACACATTATTTTAAATTTTTAGTTTTTGGTGTTTATCGATGATTTTCTATATAAGTTTGAACAATTTATTTGATATATTTATATTTTGAATTTGAACACATTATATTTTAATTTCTTTTTACTAGATATTAGTGATTTGAGTCAAAGTTGGATGATAAATATTATGATTAACTCTTTTTTTGTGATTATTTTAACAAACTCTTTACTATCATATGATTTGATTATTAGAATAACTAGAGATAGTAGAAATATTATGGGAGACTAAGTTGAGTGTTTTAAATTAAGAGAATTTGAATTGTTTAATTTCTATTATAAGAGAAACAATATAAATCTATATGTATTTAATTGTCTTTGTGTAGGTCCTATAGTTTCACAATTTAATCCACAATTTAAAGTTCATGATTAAGTAATTATATTTTGTTATAATTTCTAATTAGGTACGCCATTAGTCACATCGTTAATTTTTTTTATGGAATTTTAACAAAAGGTACATATTAGAAGTTATAAGTATTCAATTAGAAAATTTTAAAATATAAGTGCCTATTAAAAAATTTGTTAAAATATAATGATTTACAATGTGATTTTACCTATTTATGCAGTTAAACGATAGCTGATACAAAAGCTAGGGCAATAAATGATTGTGAACAATAAATCTCATACATCGACTGATTTTATAATGTTTCATATGGATCAATCTTGTATATACTTGCTTCCCGGTGAATTGAAAGAGGAAAAAAACATTTGATATATCGTACCTTTATGCTTACAAAGAATAAGTCATATATGAGGTAAGTTTTGTCTTGCTGGAAAACATCGTTGAAGGGATATAGTTGTAAATTTTTGAAATAATAGAAAATGTTTTATATCTTTAGTTTGGTAAATTTATTATCATAATTCTAAATATTATTTTTGTAATAATAAAATATAAAAATAATATATTGCTTCTTGATTTTATAGAAATAAATGGATCCTATGAAAAATCTCTTAAAAAATAAACGGAGTTTAAAATCAAGCCTTCTACATTGTTTTGGCTATGGATGGATAATGGCCAATTACACAACAAACACTCACAATTCACACCCACACATACAAGAAGAAAGGGAAATTCTGCAATCCCTTTTGCTGAGTTCGCTCCTCAGTGATTTCTATTTGCGAATTCTAGTGAGGAACTACGTTAAGTTTTGTCTGTTTTAGTGGAAAACATCTTCCGCAAAAATATAGTTATAAATTATTAAGATAATGAAAAATAATTGATATATTTAATATCAAATATAATGAATTTGATTGAAGATAATTTTTCCTTTTTTTTTTCAAATGGAAAGTTGTTTTTCTCAACTACTATAACTTTGTGATCATTTTTAATTATAAAATATAGAAACACATGATAATCCTTTAATCATATAAAAGAAAAATAAAATTTTCCTATTGAAATCATCATTTGTTTCAAAAATGGAGCCTAAATAAACTCATTAAAAATCAGAGTATCAACGTTATTAACATACTGTCACACCCATGAAGAGTTATATAAATAAAGGAAAAAAAAGCCAGTTTTAAATGGTTGTGTGATGAGTATTGCTCCGTATTTTAATAGTTCCAGTTCATGTTAAAATTCAACATTTGTTTGCGGTCCCCAACCATGATTTTGCGCAACGCTGAACGCATTTTTCATATTTATCTGAAATTTGGCTAATCATAATGAAATCGTAACTACAATTTAGAATCAGGATATACATAGTCACTTGAGGTCTTCTTTCCTAAGTGTTTATATATATATATATATATTCATGATACACGATTCTTAGGCAAGAATGTAAAAATATTTTTAATGAACTATCATTAATTGGATCTTTTATTTTGTTTTATTTAAAATGGGTTAAGTTTGACCCTAGAGTTATAATTTTAGGTTCAGTTTTTGTGATCACTTTTATGAACTAAAAATACTTGGTAGACTAGTGTGTTTGACAATAAGTGTAAACCTTTAACCAATTGAGTTTTTGATATGTGAGCCTAGTAAATTTTTCTATTTAATCAAGTTAGGTCTTACTATATACTCTATGGTCTAATCATAACGACAAAAATACTTTATGAATCTTGGTGCCTTATTGGCTACAAACTCGTAAAGAAGGCGAGGAAGATCAATCATTTGTTCATCAATTAATTCATATTTCATTATGACCAATTTAAGTATGTTATTTATTTTTGAAATCATGCATTTTATATTCTTAATCTATGTAAATTTTTATCCTGTATGAATAATTTTTACTTACATTTAGTATTAGAACTACTTACATCAGATTTAGAATTAAAATGCATATTTTTTTATATGATTTATATTTTAGATGATTATCATCATCTATTTTGATTTGATATTATCTTTTGAAATTATTATTTATTTTATCAATACATTTTTATCTATTCTCATTTAATATGTTATATCTATAATTATTTTTGGATTTTTTTTTGAAAATTATGATCTTTTATTCTGATGAAATTACTACGAGAATATAAAAAATCCCGTGGTTTTGAGTATTATGGCTTTGGATTTAATTTGGCTGAACGTAATACAGTGTGATTTGTGTTTATTTGTTACTATTCATGAGCAAGATATGAAACCGAATGTACCTTTTTGTTATTTTCCGAAAATTGTTACAACGTTGCATTAAAAATAAAGTAAAAAATCTCAAATCAATGCCACGCATGGATCCATCCAGGTGCCTTGCATCTTCAATCTAAAGATGTGAAACGCCTGCAGCGTCATACATGCATGATCCCCACACATGTAATGTGCGTGCATCCACACATCGCTTTTTTTACATATATACGTATATATATATTTGGTTGCGTTAAATGTTTGTTATATATTTATATTTCCTTAAAAAATTACTTCCAATAAAAGAAAATTATAAAATTTTTGCAAAAATAATATATCACTAAAGTGAAATTATTTATTTTGATTTATAAGTCTTCAAACTATTAATAAATATTTGTGAGATTAATTTTTAATTATTTAACATAATTACTTGCCCAAAAGGGGTAAGTATGTGTTGTAATTAAAAATGAGCTCATTAAAATATATATATATATATATTTAATTATTTCATATAATGACCATCCTAAAGGAGGTTATTGTATGATATAATTAGAAATTGGTTTATTGAAGCAAAATATTATTTCTGGATTTATTTCATTATTATAAATTCTACTTACCTGAAGGGGTAATTTTGTAATAATAATATATTATCTTGGTTTGCTTCAATTTTAGGAGGATCTTTTTACACACTATATTCTCTACCTAAAGGGAAGAATGTACTGATATTTTATATACTTTTAAATGTGCTTATTGGTAATTTTAAAATATCCAAAATTAATATATTGCATTTTTAATTATTTTTTCACAATCTCTTTTGCAATAAATAATAACACTGCAGCTATTAAATTGTTAAATGATACAAATTATAAAAGATGGAAGTAGGATATAGAGTTTGCTCTTGTTATTATGAATCTTGATTTAATCTTATGTAAGCCAGAACTGTTAGTACTCACTGCAGAAAGTACTCAAAAGTAAAAGAACTATTATGCAAAATAGGAGAGATTTAATAGGTTCAGTCTCATTGCAATCAAGAGATTTGTACTTGGATATTTAAAAATAGTTTTCCTTTTTTATGTTTTAAAAATAAAAATCTTTACATGAAATTGTTTTTATAATTTGTTCTTACAAATTATAACTCTACATGTATAATTTAAAATATATATAAACATATTGAAGACTTTTTTAACTTGTTTTTTATTCTTGATGACAATTTTGTAATTAAATATAACGTTTCTTTATTTACTTCCCCAACTACCGCCTATTCTTTGTTTTCATTAATTCCAAAAACAATTTTTTTAGAAAAGTTTTTAAGAGCAATTTTTTTAAAACAAAAATATATCCAAACACGCTTATAATTTCTATGCTTGCTTAGTAGGCGTGACACTAAAATCTCATTTATCTTTCCATCATTTTAACTAGATTATGTTACCAACAATTCTCCAAAGTTGTAATTATATGATTATCAAATGGGAAGGAATGTTGTCTTCAGATGGATCATATGATGATGTGGATATATGGTCTTCCCTTCAAAATGTCCTGCGACATGACTTCTTGAACAACATTTCGAAGTAGTTATGCAGAAGGAACGAGAATATTTCAACTTCTAAAAGAGCAAGCTGATCATGCAACAAGAATCTTTTTCAAATCTTACATTCCAATTTATAGGTGAAATTGTTGTGTGTATCCTCCTTTCTCTGTCTCTGTCTCTCTCTATAAAATTTGGTTCAAACAATATAAAATTTACCAAATATAATATCCCATAATTGTAAAAGCAGGGTTTATGTTGTTTAAAAAACAACCTCATGCCAAATGTTTAAAATTATTTCACAGGTATCCTAATTATTACTAGCTTCTTGGGAATTTTGTTTTTAGGTTTCTTCCTACTCCTTTATTTCGGAGGATGAAAGAAAATCCCGAGGATATAGTCGCTCCACTCAAAAAATTTACTAAAAAGGGAGAGAAGGTAGTAAAAGTTGGTGAACCAAATATGAACAACTTATTAGGAACACCTTTGGAATCGAATTAGAATGAATTTCAACACAATGAGAACAATAGGAATGTCGGAATAACTATTCAGGACGTAATTGAGGAATGTAAGCTATTCTATTTCGCAGGACAAGAAACAAGTTCCAGTTTACTTGTTTGGACTATAATATTATTGAGTAAGTACAAAGATTGACAACTATGTGTTAGGGAGGAGGTCATTCAAGTCTTTGGTAACCAAAACTTAGATTTTCATGGTTTAAATTGATTGAAAATTGTGAGTACAACATAATTCAATTCATGGTTATGAAAATCTTATCATTAACGATTTGATTTGTGCAACTCAATTTGTGCGTGTGGATTTTTATCATGAATCTTTAATAGACTCAAATTGTGAATGTAGGTTTTTATCATGAATCTTTAATAGAATGGCATGAATTGTATGATTCCACTACAAGAATGTAGGCCATTTGGGGTGGTGTTTCTGGCAGATATTGTCACCCCAAATTTCACCTCAAGCACCATGGAAATGCCATAGGAAAGACCTTTGCGCATTATCTGAAACCAAAAAGGTGGAATTCTTACTCTTCCAAGTTTCCCTCAGCTGAATCCACGAGAACAATCCGTGGGAAAGTTACTTTTTCACATTCCCCAAAGCTGAGGAGACATAAAGCTGAGTTTTGAGTTTTGGGCAGCTTAAGCCGCATGAAAAATCCATAGGAAATTTACCTTTGATAGTCCGAAAATACATAAAGTTCAATTTTAACTTTTGGGGCAGCAAGCCGCCTCAAATTTTTTTTAAAGCCCAATGTGATTGCGCACTACCCGAAACTGAAAAATGTCATTAAAGTCGGCCTTTGCCACCCATTGTAGCTAGTTTAAAGAGAAATGAAAAATTTTGAGATCTCATTTTTTATTTGAAAGTGCATTTTTTCATTTTTTAACTTCTTCTCCTCTCTTTATTGGTTTTTTGCTATCTCAAATTATCTAAGCAGATATTTTCTTGGCTTTTATCTCTTACAGGTAGTATATATTCATTCATTAATAGTAAGTTTGTATTTACTTTTTTTAATTTTTCTAATATTTGTTTATTAAGTGATAGTTTATTGTTAAATTTACTATATAAATTATTGAAAACTTCTTATAATTGTTGGAAATAAGCATTTGATGATGTTTTACATTTATTATATTTTAATTTTTTTGTTCAAATTTGTACTAATTTTGGATAATATTATTCTGAAAATGTCTGAATTTTTTATGCAATAGATCTATGGGTAAATAAAAAAATTAATGCTTTAATTTGGAACTTAGGATTAATTTTGTGTAGGATTTATTTGATAAGAAATAGTTATAAATCGATTTATGTATATAAATTAGATGAAAATTAAAAATTATACATTAACCTTGAATAAATGCCTTTGGAGTAAGTTTTGACAAGCTTCTCATACTTTGGTAGAGAAAAATTAGTAAATGCAATATTCTACATTGTCATGTTATTGAAGAAATTCATATTTCTTTGTCAATAAAAAAATTAATTATTTTAATTTTTTAATGATATGAGTGTAGGGAAAATTATAAATTATTAATAATATGATGAAATTTATGTTGATGTTGAATAAAAAATTATTAAAATAAAAATAAAGATTTAATTTATTATTAAAGTAAAAAAATTCATTATCAATCAATAAGATAATAAATCATTAAAAAAAGTAATATTAACTTAAATTTTTGATCTTTTTAATGAAGTGATAATATATTATAGATTTATATTTTGCTTTGTGATTGACTTTTTTGAATGTGTAGATATTAGATTTAAATGTGTCATTTACTGCATTAATTTGAATTTATGTGATATATGATGGGTCAAGATTTACTTGACAAATGAATATTCCAGAACATTAGAAATGGATGTACAATAGGTTGGCTCCTTGTAAAAAAAGGATATCCTAGTGAATTTTTTACAAGAGTGGAGCATTTTATTGCATTTACTTGTTAACAAGAAATTTTTACTGGAGAGGGTGTAATTAGGTGCCCTTATTTAAAGTGCCAAAATAGAAAATATATTAATCCAAATGACATTAGAATGCATCTTTATACAAAAGGGTTTATACTTAGATATTAGTGTTGGCATTGTCATGGTGAAGAATTGCCTCCACAATATGAAGCTGATCACACAAGGACTTTTATGAATGAGAATAACTTTGATGAAGTCAATTATCTTGAGAATATAAATTTCAATGGTGCTTGGCCTAGCTTAAAAAATGAATATAACTACAACATGGAAAAACCTCCTAACCCTAATGCATAAAAGTTCTATGAGATGTTAAATTCTGCTCAATATCCATTATGGATGGGTTGTAATAGCAATATAGAGTTATCTATTGTAGTGAGGATGATGAGCATCAAATCTAATTATAACGTACCTCAAGGTTGCTTTAATGAAATGATGAAGTTGTTGAAAAAAACTAATCTAATTAGAAATCTTGTACCAAAAAACCTATATCAAACTAAGAAGGTAGTTTTAGAGCTTGATCTTAGACATGAAAAGATAAATTGTTATGATAATAGGTGCATGTTGTATAATAAAGATGATGAAGATAAGTGACACTGTAAATTTTGTGGGATACCTCGATATATTGAACCACGAGTTGGAAAAATGAGACATAAAGAAGTGCCTTTGAAGAGAATGTATTTCTTACCATTGATACCTACGCTTCAAAGGTTATATGCTTCTAAGAAATTAGTTGAACATATAAGGTGGTATCACGAGAGTCAATAGAAGGAAGGTGTACTTTGTCACTCATTTGATAAGGAAGCATGGAAGCATTTTGATTAAACATACCCTAATTTTGCTATTGAACCTTGAAATGTTTGCCTTAGCTTATGTTCTTATAGTTTTAGTCCATTCACCCAATCTGCTGCCCCATATTCATGCTGGCCAGTTATTATCACACTATACAATTTACCACTTGAAATGTGTATGACTTGACCTTATATGTTCTTAACCTTGATCATTTTTTGGCCACGTAATCCTAAAAATAGAATAGATGTATATTTATAACCATTAATGGATGAGTTACAAATCTTACAGAATGATAGTGTTAGTGTATATGCCCTAAAACCAATCATATTGGTGATTGTAATTTTGAATCATGTTATTTTAATGGCAATTCCAATTATTATATTTATATATATTGTCTGCGTAATATATTCAATTATGATAATAACCTTAGAATAATTATATTCTTAAATGTCCCTAGTCATATATCATTGTGGATTAGGTTACTTTGATATGTTAAGACTAGCATGTGTGAAGACTTATATGGGATATTAAGTTTACACATGAGTACAAGTTAGAGAACTTGTTTACTGGACCGACCCATATTAAGAACACTACATGGATTGTTATATGAGTGTCATGAGTGGTTCTTAGTGATCATTATTAATATGGTCCTTTGACCTGAGATCACCAAGGTTCCCTACATGTGAGTTTCATATTTTGATACTATTCTATGTCACTAATGGTTAAGTGAATGCAAGGGTAGATATTGGATATGTCACATATCATGCGGAGCAGTTTGTGTGATCAAGATGGGATTTGTCCCTCCTATATAACAGAAGTAACATCTATGGGCCCCTTCATTAAGTAAAGCTGAGAAAATGCATGACCATACTTAGATGAATTGACATGGGATGTCGATTACATTTGTTTCAGTCAGCTTACTTAGGAATCAAGAAACCTTAAGATTGGGCTATATGGGAGTGACACGCTCCATGTCTCGTACTCAATCTAGATGTATATGACAAAAGGACATAAGTGATGATCACGTGTAAAGGTTTAGTCAAATCACCAACTTTCTCATTGCTTGGGTAACAATGATGTGTTGCTAGACACCAATCATTGTTTATGATCATTAATATGATTAATGGTCATTGCCAACATAATGACAGCCTGTAGGGTCGCACACTTAGAGCTTAGTGAATTTGGAATTAATGGACCAAATTGTTTGGGCTTAATATTTGGGAATTCATGCCATAATTATAAGGGCCAATAGTAAGCCTATAATTGTACATGGAATAAAGCCCAAATAAGTTAGGTTTTTCTGTGCACCTATTTGAATAGGCTTATTTTGTAATAATAAGATTATTATCATTATTCACGCACCCCAAAAAGGCATAGAAAAACCTAGCACCTCTCCTAGACCAAAAACTCCTGAAGAGGCATAGCTAGTACTACGAGGTGAAAGGAGATCAATTCCAACCGGTGTTTGTGCGGACATTCATCGGTGATTCACGGGTTCGTGTGGATACCATAGAGGTGCAGCCATATTAAACACTGCACTGGTGATCTGATCTTCTAGTTTCTATTCCGGTTTGTGATTTGGAGAGCAGATTGGATTGGAAAACAGACAGAAGTAGATCGGATTTGCTGTGTAGCGGATAGAAGATTTTTGATCGAAAGGTATAAACCCTAATCCCTAATCTATGGTGTTATGAATTCGGATGGATCCTTGGTGGAAATCGTGCAAAAATTTTATTCCGCTGTGCATTTATGATGCACAATTTCCAGCAGATAGTGTTCTTATATATGATATTTCTAAAAAGAAATTTTTCTTATTGAGGGCAACGTTAATGTGGATAATTAACAATTTTCTAGCATGTGGTATGTTATGTAGATGGTTTACTGCTAGCAAATTAGCATCTCCAATAGTATGAAAGACATAAGAGCATTTACATTGAAAAATGGGGGGAAACAATCGTAGTTTAATTGCTACAGATGCTTCTTGGAAAATAATCACATATATAGGAGGAAGAAGGATGCGTTCTTGAAAAATAGAATTGAAAAACATCTACCCCTTGTAGGTTAATAGGTGAAAAGTTTTAGGAAGGGATATGGATGATTCCAAGGGTCATAGGCAGTTGGCTTATTAAGTTGCCTGGGTATGGGAAAGACCACAACTAGACAAAACAAAACATTTTGGGAATTACTATTTTGGAAAACGGACTTGATTCGACATAATTTAAATGTTATGTACATCAAGAAAAATATTTTTAACAATTTCTTCAACACTGTTATGGACATTAAAGGTAAAAGCAAAGACAATGCGAAGGCAAGGATGGGTTTGAAAGAATATTATAAGTGAAAGGACTTGGAATTTATAAATGTAAGATCTACAAACAAAAAGTAATGTTTACCTTCACTAAGGAGCAAAAGAAGATAATATGTGAATAAGTAAAAAGTTTAAGAATGCTAGATGATTATGCTACTAAGTTAGATAGGCACGTTAATATCTCCAAGGGCAAATTATTTGGTATGAAAAGTCATGATTGTCATGTATTCACAGAATGTCTTCTTCCTATGGCATTTAGTGACTCACTTGATCCTTTTGGGGCCCAATTACTGAATTAAGTAAAATTTTTAGAAACTTATGCTCTACAATATTGTAGGAAAGTGAGCTCATCCAAATGGAATGTAACATCTCATTAATCATATGCAAATTAGAACAAATTTTTCCATCTAGATTCTTTGATTGCATAGAACATTTTCCTATTTACTTACCATATGAGGCAAGAGTTAGTGGTCCTGTACAATATAGGTGGATGTATCCATTTGGAAGATAAATGTTATCCTAACTAATCACTTCACTTTTCTTACATTAATGATATACATGATCATGAAAGTCACCAATCAATGCTTGATTGTAAATTCCTTAATAAACTTAAGAAGGTAAGGAACAAGGCACATGTGAAAAAAAATATATGTGAAGCATATTTAATTGAAGAAATAGTACAATTTTATTAATATTATTTTGCATCAGATGTCTCAACTCAAAGTACTCGCTAGGTCAAAATATAGATTAGTATGAAGAACCCAATGTGCCTTATCAATTTTTAACCGACCTGGTTGACCATTTAGGAAGCATGTTCATTGATTTTTGACAAACAAGGAACTATCTGTAACTACATTATATGTTTTGTTGAATTATGATGAAGTTTAACCATACTTAGAGTAAGTCTTCAAGTTGAGAGATCTAATAATTAATCATATTAATTGATTTAGTTACCCTTCTTATGGCAATTCATGTAGTGTATTCATTAGTCAAGTAGGCCTTGCCAGATATCACAGATCAAGATGTTAAGAAAATAATTGAAGATAAATTTGCCATTTGGTTTCAAAATTATGTGTGTCTCTATCTTTCTTTTATTTTAGCTTAAGTTTCCTAAACTAAAAATCTAATTGGTAGTGTTTTGCATTGTATAGGTGCATAACTCTAGTGTTATAGAGTATAGTGCTCATTTGTGGGATCTTACATGGGACCCATTATGAAAAGTGAAAACATGAGTAGTGTACTTTGTGAATGGGTACAAGTTTTACACTAAGTCATGGAGTGAAGGGAAAAAATGCCAACTATGGCATTTCTATGAAAGGTATGAGGAATGTAAACTCTATTAAGAATGACTTTTATGGCATCCTTAATGAAGTTACTGAGTTAAAGTACCTTGGTCAAAATGACAAGAATTTAGTTTTTTTTATTGTGATTGGTTTGATCCTATAATCAATCATGGCATGAAAGTGCATCCATCATATAGGATTGTTAAGATAAAGCAAACTAGAAGATATGCTAAGTATGGTCCATTTAGTTTTGCTAAACAAGCTATTCAAGTTTATTATACACCATATCCTACACCAATAAAGGATAAATTGGATTGGTAGGTTATCATAAAGACAAAACCAAGAGGTCTAGTTCACCAAGCCATCAATTAGAGGTTGTATACTAGGACAAAGAAATGTGTTTTGTGATCCAACTTCTTGATGATGATCAAATTGGTACACTATGTGATATTGATGGAGGCTGTAAAGAAATTGAGCTTTATGTTTACCTTACGGGCCAAAATGTTGTCAAAAAGTAAAGAATGAAGGTGATGAAGACGATTACTCTAGCAGTAAAGATGAAGAGGATGACAGTGATGATGAGTATGTTAATGATGACAAAGAAGAAAATAATCCTACTCATGATAAGGCTAATGATAATGAAGGAGATTATAGAAGTGACCCTATAGGCCAAACTATTGTCAATGAGGTAGAGAGTGAAGGTGATGAAGATGATTACTCTAGCAATAAAGATGAAGAGGATGACAATGATGATGAGTATATTAGTGATGAAGAAGAAGAAAATAATCCTACTCATGATAAGGCCAATGATACTGAAAAAGATTATAGAAGTGATTGATGACATAGCAGGTAAAGTATAGAAAATATTTTACATTTGATGGCTATATAAAAATTGTCCATGTAATGCTATCTATACTATATATATTTAAGAGGTTGTACATAATGCCAACAACATGAAAATAGGACTTATCTTGTGTGTGGGGCTCCAAGTTCGAGTGCCGCATGCAAATATTTTGGTCCATTATTGAAGTCCCTAAGAAATTTCTCTATATTTTTGTAGTTTCACATTATCAATCAAAGGATTATTGGTGGAGGGATTTCTTCTCATGCGCGGGGTTCCTAGTTCGACTCTTGTCACCAAAATTTTTTGCCTAATTTTGAACCCCCAATTAATGACTTTATTTGCTCCTAGTTTCCTATTAGTCGTACAAAGCTTTAGCCTGCATTGTATTTCCCCAAGTTGTCTTTTGTGCACAACCCAACCTATCAGACCCATTCTCACCACCTCCATCATTCTCCATTTCATTCTCATTCACAGCACAACACATCAATCTCCATTTCATTCACATTCACATCATAACACTACATTGATCTTCATCTTCTTCTTACTTCCATAAGAACACTACATTGCATGCCTAAGTTCATATCAAGAGGATAATTGCTATTGTTGAAGTGTAGACCAGTGCTAGGCCAATGACCACTTAGTTTATTTTCACCTTTTTGTATTTTTTTCTGAATCTTGAATCTATTTATTTTTATTGTTTAGCCTTTCTCCTTTTTATCCTTGTAGGTTTACTGCGTAACTTCTCTATATCTATGACACGTTGCCCTTCTATAATCTATGATGACTAACTTTTTAAGTGTTTTTTTAAGTATGATTGTCAAATAATGTGTATGAAAAATTTTAAAAAAAAACTTTTATAATGTGTATTTCTATAAGGTGTATTTCTATACTCTAAGTTGACTGATGGATAGGAAGGTGAGTTGCAATAAAAGCAACGTTTTGGCTACAAGGTCAAAGGTGAACATGTTTTATTTTGACTAGGAAGGCAAACTCGGTGAGTTTTGTATAAGCTGCTGTAGTTAATTTCAACAAAATATCATTGAGTAATTGCTAAAAATATATATAGAGTTGTTTTTAAAGTTTGTATTGAAACATGTATGGATGATGATATTATAGGAATGGATAGAGTAATACACAAAAAGTAAATTATTTGTTACATTCATCCAGAACTAGATTAGTGGATATGAAAATAATTACCTTTTATCATTAATATGTTGAAACAATTTACTTCCTGGCTCCAAAAATATTACATTTACTATGATTACCTTTTGTCTTCAATAATTACCTTTTATCTTTAAATAATTTACTTTCTAGCTCTAAAAATAATTACCTTTCATCTTTAATATGTTGAAACAATTTACTTTACACATTTCTAGAAATTAATTTGGCTATCAAAATGTCTTTGGTGGTTAATGTTAGGGAATAAATATAAGTAAAATTGTGAAAGTGTTGGACTTAAAATAAAAATATAATATTTATATTTTGGATTGGTATATAGTAATTATCACTACTATTTGATTTATATTCTTATTAAATTAATAATGATGTAATGGCTCATATGAGGTAGTATTGATAACATATTTAATAGTGTGCTACTGAATTCTGTTCCTTTTATTTCAATGTCATCAAAAGATAAATATAGAAGTTTTATATCTAATAAGAAACAAGATAAGATTTAGAAGTATAAAATATATCATTACTCCTAACCCGCTTCATTTGTTTTGTTTGTAGGACAAATATATCAAAATCATCGCAATAATTTCATGTGACTCCACCTAATTCATATTATAATCCTATAATTTATCTCTTATACATCAAGCATAGGTAGGAACCTTGCATGATTATAGGGAATAATTTGATGATTTATTTTAATCTATTAATATGAATGGCACTTATTGTGTAATAAAAAAAATATGGAATCCACCAACACTTACAATTGAGGGTGTAGAGGAATAAATTCAAGAAGCACTTACCTTCACATATTAGTACGTGAACAAATTCATGTGGTTGTTTTCAAACTTCTCACTTCCGATCTGATCATGCACAAATTACTGTGATGGCTTTGTAAGTAAAAATACATTTTGATAGCCTTCGGCTGATGTTTAGCACGTCATCAAAATGAAATTCTTCCATTTATATCACTTTCAAGAAAGCTGAAATGATATATTTCAAATTTTATTTGAATCAATGTAGTTTGAGCTTTTGACTTCTTGCAAAACAATTATTTCTTAAAAAAATATTTATATACTTAAGTATAAAAGCTCTATTTTATGGCACTAACATATCCATTAAAAATTACGCAGGTTGTTTTCCCCAGTTTTGGTGATAGATATTTGTCTCTTGGTTTGTTTAAGTTAGTGAGGAAGAAGGGTGAGAGCATGATGTTTGAACACTAAAATTGAGTTAAAGTTATTGCTTTTATCATAGTTCCCCATAATGATATACATTTTTGCTTTATAAATGACCAGAAGATATCGTGAAGGTCATCTTAGAGTGAATCATTCACAGGGATAATGAATAATAGAAAATAAGTCCTTACCATTTGTTCTAGAAACTAAAATGTTTAGCTAGCCTCCTTAACTTCCACCAAGCTTGTCTCTCATGCCTCCATATGGCCAACCTTCAATACGTCAAGTTGTCCAACCTCCCATGCCACCACCTAGATAGCCTCTAGTGCCACTACCTAGCTAGCCTCTAACATCACCACTTGGTTAGCCTTCTATGCCACCAAACTATCAATATTGTGGTAGTCAATCCACTTTTTTGCCAATAGCAGGATGTCATGGCATATATTTGTACCCGCCCTATAATTATTACTAACCATCACAAATTCCCAGCATGTAGCATTTACCAACACTTAGTCAAACATAGTGCAATTAGCTTCATCTGTAACCCATCCAGCATCCATTAACCAAGCAAATATACATCAATGGATTGAACCTAATGGATGCATGTGAGTATAACCAAGTGAAACTTCAATATTAGTTGATTTTCAATATTTAATTGACCATTACATTTAAATGGATATTTTATTCTATAATTTGTCTTGTGCATAGACTCAAGCCTCCAACTCAAGTTATTCATCAAATATGTAGTATTATTGAATGTAAATTTGAAGGAGCTTGGACAAAGTGGTCAAAAATTGTTAAAAAGAGAAAAGAAATATGGTAGGGCATGTTCAAGGTATGCATTCTTTTTGAAGATATTTTTGAAATTTGGATTGGAAAGAAAATAGAGAAAGAATTTTTAAAATTTAAATTGATTAAAAAAAATTCTAGTTACGAAATTTATCTTTAATATTTTTTACTCCCTCTTCTTTTTTCCATGTAAAAGTCCTATCCAAATAGATTTTTTTTGTTTATTGCTAGGAAGAAGATGACATAGTTAACAATTTGAAATTTTTTATTGAACAATAGTTCTTAATGCCTTTGAATGTGTTATTTGATAACCTAATTTTGTAATTCTAAGGCTAGATGTATATCATAAGAAACTGCTTGTCCCTAAAGTTTAGATAATAAAATCTATTGGTTTAGATTGCAACTTCTAGACAAAAGTTAGTATTATTTCAACAATAAACATAACTTTTGGAGGGGTCAAATTAGTTTTTGATACCACAAAACATGCTAGCAATGTTTCAGGTGACCTTGTATGATTATAATGATAATGATACTTCCTATATTGCTATGGATAAGGATGTTGCTCAATTGACTCATGTTTCATCATGTTGATATAGTCCTTTAATTATTTGTTCAATTTTTTTCAAGTCCTATAATCATAGATTACTTCTTCTCATCATGAAAGCATAGAACACTTGAAAATAAAAAATCAGATTTCATGTAGTTAAAATATGCTGGTGACTAGAGAATCCATTATATTATATATTTTTAAAATATGTTTAGACTTTGTAGAATAAAAAATTGGATAGGTACAATCAGAGGTATAAAATTGTGCTAGAATATTCTAAATGTCATTTTCTTCTACATTCAATGAGAGCTTTATTTAGAATTTTTCAATGATTCATTATTAGAATTAGAAATATCACTATTATCACAAATGATTTGCTACACGTAAGGCACAAATATTGTTTGATGGATTATGTTTGAATTACGCAAGTCATATGTCATAAAATTTTTACAATTATGAATAAATAAAAACTATGAAAGTAAAATATTATGCAGATATATTTAGTGCTCACAACCGAGATCTTGTATATACATACAAATATCATACGTTAAATCTCATTTGCCTCATTTCCCTCATAATTGGTGAGTCTTACATACGTGCAAATGTAAATGTTACCTTTGATTGTACCCATCTGTAACATGCATATCTTGCTAGGTAGCTTGTGCAACACTTGGCACATTTTCTTATTCTTTATACTATTTTTATAAAAATTACATATTTATAAATTGTAAATCTTGCCGAAAAATTCAAAAAATTAAAACTATGCAATTCTTCTTTTGGTAAAAAAATGATTACCCAGTTGGATAATTGCTTTAAGATCAGAACATTAGGATTTCTCTCTTAATGAGTTATTCCTTAAGGTTTAAATTTCTACTATAATTCTATTATAAATCTGCTATATACTTGATAGGTGCTATCTATTTGCCTGTATGTACATGCATATGTGGATTTTCATAGTAAGATATAAGTTCACCCTTGGCTACATTTTTTTGTTGTTTGTGCAAATCTATTTGCATGCATGTTGACTAATGGCAATGCTTGTCTTGCTTGGTGATGTTTAACTTTGATTCTCTCTTATATGTCATTTTTAATTGTTGTTGTTAATATGTTATTCTATCTTGTTTTAGTTCTTGAGGTAACCATATTAATTGATATACTATTGGTTTTATGTGCTTTATAGCAAAAGTTTAGGTGGGATCTCAAATATGAAGCTACAATGAAAAAAAATTCATGCACAAAAGGGTTGATTGCTTCAGGAATATAATGAGAGATGTGAGAAAATCTCATGTAAAGCTAGATTGGATATCTAAAGCATCTTGGAAGACAATGGTAGAGTATTGGGATAGTGAAGACTTTCAGAAAAAATCTACTCAAAATAAAACAAACTCAGTTAATGGCAATGTGGCATCACTTCATATGAGAGGTTCAATTCCAATTACTGAATATAAAAGGCAATTGGTAAGATGATTACCACTTTTAGAACATTTAATTTGTTGCTATCTAAAAGTATATTAATATATGTTGCTATCTAATAATATCATGTCTTTGTATATAGGAAAAAGAGCTTGGGAGACCTTATTCTCAACTTGAGTTATTTACTCATTCTCACCAAAAGAGAGATGTCTCTTGGGTTGATGAAAGGAGTAAACAAACTTACGTAAGATATATTATATAACCATTTACTTCTTCATTTTTTATTTAAACAACTAACATATAAGATGGTGTTTGACATTTTAAGTTGTTTGGTATTGAAGAAGAATTTTCAAAGAAGGAGGATTGAATCCTAACTTGCTAATTCACAAGCCAATCCAACACCAAAATTATCTGATTGGATAAACTTTGTTAGAGGGAGCAATAGTGGTAGAATTTATGGGCTTGGATCATAAGCATGTGATGTTATACATGGTGAAAGTAGCAGTAAGCCATCTTCAAGTTCACAACTATTATGGCAACAAGAAATGGAAAATAGAGTTGCTACACTAAAAGCTTAGAGGCAAAGTCAACTAACCTAATATGAGTTCTAAAATTTTTATATCATTGTATTGGTTTAACATTACCTTTTCCAATCCCTCCACCACCTTCTCATGGTTCTAGCCATCCTATGCAGCAGCAAGGAAGATACCAACAGCAAAGGGGGTAAGCGTCACCATGACACAGAAGATGATTTAGAAAAAGACACTTATTAGTTTTATTTTAATTACATTATTTTTATATGAATACTTGATATTTGAATTTCATATTTACTTCATATCTAGATTTGAATGTTATTGCAATGAAATGTGATTTTGGAGTATTAGACAATTAATCAATTCTATGCAGGAATGACCATTGAATTTAGAAATTATAAATTTTTTATTTTTTTCACGTTTTGAATTTCCTGCGGTTATAGCAATGGCATGCATTTGCCATTATTTCAAATTTCCTTCTGTCCAAAACATATCTTGCGGATTTTCCATGGATGAATTTTGAAAATTTTAATTTGGTTCAAAAAATTTATATTCATATCGTGGGAAATTTCGTGTGAAATCCATGGGAAATTCCGCATGAACGCTGTTGGAAATTACCGTGGGTAAGGCTTTCCCATGCCCCATTCCCACAAATTGTTAATTCGTTGCAAATCTGTGGGAAATGACAATATCCGTGGGAAATCCGCAGGAAATGCCATGCCAAATGGTCTCCATTCTTGTACGTTTTATGATTTGAATCCTACAACTTATGGGACTTTGTAAATTCTGATTAATGGATTTCTATTCATGTTGTAACATGGTTTGGATAAAAATCATGCACAATACAGTGTCAGAAACCTTGTTTTTACCCTATTTTGTGCAATAACTCATTTTTGTGATTAGAAGGCGTAATGGTGGTTACTTTTCTATGCACTTACATGATTATTACTCATAATGTTTCTTAGTATATGCTTAAGTCATATATTAAATATCTGTACTTATTAAATTATTTATATATTAATTTTCTATTGTTATTTTAAAGTTTGACCACGAATCCTTGATTCACCATTCAGATCTGGGTTTTCTAATTTGCAATTCAATTCATAATTTGAAAATTTCATTCAATTGGTCATGATAAAAAAGACATGCTTAGACAAATGTTGATTAATAATTATTTTTTAAATTCTCCATTTTCAGTTACCATGATTTTGCATTAAGTTCTTAGACTTTTACCCTCCAATAATTAGTCTCGCTACTAACAAGGAAATAAAGTTAGTAAACTTCACGATACTTGAAGAAGCGCAAATTTCATTACCTATACTTCTAGTTCACAATGACCATGAACTTTGAAGTGATGATGCAAAGGAGTTCAATTCAAAAAGATTTTTTGAAGGAGTTTCAAAGGCAACAAATGGTCAAATTCCCTTTTTTCTTTTTCAATGGGTCTTAGAATCTGTATTGGCCTAAACTTTGTCATATTAGAAGAAAAGATTGCTTTATCCATGATTATGCTACACTACTCATTTGAACTGCCACCAACATGCTCCCACTGCTTTATTAACTTTGCAACCACAATATGGTGTCAATCTCATTTTACATAAATTGGAATCACTTGAGCAGGTAAGGTTTTGGTACTAATTTTATTATTGTTGAGATAAGGAGGGCGGGTGCTTATATCACTGTATTTGCACTCCATGTGGATATGTTGCAATTCAAATGCCTTGAATTATATATATATATATATATATATATATATATATATATATATATATATATATATGATTTTGTGCCCAGTCTAGCTTTTATGTCTAATGTAATGTAAATTGTAATATCATTTTTATATATTAATGAAATTTATTATTAAAGCAATATCTTAAAAAACAAAAGTCTTTATAGAATTTTTGGAATTTAATTCAAAATTAATATTGTAACATGAATCATTTTAATATTTGATATGTCTAATTTTTAAATATTTAAATTAGACTTGGTGCTTAAAATAATAATATGTCCATATCCTATTAATTCAATATCTAATCTATTCATCACTAAAAATTCAGTGCTAAAAATTTAAGTATTATCAAATACACGTTAAGCTAGAAAAAAGAAATAGGATTTGAAATTAGTTTCAACTTTAAGTTAGGAAAAAATGTAGATTTGAAACTAATTTTGAGTTTAAGTGGGAAAAATAGGATTTGAAAGTGTTTTGTGTGTAAATGTTAGTGAAAAAATAGTTTGATATTAATTTCGAGCTTAAGATAGGAAAAAAATAGGATTCAAATTTAGTTTTACATGTAAGTTAGGAAAAGAATGGGATTTGAAGATATTTTTGAGTAGGAAAAAAAGTTTGATAATATTACTTTGGAGCTTTAATTAAGGAGAAAATTGGATTGAAAATTAGTTTTGCATGTAAGTCAGGAAACGAATAGTATTTGAAACTGGTTTTGAGTCAATGTTAGGAAAAAAAATGGGATTTGAAATTAATTTTGAGTTTAAATAAAGGGGAAATAGGATTTGAAAATTAAATTTAAGTTACAAAGAAATAGTTTCGAAATTAATTTTGAGTTATGTTAAAAAAAATAGGATACATTAGAAACTAGCTTTGAGTTATTAGAGGGCATAACCGTTAGAGGGCATGGTTCTAGGGTTTGTGCTGCATCCTTACTATAAGCTATCGCCCTTTCCCTGCATCCACAACTTACTGTATTTTTTTAATTATTTTTTGCCTTATAGTCCTTGTTCGCTGAGGAGTTGGTCAGAGGTAGAGCACCACTCCTGTAAGCCCCTGATGGCTTACGAGTTATTTTTAACCTGTGAAATAGAAAAATCTTAAGTTTAACTATTTACTTGTCAACTTCATAAAATAGATTAGTCCACATTAATTAAGTCCTAATCTATTAACCTACCAGATGTTGGCCAGCCCACATTTTTATGTATAATACTATACAATATGTAAATATATGATATTTAGAAGAAAAGCTAAAGTATATACATTTTAAAATTGAAAAGTGTAAGAAAAATAAGAAATTTATAATTGTTATTGTGTTATTGATATTTGTTGTATAGTATTGTATTTGTTGATAATTCAATTCAATAATTGCTTAAACAAATTTATTGGAGACTTACTTATTTATATGTAAGTTGAGCAAGAAAGTTAGCTCATTTAATTAAACAAGTTGAATAATTTATTTCTTTCTTTGATCTTGTTTGTCTTGCAAGCAGATAAATTATAGTTTTTTTACCTTTTATTATTTATTTATCTATTATATAATTAATTTTTTAATTTAAATATAACATCTAGTTATACTTATAGTCATATAAGATATTATAATGCTTTTGCCTATTGTTTAATCAAATCTTATTATTAAAGTTGAATTAAACTCGAATAGAGTTTTGAATCCATTAAAACTTTTAATGTTTATTGAGTTTTGTCAAGTAAAATTGAATCGAAATTTGACTTTATTATTTTTTGTTGAAATCCTATTAATATTATTTGAACTCTAACAACTTTCTATACTAATTAAGCTATATTTGATAATATCAAGATTTCACTCATAAGAGTACTTTTGAAAGGTATTCAACAATAGTTAATAAATTTATACATGTTAAAAAATTAGGTCAGGCCAAAACATTTTTCTGCGAGTGTGATCAAACTAAATTTTAAGCATCTAGTGAGTTTATAGGTTAAGTTAGTGCAATTTTTTCATGCAGCCTAGTATATTTTAGGTAAAATCTAACTCAGTTTAACTTATTTCCACACTCTTAAGCAAAAAGTAATTAATTCATATTTTTAGAAATATATATGTCACATTATTTTACAATATTGTAGAAAATTCCTTTTTTATTAGGTAATAGTTGATATGGATTATTAAAAACAGTATTAATATTTCAGAAGGACGTTACTTGCTAAGCAAGTCATAAAATAATTATAACGGAAAATCTACACGAGTTAACCCTAATACACAATACAATAACATGACCGCTAACAAGCATTGAATCCATTAACTACTAATACATGAATGCTTACGTGTTATGTTGATCATAAAATATTTTCTTTTTTCTCTTTTTTTTCTTTCGGTGATCATTGCTCACCGTTGTTAGCACAAAAGTGCAATGAAATAGTGGACTAATATTAGGAGAAAAATACAGTTGAATCTATCCATCTGAATGTCAGGACAAATATTGTTGGATAATTTATTGGCGGTCAAAAGGCAGCGTTTCACTGAACCGCTTCTAAAATTTATTATCAAACCCACTCTAAGCAAGCGTCGCAAGGTATAATAAATTTGGAGGCGCTACAATGTATAATTGCTTCTAAATTAGTAGTTATCCTAATCGTAACTCATTTTCTCTTGCTGAGAAAAACTCCCCGCCTACTAGCCACTGTCATGCCCTAGCTCTGTTCGATCTCTACAATTCTCGCTCCTTTCTGGTTTCTTCATTGGCTTAGGAATTTGGATTTAGTCTCTCTCTTTCCGTGTTGCTATGCGCAGCCAAGATGAGAGCAAATTCAAGGAGAAAAAAACCCTAGAGTTGCTTGTGAGCGCTTGCAATATGGTTTCAAGGATGGGTAGCCATGGCTATGGAGGTTCAATCCATTCACCCCTTCACTTGCTCTCTTTTGGTCTTACTGTTGGCAAACGCAATTTGATATCTGCCTTATCAGGTTATATCAAAAAACCTTGATTTCTATTGTAAACCTCTTTGTTTTTCGGTAATATTTCTGCAGAAAGATATGCTAAACACTTCGTTCAAGAAGTAAAGAGGTAATCAATCACTCACTGGATCCGTACACAGGTGTTCCTGACATGTAATTTGGTGTTTTTGATTGTTAACAAATTTTGGACTTTTAGATTTTTTTTTATCATAATCTCATTTTCTTTTATTTTGTAGCAATCAATTGAAGGGAAATGAAAATTTTCCATTGTACCTAGATAAGAAATATTTAATTCAGATAATTATGAGGAGTTGTATTCTAGTATATAATAATTTTATAGTTGTTAGTATTGTTTCTTAATGACAAGTTTTTTGTTGTAGGCCCAGATTTTGCAGAGTGTTTTGAGTGCCAAAGTTGGATATTTAATGAACGAGGCTTCAATGACATTTCAAACAGGACTATTGTCAAGTTGTAAGTAACTCAAATCAATGTATCCCTTGATTTTTAATGGATTCTTGTAATTTTTATGTATAATATTGCTTTAAACCTACCATTAATGGCATTTAAGTCCCTAAAATCATCTAGATCACCTGTTATGAAGATTTTCCGAATTATGGATTCATTGATCCATGAGTCATTATGATAGTTCATATAACATCCAACTAATCTGTCCGTTTCAAACGACATCTGCTGAGGATTTGTTATTGTGCTTTTAGCAATTCCATGTAGATTATATATATATTTATAAAAAACAATTTTTATGGAATTTATGTAAAAACTTGGATGACAAGCAAATGTTACTGAGTAATGTATTGATTGATGTAAAACCCGTACTTATGATGCCAAATGACATGTTGAATGATTCTGTTCTAGCTTTTATACATTCAACTTTTAGTCAGTTCCTTTACTTTTTCCTTTACAATTCTGTTCTAGCTGATTACTATGAGCTATTTTGATTTTTTAGTACTAGCTAATACATGAACCATTTAACTTATTTGGTTTTCCAATCTTTACTGAAAACTCATATTTTGAATAAGCAAATCGCAGTAAATGTGAATATCATAGAAAGTTTTCTTTAATGTATCAAGGTTTGAAGCCAGAAGGAAAGTGATATATTCAATATGTTATTAATAAATAAATATATATGTATATATATATATATATAAACAGCGGGGGTTTGAAAACCGCCTCTATCTTTCCCCTGTGGCTTAATAATTAATTGAGATAACAGCGGTTTAAAACTGCCGCCATTTCCAAAATCTTCTACCCAATAAAAGTGATGAAAATTTCGAGAAGAGCTCTATTGGAATCAAACCAGACTGAGAGACCCCTGTTGACCTTCCTTATGCAAAAACTGCGTAAGAAAGGCGAAACTTGCTAATTCAGAGAAGAAGCAAGTAAAGATTGAGTGATAGCAACTCCGCTTGAACTAAAGGGAATGAAAAGTCACCTACTTCACAGTGAGCCGAGGGTTAGGGGAAAAGACCAGTCCTTTTCCTGTTAGATAAGCGTGACTTTCTGCTTTCACATCTGGATACTGAGAACGAGCTTGAATCACAACATCTCATGAAAGAAGGGTCTCAAGTAGTGTGTTCATGGTCACTTCAAACATAGGATTTTCGGCATGTACTCTTGAAGAGTAGCTTTCCCTTTCCGTAATAGAGTTTAGATATACAAGTTTAAGGATAATGGTGGCCACCTAAGGAAATTGTCAAACAAAATTTTGGCACTTTGCCATAGCTGCTGCTATTGATCACTTGGCAGTCAGTTTTCTGTCGCTTTCCTGAACCCCTGGAAAATCCATTGGCGGTAGCTAAAACCGCTGCCATATAAAAGCCGGAACCATTGCAAAATAGCATTCTACTTTTTGTATTATATATCGGGTGATGGATGAAAAAAATTCTCCTAATTAAATCGAATTAATTAAAAGTCAAAATTTAGGTAAAATTCTATAAATATTTATGTATCATAAGGTTCTCCATTCAAATTATAATATATATATTAATTGCAACATTGCAATTTGCTAATTATTGTAATTATCAAAATAAAAGTATTAATAATTAATAGAACAATTAATACACTTATCATAATTTGAATGGGGAACCTTATTATAAACATTTAAAAAAATTTATCTAAGTTTTACCCTTAATTAAATGGGTGATTCTTATATCAGCTTTAAAGATTTCGGAGCTACTATAAATAGTTTAAAGTTATTTTTTCCAAAATTTTTACAACTTTCATTGCATTTGCATATATGAAATATCCCAATTTTTCAATGCAAAAAATGAACCACATCAAGATTTAAATTTCATTTCGCAATCCCAAGTGATTTTCCACAATTTTGTGTCACAAGGACTGTTTTTTTATTAATTTTGCTAATCGCAACGAATCCGCACCCATAACTACGACCGTAGTTTAAAGCACTGACCCGCATAATTAATGAGTGACTTCATTATGAAATAAGATTAAATTTGCATAATTAATGCACTTTTTTTTAAGATTATGTCAATGTCTATCACTTAGTAATATACATTTACCTTTCTTGTCAAGCACTCATGACAAGCATTTCTATCCAATTGATTCAATTTCGTGTTTACAATTGATGTTATCTTCAATTATTGAAACTTAATTGTATTAAAAAATTATAATGAAATGGGTTCATGGTGCATTATCCGACTGGAGTTACATACGAGGTCCTTATCCATACTTGTCAGTTCTTGTTGCTATGTAAATGCCATTTTCTATAATGGCATTAAAGAAAGGGATCCCCATATATATATGACATTTTTTAATGAATTCTTTTTCTAATAGAAATTTTTTCATGCATCGAGAGAACTTAAATATAAAAAAATATTATTTACTCTAATAAATAATACTTTAAAAAATCTTAGTAACTAAAACTACAAATCTAATAATTTGATTAGTAAAGGCTCCCATTTGCACATTTGTAACATCACTCATGTCATAAGCTAGTAGTTTTGACCAATTCAACATGAAAACATGCTCATTTTTGCATGAAGCTTAGCCTAAAAAATCAATCATGGTATAAAGGTCCTCTAGAGCAAATTTGGGAGCAAGTACACTTGTAAATTATTTTGGTAAATTTAACAAGGTTTAAGAATTCAAAGGAGTTCAACGAACTTGTATTTGTGATTCTCAAATTTTTATCTTTAAGTTAATGTATTATGGTGCCAATCACACCCTCAAAGTATAGTAAAAAAGGCTTATGATAATTAAAAAAAATATGTCTACTTCTCTCGAGTGAGCTTTTATTCAAAATATTTTTAAAGAGATGGAGTTTTAGTAGCCTGCTATGATGACTTGGCATTAAGTTAGGAACTCAAGTGTGTAAATTGGTTTGTGGTCATTCCTTACACACTTAAAACTATGGAATGAAACATATATCATCAAATAGAGTTGTCCCTCTCCCATTTGGTTGTACTTAGAAGCTTCTAACGTGGATCATTCTTGCAACTCAATATGCATGAGTGATTTAGTGACTTAGTTATATTGCCTTTGGACATGTTGCACATAAAATTTTATTGTATGAATAATAAATCTTTGATGTCACACTATCTTTTTCAAGTGTGCCACAAGAGAATTTAATTGGAACACTAGCATGTTAGCCCTGAGTTAGCCTTATGCACTGCACAATTTCAGTTAGAAAGCTATTGAACCATGATATTTGGTATGAAAGCTTAGTTAGTGTTAATGAGCATGATCAGCTAGGTGATAATTGGTCTAGATGTGGCTTGTCCAATGCTATCGAGAGAACATTAATTGGTATATCAGATTCAAACTTGAGTGCCTATAAGCTAGCTTGCAATGTGTGGGAAAATGCTTTAGTGCTTATTTATAGTAGTGGCATCAAGGGATGCATAACCATTTGAAAGAATGTGAGAATTAAGAATCTATCTAGAAGGAAAAGCCCTTGTCTTGGTAGAGAGGTTGACTATATCTGAAGGGATAAATTTTGCAATTGGTGAAACTAAAGGGTGAAACCTAATTGACAACCAATCTAGTGGGAGAAGCATTGATCTTGCCAAAGGGCTAGACCATATATGAAGGGACAGAGTTTGAAATTAGTAAAGCCAAAATGTGAAACCTTATTAATGGCTTATCTAGTGGGAGAAGTCTTGGTCTTGTTAAAGGGTTTAGCCATTTTAAAGGGTAGGTGGATGCAAAGGATGAAACCTTGGTCATATAGAAAGATATGACCATAGTCAATGGACACATCTTGAGGGATAGCATATTGGAGCAATGTGTCAAGTAAGTAACTCTATTTTAAAGGAATCAAAAATCATGTCAAGATGGTTTATAAGGATTATTCATGTTTCTCAGAGGAGCATTACTAAAGAATGTAGCAGAGATTTAAAGGAATTAATGCAATATACATAATCTATATACTTGACAAAAGGCATACAATCACAAGATGAGATTATAGGGTTTTAGCATATCAATCACATAATAGTGGCAATGACACTTCGATGTAGTGGGTTAAGCTAAATAGTTACTTAGTGGTGTAGCGATAATGACTCGAAGGATAGGTAGCAAAATAGTACTACATAGTTGCTTGGTTAAAAGATTAGGCAACAATTAAGTTCACACTTACTCATGCAGAGGTAAAATAAAACTTGAGATAGAATGTGAGAGGACTCTATGCTCAACCTTATTAAGTTGTTGATATAGAGAAGCCATCAAAATGGATGCACTTAAAAAAGTTGTCAAGGGATGCACTCAAGTTAGGGTTATGAGAGTCTAAACATTATTAGATATCATATGAGATAAAAAGGTCACTAGACTAGCATGTTAGAAAGCATTAACTTTGAATATAGGCTATGATGACCAAGATGCCACAAAAGTGTAAATTCAAATAGCATCAAGAGGATCTAGTCGAGTGTGAAAGTGACATTGCAAAGTATAATGAATTGACTAAAACTAATGCAAGTGGACTTGTAAGCAAGGTTATAAGCCAATGTGTAGAAAAAGCATAAGTCTTGGCTTTTACATCTATGTAATGGGACATTAAATGTAAAATATTTTTTAGTAAGCAAATTTGAGTGCTAAGCATTGCTTATGAGTTATAGCATTAGCATACACTTTTGCCATAAAAGCAGCATCTATGCAAGCTACAGAGGTGATGAGCATAAAATTGCCGAGACCACTACCCATCAAACAAGTTATATTTACAACGAATTTGAGAAAGTTAGCAGGATAGCAACACTTGAAAGTGTGAGGACAACATCAATAGAGTCTATTGAGAAGCTTTTTGCTATATATAGAGGATGCATTTTTGCCAAAGATAATATCATGGTTATAATGGTGACTATCCAAATGTGTGTGGGAAAAAATCAATAAAGCTCAAAGAAACAGACATGAAGTTTTGAGAGTGCAAGTACATTCTTTATAGTGCTATGTTAGATTAAGGTGTCAATGAAGGCATTGACATTTGGAATGGGATAGAATATCACAAGCTAGAAATTATGATCATTTTAGCAAGTAAACATGCTTCTTTTTTTATGAAACTTAGCTTAAAAATCAAGCATGGTGTAGAGATCCTACGGAGTAAATTTGGGAACAAATGAACTTGTAGATTATTTTTACTAATTTTTCAATGCTTGGTGATATTTTGATAAATTTGATAAGGTTCAAGATTTTGAAAGAGTTTAAAAAAATTGTATTTGTGATTTTCATACTTTTATCTTCAAGTTAGTGTATTATATAGTAAAGGATGCTCTATGCTCAACCCTTTTCAAGGTGTTGAAGTGGGAGAGCCATTAGAGGATATGCTTAAAGAAGTCATCAGAGGATGTACTCAAAATAGTATCATGAGAGCCTAGACATTAGTGGATGTCACTCAAGATAGAATGGGTCAGAAAGACCATAATGCTAAAGAGCATTAACTCTAAGAGTAAGCTATCATGGCTAATGAGATGTCAAAGGATATCGATTTAAAAAAGATTATAAGATCCAATTAAGTGTAAAAGTGGTATTATAAAACATTATGGATTAATTGAAAGTAAACAGGTGGACTTAGGAGCTAGGTTATGGGGCCTATGCATAGATTAAGCACAAGTCTTATCTCTTGCACTGATGGTGTGGTATATTAGGCGCAAGACACCCCTTAGTAGGTAATTAAGAGTGCTAAACATTGTTTGTAAGGTATAGTGTTAGCACACACTTTTGCTCTGGAGGTAGTATATGTGCAAGTTGTAGAAGCAATAAGCATAAAATTGCAAAGGTCACTACTTATCATACAAGTTTCAAAGTAATAAGTTCAGGGAGCTAATGGCTAAGTGGCACTAAAAGGTGTCGAGATACTTTGAAAGGAAACTACAGAGATAATCCTTTAAGAAATTTATGAAAGATGCGTTTGGCCAAGAGAATACGAATATTGTAAAGGCGATAGCCAAAATTCAAGATAAGGAACATTCATAGCACTCAAAGAGATAGGCTTTGAATGGTCAAGGTAGTAACTCAGAGGAATAGGCTAAAGACCACCATGAAGTTTTGAGAGAGTAAGTAGATTATCTATAGAGCCATGTCAAATTGAGATATCAATAAGGCCATTGATATTTGAAGTGAGGGAGAATGTCACAATCTAGCAGTTATGATAGTTTGATAGGCTCATGTACTATTTTTCCTAATTTTTCAAAATTTAGGAGTATTTTAATCATTTTGGCATGGTTTAAAAACTTAGAAGAGTTCAAAAAGCTTATATTTTGAACCTCACATTTTTATCTTCATGTCGATATATTTTGGTGTGAATTAGACATCCAAAGCTTTAAGAAAAGGCTTTATAACAATTTAGGATAAGTATGTCTACCTCTAACAAGAGAATTTTTACTCAAAATGCTCTTTAAGTGAATGGAGTGTCAAGAAGGCTTAGCAAGAAGCTAGGACACTAAGTTAGGGACTTAAATGTATTGGCTTATGGTCATCCCCTACACAAAATTATGGAATGAGACACATATGTCATAAGTTGATAGTTGTGATAATTCAATAAGTAAATACGCTCAAATTAAGATGAAACTTTATGGAAAAATTTAGCTTGTTGAGATGGTTTTATGGCCAAAATTCAAGATTAATTTGGCTAGTGCACTATTTTTCCTATTTTCCTAAATCTAAGGGTATTTTAGTCATTTCAGATAGTTTTGAGAATTCGGCGGAGTTTAAAAAGCCTATATTTATGAACCTCACATTTTTATCTTCTTGTCAATTGATTTTTTAGTGAAATAGACACTTAGAGTATGGTGAAAATGGCTTATGACAGTTCAAAAAAAGTATATCTACTTCTACCAAAATATTTTTGATTTAAAATGCTCTTCAATGGGGTGGAGTGTGCCAAGGGCCTAGTGAGGCACTTGGACATTAAGCTAAGGATGAGAGTTTGTTAGCTTGTGGCCATCCCCCTGCACATTCTAAACTATAAAATAAGATATAAACCAAGTGAATGGAGTTTTCCTCTCCTTATTCAATTGTTCCTCTTGGCCCATACTGTCTAGAGGCTTCCTATGTGGAAGGATCTTGTAGTCCAGTATGTGAGAATGCTTCAATGATATACAATATTGGCTTGTAGACATGTTATACATAGGACTTGTTATACGGGTGATAAGTCTTTGATGTCTTATTATCTTTACCAAGCATGCCAAAAGAGTGTTTTAAGTGGGAAGGCTCGCATGTTCACCAAGAATGACCAATATGCATCACACAGTTTTAGTTAAAAAGCTGTTAGCCTATGATATTTGATATTAAAGCTCAATTTACACTAAAAGGCCAAGATCAGGTAGGCATAATTAGTTTTGATATAACTTGTCAAATGATATATACGGTATGTGCGAAGCTATCATTCTCATAAACTTGATGGTGTCATTAGCAGAGGGTTTAAGAGATTGAATCAAGCCAAAAAGCTAGTATGCGATGTAATGATTTATTTTAGTAATCATGGATTGGTACGTCAAGCCCAAGCATTTGTGCCAAGTGGGCTATCTTGCTTGTTGGTGTACATGGAACATTAGTTATGCCCTCATTCATAGTAATGTCATCAAGGGATGCAAACCATTATCCAATGGAATGAGGAAGAAGCCTTGGTCTTGCTAGAGGGCTTGACTACTTGAAGGATTAGTGGAATCGGAAGATGAAGCCATTGGTTGTGCAATAGTACATGACCACAGTTAGAGGGCATGAGTAGATTGTTCTAGAAGGAGTGGTTTAAAATCATGTTAAGGAGGTTCAAAAGGATCGTTCGTGTTACTCATAAGAGCATTGCCAGAGGGCAAAGTGAATTACTATAGAGAGAGTATTCTACATTGTGTTGAGATGGTCCAGTAGGATCATTCAAGTTACTCGTGTGAAGCATTACTAAGGAGCATAGTGGATTACTTGAAAAAGTATTGCTCGAGGCAACATAGTTGAAGGGTTAAGTCAAGATTTAGAGGAAATGATATAATTTGCACAATCTATAGGTTCAAAGAGTGCACGTAATCACCTACACAATTTGAAATGGGATGTTTGGGGGCTAGCACATTAATTTAGTGGGTTAGGCTACATAGTTACTTAGTAGAGTAGTAATAATAACTTAGAGGAGGGTAGCAAACTAGCATTACATTATTGCTTGGTCAAGGAGACTTCATAACAATGAGTTCACTTTTGCTCGTGCATAGGCAAAGGGTATCTCAAGTTAGAGTAGAGGATGCTCTATACTTAACCTTGCCTTGTCATTAAGTGGGGGAGTCATCAAAGGATATGCTTGAAGAAGTTGTCAATGGACACACTTAAGTAAGACTGTAAGAGCCTAGATATTGTTGGATGTCATTTTAGTTAGGAGGGGTCATGAGGACTATGATGCTGGTGAGCATCAACTCCAAAAGTAAGCAATGATAGTAGATGAGATGCCAAAGGGTATTGATTCAGAGACGGTCAGAGGATCCGATTGGATGTGAAAATAGCATCGCAAAGTGGAATTAATTAACCAAAAGTAAACAAGCAAACTTGGATGCGAGGTTATGAGGCCTCTTGCATAAATCAAGCATAAGTCTTGTCTCTTGTACCAGTGGTTATAGGACATTAGGTACAAGATACTTGTTGGTAGGTGATTCAAAGTGTTAAGCATTGTTCATGAGCCATAAAGTTGGCACACACTTTGGTTTCTGTGAAGGCAGCATCCATGCAAGCTATAATGGTAGTGAGCACATAGTTGTAGAGGCAACTACCCATTGAATGAGTTATAAAGGCAATGAATTCAATAGAGCTTTGTAAGAAAGTGACACTAGAAAGCATTGGGACACCTTGAAAAGAGACTATAGATATAGCCTTTTGAGAAACTTGCAAAAGATACATTTTGCCAAGAGAATACCTATGTTGTGGAGGCAACAGACAACCCAAATTTGAGATAGGGGAAACATTCATAATGCTCAAAGAGGTAGGCTTTGATTTAGTCAAAAGAGTAATTTAGTGGAATAGGTTGAAGACCATCATCAAGTCTTAAAAGAGTAAGTAGATTCTTCATGAAGCAATGTTAGATTGAGGCATCAATGAGGCCATTGACATTTGAAATGGGGGAGAATGTTACAAGCTAGTAGTTGTGACAAATTGATAGGAAAACATGCTTGGATTGAGATGAGACTTTGTGGAAAAATCTAGCATGTTGAGATAGCCTTGGAGCTAAAATTTAGGATCAATCTAGTTAGTATACTATTTTCCCCAATTTTCCCAAGTTTGGGGGTATTTTAATAATTTCAAATGATTCAAAAATTCAATGGAGTTCAAGAAGCCTATATTTGTTATTCTTGCATTTTTATTTTCAAGCCAATTAGTTTTTGAGTGAAACAGACACCCAGAGCATGGTGAAAAAGGCTTATGATAGTTTGGAAAAAATATGTCTATTTCTACTAGAAAGCCTTTGGTTCAAAATGTTTTTTAAGGGAGTGGAGTGTGCTAAAGGCCTGGTAAGGTGCCTAGACATTAAGTTAGAAATGAGAGTGTATTGGCTTATGGCCATCCCCCTGTACGTTCTAAACTATGGAATGAGGCATAAACTAAGTGATCAAAGTGTCCATCTCCTTATTCAATTATCCTTTTTGGCCCGTACTAATCGAAGACTTCCTATGTGAAAGGATCTTGTAATCTATTATGTAAGAGTGCTTTGGCAACATATGATATTGGCTTGCAAACATATTATCCATGGGACTTGTTGTATGGGCAATAAGTCTTTAATGTTGTATTATCTTTACCAAGCATGTCAAAAGAGTGATTTAAGTGAGAAAGCTGGCATGTTCACCAAGAGTGGCCAACATGTGCCACATCGTTTTAGCTAGAGAGCTACTAGCTCATGACATATACCAAGCAAATGAAATTTCCTTCTCCTTATTCAATCATCCTTTTTAAGCCTCTTGTGCCTAAAAACTTCATGTGTGAGGAAATCTTATGGTTCATTATGTGTCGATGTTTCAATGACATTTAATTATGACTTACAGATTTATGAGTTCAGTCATCTTTACTAAGCGTACCATGGGTGTGTTTTAATAGGAAGGTTGGTATGTTCACTAACTGTGGCAAGCTTTCGCTATATGATTTTTATCACAACCCAATTTGATTATGACCAACATAAATCCCAATACCCAATTTCCACAAGCCTTAACATTATTCATGCTAATTGATCCAATAGAAATTCCTATATTTCTAAGAGGACTTGAAATTCACTTTAAATTTTGTAAAAAAAGGATAGGGTTTCCCTTATTTTTGAACACTTTTTGAGGCCACATGCCTTAAAATACAATACTTATATTTTTTCAAAGATGACAACATCTACAATATATACAATACTGCATAATTTCAACACATATACATAGGTAAATGATTTGATGCATCAAATTCTGAATCAACGAAATTTCGTTTGCTAATTCTAATCCTTATCCAACTATTCAAAACTTTTAGTAAGGCAGTCTTGGATCTCCATAGATGTAACAAGCTCAATTACACTTATACCGACCTAAAAACATCAAGAAATAAATGGAGCAAGTTACAAAAATTCAATGAGCATATATCTACCACTACCTAATCAATTTTATAAATAATAATCATAGGTTAACCATGTACTAAATTAAAAATTATTAATGAACCCATTTTTTGGATTTTTGAAATATATGAAACCATGCCTAGAAATTAGGAGTTCACCTACACAAGACTTAATCTTTGTATCCCATATCACAATTCATATAAATCTTAACTATCCATTAATAAATAACATAATTATCGTATCATATATTACCCATTCCAAGTAGACATTACAATCACAAATAGTCAATAAGGCTTAAACATTTTATCTTAGTCACAGCAACAATAATATTCACTCACAAACAATTTCCAACGTCACAATATGTCACACATGTAGTTATAGTAAACATATATATAACCACTTTTTAATTTCTAGGTCAATCCTATATTTTTTTCAATTGTTCACCAAAAATTTCCCATCTACCTCTTAGATCAATCTTATATCCTTTACAATTGTTCATGTTAGTAAATAGGTTCCACATCTATTATATTCTGCTATATGTACCCTGTATTATAATATATATAGTGACTGCTTAACTCAGTTGAGGATATGGCAATACAAATTTCTCTCTTAATTAACATGGTATCTAGAGCCTTCTAATAATCCTTCTCCTATCTCAATCAACAACCCAACTCTCTCTCTCTTTTCTTCCTCCTTTTCTTTTTTATTTTTCTTTTATGTGTGACTAAGGTCACGATGGGACCAGCGGCACTCTAAGCTGCTTATTAGTGGAAGCTCAAGCCTTGGGATTGCTATTTGGTGGCAGCGTACGGCGGCGCATGGAGGTGGAGACTCGAACGGTACTGTTCAATGCTGTGGAAGCAAAATTGGAACCGGTACGGAAGGTCTGGGTACACCAGACAACAGATCGGGCCGAGACGATCCCGGCTAGGCGGTGCGTGGCATCACACGTGTGAGTGTACAGAGGCCCGTGAAGCCCACTCGCAGAGGCAGGCGGTGGCGCGTGGAGCGCGTGAGGCATTTTCAGGGGGCAATCTTCCATCTGGCACTGTTTCGGAGGACTCTAAAGGGTTCTATAAGGTTGGTTTTGCAGTTTCGTGTCCTCAGGTAGCATTTTCTATTTTCTGGATAATTTTCTTTTGGTTTTTTGCTGTGCTGGCTGGATATGGATACTAATTCTGATTTCATGAACAATTCTGGAGGTCCCAATAGTTCAAGGAGAGAATTTAGATCTAATTTTTCAGAATTATTACCAGTTGGTGGAAAAATAACAAAACGGAAGTTAGATATTGAAGGACGACAATATGTTACCTGGAAAAGAGTAGTTGAATACTATTTTGATGAAGTTCGTATGACACATCACCTTACTCAAGAGCCACCCATAGAAGATCTTGATCAACAATAGATTATAGAAGATCGTCGGTTGTTCAAGTTAGTTTGTAATACTTTAGCTACTGAAGTTGAAGATAACACGGCTCATTGTCGTACTGTTAAGGAGTTATGGGAGTCTATTGAAGGCCTATATTCGAAAAAGGATGATCTGAATCAGGTATATGATTTGACTGTGTCCTTGTTTCAATTAGATGAGAGAGGTAAGACCAATGCTCAAATTTATACTGAGTTCAATCGTATTTATGAACAATGGAATTCTCTGCTGCCTATTACTAGTGATGTTAATGCAATGTGTTCTCAGCGAGAACAACTAGTTGCTTTGTGTTATTTGATGTGTTTACCTCCTGAGTTTAGCACAGCACGACAGCAAGTCTTATCTAGTTTTGAGCCCCTCACCTGAAAAATAGCTTATTATCAAATTCAAAGAGCATCCAAAGATATTTCTTCCTCCTCTCCATCTTCAAATATGAATGAGTCAGTAGCATTAGTTAGCTCAGGTGCTCGTGGAGGCCGTGGTAATTCTAGAGGTGGTAGGGGAAGAGGAAGAGGGCGAGGTCATGAAAGAGGAAAAGGAGGTGATTCAATTGTGATTTGCTATCATTGTCAAGAACAAGGACACATCAAGAAATTCTGTCTGAAATTGATAGGAAGGAATACCCAGCAGTCCAAGTTTGCTCATATGGCACAAGAGTCAGAAATCAATAGTAAATTATTATCTGATAGCGAATATGCTGAGTACTTGCAATTAAAGGCCTCTGTACAGCCGCCACCCACCCAACCTACTGCCACCATAGTTCACACAAGTAATCCTACTGCATGTCTATCTCATTCCAATTCTAGATGGGTTATTGACTTTGGGGCTACTGATCATATGACGGGTCAAACAGGTATACTATCTTCCTTTACTAATTCTCATCCTTCACATGTCACCTTAGCTAATGGGTCTACTGCTTCTGTTGTTGGAAGTGGCATGGTCAATCTCACCTCTGATATCTCTTTATCCAATGTTTTGTGCCTCCTAAATTTTCCATTTAATTTACTTTCAGTTAGTCAAATTACCCATGTTTATAATTGTGGTGTTTTCTTCTTTCCTGGTTATTGTATATTTCAGGATCTATTGACGAAGAAGATTTTTGGTAGGGGATATGAATCTGAGGGATTATACGTGCTGGATGACAAAGTTTCATAACCAATTGCTGCTGCTGCTACCCCCACTCTACATCAATTACATTGTCGCCTTGGCCATCCCTCGTTGCTCTTTTTACAAAAATTATGTCCTAGCTTAGCGTCTGTGTCTCATTTAGATTGTGAGTCTTGTCAATTTGCTAAACAACATCGCCAATCTTATGTTTCTAGAGTTAATAAGCGGGTTTCATCCTAATAAATGCACAATTGCACTTGATTTCTATGTGTTTTATCACATATTTACTTAGTATCTTGTGCAAATTGATTGAAAAGGATACTTAGATTCTCGATATTTTGTTTTCAGGTTTTGAAATGACACATTTGAGCATTAGAAAAGGATTCGGAGGCAAAATCATGCAAATTGTGGAGAATCGAAGCAAATTTGCCCACCTGACAAAGAACACGAGGTATGGGAACCTCGTGTGGAAGGCCGTATATCCTTCTGGAATGCTTCGAGGCTTCACTGAACTACTCAGAGAAGAACACGGGGTAAAACACGGGCCGTGTCATACCCCGTGTATCATACTGCCCTTCACTTCTCAGATAAACACGGGGAGTGTCACACCCCGTGTACCATGCTGACCAGCTTTCGCTGAGAAACACAGGGTAGAACACGGGCCGTGTCAAACCCCGTGTACATTTCCCATATAAGTTTTACGCGAAATTTTGAAAAAAGAGGAGGAGAAACCAAAAATTAAAAGAGAAGCTGCTGGGAGAAATCCTAGGAGAGGCCCAAACTCACCAAGGGTAGCTAGTAGCCTTGTAATGAGGTATAACTTATTTTTGGTAATCCAGCAATCTAAATTAACAGTAAACCGAGTTAGAGGATTATATTCATTCTATAATGAAATGTACAAGGAAACCTTAAGCTGAGTACGCTTTCATTTCATTGAATTAAATCTTTTTGATAACTAAGCTCTGCTTTACCCTTTTATCCTTAATTCCCAATATCAATCGATACGCCTAAATAATTTTCCTTGAAATTCAGTTAGTATTCAACGTTCAATTCCTGTGGAGACGATATCTTTTATATTATAACTCGACTTAACCCATGCACTTGCAGGATTACACGTCAAGTTTTTGGCGCAGTTGCCGGGGATTGCAACTGGTTGATATTAACAGGAAATTTTGAGTGAATTAGACTAGGCAATTCATTTTCTTTTAGTTCTTAATTCATCTTATTCTGATTTTCTTATTTTTATAGTATTTCTTTCTTACTTTGTTCTGTTCAAGTATTACCTACTCTTTTTGCAGAAAATCTTTGTATATGCAAATGAGAAATCTTGAAGAAATTATTGACTTAGACTCGAAGATTGAAAGAACTCTGCTTAGGAGAAGGAGAGAGCAAAAATCAGTACATATCCAAGAAATAATTGACCTTGACCCAGTAATTGAAGACATGGACAACAGATCACTTAGAGAATTTGCAGCACCCGACGCCACTGGGCTTCAATCCAGTATAAGAAAGCCTGCTGTTGAGGCTAACAAGTTTGAATTGAAGCCAGCTCTTTTGTCTATGGTGGAGTAAAACCAGTTTGGTGGACTACCAATGGAGGATCCCAACCTCCATATTCAGATTTTCTTAGAATACTGTGATACAATCAAGATCAATGGTGTAGCAGCGAATGCTATCAAGCTTAGACACTTCCCATTCTCCTTGAGGGATAGAGCAAAGGCTTGGCTACATTCTTTACCAGCAGGATCTATCACAACTTAGGAAGAGCTACTGAGGGCTTTTCTCTCAAGATATTTTCCCCCAAGCAAGACTGCTCAATTAAGGAATGAAATCACTACATTTTCTCAGAGAGAAGGGGAATCTCTATTTGATGCTTGGGATTGATACAAGGAACTGTTGAGGCTGTGTCTACATCATGGGTTAGAAAAATGGCTAGTTCTTCATACCTTTTGTAATGGTTTGAACTACAATACTAAGCTTACTATGGATGCTGCTGCTGGAGGTGCTTTGATGAATAAAAGGTTGGATGAAGCATATGAGTTGATTGAAGATATGGCTTTGAACCATTACCAATGGTCGAATGAGGGGATCTTTAAGGAAAGCTCCAGGTAATTATGAATTAGATGCTTTTAATCATTTTTCAGCTAAGGTAGATGCACTAGGAAGTCTAGGTAGCAAAGTAGATGCACTTATGGCTAAGTTTGATAAATTTCAAGTTAACAGTGTAAATGCAACAGGTGCTACTGACCTTCCTTGTGAGATTTGTGGTATTACAGGTCATATGGCAACTGAGTGTACATTGGGGCAAGATTTCACTGAACAAGTGAACTATGTGCATAACAGTGGGTTTGGACAGAAAAATGCAAATGAACCATTTGGAAATACCTACAATCCATCATGGAGGAACCACCCAAATTTTCCCTATAAGCCCACCCAACCATACAATACTCAAACCACTCCCAATAGACCACCACCACCCGATTTTCAAAACCAAAGACCATACAACCCACCAGCTCAAACCTCTTCCACTGCTAAATTAGAAGGCCTCTTGGAGAAATTTCTCATTTCCCAAGAGAAAACTATTGAAGAGTTTAGGTAGCATGGTAGAGCCATGGAAGATTCCATTAGGCAACTATCCTCCAAAATTGATTCATTGGCCACACATGGAAAGATGTCAGAAACTCAAATAACTCAACTAGCTTCTGCATCTTCTTCTAGAGCTTTTGGTCAACTCCCTACTCAACCTGAATCAAATCCTAGGAAGCATTGTAAGGCAATCACTCTTAGAAGTGGAAGGCTATTGAAGGATCCAAATGCCACTCAAGAAGGTGAAGAAGAGATAAATGTGGGGGAAGAGCAGAAAGAAGGCAAAAAGGCTACAATTCCTAATGATGCTGAAGTGAAAGAAGGGGAATTACTTGAAAAGTCAAAATATGTTCCTCCAGAAACCTTACAAACTGCCTATCCCTTATCCTTAAAGACTAGCAAAGGCGAAACTTGATAAGCAGTTTGGAAAGTTCTTGGAAGTTTTGAAGAAGTTGTACATCAATATCCCCTTCATTGATGCTCTTTCACAAATGCCATCATATGCAAAATTCTGGAAGGACATTCTCTCAAACAAAAGGAAGCTAAAGGAGCATGAAACTGTAGCCCTAATGGGGGAGTGTAGTGCTATAATCCAAAATAAACTACCTCCTAAGCTAAAGGACCCAGGCGGCTTCTCTATTCCTTGTGTGATTGGAAATGTTCCAATTGATCGAGCATTGTGTGATTTGGGAGCAAGTGTGAGCCTCATGTCATTGTCGGTTGCAAAGAGGTTGAATATAGAAGAAATGAAGCCCACCATAGTTTCACTTCAATTAGCAGACCGTTCAGTGAAATATCCAGTAGGTATACTTGAGGATATACCTATCAAGGTTGGTAAGTTTTTCATTCCTGTTGATTTTTTTGTGCTTGAAATGGAAGAGGATTCACAAATCCCTATCATTTTGGGTAGACCCTTTTTAGCCACTGCGGGTGCTTTGATTGATGTCAAAAATGGAAAGCTTTCATTATCTATTAGGGATGAAAAAGTTAAGTTTAATTTGAATGAATCACTTAAATTACCTGTTTGTCAAGATTCAATTTGTAGAATTGATGTGCTAGACAAAGTTATAAAAGAAACCCTTCTGATGGGGTGCCTTCAAGATCCACTTGAAACATGTCTAGTCACAAACAAAGTTCTTGACAATGAGAAGATTGCTGCATATGCAGAATTGTTGGAAGCAAGCCCACCACTTAATGGCCAGGGATTAAAACATTATGTTACCGGGCCACCAATAATGGCAGCACCAGATTGATAAAAATAGGGGTCGAGCTTATGACCATAAACAAGCGCTTCTTGGGAGGCAACCTAAGCTTATTTCTCTGTTTTCTTGCTTTTAATTCTTAGTTTTTTTTCCTTTACAATCTGAGTTTCTGAGTAGTTGAGGCATATAAGTCATGAGTTGTTGATTTAGGATGTTCATTTTTGTACTTGGTCTCTGTCTCTGGGATAAATTAGGCATGAATGCATGATTGTTGTTTGTTTTCTTGCACAGAGGGTTCAAAATGCAGTCTAGGGAGATACACGGTGTAGAACACGAGCTGTGTCTTATCCCGTGTACCTCACTGACTGAACCAATGAATAAGAGTTTTGAACATGAGCCTTCTAGAGAGAAACACGGGGTATAACACGGGTCGTGTCATACTCCGTGTTTCTGGGCGAATGAGCTTTTAATGGCTAAAACCCCTCCATTTTCCTATGCAGCAACCACCCCATGAGGAGGAGCAGGATATTCCAGGAGATGATGGCGATCGTGATGCAGCGCCTGATATAGGTCCATCATCTTCTGCGGGGGGCAGAGTTTCATCCGAGGCCTACTTCCGGGACATACTATCTGGTCAGCAGTGGATTCTAGCTAAGCTTCGGCTTATCTCCGACCGTTAGACGAGGATTGAGGGTCTTTATGACGACTTGGACAGGCGCTCTAGACACATCGAGAGTATGGTCGAGCCCTTGTTCCAGCTTTTCCACCCCTCTTCCCCAGCCGATCCGAACCCTCATACTCAATAGCTTGGATCATTTATTTTTCCTTTTTACTTATATATCCTGTTTCTTTTTACTTATTTCTACTCTCTACTTCCATTTATCTGGTCTGTACTTATATTAACTATGCACTTTCATTTACTTTTTATCATTTTGACTATTTCTATTTTATTTTCTTGCACTTTTAATATTAATATCTGTAATAACTAACAACATATATTTCTCTAGTATTGCATCTTCTTTCTTTTAGATTACCAGCCTCCTCTCTCTCTCCTACTCTATCTCTACTTTTGGATCTCCCTGAAGTCATGATCTATACTGGCCACCATGCTCCACTTGTCAGGGAAGTTTCAGTCCCCCATCTATTCTCTGTCTCTTTTCCCATTTACCTTATTTGTATATTGAGGACAATGTCCAATTTTAAGTGTGGGGGAGCAGTGTTTAGAATGCTTTGCAATGTTTTGCACTTGAACTTGCTTGATTGATTTAGAGTACTGAAATTTGCTCCAATTTCAATGATATAAAAAAATTAAAAAATTAATTAAAAATGTAAAAAAAAGTTATAAAATTTTTTTAAGGCAATCTTTTAAATAAAGTGATTAGTTCATGCCTTGCTCCTTTAATGATTATCTGGTAACTTAATAAGGAAAATCTAAAGATTAAAGCTAAGAGAAATAAGCATAATTGGCCCTTGTGAGATTTGAGCCTTTTTGAGCAATTTTCACATTAGAAATTAAAGCTCATTTTTTTTCTTCTTGAGGGATTATGTCATCACTCTTGACTTTTTACTCTAGAACTTGCATTTGCTCTTTTTGAGGCTACATTTTATGTATTTTGCATGTCAAAAATGATGAGGCCATGTTTCTTCACCCTTTTTATTTGTTTTGCTTATTTGAATCCTTTTCTTTGTTATACCCTAAACTATTTTCAACTTTTCCCCTAGTTAGCCACTTTGAGCCTTCGACCTTTATTTCTAGCCTAGCCCAACCTATCCCATATGCATCTAAAGCCACTGCCCAAGTAAACTTGAACCTTAGAGTTTAAGGGAACTTAGACACATTATATGAGTTTGGCTATCACTTAGAGGACCTTACTTAGTGCTGCTAGTTGGATAAGTTGATTTATAGCTTTGATTGTTTAAAAAAAACAAAAAAAAACACCATAAATAAAAAATGGTGTCAAATAAATTATTAGGAAAGAAGAAGAGGAAGAAAAGCTTGTTGGGAATAAATAAATAAAAAAAGAAGAAAAAGAAGAAGAAAAGGTTTTGTTTGTTGATTTATGTATATATATAAAATAAAAAAAAGAAAAAGGAAGAATGAAGGTTGGAGCAAGGGTTAAAGCAAGGTAATATGTTAAGCTGAGTAATGGAACTTGACAATGGTCAAACTCATGACCAATGTGTCTTTTCCCTTCTCTAACTCTATCATTTTTCATCCCTTGATTTTTCTTTCCCTTATCCTCACCATTTTCCCTAATGAAGTCTTCTGATTTGCATGCATTTTACAATATAGTAGTGGAGATTAGAGTTTTTGCAAGCATATGGTAGAATTAAGTCATGAGCTGATTGATTTTAGAGTATACACAAGCCTAATCTTGAGAGTGTGAGTAAACACTTTACCTGTGAGGCTATTCTCTTTTGCTTTTATGCTGAGGATTGACTTATTTAGTTGCTTTATTTTCATTTAGTTGCTTGGCATGACTTGATCCTAATCTTTGATTTGTTGAATGATTGCCTGATTTTTTTTTTTTAAAAAAGGGTGAGGAAAGAATAAAAATTGGAGTAGATTTTCTGTTCGCTTACTTCCTTACTCGAGGGCGAGCAAGATTCAAGTGTGGGGGAATTGATAAATGCACAATTGTACTTGATTTCTATGTGTTTCATCACATATTTACTTAGTATCTTGTGCAAATTGATTGAAAAGGATACTTAGATGCTCGATATTTTGTTTTCAAGTTTTAAAATGACACATTTGAGCATTAGAAAAGGATCCGGAGGCAAAATCATGCAAATTATGGAGAATCAAAGCAAATTTGCCCACCTGACGAAGAACACGGGGTATGGGAACCTCGTGTGGAAGGCCGTGTATCCTTTTGGAATGCTTTGAGGCTTCACTGAACTGCTCAGAGAAGAACACGGGGTAAAACACGGGCCGTGTCATACCCCGTGTATCATACTGCCCTTCACTTCTCAGATAAACACGAGGAGTGTCACACCCCGTGTACTATGCTGACCAGCTTTCGTTGAGAAACACGGGGTAGAACACGGGCCGTGTCAAACCCCGCGTACATTTCCCATATAAGTTTTGCGTGAAATTTTGAAAAAAAAGGAGGAGAAACCAAAAAATAAAAGAGGAGCTACTGGGAGAAACCCTAGGAGAGACCCAAACTCACCAAGGGCAACTTCTAACGTGGATTCAAGCAAAGGATTGAAGATTCAAGCAAGGAATTTGTAGAGCTTCATGAATTGTTTGAATTCCCTCTCTGTTTTCTAGTTTTCTTCTAATTTTGTAATGTTTTCACACTAAACCCTTCTGCTCAGCTTGGGTGAACTTGTTCATGGATTTATGGAATTGAACTTTATATAATCTAGCTTGATTTACTATTGATTTATGATTTGATTATGTTGTTTTGTACTTGAACAAACCAGTACTTCCAGAATATTGGATTTGTGTTATGGATTAATTGATTTTAGGTTGAAATGACCAATTAATTAATCGGACCTTGCATGATCATTGGGAATATCAATTAGACTTAGGAATTAAGCTAATTGAATTCTTTTGCACAGGATGAAATGTCTGAAAATGGATTCTAAAGCAATGTTAATGCAACCTAGATGAGTGATTACTAGAGAAATTCTGGACACTTAATCTTTTGGTTAGGAGCTAGTAGCCTTGCAATGAGGTATAGCTTATTTTTGGTAATCCAGTAATCTAAATTAACAGTAAACTGAGTTAGAGGATTATATTCATTCCGTAATGAAATGTACAAGGGAACCTTAAGCTGAGTACGCTTTCATTTCATTGAATTAAACCTTTTTGATAACTAAGCTCTGTTTTACCCTTTTATCCTTAATTCCTAATATCAATTGATACGCCTAGATAATTTTCCTTGAAATTCAGTTAGTATTCAATGTTCAATCCCTGTGGAGACGATATCTTTTATACTATAACTCGACTTAACCCATGTACTTGCGGGATTACACGTCATATCCCCCTTTGAGTTAGTACATTTAGATATTTGGGGGCCTTGCCAAGTTATTTCAAAGTCTGGTTTTCGTTATTTTGTGACTTTTGTGGATGATTATTCGAGAATGACTTGGCTCAATTTAATAAAGAATCGTTCAGGGTTGTTTAATATTTTTTGTACTTTTCATGCTGAGGTTACAAATCAATTCCAGACAACTATTCATAATTTTTGCAGTGATAATGCTAAAAAGTATTTCTCTTCACAATTTTCAGCCTATTTATCTCAGCATGGTATAATTCATCAACCTTCCTGTGCTGTACTCCACAACAAAATGGAGTAGCTGAACGAAAAAATTAACATTTATTGGAAGTTTCTCGGGAACTTTTATTTGAAATGAAAGTTCCTAAAGTTTTTTGGGCAGATGTAGTTTCTACAGCCTGTTTTCTCATCAATCGCATGCCTTCTTCTATTCTTGGCGGTCAGGTACCTTTTTCTATTTTGTTTCCTTCTAAGCCTTTTTTTCCTCTTTCCCCCCGTATTTTTGGGTGCACTTGTTTTGTTCATGATCACCGTCCCCAGGTATCGAAATTGGATCCTCGGTCTTTGAAGTGTGTTTTTCTTGGCTATTCTCGTACTAAAAAAGGGTATTGATATTTTTCTCCTGAGTTAAATCGTTATATTATTTCTTCTGATGTTTCATTTTTTAAGTTTACCCCATTCTTTGGACTGTCTCCATCTTCCTCCCCCTTGCCAGAATCAGATCATGTTGATGAATACTTCCTTGTACCTTCTCATTCACTAGACTCACAAGTTCCTCCACCACAAAATTTGGTTCGACCTCCAATTCAGTTTGTTTATTCTCGTAGAGTGCAAGTACCACCAGCAGCTCCTCCACCAGTCATGCAACATCCATCTGATCCAGACTCGCTTTCCTACGGTCCATTAGCTTCATCTCTTCTACCGGCTTCTTCCTCATCAGATCCTCCTCTTGTGTCTTCTGATTTGGATCTTTCGATTACTCATTGAAAAGGTATCCGTACTTGTACTCAGAAAGGTAACCCTCACCACCCTTATTCCATCTCCACCCATGTCTCTTATTCTTCTTTACCTGCTTCTTCTCGAGCCTTCATTGCTTCTTTAGATTCTATTACTGTTCCTAAGTCCTATTTTGAAGCTTTTTCTCACAATGGGTGGCGTGCTGTTATGGAGGAAGAAATGACAGCTCTTGAAGCTAATCAGACATGGGATCTTGTGCCTTTACCTAATGGTAAACAATCCATTAGTTGCAAATGGGTATTTACAGTCAAAGTGAATCCGAATGGTTCTATTGCTTGTTTAAAAGCACGTCTAGTTGCTAAAGGTTATGCTCAAACCTATGGTATTGATTATTCAGAGACTTTTTCTCCTGTGGCCAAGATTACCTCTGTTTGTTTACTCATCTCTCTTGCTGCTACTCATGATTGGTCTCTTCACCAATTAGATGTTAAAAATGCCTTTTTACATGGCGATTTGAATGAGGAAGTGTACATGGAGCAACCACCTGGGTTTATTACTCAGGGGGAGTGTGGCAAGGTATTACGTTTAAAAAAATCATTATATGGGTTGAAACAATCTTCTCGAGCTTCGTTTGGAAGATTCAGTGAAGTAGTGACAGAATTCAAAATGAAAAAATGTGATCATGACCACTCTGTGTTTTATAGACAGTCGAGTTCAGGATGTATTCTTCTGGCTGTATATGTTGATGATATTGTGATCACAGGGAGTGATAAGTTGGGGATCTCACAATTGAAAGCCTTTCTTCAGGCTAACTTCCAGACTAAGGACTTGAGAGCGCTTCGCTATTTTTTAGGCATTGAAATTGCTCGAGGGCGAAAAGGGATTTTCCTATCTCAAAGGAAATATGTACTTAATCTCTTGAATGAAACAGGGATGATTGGAGCTAAACCATGTGAGAACCCTATGATTACAAATATTAAGCTTAATCCACAAGATGGGGAATTACTTGAAAATCTTGAACAGTACAGGAGATTGGTGGGAAAATTAAACTATCTTATTATAACTAGGCCTGATATTGCCTTTCCAGTAAGTGTGGTTAGTCAGTTTATGAACTCCCCAAGGACTTCCCACTGGGATGCTCTTACACACATTTTGAAATACTTAAAGAAAGCACCTGGTTGAGGAGTCTTATATAAAAATCATGGTCATTGCAGAGTGGAGGCTTTTTCTAATGCAGACTGGGCCGGATGTCCTATAGATCGGAGATCAACTTCTGGGTATTGTGTATTTGTTGGAGGAAATCTTGTGTTATGGAAAAGTAAGAAGCAAGTAGTTGTATCTCGCTCCAGTGCAGAATCTGAATATCGAGCTATGGCTCATGCTACATCTGAACTTGTATGGGTTAATTATCTTCTTCAGCAACTTGGCATCAAGACTCATAGGATTATGCAATTGTGGTGTGACAATCGAGTTGCTACTCATATTGCCTCAAATCCAATTTTTCATGAACGAACTAAGCATGTGGAAGTTGACTGTCATTTTATTCGATAGAAGTTACAAGAAAGAATTATTAGTCTTAGACATATTAGAACAGGGGAACAATTAGCTGATTTATTTACTAAAGCTCTTCCGGGAAAATGGGTTGATGAAATTTGTAACAAGCTGGGCATGATTGACATCTATAGCCCAGCTTGAGGGGGAGTGTTAGTAAATAGGTTCCACATCTATTATATTCTACTATATGTACCCTGTATTATAATATATATAGTGATTGCCTAACTTAGTTAAGGATATGGCAATACAAATTTCTCTCTTAATTAATAGTTCGCTGAGAATTTTCCATTCGGCTTTCACATTATTTTTCCATCACTGTTCACAATTTTCAATGTCACTATTGGCATGATTCATAAGTAATATGCATATTATTTGTAAGATCTTCAAAGAAAGATAACTAATTCATCATGGAGCAATATTAAGTATACAATAGTATATATATAATAATGCTATCATGTTCACCCACACGGCCATAACATATTGATATCATAGAAACTCAATTACAATTCATTATAAAGTAGGAATATCACTATCATGCTTCCAATGCACAACTCTAATCCATTAACTTTCATTCAAATAGCTACTTGTACTTATACCACGAAACTAAGTTTACATGAGTGTATATATATATATACATGAATATAAAATCTAGACTATCAATAAGAAAAATATACAATTCACAATATTTAAGCTATCTTTTATTAAAATATCAATTTATGGTGAGATATATACTCACCTAGTGGTATTCATTGGTTTTGAAGACCTTCAAGCATTTGTTTCATTCACTTAAATCTTTCGTTTCTTCCATCACTTCAAGGAGCTACCATAAGCTCCATCGCCAATGAGGAAGCTCCGTTTGCAAAAAATTGCAACTTCACACTTCCAACTAGGTATGCACATCACAAGCAACTCCACACAGCTCCCTTTCATGTCTCTAAGCTACAGCTACCGGACAACAACTCTAATCTGTTACATAGTTTCCATCTATAACTTCTCTTTCTTTCATCACCATTCACAGCAAAAAGAAGAAGATGGGATGTTAATAGTAACTACAACTTTACCCAATGTAGCAACAACCACGCCTTGGACAGAAAAGAGAAAATAGATAAAGAAAAGAGGCAAAAAGAGGGGAAGAAAGCCAAAAAAGTAAAGGAGAGAGGGGCTAATCAGGAGAGAAGAAAAGAGGAAGAACCCGGACAATGTGTGTGTAGAAAGAAGATACCAAAAACCAAGAAAAAAGAGGGAGAATGTTAGCAGAGAAAAGAGAGAAAAGTTGCCAAAAATAAAATAAGAAGGGGGAAAAGAGAGAAAGATGCTAAAAAGAGCTCAAGGATATTTTCCAATACTTCTTAATATAAAATAAGCTCATCCCCCTTTTTTTAGATCTCATCCACACATCTTAACCACCTAACTTTCTTTCATTAAATCCTAGCCTTTCATTTCTTTTATAAAATCCAATGTTTATAAAACTTATTTTATTTAAAAATCCTAAAATAGTTATTCCACATTTCCCAAAAATAAAATTTTAAATACAAATAAATTATTTCATAAATCCATGCACCAAATCTTGCATTAATAATGGCCATATAAAAATAAATATATTTTTCAAATATTATCATCAATATTTTTTAATATTCTAGAACTCGGAAAATAAATATAAAATCAAATATTAATCAAATAAATAAATAATTATCCATAAAATTCATCATTTCTCGAAAAGAGAGATTTCTAAGTATCATGATTCAAGACATGTTTAGTTAAAGTAGGTTGAAATCAGAAAAAGATTTTTCTTCGCTTCATAAATGAGTCATACAAAAAGGAACAGATACATTGCTATCAAATGGTTAGGATTTTCGACATAAGCTCTGTTTAAATATCTTGAATAACTTATAATTTATATAAGCTATTGTCTTTTCAAAAAAATTTCAAATTTATTCTCATTATTTTTATTAAATTATAAACCTAAATCTATCCTTATATTTTAAATAATTATAATTCTATTATAAATAATAAAAAATAAAAATTATATAAGTTAATAAATAAGTAAGTTCATAAAATATAATTAATTAAATATTAGATATTACATTTTTATTTAGAACATCTTAATTGCATCATTATAATTTAATCTTTAGATAAATATAAATTATTTTAATTTATATATTTAATTCTATTAATATGTCCTTTTATGTCATTTTGTCATTTCAGCTAATTTAATAAATAATTTTGTGAAATATTTCTTATACTATTATTTAGTTTATTAACTATTAGTTATAAACTATTAGTTATTAATTAACTTATCAACCATTTATGTCAAACAGAATCATAATACCATATCCTAAATTCGATTTGAATACTGGATGTATGGAAGGATTGTATTGCACGATAATTATAATTAAAAGGTTCATATTTATATTTCACATTGTGTTTTCACGACCAATAAATTCCTTATAAATATTAAATTGAAAGTATTTAATCCAATCAGAAATGATTATGCCTCGTTATTAGCTTAGCAATGAACCTAAGTGATTGCATATATAAGGTTGGATATATGCACATTAATTATTTTTAATTATCATGTAATTGATAATTTAGTTTTGAGATAGTTGTGAAAAAAATAAATAAATACAAATAGAGAGTATTTATTTATTTAAAATTTCGCTGCATTTGCATACGACGAAACGCAAAAATGATCAACATAATTGATGAGTAACTTTCGTAAAAGATTTGCATATATGAGGTTGGATATATGCACATTAATTTATTTTTAATTATCATGTAATTGATAATTTAGTTTTGAGATAGTTGATGAAAAATAAATAAATTCAAATAGAGAGCATTTATTTATTTAAAATTTCACTGCATTTGCATACCATAACACGCAAAAATGATCAACATAATTGATGAGTAACTTTCGTAAAGATTTGCATAATTAATTTACTTGTTTTTGGAAGATTAAGTCAATGTCTATTCCACAGTCATATATTTTTATCATTCTTGTCAAGCATTCATGATGAACATTTCTATTCAATATTGATCGAATTCTTGTTTTAAATTAAAATAATTCCTCAATCATTGAAACTTAATGGTAATAAAAAATTTAACAATGAATGGGTACATGGTGCATTATCCGGCTGGAGTTACATTAAGAGGTTCTTATCTATACTTGTCACTCTTTGTTGCTACCAAAATGCCATTTTCTAAAATGACATTAGGAAAGGGATCTATGTAAATGTCTGTTATTTTTAAATCGATTCTTTCTGTTGAAAGAAACATTAAAAAAAATTACCTTGTGCACATCTTAGGCATTGAGAAAACTTAAATACTAAAAAATATCATTATCCAATAAAGAATACTTCTAAAAAAACATTAAATAACATTATAAATCTAACAATTTAATAAAAGTTTTCAAATCATCAATCGATTTACTATACTAAATTAATTGTAAGAGTTTAAATTTATTTCATTGGCAGTCTAAATTATTTTATAATATTAATAAATAAAATATCATGTAGTTAAACAATTTTACAATTTCATAAAGAGAATAGAGCCGTAAAATGTTTGGTTTGAGTTATTACTACTATCTAAAGTTGAGTTGGTTGCCACAATCCTACCAAAATCATTGGTTACATATTAACTCCTTATTACATCAAACCTCTAACAATTAAAATAAAGGAATTACATGATATTATTATGTTAACTACCTTGATCATAGGTAATGGTGCAAAACTTATTTACTTTGACGTGGATGAAATTTAAATTCCCGATTTACATATTTCTTTATATATATATATATATATATATATATATATATATATATATTCTTCTATGTTGCTTAGCATTACATTTTCACCACCAGCAATAGCTCTTTTCTTTATTGTTTGGAAAAATCGATGGAAATCTCAGTATCAGTGGCGAGTGCTATTAATGTTTGTATTACCCTTTTTGTTATCCTAAACCTTTGGAGAGCACTTAATTTGGTGTTTTTGAGGCCCAAAATGATGGGAAGATGGCTCAGAACGCAAGGGCTAAAGGGAAACTCCTACAAGGCTTTGTTTGGAGACTTGAAAGAATTGTCAGTGATGCTTCAAGAAGCACAGTCTAAACCCATTAACATTACTGATGATATTGTTCCGTATATCTTGCCTTTTAACCATTGGGCTGTTAAAAATTATGGCATATATATATTTCTACGGCTTTGATTATCTTAATTACCTTTAGTATCTTCTCAATTTGAATACTGTGTATTGAAATCAGACTAGTTTTCTCCTGATTCATCAATCAGTTTTCTGATAAATAAGCAAAGTTAATTCTTCTTGAAAGCAGCAAAACTTTATTTCGAAGAGAAGAGCTCAGGGTGAATTTGAAAACTTACGAGGCTGTAGTTAAATTTTAATGCCTATAAATCAACTTGATTATGCCTTTCTTTCCTGCTATTGATATCGAATTGTTTACAACAGTGAATTCACTCACAGAACAAAACAAAAAGATCTGCTGAAAAATAAATTAACTTTAGTAACCTTTAGAAGACTCAATTGATAAGGTTCATTATTCTTAGCCAGTTATGTCATGGATTCGAATTTCATTACTGACAATCTCAAAAGATTAGATAATTTGTAGGGGTTATTATGATTCCTTGAAGTTGTTGGTGGCATACTGTAATCATAGAGTGGAAAGAAAAAAAAGAATATTTGACAACCTTATTCAAGGAGATGAGAGAAACAAAGGGATACATGGATGAATATGATCGATTATCTATAACATTAATATGAGTAATCTCATGAATTGATTGAAGTTTGTTTCCTTCAAGTGCTTACGTCTTGTAGTCGAACTTCGACACTAATAATTTCAAGTGGTTAGGTGATATTTAAATACTATTGTAAACTTAAAAAAAGGGGGGTAGAGACACGTTCTGTATAAGTTCTAAGTTTGGAATGGGCAATTTATTAATCTAAACGTTTGTGCTAAAAAATCCAACTTATTTGATTCTTTCTACCTAGCATCACCACTTTTATTCACAAATTTATTAAGCAGTGAAGATTTTTCTCTAACTGTTGTATTAAATAATATTTTTCTAAAAAAGTTTATATACCCTTGCTAATCTATGTCGTGTACTTCTATTGAATCTTGAAATTAAAATCAAAATCGACAAACATTTTGCAGGTAAGAATTCATATATATGGATTGGCCCTAAGCCGATGGTTAATATTACGAAGTCAGAGGAGATAAAATATGTTTTGAACAAGATCAACGACTTTCCAAAGTTGAGCAAGAGTCCACTTGCCAAATTTCTATTAAATGGACTTGTCTCCCTTGAGGATGAAAAATGGGTAAAGCACAGAAAGATTATCAACCCTGCGTTTCATTTAGAGAAGCTAAAGGTCGCAATATTTCACTTTCACATTTGTTTATTTTTCTTTGGTCTTGTTCAAATTTCATCATTGATTATTATGCTTTTGTTTGTTAGCATTTGTTTCTGGGTTCCAAACATCAACGTACAGTCCAAAATTGAACAAAATTTCGACAAAAAAGGGCATTTTGGGGATAATAGTTTTATATAACTGCCATTATGCAAAACAAAGATTTAAAATGTATATATCGTTGTATAAAAGAATAAGAAAACTATAAAATAAAAATCTGATATAATAAAATGAAAAATGATTATACTTGTATTCCTTTTATATTCCAGTCATATTGAGTAGAGATAGCAACTGAATTTTTATGTGTAACGAGACCCAGAAATTTTCCTTTTATGTATAATAGGACCTATAAAGAAATTGTCTTTCCCTCCCTAACATAAACAAAAAAAAAATAAGAAAATAAAATAGAGAAAAGGATCCAACTCCGGACCCTTTTTAAAACCTTGACGTGAACTACTTATTAATATCTTGTATGAACAGTAAGTTTAAGGAAGTGTTTCAAGGGTGAAAATGCATAATTCTGAAAAATAAGGGCTATTAAATGTAATTAAATTAAAATTTTGATCAATGTAATTTGTCTAAAATAATATTTTTGTTTGTGATAAAGAAATTGGATACACTGGATCCCATGAATCTAATGCATGTGTATACATTTCACACAGTAATTTTTGCTGCAGCTTGTGTTGCCTGCACTCTGTCAGAGTTGTAACCAAACCATAAACGAATGGGAAGAATTAGTATCTAAAAATGGATCATGTGAGTTGGATGTGTGGCCTTTCTTGGATAGCTGTCAGGTGATGTAATTTCTCGGACGGCTTTTGGAAGCAACGATGTAGAAGGCAGAAGGATTTTTCAATTCCAAAAGGAACAAGCTGAGCTTACAGCACAGGTCCTACGATCCATTTATGTTCCAGGTTGGAGGTAAACTTGAAAATTTACGATTATTATATTATCAGACTAATATAAGAATGTTTCTTCACTGTTTCACTCATTTAAATTTCAATTATGAGTGAAAATCCTTAATCTTTAATTTGAATGATAATCACTTAATACAAGCTCTTAATTGTTATAATTATACATTTTCAAATGACTTTTGTGTGCGTGCACATATGTGGTAGTTTATTTTATTTTTTCAGATGTTAATTACCCGGAAGAAGGGAAAATTAGTGTAAAGATCAGACACTTCCACTGAATCAAAAGGTATAATGGGAGTGTTATTATTATTATATTAGCTGCAGACTCTTGTTACACGCGGTGTTTGGTTGGAAAATTTTAAAGGATTAGAAATAAAATTAAAAATCAATTCTCTTATTGCACATTTGGTTTATGTAATGTGTAGTCTGTCACATTTACTTAATCAAATTCTTCCCATTTCATTTTGCTCTTCTTTCTAAGGTATCAAATTACACTACCTAATAGAAAAAAAAAATCTTTCTCTTTCACTTCATCATTGACATCATAATTATCATCATCACTATGATTACTATCACCTCTATTATTATTCCTACTACTACTGCAATTATTTTTGTGATCCCAACACCACTACTATTATCATTCCTACCACTGCTACTGTTGTCACCATTATCACCACCACAACCTATGATACTGTCACTTGCCAGTACAACAGCAACAGCAGCTATGATTAAAAAAAATCATAAGCAATATTACACCTCTTAACTATTGAACAAAACAATAAAATGGAAATCAGAAAATATGTAGTTGTACCTTAAAAATTAATAATTTCTTTTTCTTTACTTCCCTTATTTGATTCCATTCAACAAATTTAACCAGACGCTTCTGCTGGAGAATAGCGAGATTTTCTAAAACACACTTATAGCTAGCCTTCGACAACCTGGGTGTCAAGTATGACATCGCACCTTCACACGATAACCTATCCTAAGGATGAATGCTGGCCTTTCATTTCATTTAAAAATAGGACTCTATCTGGAAAAAAAATTACTTACTAAACTTTTATTAGGACGTTAAAAAAATTTACTACTTTCTCCCTCTAATAGTATGAGCTATATGCTAAGACATTCTTGATAACTATTTTGTATGCGTGTGAAGGTTTCTACCAACTAAGATGAACAAGAGGATGAAGGAAATTGAGAGAAAAGTACAAGACCTACTGAGAGGCATTATTAACAAAAGAGAGATAGCAATGGCAAAAGGAGAAGGTCCAAACGATGATCTTCTAGGTTTACTTTTGGAATCCAACCACAGAGAAATGCAAGAAAATGGGAACAAGAACGTTGGATTGAGTATCGCTGAAGTGATCAACGAATGTAAATTGTTTCACTTTGCGGGCCAAGAGACAACCTCTTCTCTGCTCAATTGGACGATGGTTTTGTTAAGCAGATTTCCAACTCGGCAATCCAAAGCAAGAGAAGAAGTCATTCAAGTATTTGGCACTCAAAAACCAGACTATGGCGGCCTAAATTGTCTCAAAGTAGTAAGTATTGATATTTTCATATTTTGATTAGTTTATTACCAATATTAAAATGTATATAATAATGGGTTCATGTAAAGCTTTGGATTCACTAAAAATCGGTGCATAAATCCTATTGTTAAAAATATTTTGTTCAAAAAACGTGTTATGCTTGTCAGAATATAATTAATTATAGGACAACTAAGGTATATATAATTAAGTCCATATGATATAATAAAAAGAACTCTTGATTTAATATTTATTAATTATCAAAAATAGAGTTTCGTCATTACTAAATAGTAAAAAATGCAAATTATTTCCTGCAACTTTAACATAGTTGCATTCAACATCAACAACTATCAATTTTTGCGATCACTTCTTAACCTTATTCATAAGTGGTATACCTAACAAATAACAATTATGTTATGAACATTTTGAGGGCAAACATACCTATTACGAAAAACTTCATGAAAATTCAAGCATAGAATAGAAGTCATATGGTTTAAATTTAGAAGGGATCAGGTTTCCTTATTTACTGTGAATACAAAAACATATAACTACTTGCTTCCATTTTTATTTTTGTGTTGGTATAATATAATACTTAGATTCCTTTGGAATTATAAAAAAAGACTTCATTATATGGGTGTAACTTATCACTTATCAATTAGTTTGGAAGGGTGATTGTGAAGATTATTAGTGGTGGGGGTAATTTACATTCTGCCTACTACATATAAGCCTTCAGACACATATTCATCACACTTAGAGATGCATATAGGTTTAATTATACCAATATTCTTCCAAAAAAAAAAAAGATACTTACCATATCTGCAAGTTTATTGTGCCGTAAGATTTTTCAAACTTGTTTCAGATAATTTTCAACTTATGTAATAATCACAAAATAAAGACATTGATAATTTGTTTCAGGTGACGATGATACTGTACGAGGTTCTGAGGCTATACCCACCGGTGCCAATAATTTCAAGAGAAATGAAAAAGGAATCAAGACTGGGAAATCTAACATTACCATCTGGTACAAGTATCTCCATACCAATAATTTTATTACACCATGATCGTGAAATATGGGGAGAAGATGCCCAAGAGTTCAGGCCAGAGAGATTCTCTGAAGGAATCTCAAAGGCCACGAATGGCCAAGTTTCATTCCTTCCATTTGGTTGGGGCCCTCGGATTTGCATTGGTCAATATCTTGCTCGGCTCGAAGCCAAAATGGCTGTGTCTCTGATTCTGCAGCGCTTTTCCTCTGAGCCTTCTCCAACTTATGCGCATTCTCCGATCTTAGTCTTAACTGTTCAGCCGCAGTTTGGTACCCATCTTATCTTACATAAGCTCTAGATTACAAATAAAACATTTGGTTCAACTACCATTTGATAATGCGTCAAAGGTTTTGCCTTTCATCAAAGTCTGAGTTTCATCCCAAGTCCTTACCTGTATTTATTTAGTAGCTTTGCTCATCCTATCTTTATAAAATATAAATAAACAAATAAATTGTAAGTTATATAAATTAAGCTGTCAGATAAGTTTGTAATTATTTGTATTGGATCGTGTAAATTAATGTACGTTACTTTGGTTATAATTTACCACAAAACATAGTTACTGGAAACTTAGCATGCATTGTTTTGTTAAAAAAATAAAATTGTACAAAGTTAAATGCTGCATGGGGAAGCCACTTTATAATGTAGATCAATAGCACTTTTTAATACAAGAAAAATTTATGGGAAGCATAAGTTACACTTTTATTGTGTTTTCATGCATTTACAAACTATTAAATTTCTTAAAATTACTAATAGTAAATTTAAACTTAAAGCATTGTCGATAAACTCAAGCATTTTACTTATAGTAATGTTATTTGAGAACTAATTGTACAAAGTTAAATGCTGCATGGGGAAGCCACTTTATAATGTAGATCAATATCACTTTTTAATACAAGAAAAATTTATGGGAAGCATAAGTTACACTTTTATTGTGTTTTTGTCCATTTACAATGTATTTACAAACTATTAAATTTCTTAACATTACTAATAGTAAATTTAAACTTAAAACATAAATTATCGAAGGTCATAAATTTTATTAGTTGACTCGAAGTTACATGAGTTATTTCATGTAATTTATGATCCAAACATTAATTTGAAATCATGGGATACTTCCAAATCTTTAACAAAAATAGTTTAAAAAAATGGCCGAATCAATTGACAGTTTTAAAATTAATTTAAATTTACACCATTCAAGTTATAATAAACAAAACCAAATAGCGACGCTAGGGGACAATTTCTTAGTGTGAATACATCTATCATTCGACACGTAAGATGGCAACTTTCCAAGATGCTGCTAGGAGTTAAAGCCAGAAAAACTTATTAATGTCTACAGTGCAGTCACACTAAGTTGCATAATGGTCGAGACAGCAGAACATCCAGATATCTCATTTGCCAATAAGGTCAAAGCACAAAATGGTGTATTAACCAATCAAACGGTCTTTTCTATGCGATGATTAACTTAATCACTTTGCTAATAATCATTGTTGATTTGCACCATAGATAAATAATTGGTCCTTGCTTTTGTATTAAAAAGTGATATTGATCTACATTATAAAGTGATATTTTATTTTTTATTGATCTACCTTTATTTTATTTTATTTTATTTTTTTATTAAATATATTTTTCTCTTCTTTATGCTTTTAGGAAAGCAGATACATGATTGTTCCCAAAGGGGATCCATATAGAACACCATAAAAATACTAGGTAACGTTAAAAGTTCTATTTGTATATATGTATGTGATTAATTGTTGATAATCAATTATTGCCATGCTTCAGCACCGACTATCATTTAACCACAAATAAGTGCTAAGCTTCTATATTCATGCGCCGCTTTTTCATAGTTTATATATTCGAGAAATAAATTGACCATACGATATGTATTAATGATCTGATTTCTCTAAAATGCAAAATACATTTTAGAGTATAAAGTAGATAATCATAATTGTTGGTTAGAACATTAAAAGAGAGAATAATTACAAATTACAATATTACTTTTGCGCTGATCATTATTTATCAAATCATCAGCCTTTAATTTTCTTCTCAATGGTTATGATTATTTATTTTCTCCCTAAAATGTATCTCATGCTTTAAAGTAACTAAATTCATCAATTTAAAATTAATTATTCATATTTGTTGTGTTCAAAATTAGATTAATAAAATTGAGGTTATCAATCAATAAATGACCATTATTAACCATAAAAATCTAATGATAATAAGTGTTCAACAAATTTAATGGTAATAATATAACCAACTGTTGTTCACACCCTTAAAATTTAGTTGGTTGTTATGGTCTATTTAGATCCGTAACCAATAAAACTCAGTAACACAAACTTCTATGAATCTAGTTCACTTTTTTATTAGAAAATTTTCAAAACTTCCCCAAGTTGAATCCATATAGATGTCGAATGATGTTTAATTCTATTGTAATCAACAAGTATGGTATGATTCTACTTCCTACATATCGTTTTCTTCAAAGGAAAAAAAATGAATAGGTTTGGATTTTGCTTCCTTTTGTCTTGCAAAAATTTCTTTGGTGTCCCCATACAAAATCCTGTATGAATTTCCTTGAAAGCCTTGCTCTCTCAGCTTTCTCTCCAGTCGTTTTGGTGTAAGCCATAGCCGATTCAGAACCTTCCACAGCCAAATCAGCGCTAAGACTGTGAGAACCCAAAGTGTTTTCGCCAACGATGCTTCCATTTCTAGGTCTCTTTCACTGTACCTGCATGTGAGAGAAACAAGAGGCGCAGATTTGTATTGTCAATAGGAAAAGCGGTGATAAATGGAGGGAAATTTTTAATTTATTTCTACAGTAAATGTCCGAAAAAAATTATGGATATTTAGTAAGGTATATTATAAGGGCGAATACTACCGCAGCACCAAGAAAATGAGGCCGACCTCAAAATTTTTCCTTCTTATCTTTGTGGTCCAAAAAAACAAAAAATGATAAATTTTAAGATGAAGAACCAATATTTTATTATATTCCTTTTTTTTATAGAGAATTAATAGTGCCCACAGTTCCATTTTCTTTGTGTTATGAAAAAATAACCATTTATAATTTTTTATAAAATTTAACATAAAATTTATTATATGTATATTATAGAGTGTATAAAATTAAGTGATTATTTTGATTGTTTTGACTATTTTTTATATGTTTTTGGTTGAATAGTTGTCTTTGATTACTCAAGCAAGCAATATGATATCTAACGAATTTTTTATAGAACTAGTATAAGTGCATATGAATATTATTTGTAATAAATATATAAAAGATAAATTTATAATTTAAATTTGTATGAAAATAATTTTAAATTTTTTATTTAAAAATTTAAAACCTTTAAAAGAAATTTACAAAAACAGCAGTCGGTATTCACATATATATATATATATATATAGAGAGAGAGAGAGAGAGAGAGAGAGGTTACAATGTTGCATCTAAAAACGACAAACCTTTTTTATTTTTGTGAACTTTGGAATTTATGTTTGGAAACATAATATATACCATATTAGCGATGAAGTCGGAGACATTGGCGTGCATTGGATAGCTTCGTTTGTATCTTCATTTGTCCCCACTTCCATCGAAATTCACTAAAGTGTGCAAGCACTTTGCCTTTTTTTTTAGATATAACTTTTTATATATACAAGTAATAAATCATGTCATTTATATATTTTTTTAAATATCACTTATATATTTTATAATAAATAAAATAATGCATAATAATATAATATTGGGTGAAATTAAATTTTTTATTTTTTATCACATTTCACATTTATTACATTAAACAAATAAAATATTTTTTATTATTCTAATATTCTACGACTATTAATACAAGTAAATAAAATCATTATAAGAGATATTTTCCACTAAAACAAATTTACTGGAAGAATAACACGTCTTGGCACAATAAGGGTATAGAAAAATCATCACTGTTTTCTTAAAATCTTCCTTTTTAGTAATATCTTTGAATATGGACGCCCTTCAACTTCACAAAGAAACTAACGTAAATTAAAAAATGATAAGTATAAAAAAATATATTAAAGTAAGTAAAAAGGTTATAAATTGCAAAATAAAAGGCTGGATCATAAAATTAAAATTACAAGGAAAAAATCAAAGGAATTGAGATCCAATATATATTTCATTCATTATATTATTTCTCTCACTGATCCATTATTTTTCTTCCTGTTTGTAGTCCCATCATTTTCACTTCAAAGTGTTCTTAGTTTTTTGGTTTAATTCTTATCAATATATTTTCTCATTAGTGCCCTAGAATTAAAGTAAGATTTACCTTGACTTTTCAATTTCATTGAGATAGACTTAATATTTTTAAAATAAAAATTCTTTATTTTATATGTTACGGTTTGTTGTCACATATTTTAATATGCTAAGTTGTAAATCATAATGCAAGGTTTACTTATAATATAATTTATGAATCTGTAACATCATTTTTCTTAATTCATATGTATATCATATTTTGTGAGAAAATAATATATATATATATATTATAAAGAAATTCAAATTATTCTTTCAAAGAAACTCCAAAACGATAGACGGCAAGGAAATTTGCCAAGATCGGCACTACGAATTTATGATACTTATCGGTTATTAAGGTCAGATATGTATGTGTCAGGGCAAATTGCATAATTAGCGGTAGGGAATTTCTGCAATATAGCATGTAACATGTTACTGTTAAAAAAAATTCAAAAACATAATTTAAAATTTCATAAGTTTATGTGATTCAGTCTTAGATTTGTACTAAGAAACCATAGTGGCTAACATCCTGGCCAACACAGGTTACGATTAGATATCCATGTTCTCTTTTAAAAAAAAATTGTAAAAATTAGGCCTTTTTTGTTAATGAAAATGAGGCTTTTCGCATTTAGGTTATAATATAGTGGCATAAGAATTTTTGTCCTTCTTCCTGCAACTTAACGGAAGTGGGAAATATTTTTATTCTCATAGTGGTACTGTGAATTTTAATAATACTTTTATTTGTAATTTTACAAATAGACAAATCATTTTTTGAATTTAAGAATCATTCTCAACTATAATATCAAAGTAACTTATTAATGAAAATATAATTGAAAGTCATATTGACACTCAGTTCTACAATATGATTGAAAATATTTCCAAAGCAATGATAGCTCTATAAAAGAAAATCAGAATAACTAACTAACGAAGGTTCGATTTATCTTACGTGAAAGCGAAATTTTATGGAAAATATATGTCTGAAAAATAAATAGATTCTATAATTATTTGAATAACATAAAATAAAATACTTTATCTTATTTAGTGCATAAAGATAAATTATTTTCTTTTATTAAAAATATCAATATATATAAATTTTATTTTTATCGTTAAACTGCACAATATTAATTTTATTATTAAAATGTAATTAAGATATGAACTAGCAAATTTTTTATAATAAAAACAAAATTTAAATATATTTGCATTAAAAATAACATTTGAAGAAGAATAATCAAATCATTCTCATTTTATCTTCGTCATTTCTGTATGAAGTAAATTTATCATATTTTTGCTAAAATTAATAATTATATTTATCAACTTTCTAAATTATCTAAATATATTATCTATAAAATTTTAATATAATTATTGATTATCAATCATTTTAGAAATGGGGAGAGAGAGAGAGAGAGAGAATGAGATAGGGAAGGATAGGAAAAGAAAGGGAAAGTGAGCAAAGTAGAAGTGGGCTATTAAATCCTAATTTTATCAAAGGGAAAAAATCAGGCTGGTACCAGTTGCTGCAATTTATTGCAGCGAGGTACCCCAAGTGAATTTCCTCTCATTTAAGTACACCCGCTAAGTGCAATTTACCAAAATAGCCATAAGTCAAAATGACACACTTGAAGTGCATTTCATAAAGAACAAAAGTACAAAATAAGAAACAAACAAATCACATTCCATCATTGCACAATCCCAGTTAAGCAAATCTTATACAAATTAAAAATAAAAGACTAAAAATTTATAAAATTAAAATTAGAGAATTTTTAATTTTATGAAAATTAAATTAATATAAAATTTCAGTTATAAATAAAATTAATAAAAATTCAATTTTTTAGGAATTAAAATAAATTTTTAGGAAGATAAAAATAAAAATAAATAAGAACTTGGAGGCAACAAGTCATACCAAAAGTGACACGTTATTTTTAGAATGAAACAATAACATCCTCTTCTTTCGCAGTTTAGTTGTTAATTAGACTTAATTTATCCATTTATTTAGGATTTTTTATTAGTGTTACTATTTTAAAATGAAACAGTAATATCCTCTTCTTTAGCAATTTAGTTGTTAATTAAACTTGATTTATCCATTTATTTAAATTTTTTTTGTTGATGTTACTATTTTGTAATGTAACAGTAACATGCTATTATTTGACAGTTTGATTGTTAATTAGACTTGATTCTTCCATTTATTTAGTATTTTTTGTTAGTATTATTATTTTGGAACAAAACAGTAACATTTTTTTATTTAATAATTTGGTTGTTAATTAGACTTAATTTATCTATTTATTTAAGATTTTTGGTTAGTGTTACTATTTTGGAAGGAAATAATAACATGTTACTATCTAGAGAACAAGTATTAACATGTTATTATTTACTAGTTTGGTTATTAATTAAATTTGATTCTACCATTTATTTGGAATTTTTGGTTAGTGTTACTATTTTGGAATGAAACAGTAACATTCTCTTCTTCGGTAGTTTAGTTGTTAATTAGACTTGATTTATCCATTTATTTAAGATTTTTGCTTGATGTTACTGTTTTGGAATGAAATAGTAGCACGTTACTATGTTGAAAACAAACATTAACATGTTATTATTTGGCAGTTTGGTTATTAATTAGACTTAATTTTTCTATTTATTTAGAATTTTTTATTGGTGTTACTATTTTGAAATGAAATAGTAACATATTACTATATAGATAACAAACAGTAACATGTTATGTTAATTAAACTTGATTTTTTCATTTATTTGGGATTTCTGGTTAGTGTTACTTTTTGTAACAAAACAATAACATTCTCTTCTTTAATTGTTTGGTTCTTAATTAGACTTAATTCATCCATTTATTCAAATTTTATTATTGGTGTTACTATTTTGGAATGAAATAGTAACATGTTATTATTTGGTAGTTTGGCTATTAATTAGATTTGATTTGTTTATTTTTTTGAATTTTTGGTTAGTGTTACTATTTTGGAACAAAGCAGTAACAAGTTACTGTTTAGTCTACAAACAGTAATATATTATTCTCTGGTAGTTTTATTTGTTAAGAAAATTGTTATAGCACTACTAAACACCAAAAGAGTTAGAGAGCAAAAGTTTAATGAGATTCGAATGAATTTGAATTGATAAAAATGAGAACAAAGTTGAAAAAATAATAAGAAAATAAAGAAAAATTAAGAAAAATCATTGAAAAAGGCCTTTTTTTGCCAACTAGAGTGAACAAAATGTTTGGCATTTTGCAAGCATGTTGATCTCGAAAAGTTACATGAAATAAAAAAAATTGCCTAAAATAGACAACCGAGTATAAAGTCATGATCGTTCAAAGTTTTGAATTTAATTTATGAAATTACATATTTATTTATATATTTATAGTTTAAAATTAGGATATAATTATATTAAAATTAAATTGATTATATTTTATAAAAAATAATATTTAGATTTATGTTATGTAAGATGTGAGTTGTAAATTAATAAAATGAATAAGGATGGATTTGAAAAAAAGAATTGAAGGAGTAATAATTTATAAGTTACTTAAAATAACTTATTACATCTGAACATATTTTTTTTCAATAAGCTAGTGTGTAAAACACCTCTAAAGGCTAACTTGTAGTTTATTAACCAAGTTAATTTATTTGTTATAGAAAATATAATCATCAGCTATTAGCTATTGGTTAATTTATTAACTATTAGACATCTTATAAGTTATTAATTAATTTATTAACTATTTGTGCAAAATAGAATCATAATACCGTATCCTAAATTTGATTTGAATATTGGATGTTTGGAAGGATTGTATTGCACAATAATTATAATTAAAGGTTCATATTTATAATTCATGCTATGTTTTCATGACATGTTGTCAAACAATAAACATGAATTTTAGGATTTAGAGTTAACGAAACTAATTCCTTATAAATGTTAAATTGAAAGTATTTAATCCAATCAGAAATGAATGTGTCTCGTTATTAGCTTAGCAATGAACCTAAGTGATAACATATATAATGTTGGATATATCCACATTAATTTATTTTTAATTATCATGTAATTGATTATTTCACTTTGAAAGAGTTGATGAGAAAAATAAATAAATACAATAGAGAGTATTTATTTACTTAAAATTTCACTGCATTTGCATACCACGAAACGCAAAAATGATCAACAAAATTGATGAGTAACTTTCGTAAAAGATTTGCAAAATTAATATACTTGTTTTCGGAAGATTAAGTCAATGTCTATTACACAGTAATATATTTTTATCATTCTTGTCAAGCACTCATGGTGAGAATTTCTACCCAAATTTGATCGAATTCTGTGTTTTAAATTAAAGTAATACCTCAATCATTGAAACTTAATGGTAATAAAATATTTAACAATGAATGGGTAGATGGTGCATTATCCGGCTGGAGTTACATTAAGAGGTCCTTATCTATGCTTGTCACTCTTTGTTGCTACCAAATTGTCATTTTCTAAAATGACAATAAAGAAAGGGATCTATATAAATGTCTGTTATTTTTAAATCGATTCTTTCATTTGAAAGAAACATAGAAAAATACCTTATGCATATCTTAGGCATTGAGAAAACTTAAATACTCAAAAATATCATTTATCCAATAAAGAATACTTCTAAAAAAACCTTAAATAATTATAAAATTATAAATCTGACAATTTAATTAAAGTTTTCAAATCATCAATTGAACTACTGTACTGAATTAATTGTGAGAGTTTAAATTTGTTTCATTGGTAGTCTAAATAAAACATCATGTAGTTAATCAATTTTAGAATTTCATAAAGACAGCAGAGCTGTAGAATGTGTTCGGTTTGAGTTATTACTATTATCTAATGGTTGAGTTCATTACTACAATCTCACCAAAATATAAAGAGTTCTCCACTTTCATTGGTAACATATTAACACCTTATTATATCAAACCTATAACAACTAAAATGAAGGAATGACATGATATTATTATGTTAACCACCTTGATCATAAGAGATGGTGCAAAACTCATTTACTTTGACATGGATGAAATTTAAATCCCAGATTTACATATTTCTTTTCTATATATATATATATATATTCTGTATTGCTTAGCATTACATTTTCACCACCAGCAATAGCTGTTTTCTTTATTGTTTGGAAAAATCGATGGAAATCTCAGTATCAGTGGCGAGTGTTGTTAATGCTTGTATTACCCTTTTTGTTATCCTAAACCTTTGGAGAGCACTTAATTTGGTGTTTCTGAAGCCTAAAATGATGGAAAGATGACTGAGAAAACAAGGCCTAAGGGAAAACTCCTACAAGGCTTTGTTTGGAGACTTGAAAGAATTGTCAGTGATGCTTCAAGAAGCACAGTCTAAACCCATTACCATTATTGATGATATTGTTCCGTATATCTTGCCTTTTAACCATTGGGCTGTTAAAAATTATGGTATGTATGAATTTCTATGGCTTTGATTATCTTCTCAATTTGAATATTGTGTATTGAAATCAGATTTGTTTTCTCCTGATTCACCATTCAATTTTCTGATAAATAAGCAAAGTTAATTCTTCTTGAAAGCAGCAAAGCTTTATTTAGAAGAGAGGAGCTCAGGGTGAATTTGAAAACTTACTAGGCTTTAGTTGAATTTTAATACCCGCAAATCAACTTAATTATGTCTTTCTTTCCTACTATTGATATTGAATTGTTTGCAACAGTGAATTCACTCACAAAGTAAAACAAAAAGGTCTGCTGAAAAATAAGTTAACTTTGGTAAACTTTATTAAACTCAATTGGTAAGGTTCATTATTCTTAGCCAGTTATGTCATAGATTCGAATTTCATAGCTGATAATCTCAAAAATTTAGATAATTTGTAAGGATTATTATGATTCCTTAAAGTTGTTGGTGGCATACTGTAATCATAGAGTGAAGAGAAAAAAAAATCTTTGATAACTCCAGGGATTTAAATTGCAGTTGCGGTCGCGATCACGGTCGCATCGTGATGCGGATGAATGCGGCCATAACGGTCTAAAATTGCGAAAAATTACGGATGCGGTCTATCTTGAAAACGCAATATTGCGGTCGCGGACCATTTTTTAAATCCTAGGATAACTCTATTCAAGGAGATGAGAGAAACAAAGAGATACATCGATGAATATGATCGATTATCTATAACATTTATTTGTGTAATCCCATGATCAATCGATTGAAGTTTGTTTCCTTTAACTGCTTATGTCTTGTTATCGAACTTCGATACTAATAATTTCAAGTGGTTAGGTGATATTTGAATACTATTGTAAACTTATAACAAAAAAAGGCTAGGGACACTTTCTGTATAAGTTCTAAATTTGGAATGGGCAATTTATTAATCTAAACTTCTGTGTTCAAAAATCTAACTTATTTGATTCTTTTTACCTAGCATCACCACTTTTGTTCACAAATTTATTAATCACTGAAGATTTTTCTCTAACTGTTATATTAAATAATATTTTTCTAAAAAAGCTTATATACCCTTGCTAATCTATGTCGTGTACTTCTATTGAATCTCGATATTAAAGTGAAATTCCACAAACATTTTGCAGGTAATAATTCATATGTATGGATTGGCCCTAAGCCGATGGTTAATATTACGAAGTCAGACGAGAAAAAATATGTTTTGAACAAGATCAGCGACTTTCCAGAGTTGAGCAAGAGTCCACTCGCCAAATTTCTATTAAATGGACTTGTCTCCCTTGAGGATGAAAAATGGGCAAAGCACAGAAAGATTATCAGCCGTGCGTTTCATCTAGAGAAGCTGAAGGTCGCAATATTTCACTCTCACATTTGTTTATTTTTCCTTGTTCTCGTTCAAATTTCATCACTGATTATTATGCCTTTGTTTGTTAGCATTTGTTTCTAGGTTCCAACCGTCAACGTCTATGACGGTCCAAAATTGAACAAAATTTCGACAAAAGGGCATTTTAGGGATAATAGTTTTATATAAGTGCCACTATGCAAAACAAGGATTTAAAATGCTCATATCGTAGTATAAATGAATAAGAAAACTAAAAAGAAGAAAACTGATATAATAAAATGAAAAATGGTTACATATGATTACAACAAATATTATAAGGGCAAATTAAATTCAATTTCCTTAAATTTTTGCATAATTATACTTGTATTCCTCTTATATTCAGAAATATATACTAACCTCTTTAATTTTTTTATACACATACTTCCCTTACTTTTGAAGAAAATGAGAGATAAGAGTATATTTTTGAAAATAGAAAAAGGGGTATGATTATAATTATATAGGTTAAACCTTTAGGGAATATGGTAATTTACATATTTTACCACTACACCAATGAATGTAGGGTCATCTTAAAAAATTGGATCTTCTTCTTTCTCTTGCTCATATTCCAGTCATATTGAGTAGAGATAGCAACTGAATATTTGTGTAACGAGACCCAGAAATTTTCTTTTTATGTATAATAGGACCTATAAAAAAATTGTCTTTCCCTCCCCAATATAAACAAAAAGAATGAGAAAATAAAAAAGAGAAAAAGATCCAACTCCGGACCCTTTTCAAAATCTTGATGTGAACTACTTATTATTATCTTGTATGAACAGTAAGTTTAAGGAAGTGTTTCAAGGGTGGAAATGCATAATTCTGAAAAATGAGAGCTATTAAATGTAATTAAATTAAAATTTTGATCACTGTAATTTGTCTAAAATAAAGAAATTGGATACACTGGATCTCATGAATCTAATGCATGTGCGCACATATGTGGTAGTTTATTTTATTTTATTTTATTTTATTTTTTCAAAGGTAAATGACCTGGAAGAAGGAAAAAATAGTGTAAAGATCAAATGCTTCCACTGAATCAAAAGTTATAATGGGAGTGTTATTTTTATTATATTAGCTGCAGACTCTTGTTACACGTAGTGTTTGGTCAGAAAATTTTAAGGGATTACAAATAGAATAAAAAATCAATTCTCTTATTGAGCATTTGGTTCATCTGATATGAAATCTGTCACATTTACTTACCTTCAACAATTCTTCCTGTTTGATTTCTCTCTTCCTATTTGATTTCTCTCTTTCCCTCTATCATAATTATCATCATCACTATTATTACTATCACCACTGCTGTTATTGTTATTAACACCACAATTATTTCCATCATCCCAATCCTATCACTATCACTACCATTCCTATCACTTCTACCCCTGTCACCATCATCACCACCACAACTTCCAATATTGTCACTTGCCAGTACAACAGCAGCTATGATCAAAAATAAAATTACAAGCAATATTATGATTAAATCTCTCAACTAGTGAACAAAACAATAAAAAGGAAATCATAGACTATGTGGTTCTACTTTGAAAAATAATAATTTCCTCTTCTTTACTTCCCATATTTGATTCCATTCAACAAATTTAACCAAACGCTCCTGCAGAAGAATACGCGACTTACAGCTAGTTTTCGACAAGCTGGGTGTCAAGCAAGATATCTCAGCTACACACGATAACCTGTCCTAATGGATGAATGCTGCCCTTTGGTTTCATTAACAAATAGGACTCCATCTGGAGAAAAAAGGTTTCTAGACTTCTATTAGAATATAAAAAAAATTACTACTTTCTCCCTCTAATGGTATGAGCTATAAGCTAAGACATTCTTGATTACTCTTTTTGTATGAGTGTGAAGGTTTTTGCCCACTAAGATGAACAAGAGGATGAAGGACATTGAGAGAGAAGTACAAGACCTATTGAGAGGCATTATTAACAAAAGAGAGAAGGCAATGGCAATAGGAGAAGGTCCAAACGATGATCTTCTATGTTTACTTTTGGAATCCAACCACTGAGAAATGCAAGAATAGGGGAACAAGAACGTTGGATTGAGAATCGCTGAAGTGATTGACGAATGTAAATTGTTTTACTTTGTGGGCCAAGAGACAACCTCTTCTATGCTCAATTGGACGATGATTTTGTTAAGCAGGTTTCCCACTTGGCAATCCAAAGCAAGAGAAGAGGTCATTCAAGTATTTGGCACCCAAAAACCATACTATGACGGCCTAAATTGTCTCAAAGTAGTAAGTATTGATATTTTCATATTTTGACTAGTTTATTACCAATATTAAAATGTGTATAATAATGGGTTCATGTAAAGCTTTGGATTCACTAAAAATCTCCGCATAAATCCTATTGCTAAAGTATTTTGTTCAAAAAATGTATTATGCTTCTCAGAATATAATTAATTATAGAACAACGAAGGTACATATAATTAAGTCCACATGTTATAATAAAAGAACTCTTGATTTAATATTTATTAATTGTCAAAATAGAATTTGATCATTACTAAATAGGAAAAAATGCAAATTATTCCCTTTAACTTTAAAATAGTTGCATTCAACGTCAACAACTATCAATTCTTACAATCACTTCCTAACCTTATTCATAAGTGGCAAACTGTACCTAACAAATAACAATCATCTTATGAGCATAGAATAGAGGCCATGTGGCTTAAATTTAGAAGTGATATGACTTATGTACTATTTCTTTTTTAGATTTTATTTTCATTTCGGAGCTATTTGGCCATTTTATCCTTGTTCAATGCGAGTACAAAAACATATAACTAATTGTTTACATTTTTATCTTCATGTTGATATAATATAATACTTAGATTCCTTTGGAATTATAGGAAAAGATTTCATTATATGGTGAAACTTATCACTCATGATTTAGCTCGGAAACGTGATTGTGAAAACTAATAGTGGTGGGGTAATTTACATTCTTCCTAATATATATAAACCTTCAATCACTTGTGGCTATATTCATCACCCTTAATACATTTCCGTTTAATTAAACAAATGTTCCTTGAGAACAAAAAATGAAAAAACGACTCTCACCGTATCTGCAAGCTTATTTTTGCCGTAAGATTTTTCAAACTTGTGTCAGATAATTTTCAACTTATGTAATAATCACAAAATTAAGACATTGATAATTTGTTTCAGGTGACGATGATACTGTACGAGGTTCGAAGGCTTTACCCACCGGTGCCAATAATTTCAAGAGAAGTGAAAAAGGAATCAGGACTGGGTAATCTAACATTACCATCTGGTACCAGTATCTCCATACCAATAATTTTATTACACCATGATCGTGAAATATGGGGAGAAGATGCCAAAGAGTTTAGGCCAGAGAGATTCTCTGAAGGAATCTCAAAGGTTACGAATGGCCAAGTTTCACTCCTTCCATTTGCCTGGGGCCCTCGGATTTGCATTGGTCAAAATCTTGCTCTGCTTGAAGCCAAAATGGCTCTGTCTCTGATCCTGCAGCACTTTTCCTTTGAGCTTTCTCCAACTTGTGCTCATTCTCCGATCTTAGTCTTAACTGTTCAGCCGCAGTTTGGTACCCATCTTATCTTACATAAGCTCTAGATTACAAATAAAACATTTGGTTCAAATACCATTTGATAATGCTTCAAAGGCTTTGCCTTTCATCAAAATCTGAGTTTCATCCCAAGTTCTTGTCTGTATTTATTCAGTAGCTTTGCTCCTTCTACCTTTATAAAATATAAATAAATAAATTGTAAGTTTTATAAATTAAGCTGTCAGATAAGTTTGTAATTATTTGTATTGGATCGTGTAAATTAATGTACGTTACTTTGGTTATAATTTAACATCAAACATAGTTACTGGAAACTTAGCATGCATTGTTTTGTTTGCAAATCTCCGAATGCATGCAGTTCGCCGTTTAGGGCAATATTTGATAACATTAATGAAAAACATGGTAATTTGTTGGAGGAATGTGTTTGGAGAGACAGCTCAGAGTAATTAGAGGTCTAATTAATTAGCATCCCTTGTAGTTTATTAGTTTTAACTATATTATATAATTGTAACATACACAAGATTTTAAATTAAGTTAATAGTCGCAGCAATTCATTTTACGTCAACCTATTGTTAGGCCCAAATGGGCCATGCCTTGTGTCACAAGTTGGCAGTTGTAACAGTTTGATAAGCAAATATGCTTAGATTTAGATGAGACTTGGTGGAAAAATTCAACATGTTATGAGGGTTCTGTGGCTGAAATTTGGGATCAATCCGGCCTGCGTACTATTTTTCCCGATTTTCCCAATTTTGAGGGTATTTTGGTTATTTTGGAAGGTTCGAGAATCCGGCAGGGTTTGAGAAAATCATATTTGTGATCCTTGCATTTTTATCTTTATGTTGACTAGTTTTTGTGACAAACAGACGCCTAGAGCATGGCATAAACCAAGTATGTTAGCTTATGGTCATCCCCCTATACACTCAAAACTATGAAATGAGGCATAAACCAAGCTAATGGAGTGTCCTTCTCCCTATTCAATTCTTTCTTTTGGTCCGTAGTGCATGGAAGCTTCCTGTGTGAAAAGATCCTACGGTCCGATATGCAAAAGCATTCGATGACATACGATATTCGCTTGCGGACTTATATGTCCCGCTATCTTTACCAAGTGTACCAAATGAGGGTTATAACGAGAGAAAGCTGGCATGTTGGTCAAGAGTGGCAAGCATACATCGTACAGTTTCGGCTCGAGAGCCGCCGACCCATCACACTTGCCAAGACCCATGAAAAATAATGGGCTTCAAACTTTAGCTCAAGCCCAAGCTCATATTAATCTTAATTACGTAAGCCCAAGAGACAAGGCCTAGGTAGAGCCCATGGGTATCCATAAATAAAAAACCAGTTTTTCTGGTATGCTGCATAGATCCACGCTGAACTCGAGTTTGTCTTTTCCAGTGTTTACACCATGTCTTTCAAAGCTTCCACTGTATATAAATAAAAAACCCAGCGTTAATTAGCAACCAAGTGAAAATGTTTTTCTTATTGAAAAATTAATTATTCAACTACTGTCAACTTGTTTTTTATTCTACTTGTACGCATACACGAACAGGGAACTTGAAGATGAATTTTTTGAATTTTATCAAATGCAAGGAACCGACCATTGTCAATGATGTAAATCTTGAAACAACCAAACAAATGCAGTGACCCTCTCCATGCCCAATATATGTACTTCTCAAGTTCATTCCTTAGAATAGGACACATTCTTATTGTTCAAAACTAGAACCGAGACCCTTCCGCAATCTTCTTCCGCATAAACCATTATGACAACAACAACACTTGCCACTCCATCAGAACATTAAAAAATCCAAATGATAAAGTTCTAAACCTCTATCGAAAATAAAATCTTCAATAATTATAGATGGCAGAGATTTTGATTGATGTGTTTTTTTCATCTTTACTTCATTATTGTTTCATATATCTTTTCAAACAACTAGAAAGGATTAAGCTAGAAAACTAAGAACAACGACCAAGGAAAGAAAAGGAGGAAATGACTCTTACACACAATGCATAATTTATATGGCAGCTTGTGTCAGTAGTGAATCCTGTAGTTGCAGACGACACAAAATGTATAAATATGCTGAAGATCATTGCCGCAGATCAATTGGTTCAATTCAGTGAATGTTTTCAAATGCAGTTTAGACCTTGAGTTAGCAAGATGACTGAGTTAAGATTAGACCGATTCAACCAATCGAATCAAATAATTTCACTAGTTAATATGTTTTTATATGTATAAAATTATATATTATATAACATATATACTTATAAAAAAATTAAATCTACTTAATTTATATAAGCATATTTTTGAAATATAAGAAAATAATATTAATTTCACTACAATTACAATCACCTGAGATAAATTTAATATTATTTTATAATATTAAAATTATTCTTTATTTCAATTTAATGAAAAGTTTAAATTAAATATTTGCTAAATAAGAATGATTTAATTATATATGATATAAAATATAAATATAAATATATATTACTTAGATGAAATATAATGTCAATGAAAATAAATTTGAAAATTGGAAAACAATATATATTATATATAATGAAAGTTAATAATAAATTAAAGAAAATATTGGCTACAATGGTGAGAGTGTGTGTGTGTGTGTGTGTTAATCATAGAAATCTCTCGTTTAAGTCTTCACATTGCCACTTTTGGTTTTTTTTTTTTTTTTTTCATTAAGGAAATGTTAACTCGATCAAACTTATGAACCAGTTGTCTGGGTTTCTATTGGTACTCGAACAAGGTCTGATTCTCGGTCGAATCAGTCAGTTGGATCAAAATTATGGATTTAACAGAGGGGTTGCAAAGATTGAAGGGAAGAGACTAGTCTTTATTTACTCTTCCAAACTTGGATCCAACCTAAGCATTGGAGATCAGGCCAGACTTTCTCGTTAATGGGTAAAATATGCCCGCAAGTCAATATACCCAGGAAAATTTATGCGGCACTAAAATTATGGATTACAAATATTGATGACATATTGTAAGCATGAATTTTCTTTTGTTCGTGCTACATATAATTAAAATTATATAATAGTAGTTAATTTAAATTATTTGATATTAATTCCTTTAATTTAAGATATTAGCATATTTTATCAAAAAATAATTTATTTGAAAACAAAATATTTAGGTTGACTTTTATTTTAGAAAAGATAGTATATTAAAATTGGCCTAACAATTACAACCACAATAATACACATCATTGAGGTGTTGCAGCTACAATTTATCACTGTACCTGTGATTTTTCAAAAGAACCGCTATTGCAGTATGATATAGTTGCAGGTAGCGTTGCAATCAGAATACTATAGCTGCAACCGATGTAGCAATCCGTAGTTTGATTATGGGATTTACTTTACTGCTTCCTTGAAAAATATGGAGAAATTGACTTTATATGATTTTATTACATTTAAGATTTTACAATTTTTTTGTAAAATTTAATTATCAAAAGTTTTTGCGGGCGTCCGAATATTTATGTGACAATTAGACCGTTCATATTGTAATGTTTCTACAAAAGAAATTACAATTTTACATTCCAAATATTTGACATTTTTATAAATAAAATTGTAAATTTTATGTAAAATTATAAATTTTATTAAAATTTACAACAATTCTATAAATACATATAATTGCCCCCGATAAATATGAAAGTAAAACCGATTATTTTATCATGGAATATATACTCATGTTTGCCCACCATGTCAAATCAAACGCGCATGACAGCTTTTGCTTAGCCACCACTTTTAAACATCAATTAAATACATGTAAAGCAAAGCAATTTCAATTAACAGATGGTGTATGCACCCATTTTCAAGTAAGAACCGTAGAAAACCTGAGAACGCAATTGGAGTCTTAAGCTTTTGTAATCATTACATATAGATGGATACCGGTCTTGCTCATACACCTTTTATGCATCATCCAAATTCAATGTCGTAGTTAAACTTTTCTGTCTGTTGATAATATCTTTCTTACACGTATTTCTTTCTGTTTAGTTAAGCACTCAAATTGCGGATTACAACATTCGTTGCGACTAAATATTATGGTTGCGTCGTACAATTCTAATAAGACTTGTGGGTGCAGCCGTGAATTGCTGCTACAACTACGCAATGTTGCATGTTATTATGGCAAAAACGACTGCAACAATTGGAACACACGATTTTAAAAGAAAAAACAATATTTAAAAATTTTGATTTTTTTCTTATAAATGGAATTTATTTTTTATAATATGATATCTTCTTAAATCAGAAAAACATACATCGAATAATATAAATTAATTGATATTATATAATTTTAATTATATATTATGCAGATAAAATAAAATTACACAATCGTAATATCTATAAAGCCCATTTTTACTTTCGCAATAAAAAACTTCAAAATTTTTATATAATTATGTCATGGACAATTCTAAGATGCTCATTGTAAAATTATGAGTATCGAAAGCAAAACCACTCTCGATCGTTGAAGATAAAGGCTTTCATTTGAACCGTTATTCACAACCACTTGTAACTGGTCGAAGGAATTCCACATGTCAAGTAAGTGTTCAAGTCTACCTTTATTATTTTTGAAGGATCGGGTTTGTTTGGGAACTAGTTAGTTAAAATTAAAATTAAAATAAATAATACATAATAAATTATAATTATAATTGAAATTATCTAACAAGAGATTTAGATTATAAATTCATTGTGTTGGTGAAGCAAGTTAAAATATATAAATAAATACATTTTCCATATTTTTAAAAATTTGAAATGTAAAAATATTATTATCAATTAGATATTTTATTTAAATTTATATTAATAGTTTATAGAAAATATAGGCATCTATGTTATTAATTTAATTGAATCATATATAATGCATAATTAGTTAATTATATATTTTACTTCTTACATAAAAGGTTTAAAAATTGAAATCAAATTAATTTTTCACAACATGAAAAATGGTATTATGTAATTTTTATATTAATTATTTAAATTAAATGAAATAAAAATTAAACTAAAATATTAATTATATTAATTATTTTAATTTTATATTGTATTTTTGTATGAAAATATTGAATGAATTAAATTTCCTTTGAATTTGAAAAATATATAATTTTCATATTTATTACTTTGATTAACATTAAATTCAATTCAAATAGAAAGATTATATAAGATTTAAAGTATCATAATTTTTCACAAATTTAAAAGGACAATCTACTCAAATTAAATAATATTAATTTTAGTAAAAATATAATTTTTTTATAGAAAAATATATGTGATTATTCAATTTCATTTAAAAATAAATATACTAAAATTAATGATTATTTAATTTGAAATACAATGGTAATAAAATAAAATATATTCTACTGTATTTATTTATATTATTTAGTTATATTAAAATTGCAAAAATAATTAATCCTTATTTATGAAGAAATATAGGTAAAATGATTTGATGTGGATATCATATTTTAGATTCACTCTGTTAAAATAGTTTTACAAAACTTTAATCTCTCTCTCTCACACGCGATGGAAACTTCGTATCTGTTACTAGTCAAGAACAGGAGTAAAAATATAGAAAGAGAGTAAGGGTTTGTTTGGATATAGTTTTTAAAATTTATTTATAGTTTTTTTTTAACAATAAACTTTGTTTGGGAGATTGTTTTTTGTCCTTTTTTTAAAAAATTATGTGTTTTAGAAACAATAAAATAAGAACTTGATTTTTTTTCAACACAGTGAAAATTAAAATTGTTGTCAAAACAGATCGGCCAAACACACTCTTTTATTTCACTTGCTTTTTTAAAAAATTTTTTTAAAATTTATTCTACAAAACTAATTTAAAAAATGCAAAACAAAAATATATCTAAACATATCCAATGTGTCTATTTGTTTTCTATTTTTAAAAATAATTTTTATTTTTTGTTTTTAAAAATAGAGAAACCTATTTGGCAACCTATTTTTAGAATTTATTTTTAAAAATTATTTTTTAAATGTGTAACTTAAAAATAAAAAATAGAAATAATTTGTAGTTATTTTTTAAATTTATTTTCTTGTTTTTAACATCAATTTTGTAATTAAATAAAATATTTCCTTATTTACAATACTAAACATCCTTATTTTTTATTTTTTTTAATCCAAAAATAGTTTTTAAAAGCAGTTTTTAAGAATATTTTTTCAAAATCTAAAAAATAAAAGCATATCCTTGCTTCAAAAAAATACTTTTTTCTAAACTTAACGAATAAGTTTAAGATAATTATTGAAACTATCAAAATCTAATTGATTTTTCACAAAACAAAAAAGGTATTATGTAATTTTTATATTAATTATTAAATTTTAAATAAAAATATAATTAAAATATTTATTATATTTATAATTTTAATTATAAAGATTTTTAACATCTGCATCTATACCACTGTAGAAAAAAAGATCTATATAAATGATAAAAGTTATCTGCATAGCTATTGCAAATAATAATATTATCTATATTAAATCATTTATAAAGATTTATATGCATTTCAACCTATACAAATAACTTTTCTTGTCTTTTATAAAGATTACATTTGTATAGATGACAAAATTATTTACATAAAGTAGGAAAATGATCAATAACAAATTTGTCATCTATATAGGTTCTTATCTCTACAAACAATAATTATCATTTGCATAGGTGTATGAATTATGTAAAAAAATTTCATTCCATATTAAATTTTTTTAACAATTTAAATGATTTTATTTTTCTATTAATTTTTAACATATTTATTTCTAATTTAAAGAATTTATATGTAAATAAATGGTAAAAATTTTAATACATACTAAAATATTTTTTACAATTATTAATAATTATAAAAAAATAATAAAATAAAAACTAATTTTCAATAATATATAATAAAAAATATTTCACATGCATGCATAGCAATATAAAGTATTAGATAAAAAATAAATGCATGATATATATTATCCATTATTACTTATGTTTATAATATTTTAAACTTTTAAATTATAAAAAATATAATAGAATTTATTTATTTTTCATAAGTGCAATTGTGAAATTATCATGCTATTATTTTTCAAATACTTTCATTCTTGTAAAATATAATAAATTAATTACCAATATATGACTTATAATATTAAATGATTATATATTTTATTATCCATTACTACTTATATTTTAGTACACTAAATTATTTTTTAAATTATAAAATATTTCACATCATAAAATATTTTTTCTATTCATTATTATAATTATCAAAGCTAGTTGTTGCCATTTTTTCAATTGCTTTCATTCTTATATAATCTAACAATTTAATAAAAATTATATAATTTACTTCTAATATTAAATTATTACATATTTTATTCTCTATTAGTAATTAATGATATACTTTTATTAAGTGCTGATTACATGTTACTTAGTAATTTTTTTATAAGGATTTAATTTGGTGATTTTATAAATATTCAAATTATTTATTATTTTAGTATTTTAAATAATGGCTTAAATTAGTAAATATTTCACATCATTGGATATTTTATATTTTCATTCATGTAATTGTAAAATTTTATATTTATTTATTTTTATTCTCTTTTATTTTTAATAAAATTTAATAATTTAATTAATGTAATTGTCAAAATTATTACAAATTTTATTGTCTTATTTTCTATCAAACCAACCAAATGTTTAATGCAATAAATATACCAAATTTCACAAAAATATCAATTTTACCTACCAATACAATAAAATATTAAAATAAATTCATATTCAACTATCATATCAATATCATTACATATTTAAAGTAATAATGTTATCAAATTATATAAAATAATTATTTTTAAATAAAGTATCATATAAAAATATGCAAAATAATAATTCATGCTCATTGTATATTTAATGCAATAAATATATATGCCATTGCACAAAATAATAATTATATCAAATTGATTAATAAAGTAAAAATTTATTTTAATATATTATGTCAATACTATTAAAAAAATTTGGCATATGAATTTTTTTAGCATACCTTAATAAAATGGTGAAGCAACGATCAAGAATTTTAATCAATAATGCAATAATATAATCTGATTATATAATAAAATAAATACAATAATTAATAAATAAATATTAAAGAAGGTACAAAATAAAAAGAAAAGAAAAGAACATACTTAAACTCCAAGGAATAGCTCCATCTGCATCCGCAAGAAACGAAAGAAATGGCTCATGAGTGGGTACTTACACGCAAACTATATACAGATAACAAAAAGTCATCTCTATAGGTATCCTCGATCGTCTTAATTTGTTCAAAATGAGAGGCGTATGCATTATTTCACCTTTTAAGTCTATTAAGAGGATAAAAAGTCATCTATATAGCTAACAAAAGTCATTTGTATTGCTTTTGTAATTTCAATTCATCAAATTTTTGCTACTCTTGAAAATTTGAACTCTTTGCAAACAACTTTTTGTTGTAAGTATAAAAAAATATTTTTTAAATTTAAAAAATCTGTATAGAAGATAGAAGGTTATTTGTATAGAGTTTTTTATTTTTTAAAATAAAATTTTAAAAAATGTATATAGTTAACTTTTTGTCATATGTATAGATTTTTTTAATTGTTTTAAAAAATTGAAAAAACTCTATACAAACAACTTTTGTATAAGGTTAAAATTTTTTTCAAAAAAAGTAAAAAACTTTATATAGACAACTTTTATTATCTATATAGAGTTTTTAAATTTTTTAAAAATTTTGAAAAACTATATATAGACAACAAAAATTGTTTGTATAGAATTTTTAATTTTTTTTCTTTTTAAAAGATTTGAAAAATCTTTGTCATCCATATAGAGTTGTTTAATTTTTTACAAAAAATTGAAAAGCTCTACATAAATGATAAAAGTCATCTGTATAAAATTTTTTAATTTTTTTAAAAAGTTTTAATCCTATACAAATAATTTTTTTCATTTGTATAGAATTTACAAATGACAAAAGCTATAGAGTTTTTTAATTTTTTTAAAGAAAATTTAAAAAATCTATATAGACAACTAAGATTATATCGTTTGTATTGGTGTTGTTTGTATATTACACAATTGTTGCATTGTACCTGAAGGTTAGCAATCTTTGCCCTTTTATTTAGATAAAAAAATTATGCTATTAATTTAATAATATTAAAATAATGAGGAGTATTATGCTTACTATAGTCAATCTTCGATCACTATTATCTACTTCTATTAATGAGTATATTTATTATATAGATCAAAGAATGTGAGGACTTAATTTAAATATTTTAAATTAATATCTCTCCAATAAAATCACTTAAATACCTCTTATTATTTTATTACTATTAAATTAATGGTATAATTTTTTTAAATAGAAAAAGTGAAAACTGCTAACTTCTACCCATATATGTGGAGATTAATAATCCTCCTTAACTATAAAATGCAGTTTTGTATAAAAGTATTTAAAATTAAATAAAGTAAATTTTCTTTGAATTTAAAAAGATTATTTAATTTTTCATATTTATTATTTTGATTAATATTAAATTAAATCCAAATTGAAAGAGTACAATTCGTTGGTTCTTTTTGTCCAACAGATGGACATAATTGTCAGTCCAATTTTTTTCAATAATTGGTGCAAAAATTGAAAGCCGTGATGGAAAGTTTCAACATTCATGTGTCAAGCTGTAATTCACCACTCACTAAGAAGGAGTATGATAAGAAATTAATATAAGAGAAACATCCTTATGTTTATCAATATATTATATTCATTTTTTACAATATTTTTATATTTATTTATTTATTTATTTTTGTATTTATTTTGTTATATAACTAGATTATGTTGTTACATTATTAATTGAAATCCTTGATTGTTGCTTCACTAAGGTATATTAAAAAAATTTATATACTAATTTTTCTAATAGTATTGATATAATATGAAAATAATTTTTTGCTTCATTAATCAATTTGATTTAATTATTATTTTGTACAATAGTGTGTATATTTATTGCATTAAACATATAATGAGTATGAAATATTATTTTTCATATTTTAATATGACATTTAGTTTGAAAAAATAATTATTTTATATAGTTTGATATGATTATTGCTTTAAACATCTAATGATATTGATATGATAGTTGAATATGAATTTATTTTAATCCCTTATTACATTGATTAGTAAAATTAATATTTTGTGAAAGTTGGTATATTTATTGGATTAAACATTTGTTAAGTTTGATAGAAAATAGGAAAATAAAATTTGTAATAATTTTGAGAATTACATAAGTAAATTATTAAATTCTATTCAAAATAAAAGTCTATAAGAAATGAATAAACATAAATTTTGATAATTACATATACAAAAATGTAAAATCTCTAATGATGTGAAACATTTAGTAATTTAAGCAATCATTTAAAATATTAAAAAATAAATAATTTGAATATTTGTAAAATTACTTAATTAAATCTTTACAAAAAATACTAAATAATAAGTATTCAATATTTAATAAAAGTATATCATTAAATAATAATGGAGAATAAAATATGTAATAATTTAATATTAGAAATAAGTTATATAATTTTCATTAAATTGTTAAATTATATAAAAATGAAAGTATTCAAAAATGATAATAGCTACTTTTAATAATTATAGCAATGAATATAAAAAAATTTTATGATGCAAAATATTTTATAATTTTAGTAAAATTTAAAGTACTAAAAATATAAATGGTGATAAGTAATAAAATATATAATAATTCAATATGATAAGTAAATCATGTAATAGTAATTAATTTATTTTATTATATAGGAATGAAAGTAATAATTTAAAATGATAAAAATTTGATGTGCAATAAATAATAAGATACAAAATAATTTAATATCAAAAGTAAGTCATACAATGGTAATTAATTTATTATATTATAAAAGAATGAAAGTAATAATTTATAATACTAAAAATATAAGTAGTAATGGATAATATAATGCATAATAATTTAATATTATGAGTAAATCATATAATGATAATTAATTTATTATATTATAAAAGAATGAAAGTATTTGAAAAATAATAGTACAATAATTTCATCATTACACTAATGAAAATAAATAAAAATTTCTATAATGTCGAATATTTTATATATCATGGACTTACTCTTGATCTAATACTTTATTTTGTTATGTATAAATGTGGAATGTATTTTTATTATATATTATTAGAAGTTAGTTTTTGTGTCAAGATAAAAAATTAAGGGTTGTGACCGGCACATAATCCTAAAGAAAAAAATAAAACCATATAGGTCATACAAGCCTAAAATATCATAGAATAAGTTGTTATTCACTAATTTTTCACTAACAAGTTATTCAAGTGGGCATATGACCATTATGTATTCACTAATTTTTCACATGCACATGGTCCCACGTGAACTTTCCTATTTTTCAACATTCACTTGTTAATCCATATATTAACAAAATACCTATATTATTTTATAACAATCATTCACAATTTATAACAAAATATATGTGTACATATATCAATAGAAGCATGCCCCTACTTATGGGTTCAATTGAACACATCTAAGAGTATTCAAATTTTATAACTTTCAAAATATACAAAAGTTTTATACTAAGTTCACACGAACAAAATATGAGGTTCATTACAAGAGAATGCTCCTCTCTCTCTAAAGAGCTATAAAAGATGGATCCAAAACCAGATCCCTATATGAAAAAATATTACAACAAATAAAATGAGTTATTGATTTAATGAATAGATAATATGAATTCCGAACGAAATGGAACAAGTTAAGGAACTAATTTTCCCAATTTAAATTGATATCATAAGAGTTATACAATCATATTTAATAAAGCATCATTTGAAATGTTTATTAGAAGTAGAATATTAAAACATGAGTTTCAAGTACTTCATAAAGTAGTTAGTAGGTTCTTTAAACATAACATAGGAAATCATCATAAACATAAATTTATAGTAAGAATATCAATACAATATATTTATGATAACATAAGTAATCAAAATAAAAAATTATTAAATTTAAATCTATAACATAAATATAAAGTTTCTCTCTCTTTTTCTTTATCAAAATAGCAGAACACCATACATATACGTAACAGTTATATAAGAAAGTCATTGGAAATTAGAAGTTTCATATATTAATGATTTAATTGAATGTCAATCCATACTCTTATCAACTATGAATAGCTTATCAAGCCTTTCAACTATAGTAATCAATATTTCCATTATCAAATCATTCCAAACTCATCAAAAATCAATTTTACAAGTATACATGAAAAATCGATACATCATCACTTCATTCACAATAACCTTTCAAATAACATTATACAATAAAGTTCTAGCAAGATACCATTACAAAATAAATCACATAAATTAATTTTATCATTATAATGTCATTCTAATACCATTCTATGTCACTATAACTCAAAAAAAAATTTTATGGTGCTTGTCCCAAAAGTACTTGGTCTCTAATATATATATGGAATTAAAATGCATAAAAATAAAAATAATTCATAAATTAATAAAATTAATCATTTAAAAGTTTAGAAGAGGTTATAAAATATATAAAAATATGGAAATACACATTATTTATTCACAAAATAGCTAATATGCTCGAGTTCGACTCCTTCGTACTTCATGAACCACTAGTACCACTAGGAAGTATTTTTTAACATTGTACAAACAATCAAACAATAATTCAAATACAAATCAATATTAATTTTGTAACATTGAGTTCCTATTATAAAACCTCAAAGTTCATATACTAAGCATAACCTAAGAACAAGCTAATCTTTGCTACCTATTAGCTAATCTAGGCCAATTTAACTCCTAAACAATAGAATGAAGCTTAGAATTACCTTATTAGACAAAATAAAGGATCTTTTAGAGCTTGCTATCCTAAAATCCTGTACCAACAAGAAAGTCCCAAACTGACTAGAAATAACAGTGAGAAAGTGGAAGAAAATGCTTGAGAATGTAAAGAAAAGGAGTTATCTCAAGCAAGTAGAAGTAGAAATGAAGAAGAAGAAGATGGGAGCTAAGAAAAAGGGGTTTTAGCATGTTTAATGTTGTTTTCATTTTGTTTCAAGGGTGTTACAATTTTGTTTTAGGGTTTCAGTATAAACAACTTATATTAGAGTCTTTTGGGTTAGTTTATTAGGTTTAGGCTTGGGTTATTGAATTTGTCCTCATTTTCCATCTATCATTTTACTCCATTTACTTAAAATATAAATGTAAATAAAGAAATACCTCCCATTTGGATTCAAAAAAATATAAAAAAATAAAACTACAAAGAATAAAAATCCAAATTTTAGATTCTAGTTCAAAATATTGAATTTTGAAAAATTTTAAAAATAAAGGTTTCTTAAAATAGTTATTTTAGGGTCCTAAAAATTTACTAAAAATTACCCTTTGATATAAAATTACAAGAAGAACTAACATAGGGATTTTTTATTTTTTAAATAATATATATTTTATATAGCCCTCTAATAGAGGTGCCTCAGACTTCAAATTTTTTTCCAATTATGACAAAGTCAACTTTATTTGTAGGATTAAGTTAAACAATAGTATAAATCAAATTAAATTTTTCCAACAAGTTATAAGAGAAATGGTTTAAGCCTATTTGAGATAGTCCTAAATTCATATCAAAATTATCTAGCCATATATTACACTATAATGATCCTATGTTACCTATCAATGGTAGGGTCGTCACATTCTTCCCCTTTAAAGAAATTCATCCTCGAATTTGCTAAGGCAAATACTTACCTTAATTGTTGAAAAGATATGGATATTTAGTATGCATAACATCTTTGAGTTCCTATATTGCTTCTTCCCTTGAATAGTTTTGCTAAATCACCTTTACTAACACTACCTTTTTTGAATGAAGATTCTTGACTTGCCTATCCTTGATGGCCATTGGCTTTTCTTCATAAGATAGATTTTTATCTATTTGAACTGATTGAGGTTAGAATACCTGTGAAGGATCAGGTAAGTATTTCTAAAGCATAGAAATATGGAATACTGGATGAACACTAGCAAGCTCTAGTAGAAGTGTTAATCAATATGCAACTACACCCACTCACTCAAGAACCTTAAAAGGACCTATGTACCTTAGACTAAGCTTCCCTTTCTTCCTAAATCTTATCATACCTTTCATAAGAGAAACTCAAAGGAACACATGATCAACAATAGCAAACTTTGGTCCCTTTTTCGATGATTAACATTAACTCTTTATTTACTTTATGTTGCTAACAATATTTCTCTTACCAAACTAGTCTTCTCTATAAAGTCTTGTACTAATTTTGGTACTAGGAGTTTAGCTTCACCAAGCTCAAACCATCCAATTGGTGACTTGCAATGTCTTCCATACAAAGCCTCAAAATGAGCCATCTAAATGCTGGCTTGGTAACTATTATTGTAGGCAAACTCAATTAAGGATAAGTAGCAATCCAAATTCCCTTAAAAGTCTAACAAATAAGCTCATAGCATGTCTTCTAATGTTTAGATAGTTCTTTTTGATTATCCATCTATTTAAGGATGAAATACAGTGCTGAGATCCACTTTAGTCCTTAAAGCTTCTTAAAAAGTTTTCAAAAAATAAGCAGTGAATTGTAACCTATGATAAAAAAATGATAGATACTGGCACTTCATGAAGTCTAACAATCTCATCAATATAAATCTAAGCATACTGAACAAAGTCATTGGTAGTCTTTATAGGAATGAAGTGCATCGATTTAATCAATCTATTCATAATCATTCAAACGGAGTCAAACCCCTTAGTGGTACGAAGGAACTTTATCACAAAATCTATCATGATCCTTTCCCACCTTCATTCAAGAATTTCAATGTTCTAGTGCAAACCTATAGGCCATTGGTATTTAGCTTTCACCTATTAGCATAGTAAGTATTGGGATACAAAATCTGCTATGTCTTTCTTCATGCCATCCCACAAATAGAATTGTTTCAAGTCTTGGTACTTCTTAGTCGATCTAGGATGAATGGTATATGTAGAATGATGAGCTTCCTCTAATACAAGTCTTTTTAATTCCTCTGTAGTAGGTACACATAATCGGTTTATATACCAAAGAACTCTATTATCTTTAATTATAAACTCACTAACCTTTCCATTTACAACCTCTTCCTTCATCTTACATAATTATGGATCATCAACTTGAGCTACTTTAATTCATTCTATTAGTGAAGAATGAAGTTGTATATATGCTAATAACACTTCAAGACCCTTAACTTCCATTTGCACCTTGTTTCTCTCTAACTTATGGATTTCATTAATTAACAACCTTCTTACCTTAATTATGTGAGCTAAACTGCCCATGGACTTCCTACTTAATGCATCTGTAATCACATTAGTCTTTCTTAGATGAAACCAAATTGTGCAATCATAATCATTGAGTAATTCCATTCACCTCCTTTATTTAAGGTTAAGATCTTTTTGATCAAATATGTATGTGAAACTTTTATGGATGGTGCAAATCTCACAAATGCCATTATAAAGATAGTGCCTTAAATCTTGAGTGCAAATACCACTACTACCATTTTTAAATCATAGGTAGGATAGTTTTGTTCAGATTTTTTAAGTTGCCTAGAAGCATAAGCAATAATTCATCCATGCTGTATCCACCTCTTTTGTTTGAGGTTAAGATCTTTTTTATCAAATATGTATTTGATATTTTTATGATCGATGTAAATCTCACAAGTGTCAACATAAAGATAGTCCCTCCAAATCTTGATTGTAAATACCATTGCTATCATTTCTAAATCATGGGTGAGATAGTTTTATTCATGTTTCTTAAGTTGCTTAGAAGCATAAGCAATAACTCATCCATATTGCAATAAAATACAATCAAGCCTAATCCTTAAAGCACCACAATACACTGTGTAACCACCCAATCTTAATGGTAAAGCTAACACTAGAGTTATAGTTAAACAAGATTTGAACCTTTAAAAGCTTTCTTTGTAACCATCTAACCATTGGAACTTTACACTTGTGTATGTTAACATGGTTAGTAGGGTTGCTATCTTAGAAAAATCCTTAACCAATTGGTGATAGTAACTTGTTAAACCTAAAAAGTTATGAATTTCTGCCATTGAAGTTGGTTTTGGCCAATGTTGCACTACCTTAACTTTCATTGGGTCCACTTAGATACCATCCTTCAAAATAACATGCCTTAGGAAGGTCATATTATTCAACAAAAACTTGCATTTTGAGAACTTTGCATATAATTATTGATCCTTCAAGGTTTGCAAAACAATTCTCAAGTATTGTTCATGCTCCTCCTTACTCTTGGAATACACTAGAATATCATCATGAACACAATAATAAATTAATCAAGAAAAGGCTTGAACACCTTATTCATTAAATCTATGAATATAACCAAAGCATTTGTTAAACCAAAAGATATCACTAAAAGTTCATAATGCTCATAATGAGTTCTAAATGTTGTCTTAGGAATATCCTCATTTCTAATCCTTAATTAATGGTACCTGAAACGAAGATCTATCTTCAAAAAATATGGAGCACCTCGGAGTTGATTAAACAAATCATCTAAGGGCATTTCTTGCATACAGTCGCCTTATTTAATTATCGATAATCAATACATCACTGCAATGAACAATCTTTCCTTTTAACAAAAAGTATAAAAGTAACCCATGGAGAAGTACTCAGATGAATGAAACCTTTATCTAAAAAATCCTTGAGTTAATCCTTTAATTTATTTAATTCTATAGAAGCCATGCGATCAAGAGGTATAGAGATAGGCTGTGTGCTCAGAACCAAATCAATGCAAAATTCAATCTCTTTTTTTGGAGCAAAATTAAGTAACTCATTAGGAAAAACATCACTAAATTCTTTCACTATAGGAACTTCTTCAAGTTTCTCTCCTCATGATTCAATATCTCTTACCATTGCTAAGAAACCTTTATTGCCCTTTCTTAATAGTTTCCTTGCACCTAATATTGAAATAAGGTTGTAAGGTGCCAAACTTCGATCACCTTGGATTAAGAAAGATGGTTCTCTTAGAGGATCAAACTTGACAATTTTCAAGTGACAATTAAGAATGGCATGATATTTAGCTAACCAATTCATGCCTAAGATTACATCAAAGTTAATTATATCAAGTACAATCAAATTAACTGTGCTTAGTAGCCATAACTACTTTACAAGACCTATACATACAATCAACATAGGACTTTCCAATAGGTGTAGTGATGGAGAAAGATTGATTTAACAACATTGAATCTCTACTAAACAAAGAAGCAAAAAAGGGAAATACATATGAATGTGTAAATCCAGCATCAAACAACATATGTGCATTATGGGAACAAATTGAAAGAGTACCTATCACAATAGCATTAGATGCTTAGGCATCCTAAGGTGTCAATGTGAAAACATATGCTTGGCCTTTACCTAATTGGCCTACTTCCACCACCTTTATTGGTTTGAGCTGAAAATTATCTCACAAGTTGAGCCATTATGGGTGTCAATGGTAAGGAAGTATATGTTAACCCTTGGCTAGAGCTTTTATATAATTGAAAGCAATCCTCCTTCAAATGTCCAGCTTGGTCACATTGGAAACAAGCAACTATCTCTTGGCAACATTGTCCTAAATGAAACTTCCCACGAATTTGACATAGAGCTCTTACTCCTTGAGATTATCTTGTATGTTGTGAACCTATTTGCCTTTATCCTCTCATATCATGCTTCGGCCCTTATGTACTCACTAAAGATTGCTAAGTGGATCTTAAGCCTAACTATAATACATTTTGCTGCATCTGAGGTTGTAACACTTTACTTATATTTCCTTACCCACTAAAATTACCATCGATCTTTGCTTTCTTTGGCTTCTCTTATGTTGCATGTCCTTCCATTTCTTTTATTTCTAACATTCCTGCACAATCCATCATAATTGCATAGGAAGGAAAATTTTTTATTTAGTTACTATTGTCCGATACGGTGGCCTTACCAATCCATTGATAAACCTTTCTATTCTCATTCTTTCCATATGAATTAAGTATGGAGCATAACGTGAGAGTTGTGCAAATTAGATGTCATACTCTATCATTGTTATACTAAGAGTTTTCTTTAACATCTTAAACTCCCTAGCCTTTGCTCTTCTCACACTTTCTAAAAGAAATCTTTTCATAAAAAATTCATTGAATTCTTCCTAAGTTGATGTGGATGATCCTTGAGGTCTTCCCCTCAACCAAGTATTAAACCATGTTTGAACCATATCTTATAGCCTAAACTTTGCTAACTAAACTGATCTTTCTAAAGAATAACTAAATGCTTAGCAGATCCTACCAACACCATCTAGGAATCGCTGTGGATCCTTAGAAACATTAGATCCTATAAATATGGGAGGCTACAACTTGATAAACTCAGAGTAAGATATATGAATTTCATAACCACTAAGTAATGGTTATTGCTCAATTTAGGCTCATTACCTTGAAGGCCCTTTTCTACTTGGATCTTGCCTTTTTGCCTGCCTTAGCCAATTATAGATCCCACTAAGGTCTTAACTGCTCTTTAGAGCCCTTGTATACTAGCCATCAACTCAGCTATGTTAGGTGCTAGAACTGGATTGCCTTCAAGACCTTTGTTTCTATTGATTTTAGCATGTCCCTTATGTAAAAAAGGTTTACCATGGCCACCTTGGCACCATAATCGCCACTTTTATGAACCAGAGAGTGAGGCCTATTAGATACGTCATCAAATGTATCATTTGCATTAATTTCTCAACCTTGAACATGAGTTTTAGGTGGCATCTCCACCCATATAAAAATAACAAACTTTAACAAAATGCAATAAGAATTTATGACATACAAGTAACTTAATTAGAAAAACTTCAAGAGTGAGAGAAAGATTGAAACCTATTACGTCTTTAGTAGTGTTACAACTATGAGAATGGCTAGTAACATTTTCCACAATTGTGACCTTACTAAAAGACACTTGCTCCATTAACCATAGGAAAACCTAAAGCTTTAATACTAATTTTGTCACAACTAAAAACTAAAAGCTGTGACCGGCATATGACCCTAAAGGAAAAATGCAACCATATAGGCCAAACAAGCTTAAAACATCACAGAATAACTTATAACCTATTTTGAACTCAAGTAGGTATATGGCAATCACACATTCACTATGTATATAGTCCCATATGGACTTTTTCATTTTTCAACATTCACCTATTAATCATTAAATAACAAAATACCCATAATGTTTTCTAACTAGATAATCCTTTATAATTTATAAGAAAATATATATGTATGTATATCAACAAAAGCATTAATGGAGCACATTTAAGAGTATTGAAATTTTACAACTTTCAAAATATATAAAAGTTATACATCAACCCCACGTGAACAAAGTATAAGGCTCACCACAAGAGAATGCTCCTTTCTCTCTAAATAGCTATAGATGATAGACCCAAAGCTAAATCTTTATATAAAAAACATTACAACAATTAGAATGAATTATTAACTCATTGAATAGATAATATGAATTCACAATGAAAATAGGATAAGCCAAGGCATGAGTTTTTCCAATTCAAATTGATATTATAAGAGTTATACAATCATATTTGACAAAACATCATTTGAAATGTTTATCAGAAGTAAAATATTAAAACATGAGTTTCAAATACTTCATAAAGTTGTTAGTAGGTTCTTTAAACATAACATAAGAAACCATCATAAATATAAATTTATAGTAAGAACATCAATACAATATATTTATGATAACATAAGTAATCAAAATAAAAAATTATTAAATTTAAATCTATAACATAAATATAAAGTTTCTCTCTTTTTTTCTTTATCAAAACAGTAGAACACCATACATATACGTAACAATTATATGAGAAAGTCATTGGAAATAAGCAGTTTCATATAGTAATGGTTTAATTCAATCTCAATCCATACTCTTATCAACTATGAATAGCTTATCAAACCTTTCAACCATGGTAATCAATATTTCCAATATCAAATCATTCCAAACTCATCAAAAATCAATTTTACAAGTATACATGAAAAATCGATACATCATCACTTCATTCACAATAACCTTTCAAAGAACATTATGCAATAAAGTTTCAACACATATTTTCTTTATCAAAAATACAATTTTGAGATGGGAGGTTTCTAGCCATGGATAATATATACGAGCATTCCATTCATGAAGTAACAATTTTAAGAGAACTCTTAGCTCTAAGGCAACCTATTAGACTACCATAAACCAATCCACATATGTTGGCTGATACACAAGGTTAGCAACTCTCTTACTAACTAGGGTTTGAACCTAACTGCACTAAGACTAACATTATCACTATCGTTAGCTATAGTTCCTAACTAGTCTCCTTCCAAAATAAATTTATGAAAATAGCATAACATTATATATATAAGTAACTATTATATAAGAAAGCCATTGGAAATAAATAGTTTCATATATCAATGGTTTAATTCAATTTCAATCCATATTCTTATCAACTATGAATAACTCATCAAGGCTTTCAACCATAGTAATCAACATTTCCAATATCAAATTATTCTAAACTCATAAAAAATCAATTTTACAAGCATTCATGAAAAACCGATACATCATTATTTTATTCACAATAATCTTTCAAAGAACATTATACAATAAAGTTTTAGCAACACACCATTACAAAATAAATCACATAAATTAATTTCATTATTGTAGTATCATTCTATTACCATTCTATATCACTATAACTCAAAGAAAATTTTTAAATGTTTGTCTAAAGAGTACCTAGTGTTCTAATATTTTTTTATAAAGTTAAAAATTTTCAATGTAACTTTAGTTGATAGAGTTACAATTTTTATTACTAGAGTTAAAATTGTTTATTTACTTGATTTTGAAAAATTTGCAAATATAAGTTTATTCCTATGAATATTTTGCAAAAAAATTCAAATATTAATTTTGAAATTGCATTATTTGAAAAAATTTATAAATATATACATCTATTTCTATGGGAATAACATTAAGGCTCTATTTAGTACAAATAGTTAATAAGTTAACTAGTAACTGATAGTTAATAAGTTAGTTGAGGTGTTTCGTAAAACTAGCAATTAAACTAGCTAAAATTATAAAATAACATAAAAGGACATATAAATAGAAATAGATATATAATTAAAATAATTTATATTTATTTAAAAATTAAATTATATTAATATAATTAAGAAGTTTAAATTAAAAGTATAATATTTAATATTTAACTAATTATATTTTATAAATTTATATATTTATTCACTTACATAATTTTTATTTTATTATTTTTATAATAAAATTATGATTAATAAAAATATAATTAATTATATTTTATGATATTATTTATTTACATATATATTTTTTATATTTATAATTTAAAATTATGTTATCATTATGTTAAAATTAAATTAATCATATTTTATAAAAAATATTTAAATTTAAATTATAAAAGTCATGAGTTGTAAATTGATAAAAAGAATAAAAATAGATTTAAAAAGAATTTGAAGAAATAGTAACTTATAAACTATAAATTACTCTAAGTGGTTTATTGAATGAGAAATACTTCAAAAGTTTAGTTTATAACTTATTGTCCAATAAGTTATAAGTTAACCTATTTATTGCTAAATCTTCAATAATATGTGTGCTGAATTTGATGCCACAGATGTTCAGAGTTTAAAGAGCAATCCTTTGAAATCTGACTACTCTATTTTGTCCAATAGAGTGTTTTGAATATTTTCCTTGTTATTCAATTAATAGCCACATGTATTCATGACAAATTCGGGGCATTAGCAAGACCCTTTTTATAAATGCTTTACAATAAAAATGTTATAAAATTTATTTGGATTTAGAACTTGGAATTGGTAACTAGATGTTGAGATACATTAGTGTGGATTTGTAGTTTTCTTTGCACGTTAGCTTTAGGTTATTATTTAATAATATTTACGAGGTCCACGTTAATTAGGACGAACTTCACTCATGCCATCATCACTCAAATAAAATTTAGAGGAACTACTTCATTTTGTACTATTTCATTCGGAGTTTTTATATCATAATGGAATTTGCCTCAAAGTGAAAATTGTTAAGATTTTGATATAAATTTTATTTTTATTAAAAAGGATAATTTTTATTTATATCTTTATTTTATTTAAGCTTTAATTTTAATAAGATGATTTTGTGATTAAATTAGATATATTTTATTGTTTAATATTGCAATCAAGTTATAAATATCTTTTGACAAGGATTATCATTCATAAATATTGGTAATATGCAATATTTTATCCCTTTATTAAATTTGCGATGTTTTGTGTAAGATGCAGGAAAAAATTTATTTTTATAATACCATATACGATTACTTGAGATCTTACATTAGTATGATTCTTTTAATCATAAAACTATTGATATCGAGAGTTTGATAGTGTAATTAAAGGGTTTGTCATTTTGTTAATAAATTTTATTCACCATCAGTACTTGTACTAGCTAGGTTAAAAGGCAAAGCATATTAAATATTTGTATTTTGCAATTTTCTTACGGGGGAGAAAATATGAGAAAGAGAAGAGAATTTTTTTAAATTTCAATATGATAGAAAATAAAAAATAAAAAATTTTAAAATTTTAAAACTTAAAAAAACTATAACCACACATTTCACCTTTTTATTTTCTTTCTTTCTTTCTTCCTTCTTTTTTCTTCATCCAAATAAGAAAAGAGAAAAAAAAGTATAAAATTTTCTTTCTCCTCTTTTTTTCTTTTTCCTCTATTTTTTTTCTCCCATTCCAAACAAATCATTAGTTATTGATAAGTGCACAAATACACCTAAATTCTATGTGTTTTATCACTCATTTACTTAGTATTTTGTGCAAAAATTGATTGAAAAAGATACTTAGATGCTCTATATCTTGTTTTCAGGGCATGAAATGAAACATATGAGCATTAGAAAAGAATTTAGAGGCAAAACCATTCAAATCATGAAGCATTGAAGCAAGATTGTCTACTCAGTAAAGAACACGGGGTAATGGTAACCCCGTGTTCAAGGCCGTGTTCCCTTCTGGATGGCTTCGTGACTTCACTGGGCTACTCAGAGAAGAACACGGGTGTGAACACGGGACGTGTCACACCCCGTGTATATTACTGCCATTCGCCTCTGAAGAACACGGAGGGTGTTACACCCCGTGTAGTATGCTGATCAGTCTTCGCTGAGAAACACGGGGTAGAACACGGGACGTGTACTACCCCGTGTACATTGCTGCTTGACAATTCGTAGAAGAACACAGGGCGTGTCACACAATGTGTTCCTTGCTGCTCAAACTTTCGCTGAGAAACACGGGGTACAACACGGGCCGTGTTGGACCCCGTGTACATCAAAGAATATAAGTTTCGCACGAAATCCTGCGAAAGGTGGGGGTGGAAAGGAGAGAATTCTGAGAATTAACAAGGGAGTTGCTGGAAGAAGCCCTAGGAGAGACCAAAAAGCTCATCAAAGGCGCCTTCTAACACGGATCCAAGCAAGAAATTGAAGAATCAAGCAAGAAATTTGTAGATCTTCATGGATTGTTTGGCTTCCTCCTCTGTTTTCTTGTTTTCTTCTGATCTTATGATGATCTCACACTAAACCTCTGTACTTAGCTTAGGTGAACTTGTTCATGGAGTTATGGAACTGAATTTTATATAATCTAGCTTGTTTTACTGTTGAATTATGATTTGATCTTGCTGATTTGTTTTGAACAAGCCAATATATCCGGAATATTGGATTTGAGTCTTGGATTAGTTGATTCTAGGTTGAAATGACCAGTCAATTAATTGGATCTTGCATGATCATTGGGAATATCAATTAGACTTAGGAATTAAGCTGGTTGAATTCTTTTGCACAGGATGAAATGTCCAAGAATGGATTCTGAACAAAGTTAATGCAACCTTGATTAGTGGTTACTAGAGTAATTCTGGACACTTAATCTCTTGGTTAGTAGCTAGTAGCCTTGCAATGAGGTATAGCTTAATTTTGGTGATCCAGCAATCATAATTAACAGTAAACCAAGTTAGAAAGTTATATTCATTCCATAATGAAATGTACAAGAGATCCTTAAGCTAAGTACACTTTTTCTCCACTGAATCAAACCTTATTTTGACAAGTTAATCTCTGTTTTTTTGCACTTTAATCTTGAATTCCACTATCAATTGATCTGCCTAGATAATTTTGCTTGAGATTTAGTTAGTACTCAACCTACAATCCCTGTGGAGAACGATAATCTTTTATACTATAACTAGACTTAACCGTGCACTTGCGGATTTTAGAGGTCAAGTTTTTTGGCGTCGTTGCCGGGGATTGTTTCTAGTTGATATTAACAGCAAATTTTAAGTAAATTAGACTAGGCAATTCTTTTTCCTTAACTTCATAATTCATCTTGTTTTGATTTTTTCTTACTTTTACAGCATCTCTTTCTCACCTTGTTCTGTTTTAGTGTTACTAAATCCTTCTGCCGACCATCTTTTATATGCGACGGAGAAGTCTTGACGAAATTCTTGACTTGGATCCGGAAATTGAAAGAACATTGCATAGGAGAAGGAGGGAACACAAGTCAGTTCACTTTCAAGAGGAAATCTGCATTGAACTAGCAACTGCACACATGGATAATAGATCACTCAGAGAGTTTGCCGCACCCGATGCCACTGGTCTTCAATCCAGCATAAGGAGGCCTGCTGTGGAGGCCAATAACTTTGAATTGAAGCCAGCTTTGCTGTCTATGGTGCAGCAAAATCAATTTGGTGGATTGCCAATGGAGGATCCTAACCTCCACATCCAGATTTTCCTGGAATATTATGACACAATAAAAATTAATGGGGTACAAGCTGACGCCATCAAGCTTAGGCTCTTCCCATTCTCCTTGAGGGATAGAGCAAGAGCTTGGTTGCACTCCTTACCAGCTGGGTCAATTACAACATGGGAAGAGCTGCTGAGGGCTTTCCTATCAAAATACTTTCCTCCAAGCAAGACTGCCCAATTGAGGAATGAGATCACTACCTTCTCCCAAAGAGAAGGAGAATCCCTTTTTGATGCTTGGGACAGATTTAAAGAGCTATTAAGGCTATGTCCCCACCATGGATTGGAAAAATGGCTTGTTCTCCACACCTTCTACAATGGTTTGAATTACAACACTAGACTCACTGTAGATGCCGCTGCTGGAGGAGCCTTAATGAATAAAAGGCTGGATGAAGCCTATGAGCTGATTGAAGATATGGCCTTGAATCACTATCAATGGTCCAATGAGAGAGGACCTTTAAGGAAACCAACAGGGAAGTATGAATTAGATGCCTTTAGTCATTTATCTGCTAAAGTAGATGCATTAGGAAATTTAGGTAGCAAGGTAGATGCTCTAATGGCTAAATTTGATAAATTTCATGTTAACAGTGTGAATACAACAGGTGCTACTGATAGTTCCTGTGAGATTTGTGGTGTTACAGGGCATGTTGCAGCTGAATGCACCTTGGGCCAAGACTTTACTGAGCAAATGAATTATGTGAATAATAGTGGGTTTGGACAGAGAATAGACCACTGAGCCATTTGGAAATACTTATAATCCATCATGGAGGAATCATCCAAACTTCTCCTACAAGCCTACCCAGCCATATCACACACAAAACAGCACCAATAGACCACCACCACCTGGTTTCCAAGGTCAAAGATCATACAACCCACCTGCCCAACAATCTTCTACTGCCAAATTAGAAGGCCTCTTGGAGAAATTTCTTATTTCTCAAGAGAAGACCAATGAGGAATTTAGACAACATGGAAGACACATGGAAGATTCAATCAGACAACTGTCTTCTAAGGTGGATACCTTGGCCACTCATGGAAAGATGCTGGAAACTCAAATTGCCCAGCAAGCCTCCGCATCTTCTTCAAGAGCTTTTGGCCAACTCCCAGCCCAACCAGAATCAAATCCAAGGGAGCATTGCAAGGCAGTAACTCTTAGGAGTGGAAGATTATTGAATGATCCTATTGCCACTCAAGAAAGTGAAAAAGAGACAAGTGTGGGGGAGAAGCAAATGGAAAGCAATAAGGCCTCAAATACCACTGATACTGTAGAGAATGAAGGGGAACTACCAGAAAATTCCAAATATATCCCTCCGGAACCTTACAAACCGCCTATCCCTTATCCTCAAAGATTAGCCAAGGCTAAATTGGATAAGCAGTTTGGAAAGTTCTTGGAGGTGCTGAAAAAGCTATACATCAATATCCCCTTCACAGATGCACTCTCACAAATGCCTTCATATGCTAAATTTTTGAAGGACATTCTCTCCAACAAGAGGAAGCTAGAGGAGCATGAAACTGTGGCTTTGACTGAGGAGTGTAGTGCCATCATTCAAAATAAGCTACCTCCTAAGCTAAAGGATCCCGGAGGCTTCTCTATACCTTGTGTTATAGGAAATGTCCCTATTGATCGGGCATTGTGTGACCTAGGAGCGAGTGTGAGTCTTATGCCACTGACGGTTGCCAAGAGATTGAACATTGAGGAGATGAAGCCTACTACGGTTTCACTTCAATTAGCCGACCGGTCAGTCAAATATCCAGTAGGTATTCTTGAAGATATACCTATTAAAGTTGGTAAGTTTTTCATACTAGTAGACTTTGTTGTTCTAGAGATGGAGGAGGATGCTTAAATCCCTATTATCTTAGGTAGACCATTTCTTGCTACTGCTGGAGCTTTAATTGATGTTAAAAATGGTAGACTGTCATTATCTGTTGGGGATGAGAAGGTTGAATTTAATTTGAATGAATCTATCAAATTACCTGTTTGTGAAGACTTCATATGCAGGGTAGATGTGCTGGAAAAAGCTGTCAAAGAAAATCTTCTAAAAGAGAGCATCCAAGATCCTCTAGAAGCATGCCTGGTTACAAAAGAGGTGGTTGAAACTGAAGAAACTGCTGCATATCCTTTCCCTGAAGCAGCAATTGAAACATTGGAGGTGGAGTCCAGCAAAACCAACACTGAAGAAGACACACCACCTAAGGTAGAGTTGAAACCTCTCCCATCTTCTCTAAGGTATGAATTTCTAGGACCCCATTCTACTTATCCTGTTATAGTCAATGCCAATCTAACTGCTTTGGAAACAGAAAAATTACTTAGGCAGCTTAGATCTCATAGGAAAGCTTTGGGGTATTCCATTTCTGATTTAAAGGGGATTAGTCCTTCTATATGTATGCATAAGATATTGTTGGAGGATAACAGTAAATCCTCCATTGAACACCAAAGAAGGCTGAATCCTAATATGAAAGAAGTTGTGAAGAAAGAAATAATGAAACTGTTAGATGCAGGGGTAATTTACCCAATTTCCGATAGCCAATGGGTTAGCCCGGTTCATGTTGTGCCTAAGAAAGGGGGACTAACTGTAGTGAAAAATGAAAACAATGAGCTAATTCCCACTAGGACTGTCACGGGTTGGAGAATGTGTATTGATTATAGGAAATTGAATAAGACAACCCGGAAAGATCACTTCCCTCTTCCCTTCATTGATCAAACTCTAGAAAGGTTAGCTAAGCATTCACATTTCTATTATTTGGATGGCTATTCTGGTTTCTTTCAAATCCCTATCCATCCAAATGATCAGGAAAAGACCACATTTACTTGTCCTTATGGCACATTTGCATATAGAAGAATGCCTTTTGGTCTGTGCAATGCTCCAACTACTTTCCAGCGTTGTATGATGGCAATCTTTTCTGATTTCATTGAAAATATCATGGAAGTCTTTATGGATGACTTTTCTGTGTATGGCACTTCCTTTGATAACTGTTTAACCAATTTATCTCAAGTGTTGCAGAGATGTGAGGAGGTAAATTTGGTTCTCAACTGGGAGAAATGCCATTTTATGGTAAAAGAAGGGATTGTTCTTGGACATCAAGTATCTGAACATGGCATTGAAGTAGATAAAGCCAAAGTGGACATCATAGAGAAATTGCCTCCCCCAAATTCTGTCAAGGGAGTGAGGAGTTTTCTAGGACACACCAGCTTCTACCGACGTTTCATTAAAGATTTCTCTAAAATAGCTAAACCTTTGACTAACTTGCTAGCTAAAGATGTTCCTTTTGATTTTGATCAAAATTGTTTGGATGCCTTCTGTAGGTTAAAGCAAGCCTTAATTTCTGCCCCTATCATGCAAGCACCGGATTGGAACCTGCCATTTGAGGTGATGTGCGATGCTAGTGATTATGCAATAGGAGCTGTGCTTGGCCAAAGAAGGGACAGAAAGGTTCATGCAATTTATTATGCAAGCAAGACTCTTGACGAAGCCCAATTGAATTATGCCATAACCGAAAAGGAGCTTCTTGCAGTGGTATATGCAGTTGACAAATTCAGATTTTACTTAGTGGACTCTAAAGTGATTGTTTTCACAGATCATGCAGCCATTCGGTACCTTCTAAGCAAGAAGGAAGCTAAACCTCGTCTCATCAGATGGATTCTTTTGTTGCAAGAATTCGATCTGGAAATTCGAGATAAGAAGGGTACCGAGAATGTTGTAGCTGATCATCTCTCTAGGCTGAAGCAAGAATTAGGAGATGAGGAAGACAAGGATATACCAATCAATGATGCCCTTCCTGATGATTATTTGTTGGCTGTCTCTTCTTCCGACATCCCTTGGTTTGCCGATTATGTGAACTACATAGTGAGTGGAGTTTTACCTCCGGATGCGGGATATCAAAAGAAGAAGAAGTTTCTAGCTGAGGCAAAACATTACTTTTGGGATGAGCCTCTTCTCTTTAGGAGATGTGCTGATGGGCTATTTAGAAGATGTGTGCCAGAGGAGGAAATTGCAAGTATCATGTTCCACTGTCATTCCTCTCCATATGGGGGACATTTTGGTGCTTCAAGAACTGCTGCCAAGATTGCTCAAGCAGGATTTTATTGGCCGACTCTTTTCAGAGATGTTCATCATTATGTCACTTCTTGTGATCAATGCCAAAGGGTTGGCAGCATATCAAAGAGACATGAGATGCCCTTGAATAACATTCTTGAGGTTGAAATCTTTGATGTTTAGGGAATTGACTTCATGGGACCATTCCCACCTTCTTGCAGCAACAGATTTATACTAGTGGCAGTTGACTATGTCTCCAAATGGGTGGAGGCAATTGCAACTCGAACTTGTGATGCCAAGGCTGTGGTTCGCTTCTTCAAGAAGGTGTTATTTCCTAGATTTGGCATACCAAGAGCTGTCATTAGTGATGGAGGATCTCATTTTATTGCCCATCAATTTCAATCACTCTTGAAGGGGTATGGAGTAACCCATAAGATCTCTACTCCATATCACCCCCAAACCAGTGGGCAAGTTGAGCTTTCCAACAGTGAAATTAAGTCCATCTTGGAGAAGACGGTGTCTAGATCAAGGAAGAATTGGGCACTTAAGCTGGATGATGCTTTGTGGGCCTATAGAACTGCCTTTAAAACTCCAATTGGAATGGCACCATTTAGGCTCATCTATGGGAAGAACTATCACTTACCAGTGGAAGTTGAACACAAGGCGTATTGGGCAATCAAGTTGCTCAATTTTGACTTACAATCTGCTGGAGAGAAGAGAAAGTTCCAACTTCTTGAGCTTGAAGAATTGAGGAATGAAGCTTATGATAATGCTAAGATCTATAAAGAAAGAACAAAGGCTTGGCATGACAAGCGAATTCTTAGAAGAGAATTTCACGAAGGAGACTTGGTGCTCTTATTCAGTTCAAGATTCAAATTATTTCCAGGAAAGCTAAAAACCAGATGGACTGGACCATACCTTGTGAAGAAAGTGTATCCATTTGGAGCTGTGGAAATTTGGAGTGAAAGCACCGGCAACTTCAAAGTAAATGGCCAAAGATTGAAGAACTACGTTGCGGGCCCACCAATGATGGAAGCACTAGACTAATAAAGAAACAGGGGTCGAGCTTATGACCTTAAACAAGCGCTTCTTGGGAGGCAACCCAAGTTTGTTTCTTTGTTCTCTTGCCTATTCATTCTTAGTTTTCTACTTTTTAATCTTAGTTTTTGAGTAGTGGAGGAATTTAAGCCATTAAGTGTTGATGTTAAATGCTCATTTTTGCTTGTGGATTCTGTCTTTGAGGTAGATTAGGCATGAATTGATGATTGTTGTCTGTTTTCTTGAGCAGAAAGCTTAAAATGAAGTTCAGAGACAAACACGGTGTAAACACGGTGTAAACACGGGCCGTGTACTACCCCGTGTTTCCCACTGTCTCACCAATTTTAGGGAACTTGTGATTTTCAATGTAGTCCAGTGAGAAACACGGTGTTCAACACGACCGTGTACAACCCCGTGTTCCTCACTGACTGATTCGCGTAAAAACTTTGTGATTCTCATGGAAGTCCAGAGAGATACACGGTGTTGAACACGGGACGTGTCCATCCCCGTGTACCTTACTGATTGAACCTATGATGATGAGGGCTATTGAACTTGAGACTTCCAGAGGGAAACACAGGGTACAACACGGGTAGTGTTATACCCCGTGTACTTCCGCGCATTTTGTTATTACCATCCAGAGAGAAACACGGGACAAAACACGGGACGTGTTTTATCCCGTGTACAATTACGAGGATTGTTATCTTCTTTCAGAAGAGAAACATGGGGTGAACACGGGGTATGTCAGACCCCGTGTAAATTTTTGAAATCCAGCGCGCTCATCCGCATAAGAACACGGGTTCAAACACGAGTCGTGTTCAACCCCGTGTTCCTGTGCGAAGGAGCTTTTAATCATCACCAAACCAGATTTTTCCAGATTTTCCCCCATTTTCTTCTTCTACCTCGCTGCCCCAACATTTTTCCTTGCATTTTCGCACTCCATACTGCCAAAATACACCGATCGAAGTGCTTCATTTTGCCATTTAAGCTTGTTTAGCTAATTGATTTGTGATTTAATCGGTTGAAAAGCTGTGATTTGAATCCTTCTTCTCATTTCAATACGAACTAGGGTTTTTGTTCATCATCTCAAGAGGTTAGTGCATTTCCTTTGAAATCCTTGAAGTTTATTGATATTTCTAATGATTACTAACTTCCATTACATGTTAGACTTCATGGGAATGTTGAAATACTCTGAAATTGATGTTTGATAGATTGATTGAATGAGTTTACAACGTATTGTACATGGAAATTCACTTGTTTGCTTGATTGAAGTTGCTTCTTTGTTGCTTATTTGATCAAAATAGAATCTTAGATTGATGAATTGAGTTTGAATCTTTCATTCATAGGTCTTGTATTGTTGAATTGATGGATGAGTTTGATTAACTGACCTTAATGATCATTACATTTCACTGATTGGATGTTGATTGATGGCTTGCTTATGTGTATTGACTCTTTACCTGTTTGAATTGGAATGCTTTGATTACTTGGATTGCAAGCTTTAGAGGATTTCTCTGATTCCCTGCTTTACCTCATTGACATGATCACTCCATTGTATATATGGCATTGAACTATTACCTTTTGATCTGCTGACTGATACATTGTTGATAAACTTGACACTTATTGAATATTGAATAATTGGATGCTGACTGTTGATAAATTTTTGTTCTTAGAGTTGCTGCTGGCTGATATACTCTTGCTACACTCTCTCACCCTGTAAATTCCTTTTGCAGACAATGTCAAAGAGGCAAAAGACTACAGCTAGAAAGTCTACTAAAGGTAGTTCATCTAGAGGGACATCCTTTAGAGGACCCACGCATCCCTTCTTAGAGTTTCCTGAAGAGGCTTACATCCAAGCTTGCGATAGGCACAAGGATAAGCCAATTGTAGAAGGAAGATTCTTAGATTGGGGAGTGCTGAGGGAATTTGGGCTAGAGGAAGAGATACGCGAGCTTATAAGTGTGGGAGCCTGGGAGACCTTCTTTGAGATTAGGGAGCCCACCTACAGGGAGCTCACCTTGGAGTTCCTCAGTACATTCTATTTAGAGAGGTATTTTGGGACGGTGGACTCCCCTGATACAGTTCAGTTCAGGCTCGGCGGCATTACTTACTCTATGAGTGTCACCCAGCTGTCTGTTCGCCTGGGACTTTATTCTATGGATTTTGTGACCACTCCGGAGTACAAGGACATGCTGGTCGGACTGCCACACGAGCTCTAGGAGTGGCGCGTATGGATCGATATAGCTACTGGGCATACATATGATCCCGCCAAGAGTAAGGCGTCTAGCCTTAGGAAGATTTCCTGGAGGGTCCTTCACTCCATCTTCAGTCATACTCTGAGCGGGCGAGGGCACAGCCATGGCGTTGTGAGCAACGCTGATATTCTGTTCCTCTATAGCATGATTGAGAAAGTGCCTATCAATATTGGAGGAGCATTCGCTCACTTTTTCTCAGCTCAGGCCACGGATAAGAGAGTTGGTAGTATAACTGCTGGCCCTTACATTACTCGACTAGCCAGACGGCTAGGAGTCTTCGACCGGCCTTATGGTTCTCTTACCATTGTATCACACATGGCACCCCTTCGAAGGGGCATTCTCATAGCCATGGGGATCCATCCAGTAGAGCCACAGCAGACCCAGGCAGAGCAGCAGCAGCAGTATATGCCAGATGATGACACAGCTCCTCATGTTGGTCCTTCTTCTTCCACCGGGAGCAGAGTTCCACATGAAGCATACTTCAGAGACATCCTTTCTGGCCAGCAGCAGATCTTGGCAGAGCTCCGTCTGGTATCCGAGCGTCAGACGCGGATTGAGGGACTCTATGATGACTTAGACAGGCGCTCCAAGCATATAGAGGGCATGGTGGAACCTCTGTTCCACCTATTCCACTCTTCTTCCCCTGCTGACCCGGATCCCCCTACTCAGTAGTTTAGTTTGATTACTACATTGTTGATTAGCTATTCTGTTTTTCTTTTTACTTATTCTTCATATCTATCCCCATTTATCTGGTCTGTATATATATTGACTTTGCACTTATTTTACTCTTTATTATATTGCTTTCTTCTCTTTTATTTTCTTGCACTTTTGATGTTAAATTTCTATAAATACTAACAGCATTTCTTTTCTAGTATTTTATCTGCTTTCTTTTAGAGTACTGGTTCTCTTTCTCTCCCACCTCGTCTCTCCTTCTGGATCTACATGCGATATATTGGACAGCCATCATCCGCATGTCAGGGAAGTTTCAGTTCCCCATATGTTTTCTATCTCTTTTCCCATTTACTCTTGTGCACATTGAGGACAATGTCCAATTTTAAGTGTGGGGGAGCTGTGCTTGCAATGTTCTGCACTTGAACTTGTTTGATTGACTGAGAGAATTTTGAGTACTGAAATTCGCTCCAATTTCATTAATAAAAAAAAATAAAAAAATAAAAAAATTTTGTAAGACAATTCATTGAATAAAGAGATTGATTCATGCCCTGCTTCCTAAATGAATATTTTGCAACTTGATAAGGAAAATCTAAAGCTTGAAGCTAAGAGAAATGAGCATAATTAACCCTTGTGAGATTTGAGCCTTTTGAGCTATTTACTCATTACAATTAAAGCTCATTTCTTTTCTTCTTGAGGGATTATGTCATCACTCTTGTCTTTGTGCTCTAGAACTTGCATTTTCTCTTTTTGAGGCTACATTTTATGTGCTTTGCATGTCAAAAATGATGAGGCCATGTTTCTTTGCCCTTCTTTTTACTTGTTTGGCTTATTTGAATCCTTTTCTTTAATCTTCCCTAAAACTTTTCCCTAGTTAGCCACTTTGAGCTTTAGACCTTCATTTCTAGCCTAGCCATACCATATACACCCCAAGCCACTGCCCAAGGTGAACTTGAACCTTAGAGTTTGAGGGAGCTTAGACACATTATATGAGTTTGGCTATTTTAGAGGTCCTTACTTAGTGCTGCTAGTTGGATAAGTTTTACTGTTGAAATAAAAAAAAAACCATAAAAAGATGGTGTCAAATAAATAATTTGGGAAGAAGAAAAGGGAAGAAAAGCTTGTTGGGAATAATTAAAAAAAAAAAAAGAGAAGAAGAAGAAAATGTGTTGTGTTTGCTGAATTATCTGTATAAAAAAAAATGATCATGAAAATCAAAAGGAGAAGAAATGAGGTTGAAGCAAGGGTTGATGCTAGGAATTATGTTAAGCTGAGTATTGGAACTTGACAATGGTCAAATTCATGACCATTGTGTCTTTTTCCTTCAAACTCAGGGGTTCAATCACTTCTCACCCTTTGTTGTTCCTATCCCCTATCCTCACCTTTTTCCTAATAAAGTCCTCTGATTTGCATGTAATTTACATTATAGTAGTGGAGATTAGAGTTTGTGCAAGCATATGGTAGCATTAAGCCATGAGATGATTGACTTGAGAGTAAACACTAGCCTTGTTTTGAGAGTGAGAGTAAACACTTTACCTGTGAGGCTTTTCTCTTTTGCTTCTATGCTAAAGATTTACTTGTTTATTAGCTTTATTTTCATTGAGTTGCTTGGCATGACTTGATCCTAATCTTTGATTTGTTGAATGATTGCATGATATATAAAAAAAAAAAAAAAAGAGAAGTGAATAAAATTGGAGTAGATTTTCTTGTTCTCTTACTTCCTTGCTCGAGGACGAGCAAGATTCAAGTGTGGGGGAATTGATAAGTGCACAAATACACCTAAATTCTATGTGTTTTATCACTCATTTACTTAGTATTTTGTGCAAAAATTGATTGAAAAAGATACTTAGATGCTCTATATCTTGTTTTCAGGGCATGAAATGAAACATATGAGCATTAGAAAAGAATTTAGAGGCAAAACCATTCAAATCATGAAGCATTGAAGCAAGATTGTCTACTCAGTAAAGAACACGGGGTAATGGTAACCCCGTGTTCAAGGCCGTGTTCCCTTCTGGATGGCTTCGTGACTTCACTGGGCTACTCAGAGAAGAACACGGGTGTGAACACGGGACGTGTCACACCCCGTGTATATTACTGCCATTCGCCTCTGAAGAACACGGAGGGTGTTACACCCCGTGTAGTATGCTGATCAGTCTTCGCTGAGAAACACGGGGTAGAACACGGGACGTGTACTACCCCGTGTACATTGCTGCTTGACAATTCGTAGAAGAACACGGGGCGTGTCACACAACGTGTTCCTTGCTGCTCAAACTTTCGCTGAGAAACAAGGGGTACAACACGGGTCGTGTTGGACCCCGTGTACATCAACGAATATAAGTTTCGCGCGAAATCCTGCGAAAGGTGGGGGTGGAAAGGAGAGAATTCTGAGAATTAACAAGGGAGTTGCTGGAAGAAGCCCTAGGAGAGACCAAAAAGCTCATCAAAGGCGCCTTCTAACACGGATCCAAGTAAGAAATTGAAGAATCAAGCAAGAAATTTGTAGATCTTCATGGATTGTTTGGCTTCCTCCTCTGTTTTCTTGTTTTCTTCTGATCTTATGATGATCTCACACTAAACCTCTGTACTTAGCTTAGGTGAACTTGTTCATGGAGTTATGGAACTGAATTTTATATAATCTAGCTTGTTTTACTGTTGAATTATGATTTGATCTTGCTGATTTGTTTTGAACAAGCCAATATATCCGGAATATTGGATTTGAGTCTTGGATTAGTTGATTCTAGGTTGAAATGACCAGTCAATTAATTGGATCTTGCATGATCATTGGGAATATCAATTAGACTTAGGAATTAAGCTGGTTGAATTCTTTTGCACAGGATGAAATGTCCAAGAATGGATTCTGAACAAAGTTAATGCAACCTTGATTAGTGGTTACTAGAGTAATTCTGGACACTTAATCTCTTGGTTAGTAGCTAGTAGCCTTGCAATGAGGTATAGCTTAATTTTGGTGATCCAGCAATCATAATTAACAGTAAACCAAGTTAGAAAGTTATATTCATTCCATAATGAAATGTACAAGAGATCCTTAAGCTAAGTACACTTTTTCTCCACTGAATCAAACCTTATTTTGACAAGTTAATCTCTGTTTTTTTGCACTTTAATCTTGAATTCCACTATCAATTGATCTGCCTAGATAATTTTGCTTGAGATTTAGTTAGTACTCAACCTACAATCCCTGTGGAGAACGATAATCTTTTATACTATAACTAGACTTAACCGTGCACTTGCGGATTTTAGAGGTCAGTTATCAGAATTGGACCTCCTACATGACGGCCATGGAAATTTCCCGACAGTTACAAAAATTGGATCTTTCAAATTAAGAAGAGGCGTGGACTTCCACGCCCTACTTCTTTTTCAATGATATATTTATCCTAATAATTCAATGTTTAACATTGATTTAATATAATAAAAGAAATAGGTATCACTTAGAATAACTTATTTTTATTTTTATTTTTTTTTTGCCTCTAAAGTTCTATATTTCAAAATCGTTATCCAAAATCACTATATTAATGGTTAAATCCAATTCAGCAAATATTTCTATCAATTTTATTGATTAAATATGTCTAAAATCTCCATTTCTAGATATAATTAAATTTATAATGCATATATCTAAAATCTCTGTTTTTTAGATATAATTAAATTTACAATACTTATAATAGATTAGAATTTGAGGAATAAATTTTAAAATCGTAAAAAGAATGGTTAAAAAATTATATAAGAATTCAATATTCTATAATAAAATTATCAAACTATTAATTAAATTTAGTGCTTAAAAAAAAAACTACTTAACATTAAGAATTTAATGTTTAATATATTTAGGATTTAAAACAAGTACAGTCTTTATATGAAGCCAAGCACAAGCTTAATAAAAAATATAAAAAATTTAGAAATTTTAAAAATAAAAGCAATTTTAATTTCAGTTAACAAAAATAAAGATTGGCCATAATAAAAATTATATTTCTCTAAAAATTAAATTTTCACTTATAAATAACATTAATAAAATAAAACAACATACAAAAAATTTAAATCTAAGTATTTAAAATTGAAAATTAAAAATAATAAAATCAGGGTGTTTTGTTTTTGTAGTCATTGCTCATATTTCCTGTAAGGCATGGTAAATCATAAATCATATCATATGTTTAAATAAATATAAAACTCGATTATTATTAAGCAAGTGCATATCAATATATTAAGAGGAGAGTTTTGTACTCAAAATTAAAAAAAAAAGTTAGTACATTCCCAATAGGTAGATTTGATCTAACACATTATTTAAGTCTTTCACCATTAATCTATTAATTTGTGGCATAAATTATAAAAATTTCTATAATAACTTAAGCTGCATTAGTTAAATAATTGTTTTGTATGGTACAAATTGAAAATTGGATCGTAGGTATTTTTTAGTACATAATTTTAATTTAAAAAATATAATTTTAGTTTTAATATGTATATATAATATAGTATGTAATATTTAATTTAAATTAATTTTGGCCTAGAAATTTTATGCTAGTTCGATTTTTCTTTCAGGTAGAAGTTTTTTTTAATGATAGATATAAAACATAGGTGATTAGAATAATATTTGTATGGTTTAGTTATCAAATGTAAATATAAATGATTTATGAATTCACATAAAACTTGAAAGTATACTTGCTGATCTTAAATGTTAGAGAATAAGATTAATAGTATTGACTTACTTATTAGTTCATAAGTGCTTTAATTTTGATCGAATCATAAAAATACTATTTATGGTGTATTTAATAAAAAATATTTAGCACTAATATTAAGTATTAAACTTTAAGCATTAAATCTATTAAATATGATATTTGTAGTGTTTGAATAACTTCATATATTAACTTTTCAATTTAATTAACAATTTGATAATTTAGTCCAAAAATGTTGATATTTTGCATAGTTTCAAAATTATCTTTACTTATAATTTTAAAATTTTATGCATCATGCTTTTAATGTTAAATTTAAAACGTTGTGTATATATATGTATATAATTATTAAGTGTTGAAATTAAGTATTGAATTTAAATTCTAAATTTATAAATTTATTAAGTGATAGATTTATAATGTTTAAATTTTAAGTACTAAAGCTATTGATTTGAAAGTTTTTATCACAAAATATTCAAATTTTATAAAATTTCAAAATTATCTTAATTATGATTTTAAAAATTCTATATACCTAATTCTTAAACGATGTGATATAATATAATATAATATAATGCTTGTATTCAATTGTTACAAACAATTGTAATAATGTTGAATATTTTTGTCCAAGAAAATCTCATAAAAAATAGTAGTGGTTGCTAAATATATTCAGTTTGATAATTGCTTTTAAAAACGTTAAGAGGATTTTTACTGTATTTAATATTTAGTCCTCATAAATTAAACAAGGAAAATTTAAGTTGAAGCCCAAACATATTCAATTAAGCATTGAATTACTATTTTTAAATATTTTATAAGTAAATTTTTGCTTAATTTGATATTTAGCATAAATAAATCAAATAAGTAGAATATAATTTTAAATTTAAATTTATTTCATTATAAGTATCGAATTAGTATTTTTAAACACACTCTTAGCAATGAGAATAAACATTTTAATAGCAAACATATAGTCTCAATTTAAAATTAAAATTTAAAATCATATTTTAAGCATAAAGATAATTCTAGGATATTAATTTCTAAAAATTAGTTAGCATATATTATTTGCAATCTGAACTTTCTCTCAATTTTTAAAAAAACTGAAATAAGAATAAATAAATTATCAAATCTAAATGAAATATATATATATATATATATATATATATATATATATATATATATATATATATATAATGTTTTATATTGAGTAATATTTTAAAAGATTTAGTCCTGCTTATGAGAAAGTTTATATATAAAAATTTTTTATAAAGTAACAAAGAAAGAAAGTAACCCTTTAAACATGAATAACACATAAGGTTAGGCCAAAGCCTATTTTTTGCAAAATCAAATTTTAATTTTAATGAAATTTGGAATATCAATGTATTTATTTAAACATTTATTTTTCAACGACTATATTTTCAATAGTTATATTTCCAATGGCCATTTTTTAATGGCTATATTTCTAATAACTATTTTTTAATGGCTAGATTTTAGAGCCTATAAAAGACATATTATTCTTCTCATTTTGAAACAACATACTCATTTACAATCACTTTTCTACAAATAGTCTTTTCTTATTTGTTAGATTTCATTTTCCTATTGCCTATTTCCTATTCTATTCATACATTTTTAAGGTAAAAGCTTAGATAATTCCTTAAGGACAATGAATTGCATCACGTTTCAGATTGCACATCCATATTTTTCTAACAATTTCGAGGAATTATTTCTTAAGTGCAGTTTTAAGAATAATGTTTTTATAGACAAGTTTTCAAAATAATTTCTGATTTATTATATTTACAATTTATATGATGTAATTTCTCTTACTATATTTTTTTATTTGTATTTGTTATCTGAGATGTAAATTGTTATGATTTGTCATAAGACAACTGTGATTTAATTTTTTTTAACTATTTATAAATGAGGCCATATAGATAAATTAAAGTCTTTCAATGATCTTTGGTACTCCTAACATAAGAGTTATAAACTTAGGTAAGTAGGTATTTTGCTCAATTTTTACTACGATATTAAGATTTTTGTTTTTATTGCCAATTGGTATATTGGTGTTATACTTGTACTGTGCTATTAAACCTTGAATCATAGTTTCAAGGAAATAATAATCTAATTATTCATTTATTTATATTTTAATTTATCTTTTAGGAGCTACATTGTTTATAAATTTGTTCTCATTAGGAAATATTTTTGCTATATATGTGAACATCACTATCTAGTGATTTGTTTCCCAACTTCCTACATAACTTAACTTGTTTGGTTTTTATTAGTAACACACTATACAAGAATAAAAAAAAGAGAATTTTAATAATTTTTAATTTCATGTTTAACTTAAATCCTCTATGAGAATTTACATTAATCCTTTGTGAAAATTTACATTACACTCTTAAAATTTGAAATAAATTTAAATTTCTTTTATCGAATGCTTATGGATTGCTTGAAAAGCTTTTATTGAGATCCTAAGTCGCATATTTGTGGAGTCATCAACATTTTAATGATCCTTATTTTTATAATTTTGCAAGTGAAGATATTTATGCATGATAAACAAGCTTATGTAAGCTTGTGTTGATATATATACTTATTTCACTTAATGTATTTTAATGGCCCTTGTCTAAATTCTATGTGTGCCTTTAATAAACATGTTGTCCAATATTATTAGTATAAATTCATTCTATATGTCACTCACAAATAGGATATCCCATAAGAAAATAAGGAAAACACCTTATAAATTGTGGAAAGGTTATGCATCTAATTTACAATATTTAAAAAAATGGATGTGTCTAGCTAAAGTTTTATAATTTGAATCTAAGAAAAGAAAAATAAGATCAATAGTTTTGTATATAAAAATGATATGCTCAATTGTAATACATTAATAAAGACAGAGAATGTTGAGTTCTTTGAACATATTTATCCACTATGTGGTAAAATTTCTCTTGTAACAAAGTCTGTAAATGCTTATTTGATTAATTTAGAATTGACTAATAAAGTCTTTAAAAAAAGTAAAAGACTAAGAAAAGAAACCTTTTTTGGAAATAATTTTTATGTTTATTATTGACAATGATCATCAAGCATACTTTGGAGCAAAACTTTTAAGAAAAAAATCAAAATAGAATTTAAATCAATTTTATTGGGAACTAGTGAACTTGTCTTCTGGAGCAAAAACAATAAGTTATAAATGGATTTTAAAAAAATATATATATTTTCATGATGTTTCAATTGAAAAATATAAAACTCAATTGGTTGTCAAGGATTTTACATAAAAATAAAATATTGATTACTTCAATGCTTTTACACAGTCATAAAGATTTCTTCAATTCATATTGGCTTCTAGTTTTAAATTAGTTGTATATTAAATGGATGTGAAAACTATTTTTTGAATGGAGATTGAAAGGAAGAAATTTATATAGTACAATTTGAAGGTTGTGAGGTCCTAGGATAGGAACAAAAAAAGTTTACAAATTAAGAAAATTTGTATATGGTTTAAAATAGGTTTCCCTAAATAGTGATATGAGAAATTTGATTATATCCTAATAAACAATGGGTTTTCATGTGTTGAAATGGATAAATGTGTATATGCAAAATGAGAAAATAATGAATGTGTGATCATTAACTTATATATGGATAATATTTTTTTATACTAATTTTAATATAGTGTATAAGACTAGTACTTAACTAAAGAAAAAATTAGGAAACTATTATGCTTGTAGTAAGCCAGAACATCGTACACCCTAATGTGGGAAAAGAGTGAGAAATGACAATCCTCCAAAACCTAAAGTAAATTTGGTTAAAGATGATAAAGATGACATAATTGTGGTAGTCATTTCTCAAGCAAGTAAATATTGTGACCAATGTGAAAGATTAGGTTGTAGACTTAAGTGTTACAAGGCATATCTGTGCTAATAGACAAGCCTTCACCTCTTACTTACCAATAAGAGATAGAGAAGATTTGATTTACTTTGGATATTCAAGAACTATAAAAAAAGTCCTTGAAAAAGGTAAAATACTTCTAAAACTCACATTTGGCAAGACCCTAACTTTAGGTAATGATCTACATGTGCCAATATTAGAGCAAATTTTAAATTTTGTTTTCATGTGTGTGAGTTGAGATTCATAAGTGGAGTTTTAAATTTTAAATTGTTTTGTTTACTTAATCCTTCTTTATTTTACACTAAAGCCATTTATTCAAGATAAAGCAGCCTAATTAGTGATAAGTCAGCATCAACCATGTCAAAAAAATAGTAAAATAAATAGATTTAATCCTTCTAATTTAGTTTGTAAAACATGCAGATTACTTAATCCCCTATTTTTTAAACTACAATAATTCAATAAAAAATTAAGTTAAACTATATGGACTAGAGTTTCCCTGTAAAATATATAGTACTATTTTTAACTTAGGAGAAAAATTAAAACAACCAAAGAAACTATGATAACTATGGAATTTCTATCATCTCCATTTTTCCCCTTAATTCCTTGTTAGATTGGAGAGAGATAAACATCGTATTTGCATATCTAATAAAATCCAAATTTCTTTTATTATGTATAATAAGATTGATAAAAAAAACTCTTATACATATATATATTTCTCTTCAATATGACATAAACACAACTAAGATAAAAAAAAGATAATTCAAAATAAGTTGTTAGATTGTACTTGGAATTTCTTATAATTTATAGATATTTAAATCTTTTATTACTAAATTATTATTATTATTAATTAGCTAGATTGATAATAAGATTTCTACATCACCATGAACTTAACATAACAACTACCAAAAACTCAAGCAATAAAAATAGTGCATAAATTTTTTTCAAAAAGGTCTTTTCTAGGAGGAAGACCTACGCTGAGCTATTACTGGTATTGGCTTACATATCGAAGCTTATAGTCAAATGTCAAAGTTCTGCTTGTGGAAAAGAATTGTTAGAAGGCACCTTCAGCAACAAGTCCTGATCAAAACTATACTTAACAAATTTGAAAAACTAAATGTAAATTCAAATGATTAGTTGTTGTAGGCATTAATTATTGCTGAGCTCATGCATATCCTTTGGATAAAAATTTATAGAAACACTTAAGAATGGGTATCTAAGTGTATAGAGTAATTAGTTTTTAGTTGCAACTTGAATTATCAAGTCACAATCTCATTTAGAAAGTAATGACAATAATCTCTAAAAACAAGTTAATGCTTGATTACTTTCTAGTTTGTGTGGCACTTCTTAGTATATGTGTTCTCATATACTGAATTCCATCAACATCAGAGACATGCAATAGCAATACTTTGTTCTTGTAATTATAAGTCAAAATTAAAATTATTTTTTGTCTTTGATATTTAGATTCTACAAAAAAGAGAGTATGCGGGTCAACATTATTGAGAGATGTACGGAAGTTGCCTATTGGAAAAAAATTATCATAAAGTTCAATCATTGGAACCAACCGATCGGAAAGGAAGGTAAAAAACTTGCTAGCTTTCTTGACATTGTAGCTAGGACTTTAGAATTAACACCTTTACACATACAAGATTAGAGAGTCTTTCCAGAAACTCAAAAAGTTAATTTGTTGGAGTTTGTCAAGTTAAGAATAAGCTTTTTTGTATTATTGATTATTTATATTTTTAAACCAAATTTTTATGCTTAATATAAGATTATTAATGTATTACAACATTACAAAAGAAATTTTCTTTTCCATAACGGGGTGAAGGGTTTATTAGGAAGTCAATTACAAAGAAATGGAGAGATTACAAATCTAATTTGAAAAATGAATATATCATAAAGTATAAGAACAAGAATGATTTAATGAAAAATAAACCTCCACGCTTTCCAATTGACCAACGGATTAGCCTTGTAACTCATTGATAATCTGAAAAGGCAAAGGTATGAATTAATTAAGTCATATAACTATGATTAGGAAGTAAGACCAGCATAAGACTATAATTGTAACTCATTGGCCTTGTAACTCTTTCCATAGGAATTACTAGTCTTGGTTCCTAATCTAAAAATATGATTAGCAATTTGAATAAACTATGGTCATATTCTTACATATCTAATATTTCTTCCTCATTCAATTGTTATTTTGTCATAGAAAAGGAGTATCACAAATAGAAATAATTGTGCAAAGCAATGCCTCATACTTCTAGATCTAAGAGCTTTGCATGTATAATGGTAGAAATAGTATGAAAATGCTCTATTAAAAATTAGTATCTTTCTTCAATTTCATAAATTTTAAGTAAAAATAATTTAGTCCTTGTCATTATATTGCATTTTCTATAATAGTATTCACTAATGTTTTAGGCACAAAATAGGGTAGAGCTAACACAAGCATTAGTATATTATGAAACTCATACACAATGCAAGAATGGTAGGCCACAAGATGAACAATCAATAAAAGCAATTGTAAACATTTTTTTAGTTTAATTGCAATCTAGTTTAGATTGCTAATAGTTTATAGTTTCTTTTGGTTGTTTGAGTTTTTTTATTCCCATTTTATATAGGTATTGATAAAAGAAAAGTTAAATGATGTTGAAACTTTAAATGAACAAAATTCTACAAGTGTTTCTTAGGAAGGAGATATATACTCTTAAGTGTTTGGAGTTGAAAGAAGTGGCCATGTATAAGGGCTAGGACTTGGTCCAACTCATACATCATTTTGGCGTAAAAAGTCTTCCTTAGAAAGTATGGAAATAAATGATTTATCTCATGATGCAATCCAAAAATTAGAGGAAAAAGTGAAAGATTTCAAGGAAAAGCATGCAAGAGAAATTTAAAAAAATGATGGAAAGTCAAGAAAAGTTGCTTGGTGAGGTAGCATTTATGAGATTAATCATGAATAAGTTTCTTCTTGTAGAATTAATTGGATCTTCAAGTTCCAGTAAAGGCTCAAATGGATAGGTATATTATTTCAGGTTTAATCCATTGTATTTGCAAAATTTAATCAATATTAGTGCTGGTTTTAATATTTAATATATCCTATTATAGGTTCTTGATGCCAATAATGCTCATAGAGGAACAGAACTAGCACAAGTGCTAAGATTAGATATAGCTTCTCTGAATATCCATCCTACTATTGAACATGGTAACTTACTTGAATTCTATTATCTATCATATTTTGTATCTCTTTTTATACACTTGGTGGGTGAAAAGATCCATAAATAACAAAAATTAAATGGTCTCTTTTTCGACATAGCTCTATCTATCCTATAGTCTTTTTATTTTGTTATTCTTATTCCATATCTGATGTTGTTGGTCTATTGTTAGATTATGCTATTGGTTAATCTAGAAAAAAAGATGTAGATTGATAAGGTTTAATTATTTGCCACATTATGTCATATTCATATAATTGCAATTCTCATAAAGTTCAGCCTTGAATGACTCCAAGCATACTGCACACTCTTCTTGCTCCAAGGCCTTCCAACTTAATTTAATCCAATTGGACTTTCTTAACCTATTTTTCTTTCCCTCTATCTACAACTCTACTAGGATGATAGATTTTCCTTCCACACACTTTAGCCTCTCTTTGCTATTTAGCATGGAAATTAAATTAAACATTTCAATACAAATTAAGTAGAAAAATGAGAAATCTCTAAAAATTAGAGTAAATGAGAACTTGTGAGGAAATAGTGTGTCTAACCATGGATAAGAATTAGAGTCTAATTAAATAGAAAATGGTCATTACTATTTAGTTGCTGGTTGCCATTTTTTTAATCAAAATTTCCAAAATAAGTTGAGTTTCTTTTCCCATCGAGACCCTATTTGTTGCGCATATGTATAGAAACAATATTAGCTTTTTTATCATAGCTTGAAGTTTCTCTCCAATATAGTGAAAATAGAAATACATAACCTTGAGACAAAGGGAACGGAAAGGCTAATGGAGACACTTCATTGTTTTTCATGCTTGTTACAATTGTGGAGTTTAATTTAGGTTATGGCTATCTAAGCTGAAATAAACTCTAACCATTTCTAAACTTGTTGAAAATGTTCTGATTATAGATTTTTATTCATTTAATTCTTTAGGAATACTTTTGTTTAAAACTATTAACTTATGATGATTATCTCTTCATTCATTAATATATAAAAATAATTTTTAATTATAAAAATAGGATGTCATGTGTATCGTTAATTGTCCATATTAAGCACTATAGTAAAATAGTTTGTTTTCCTATAATGATAACTATATAAACAGAATCTACTCAATTAAGTAATAAGTATAATAAAGAGTCAAGCAATAAGCACAATAAAAGATAATTAATTAATTTGTATTTCATAGTTATAAAGAAGCAGGAAAAAGTGGCTCCCCAAATTTCATTGAATAAGATGTTAATAATACATTGAAATTGTTAATAGATACTTAATTTCAAGTTATTATGAGTAAAGACTCAATTCAATATCATAATTTTTCTTACTAAAATAATAACTTATTTGGAAGAGTCCTAAATACTTTTTCAAAAGGATTTTTCTTAGAAACTTGATTGGAATCTTTCTAAAATATTCATGTATGTTTGTGATTGGTTTTTTGGTAAACTATTTCCCCTAAAACATAGGAGAACTTGTGCACCCTTAGGGAACAAAATCATTTTTATTTTAAAATTTGAAAATCAAGCATTCTAAGTATTTAGATTTCAAATGGATCATGATGTAATATATTATGCGAATTAAAACAACATTTTATGCCTATCTTAGGCAAGGAAAAGTATAAAGCTTCATGGAGCTCATCCATAAAGAACATATTTGAACATATTTTTAGATTTTCCAACCCATTTCCTACAAAAATGAATCTATCAAAAATAATGAACATATTTAAATTTCAATTCCTTTTTTCCGATGAATTTCTGATGAACACTTTTAGTTCTTCCAATTGAAAAAAATCTATCAAAAAACATGCTTTTCTAGTAATGTATATATCATGTCATTTAAGGATTTGACATATGAAATTTTTAAAATTATAATTAAGGGTAATTTTTAGATTTTAAAATAAGTAAACACAATATTTAATCCTTCATTTATAATGATAGTAACTATTATGTCCGTCTTACAATATTAATCACTTGTTTTTACTTTTGCTATAATTTGGTGTCCTTTTTTTCACTCGTAATACTAAAATAAATAATAAAAAATGATATAATTGAAAAGTAAGTATATATTTGACATTATCATGGCGAGATATAATATTCACTTCAATATTTTTCATTTATTTTAATATTATAATTGAATGGAGTGATAAATAATTATAATAAAAATAAAAATAAGTGACCAATAATACTAATTATAAAAATTGAGGATACAATAGTTATTACATTTATTGATAAGGGATTAATTATTGTATTTACCTTTTTAAAATTAAATAAAATCTTAATATTTTTTAGTAAAATTTTTAACCTATATTTAGTACTTAAAATAAGAAATTATTCAAACATTGTAAACTTAATACTGAATATATTTAGCACTTAAAATTCATTGCTAAATGATGTAGCATCATAAAACACATTTTAAGTATCAAAATGTTTTCTTTATAAAAAAAATGAAAAATGGAAATATTGTGAAATAGAATTTATTTTTATATTTTTATTGTTATTTAAAGAAAATATCCATTACATTTATTAAAGCTTGTTTAAGTTTTATTAGGCGAGTATAATAGTAAAATTTTAATTCGAATAAGTAGCTTCTTCGACTCAATCCGTTTGGAATTCTAATTTCTCACCCTTTTAAATGAATTTTATCAGCGTTGTTGGCCCTCCTTAAAGATTTTCTCACCCTCCTTAAAGACAAATTTTATCCGGCCGGCCGGCCGGCCGTACTGGCAACTGCACGTTCAAGAAATCTGAAAATAATAAACATATCGGGTTCACACAAATCGGACAATTTAACCTCAAAAGAATACGTACATGCAACATCATCTGCACAATTTTGACATCATCTGCACGTACGTATTGTTGGTGTTGCTAGCATTAACGGCTTCTTTTGGATTTTTGGATTTATTTTCATCCTCATGTCGCCTTAAATGGACGCAATCCCTTATATATATATATATATATATATATATATATATATATATATATATATATATATATATATATATATATATATATTATTTGATATATACATACGGAGATGTTAATTATAATTATTAAAATTGAACAGAAGATTGAATCGAATATATACGGATTTGATTTATTAAATCATTAAATCAATTAAAGAGTTATTGATTTAATCATTTATAATATAAAAATATAAAAAATCAAAATAAATACACATTTAATAAATAAAATAATAATAAATTTATATTATGATTCATCATAATATGGTAATAGGAAGAAAATGACTTTAAATCATATAAAAAACTCATAATTAAATAAATAAATTTTTTCAAAAGACTAACAATTTAATAAAATATATCGGTTTAATCAAATTAATTAAAATTTACCACCCGATCTGGATTTTTATCGGTTGAACTGTTTCATTGATAAAAATGATTTGATTGAGAAAGTCAAATCAAACTAATCATCAATTCATAGATTTATCAATCAATTAAATCGGTTGAATTGGCTTGGATTTAATAACTATGTTGCTGACTTCCACACATTACATTCGGAGGTTAATATTTTCCATATTTTTGAGTGAAGCAAAAATCATTTTTAATTTTCTGATCTAGTCCAAATGAAAGGTTATTACTGCATATTAATTGTCTGGCAATTGAAGACATACTCAACTAATTCTCTCCCTTCTCCGTCTCCCTCCCTCGTGGAACCCATCCCTGCTTGTCCAATTTTATCTTTTCACTAGAATCTATTTTAGTTCTTGAAATATTCAGTTTATATTAATTTAGTTCCTAAGTAACATCTATATTAATCTAGTCCTTGAAGTTTAAGACTCAAGTAAAATTTTAATTTTTTCAGGGATTAAAATTTGTCTCTGTGAAGACTAAAATTTATATGAATATGATTTCTGTGAGATTAAAAGTTTATTTGGACCTCAAATATTGAGAATCAATTTGATATAAATCTTATTTTAAAGATCAAATTATGAAAAACTAAGTGCCTCAGAGATTAAAATAGAATTTTAGTATCTTTTTATCAAAACAAAAGTTTCGCTGTTGACATAAAAAACAATTATAAATCATTTATTTCTTTTGAATTTCTACAACGGATAGAGAGATAATATGCAAAAGTATAATGCTAAGAAAATGAAATATATCCATTGATACAAATACATGATATGCATTTTATAGAATGAAATATGATATATATTTTGTTTAATTTTTAGAATAACTTGTTTTTATATATTTTTATAATTTTTTTTACCTTGATTATTACTCAAAAAAAATTGACACTATTCTTTCAATATTTCAATGACTTATAAAATGGAAAACTAATATTGTTGTTTTTCTAAAAGACCTAATTTAATTACAATTGTTTAATTTATATTCTTGTTAAAAGTTTTAAAAAAAAAGATAAGACGAAAGAGAGTGGGCAAATACATAGATGAGTAAATTCTGTTAATGGAGGGTGGAGTCAATGAGACAGTTCAAGAGATATTTTGGAAGAAGAATAAAATTATATAAAATAAATATTAAATAACATATCATAAATATAAATTGTAAATATAATAATAAATATAATTATAACAAAAATTTAATTCCAAGAAGAATTATATGTGTTTATTAAATATATCTATATCTATTATATTATATTTTTAATTATAAAAAGTTGTGCCTTTCTTATGTATTTCATATAAATTTGATACAAGTAATTAATTTTTGTATTAATTATTTGATTAATATTTTTCCTTCATTTAAATTATATTCCATTTTAATTATATTAGGATAGTTTAAGATACACACACAATATATATATATATATATATATATATATATATATATAACATCTTAATTTTTTTATAAAAGTCTGCTTTACTTTTTCTAGTAAATTTAAAAAATAAGAAATTACAAATTTGATCAATTATGATCAGAAGAGATATTAGAAATATTATTTTTAAAAAATAGAAGCAATTAAAAATTGTCAATATTTCTAGTTTTTATATTACAATTTTAGATAATATAATAATTATTTTAATAATATTTTCTAAAAAGTAAAAAATAAAAAAAATAAAATATGGAAAGGAAGTAAATTCCTTAAAAATGCCAACTTTTTTACTATCAACCACACAATAATATTATTCTCATTTTTTTAAACTCATTTTTAATTCACACCCCTCCCACACGTAAAGTGCGAAAAATACAGTATCTATATATCAAGCATTTCCATCTCGTATATTTGTTTCTTAACGTTCGTCTGTATTGTTTAGTATTACAAGCTGGCCTCCTATATATATTATTGATTATTGACTTATTGTATTTCAATATTTCAATAAATTTCTACCGCCAACTATAGCTGTCTTCTTCGTCGTTTGGAAAAATCGATGGAAATCTCAGTATCAGCGGCGAGTGCTGTTAACATTTGCATCGCTCTTGTTGCAGTGTCCATCTTATGGAGAGCACTTAATTTGGTGTTTCTGAAACCCAAAAGGTTGGAGAGATGGCTGGGAAAACAAGGCCTAAAGGGAAACTCTTACAAGGTTTTGTTTGGAGATCTGAAGGAATTCTCAGTCATGCTTCGTGAAGCACAGTCTAAACCCATTAATGTTTCCGATGATATCGTTCCATACGTCGATCCTTATAATCTTCGGACGGTCAAAAATTATGGTATGTTTCTTAATTACTTCTTACATGAAAGAGTCTTACTACAAACATTTCTTTTTGGTAATTTACTACAAACATTTCTTTAAAATATTTAAAGTCACTCCTGCTAACAGACCAAGCATTTCCACAGTTCTATTTAACTCTGCTTTCTGTTAAAAGGAGTGCATAATACAATTCCAAAATAGAATTATGGAAGTGTATCAAACTTTCATGGATATGGAATCTCTTTTCAATTCTCACCTTGATCTATGATGTTTTAATTATCTTTGATTTGAAAGAGTTCTACTACATACAGTCAACAGCTTTGAAAACTTTATTATCTATTAGGGGGATTGTATCAAGTTTAAATCGATTTGAAATCTCAGTTCTCATCCTCATTAATATTTTCCTCAACACCAAATATCAAAATTTCTAATTAAAAAAATCTAAATTTTCGTCAGAGATATTAGGATCTGACTGATCCAGTGAATTTAAAGATTTATGTGGCCTTGATTTACTTTGAATTATTTATTAAGACCTGCTGAGAAGTGCTGATGAAGAAAATAAAATGCAGGTAAGAATTCTTTTGTATGGTATGGTCCTACACCAACAGTGATCATCATGGAGCCCGAGCAGATTAAGGATGTTTTCACCAAGCTTGATGATTTCCCAAAAGTTCAGTATAATCGTATAATCAACTTAGTGAACACGGGTCTCGTAAGTTATGATGGCGAGAAATGGGCTAAGCACCGAAAGATCATCAATCCAGCATTCCATTTGGAAAAATTGAAGGTTATTAATTAATTTATGCTCCATTACTTTACTCACTGCAACATTCATTTCATGGTTTCATAGGCATTTTATATTGAAATAATTATTCTCGTACCACGTAAAATTTGTTGAAATTAAGATGAGCTCTTCTCCAATTTAAAATCTGCACATATTTTCACACTATAAAAGTTGCTTAATAGCGTAGTTTTAAATTGGTTAAATTATTCTGTTGTTATTTCAATAGTTTCACCCAAATTCCTAATTAGTTCTCTATAGTTTAAAATATTTTAATTGACTTCTTTCATTTATTTTTGGCTTTTAATTGTATACTTCCTGTGACATTCTTGTTAAATTTTGTTAGCTATTGATTTACATAAACAATGATTTGTTAGTGGTTTATAGAGTGACAGACAAGTGACTCATCTTGTCAACTTAAAAACGAAATAATTTCATTAAATATCCTAATCTTTCCTCTATTATAGAATTGTCACGAAACATCGGTTATTTAATAAGTTAGTCATTAATTATGAACCAAAGTATATATGGGTGACGATGTATGTTTACATATTTTATGATGGTTCTTAATTAACCACCATGATTAATAATAATAATAATAAAGTTATTTTTTTAACTAATGTGTGAAACACCTGGAAAATGAAAACATTGATATACAATACCAATTGTTAGTTTAACAACAGTCATTATTGTTTATTTAAGACATTAGATAATTAATTGTTGATGTAAATCTAAATACTTTCTTATATGACAATTGATATAACACGTCAATTTAGTTTAATTAATTGATGTATAATATTTAATTTAATTTTTATATGCCACTAATCCCAGAGCAATATTTGCCCAAACCTAATTATAGATAGTATCAACTATATTATTATATACCTAATACAGTATTTAAGTCTTATCTTCATGCCTCTATGGTAAAAAAATAAAAAATAAAAGTACCACAATACAAGAAAATCTCAGTAATAACAATTTTATATATTTAATTGGGTCTAAAAAATTGAAGATATTAAAGTAATGAATAATATGTAAATGTTGCAAAATAGACAACAATACCTTTAAAAATCAAAGAAGAAAGTTATATTGTCATCTTATAAAATAGCCATTGAGAGAACTATTTGTGAAACTCATTACAACAAAAGAAGGGCATAATTAGTCACAATTAATGTTGTAATTGCAACAATAATGCTATATGCTTTATTGAAGATAAATTTATCACCTATTTTATGTGATTACTAGAAGAGTCAGAATGTAAAATGTTATACTTGAATTAAAATTATAAATAAGTATTAGAAACAAATAATTTAAAAGACACTACTACAAAATTAACTTTTAACATCGATTGTATAGCACTTTTGATGTCGGTTATTACTAGATGTTGTATATATGAGTGTCATTGTATGTTAGATCATTTTATGTTGGTTATATAACTAACAAGAAAAAGATTTATCATGTTAATTTTTTTTGCTAAAAATCAACATTTATTCTTTCAAATATATTTTAATTTTTTTACATTTCACATCGATTTTTAGAAAAAAAAACATGAAATGCTTACATGATATTTATTTTAATGTCATTCTTTTTCTTTTCTATTAGAATATCTATAGTAAAAATTGAACAAACACAATATTCAACTAAAAACATATATTTTGAGTTAAAAAATTGAAAGGTCATAATTTCATATTCAGTTGTTCATTTAGACCAAATTTTGTGTTGATTTTATATAATTTTTCAAGATCTATTCATTTACAAAAATGCTATTGGCATTTTTCTTTTTTTAGAATTGTAAAAAATGACCATTTTTATAGACTTTTTAAAACTTTTTCTCCATTTCTTGTTGTTGTTTGGTTGACTTTGGACTTTCCTGCAACATTTAATTACATGCATAATAAGCATTTAAAACTTAGATAGAATCTCAAAAGTTAAATAAATGAAATATAGATAAAAATCTTTAAAAAATATATGCACAAAACGATAGAAATGGAAGAGTTGAAGATTAGAGAAATAGAAGTGAGAAAGACACTTCTTATGTTTTAAACCTATTTTATGCTTAATGCTAGTCAAAAGAGTATCGTAGCTAACTGAGAAAGATCTCTTGAAATATTGTAATAATTGATGGAAAAAATGAGAGAAATGAAAGAGAAGAGATCTAAGGAATAAAAGCAAGAAATGCACATCTCATGTTTTAAATTCACTTTATGCTCGATGCTAGTTGAAAGGGTATCAATAGTTAATTGATGTATGGTGGAGGATGGAGTGAGGTATAGTGTTCAGTAAAAGGGTTAGATGGAGACAAAGAATGAGTTTGAAAATAAATAAGAGAGAAAGTGGAAGTGATAATGAAAAAAAATAAAACTTGCTTTAATTATAATGCAAAAATGTCACTATTTTTGTGACTTTAGACATTATTTATTTATAAAAAATTGATGTTTTAGGTGATTTCATTTTCAAATGTTAGTGTTTGGCATTACTTTAAACTTTGATTTTATAAAAAATTAGTGTATTAATTATATCCTTATTTTCTAAACTAATTCTTCCCCTTTCTTTTGAGATTAATTTTCTAAAAAATAATGTAAAAGGTTATTATGATGTCAATTCTTTATTTGAACTAACATGATGTTTCAAACTTTTCAAAGTAAGCAGTGATTTATATATTTTTAGACATTGCTAAGTCTGAACCTATGTGTAAGTTATAATAGATGCTTATTGTAAATAATAACTATCATCTTAAATTTTTTCATAGAATGCACTTTTCATCTTTTATTGAATATTATTGCTTTATAACATTAATTAATTATTTCAATTGATGTGATAAGTTGTATTTGTTTTTGAAAATGTCACCACACCATTTTATATGTAAGTTTTCATTTTAACTAACATTGATATATTGACGTGGGGCAATTATATAGTAGTGATATGCTCCTAACCATATAAAGAATATGAGCATGAGAAATATGAACCCATTTATCTTCAACTTTTTCTAATATCCTTTTAGCATGATGTCTGGTACATAAAAGTTTGTTGCTTATTGAATTGCCATTTCAGTAAATGATTTGCACATTGAAAATACATCACACAACTTACTAAGGATATATAATCTATCTACTCTATGGAGAATATATTACCACCCATACTACCTAAGCAACATTAATAATGCATACAAAATATATTACAAGTAATCCAATATTCATTCTTTATGTCACTTTTTTTAATAATTGATGTCTATACATTTCCATGACAATCTTTATTAAATAACCAATGTGGAATGTTATAATTTTTCTTTTTTAAAAAAAAAAACTCATTTTTTGAACCAACTCTTAAGTTCCATTTAGATGTTGGCTCACTAATAACCAACATAGAAAAGATATTATGATTTTACAATGGTAGTTATTAATTAGAATTGATGTATGAAGTTTCTTTTATTTTTAAAAATGTCATTGCACCATTACATAGATCAAATTTTACATTATTTGATGTTAATGTGTGATGTTGTATCGTAATTTTGTAGTTGTGTTCAAAAATTGTTTGTCATTTAAATACAAATAGAAATTGCAGGGGAGCTCTAAATCAGAAAGTTTAAATCATATGAAAAGAGCATGTCCATGTGTGTCAATTAGTTTAAAATCTAATAATAAGAGAATGAAAAGAAATACCTAATTAGAAATAAAAAATTATTAACTATAAAGATTTAATTTTAAACTTTTATAGTTTAAAGATCAAATTAGAAATTAAGTGAAACTAATAATTTAACCTTTTAAATTGTGATTGTGACAGGTAAAATTACAAATGAATATAAAAAGTTCAAATCATTGCAAAATAAAATTGCAAAAGACTGTGATAGCACGACATAGCATACACAATTAATATTTTACGCAATGTTACAATTGCAAACAATATTAATTTAGAACCTTGCTCACTAACATAATTCTGAAGTAATGTAATTCACAATTACTACAATATAGGGGATTCTATTAGCCTTGCAAATTTAAAATTTTCGCTATTTTCTTCCATAATGATCACATTTTTTACTTCACATTTGTCCATGATCTTGACAATCACAGTGTGACTACAACTGCAATTCACATTTATACTCCCTGGCTGCAATTTATATTTAATGGGTATAACTTGCAAATTTTCTTCTTAAAATTAGGAAAAAACATTCATCTTGGAAAAATATAGCCCTATTACGTGTTCATTTTGCTTTAGGTTATGTTGCCAACATTTTTCAAATGTTGCAACGATTTGATAAGCACATGGGAAGGAATGTTGTCTTCAGATGGTTCGTGTGAGGTAGATGCATGGCCTTTCATTCAAAATTTGAGCCGTGATGTTATTTCTCGAACAGCATTTGGAAGCAACTGCGAAGAGGGAAGAAAGATATTTGAACTTAAAGAAGAGCAAGCTATGCTTTTGATGAAAAATATACACAAAATTTACATTCCAGGGTGGTGGTAAGACAAATTTTACTTCACGCTCAAAACATTACTTTCAAGATTTTTATTACATTAGTTAATGATTAATGCAATAACCTTGGTAAAACACAAAATTCATTTCAATGAATCAAGGTTCGTCTAAAATCTTTAAATCTTTTTTGGAAGCAAAAGTGGGACAAGCTTTATTTTATGATATTTAACACAGCATGGCCATAAACATGTGCAGGTTTCTACCTTCAACTACTCAAAGGAGAATAAAGGAAATTGAAAAAAAGGTTCAGGTTTCTCTTAAGAATGTCATCAACAACAAAGAGCAGGAACTGAAGAAAAGTGAAGCCGCCAAAGATGATTTATTGGGCATACTTTTGGAATCAAACCGGAAGGAAGTCGAAGAAAATAGAAACAATAAAAATGTGGGAATGACAATTGAAGATGTAATTGAGGAATGCAAATTATTTTACATGGCAGGGCAAGAGACGACTTCTACTTTACTGGTTTGGACACTGATACTGTTAGGTAGGTATCCTAACTGGCAAACACGTGCAAGAGAGGAAGTTTCACGAGTCTTCGGCAACCACAAACCGGACTATGACGGGCTAAACCGCCTTAAAATTGTAAGTATATACAAGTACTCACATGAGTATGAAATAACCTAGTATAGAGTGCTTACTTTGAAAGTTCAGGAGTCGGTTTGTTTTGTTAGAAAAAACATCTTTAATGGAAAAAATAGCTTGTTATTTTGCATTTGTAATAAAAAAAATTTAAAATTATAAAAAAATATCTGTTTGTTCAATAATATGTAGATTGTGTGATGAAAAACAACAAACATTACTTTAGAGTAAAAATTATTTTCATCTCACTATTATGTCACCGTGATTTTATTAACCACAAAAGATATAGATGATATGAAAAAATTTTAGTTGTACACAAGTAAATAAGAGGTTTTTTTCTTTTTTAATTTTGGACCATGTTTTGAGAAAAAAAAAAGACTCATACAATAAGTTGGTTCAATAGTAGCGAATTGTGTTTCAAGGTATTATAAGCCCAAAAGATCTTCAGTTCGATCTTTGAAGACCCTATCATTGGAAGAAGTTATCATTTGCTCCACTTTGAACAGGAATCAGCCTCATACCAAAATGAGCAGGGATATCTAAATGCTAAAAAAAAAGATTATTGAAATAATATTAACAACACGTTCAATCAATTTTGAACAGTTAATTGTATTTATTCTAATTAATATTTTAAGCTTATTTTGTGTCCATCCTAATAATTAAACGTTTATGATGATATGAAATTTTTTATACTAATTATATGATAACTTCCTCATACAGGTGACCATGATTTTGTACGAAGTTCTTAGGTTATACCCACCAATAATTCATATTTTCCGAACCATTCAAAAGGATACGAAACTTGGGGACCTGGTCTTACCTAAAGGTGTAAATATTCTGTTACCGTTACTTTTGATTCACCATGACCATAAATTTTGGGGTGATGATGCAAAGGAGTTTAACCCAGAAAGATTTTCTGAAGGAATTATGAAGGTGACAAAAGGTCATGTTTCATTCTTTCCATTTGGATGGGGACCTAGAATTTGCATTGGCCAAAACTATACTATGCTGGAAGCAAAGATGGCCTTGGCAATCATTTTACAACATTTCTGGCTTGAGCTTTCACCTGCCTATACTCATGCTCCCACCACAGAAATTCCTATTCTTCAACCAAAATATGGGGCCCATGTTGTTATATATAGACTGTAATATAAGTCTAAGGAGAAGGTTACTATAAAATTTCCTTTACATAGCTACAAAAGTTGTAAGTTTATTTCTGCAATATTATCGTATATTTATGTTATTCATACATCTATATTTTCCCGTTTGATCGATGTTATTTTCTTCTTAACGTGAATAAGAGGTGAATAACTTGCGTTTATACATTTAGTCTCTTAATTATTTTTTTTCTTTTTGTTTAACTAGGACTTCATCATATATTGTAGCTAATTGAAGTGAAGAGATACTGGGAAATAAAAACAAAGCATTAATTTAAATGATTAGTTGATAATTTCATTGTCAAATTAATGTTGGAAAATCAACATTTAATTGTCCAATAATACAGAATAAGGTATACACTAACCTATCCAAAATTTGGCCTAAATACACTCCTATCCCCTCCCTTTGATTTTCAATTTTAGCTAGAGGTCTTCAAAGAATGAAAGAGTATTAATTACTCTCCCTTCCCCTTGCCACTTGACTTTTGTTAATGCATAAAGTTTTGTGGGAAGTATGCAACAAAATATTTTCAACAATATTACCCTTTTATCAACAACATTCACATTAAAAGAGGAAAAATGGTAGAATTTCTAAAAATTTAGAAAGTTTTCTGGATTTCGAAAAAAATGCAAGTTAGCTAACAAAGTTGTAATTTTTTTTAATAATTTGTAAAACTTAAATATATTTCATGTTTGAGCTTCAATCTTAAACTAAGGGGGTATTTAGTTCACGGAATGTTATATTCCTATATTTGTTTCAAAGGTTTAAAAAATTTGCCTAGGGATATAACATTCCCAGGAATGTTTTTACACCAAAAATTCCCTTAAAATATTCTTATAGGGGGAGGTGTGAATCTGAGATTCCCATCCCATGAGAATATCAATGTTAAAATAAAAAGACAAATCTATCATTTTTTAGCCCAAATTCATCTTATCTAAAACACAAAATATATTATATATTATATATATTTAATATTTGCAACACTTATAAAAAATAGCTGATACATTAATATTTACAATTTTATTAAATATTTATTTAAAAAATACAATATATTATATATATTTATATACCCAGTCACAAATGGAGTGTTTTTTAAAAGTTCTAACATTGAATTATTTCAAACATAAATGAAATAACATAGTTTGTATCGTTTATTTGTTCCATGGAATTGAATTTTCAAACTAAAATTTTAATTAACAGCTGAGTTCACCTTAGGACTTCTATGATGGATTTTGCTCTAACATCAATTTAAGTTAGATGATGTGTATATAATTGTGAGAAGAGTTAAAATTTATTTTTCTTTTTTACTTATCACGAAAATTGTTTTCTTTTTTATATGACCCATAAAAAAGGTAGTGCAGCTATGCTTATCTATTTTTATATGACCCATAATTAATTTGGAGGAGATAATTTAAATTATTAAATTATTTTTGTACTTTATGACAATTTAGATTAATAAGTGTTTAAGAATTTATTTATATGATTTTAAGTAAAATTATGATTCTTTATAAAATAAAATGAAAAAGACTGATAGGGGTATTTTTAACAAATTAAAAAAATTTCCAAGAATATAAAATATAAACTAAACATGAGAATATAACATGTTTAGGAATTTAAGAAAATATTTCTAGGAATATTTATATTTAACTAAATATAGGAATGTTACATTCTTGAGAATCACATTACTAGGAATGTGCACTTTTTCAGAAATGTAAGATTCCATGAATCAAACACCCTCCAAAAGTTAGCTAACAAATGAATATACTATTGTTTTTGTTAATTATGATATGTTCACAACCCGTCCATATTAATCTTTTATATAAAAGCCGTACCCAATTATTCCTCTATTTATCAAACAATAATACTAATTTCCAAAAAGATAGAAAATTCTTAGTGTCATATCTTCGTTAATCCTGAAAATTTAATCATCCATATTAGATTCTAATGCACAATTGATTCGTGAATTAAGAAGCACAATACAAATTTGCATAACCCTTAACTAAGCCTTTTGCCCAAAAGATATAGCTGTAAATGAAGTTGAAAGTTATCTGGGAGCCAAAATAATTACCATTGCATTCATAATATAAGAGTTGCGGTACAATATCATCTGGTCCCCCTAGGAACCAGCCAAAAGAATGAGTCTATAGCCTAGTAATTATATACCCCTACAATACGATACCTTGAAGGCACACTTTGTGCCCTCATCGAGACAAAGCCTCTTGTTTGGTCGTTAAGGTCACTTATCATGTTTTCAGTCTGCAGTGCACATCACCCTATTTCAATGCTTACTGTTTTGTGAGTGAAAAACATCTAGGTATAAACAAAAAAGTTTTCTTAATTTCCAAGAACATGCCAATTGTTCATCGCCCTTATGCACATTATGCAAGCCATCAAAAACAACATCCGCAGAACTGTTGTATAATAATCGTTCTACTCAACTTTCTCGACAAGCATGAGTGACATTCTGAATCAAACATCAAGATTTAAGCATAACTTAACTCCTTCACAATTACTAGAACAAACAAAATATTAGATTTTTATGTGATTAAATGACAGTATCTTAAACTATCATCATATAGCAACTATAAAAGTCATTTGTATTCAAGTCAGTGGCATCAATGTAAAAGACCACGGTGGAAACTTAAAGAACTGCAGAGGATGTATTTCTATGCTGCTGTTTATTTCTCAACTTCTAATAGCAAATTTAAAATGAACAGTATATCATTGTGTATTTAAAAGGAAAATAACAAGGGAAAAACTGAGGTAACATAATAAAATAAGATGGGTTCCAAGATATAGGAATCACAACATATCAAGATCTAAGGAGATAAAGAGGAGTTTGTATGTGATATTTTAGAAAACGAACTGAGAGCTACCATCCCCTCATTAGAGGAATATCAAAAGAAAATAATACAACAATACATAACATCAGTTGACTATGCTGACCCCTGCAGCATAATACATACACAAATCTTCTATCTAAATTTCTTTGCTTATAAGGACCATAACATGCTCAGGGAAAACAAAGATAATAACGCGGAGCTCTATGGCAAGGAATCCTACCTTATACATGATACCATTATGCAATTTTGCTATCACTATCATCAAGGAAAAATCTAATTTTAAGTGGGGTCTTCCAAATAACGTGAGATATGGACACCTAGTCCTCTGGTTCTTCTTGGAAAACAGTTTAGCTAGTAAAAAATGGATTTAAACAGCTGGGCAACAGTGAGAGAAAAATATTGAGTGCTAAAACCATTAAACGTCTGGATAACGGGGAGAGACAAATAATTTTAGATAGAGACCAAAGAGTTATTGTTAGTATACCCTTGGTGATTACTCTTTCCTATACACTCGATATTTATTTTTGTGGTCACCTTCTTCCTTCATATATTACAACTTCGTTGATGTCATCTACAAATACAAATTGATCATATATTTGTGGGAATGATAGGCGCATTGACCAGCAGGCATGGGGGACAGGATAGAAGGCAACAAAGATTGATTTAAGATGGCAGAACCTAAAATAAGGGGTTTGATAAATTTATGATGGCAGTTCAACATATTGACGGCAGGATATTGAGTGGAGAGGAAGCCTTCCCACTAAAAGAGGCATTTTGACATTACAATTAACATAGCTCTGTATCATAAGGAACACCAAAATCAATCAAAAGAGGCATTTCAAAATCACAAAAACTTCACCTTTTTCTGAAACCTGAAAAACTCATTTTTGAAAAAAAAATAAAAACTACTTCTAAAACCTCCTTAAAAACCCAAACTTTTTCTCACAAAATCAATAAACAAAGGGCATGCATACCACATTATGAACATATATCCTAAGCCCAAAATCCCCATTACAAAATTTATTGATGATATTGCTCCAATATAAAGGTTTTCTTGAATACTTATCTTTCAAACTATTCAAAATTATCTTTGAGCTTTTGAGCTGACAAATCCCTAACCAATTCATGCTTTGCTGGCGAAATAGGGCAGTGAAAGTGAGTTTTACCTTTGGCTTGGCATTCATTTGCTATGAATAGAGGTAATTTCATCTAAATGCACAATAAATTAATGTCATCCATTGTTGTTAATGTTAGGAAAGGTCTAGCTCAAAATTGAAAATCAAGTTGGGGGAATGTATTTAGGTTGAATTTTGAGGAAAGTTAATGTATTTTACCCTAAAAATTAATAGTAAGGAGCGAAATTCCCTATGAGCTATCATACAAGTAGTTATCTTGGGGGTTGATAATGAATTTCTATGCACTAACCTTACGAAAGTAGAAACCGTAAGAGTGCTAAAAATATGTTCAACCTAAAAGCACTTATGTAGGGTAAATTTCAATGGAGGTTAGTATATTTTACCCTACAAATTAATAGTAGGGAATGAAATTCCTTGTGACCTAGATAGGATCACACAGGTAGTTATCTTGAGGGATGATAATGAATTTCTATGCACTAACCTTATAGAAGAAGTCGCAAGAGTGCTAAAAAATATCCTCAACCTAAAAGCATAAAGCCCAAATGGAATGATGATTCTATTTCATAGGCAATGTTAGAAGATAGTAGGTAAGCAACTTATCCAAAAAGTCCAATAATTCTTCAAAATAGAGATGATGCTAGAAAATATAAATGATATTTTCATTGTTCTTTTTCCCAAGGAAAAACTATCTAATAATATTAATGAGTTCAAACCTATTAGTCCATGCAATCTAGTCTGCAAGCTAATTTCCAAGTTAATTGCAAATTGAATGAGAAAATTCATATGCAAGATCTTAGCTCCAAACCAATTTGCATTCATTCTTGGGAGATGGATAGTTAAAAATGGCTTGCTAACTCAAGACATCTTATACTCATTGTCTAAGAAAAGGATACAAGAAGGATGGATAGGAGTAAAGTAAGATACTTATGCAAAAAAGGTACAACAGGTTTGGATGGGATTCAATTATTTAAATTTTAAAACCATTCAGTCTAAGGATAAATTTGTCCAATGGATCAAGCATTGCATGACTATCACTTCCTTTCAAATCCTCATTAATGAAAGTTTAATGTGCTAGTTTCAACTCACAAGAGGATGAAGATAGGGGTATCTACTGTTACCATACGTATTCATTCTAGTGTCAGAAGTCTTGTTGAGAATACTACTTAGAGTAATCAAGTTACATGTTTTCAAGTTAGCTAGGAATGATCCATTAACTACCCATTTAATGTTTGCTAATAACATTATTATTTTTAATAAAGCAAATACTCATAAGGCTATCACCTTATACATTATATTAGAACTATACAATTCTTAGATAGGCCATAAAGTAAATTCATCAAAATTAGGAATTTTCTTTTGAAAAAAAATTAAAATAGAAGCTAGAGCTGGACTTAAAAGATTGATAGGAATAAACCAAGTACCATGCAATGTCAAATATCTTAGAATCCCAATATTCCTCTCAAAATTAAAACCATAAGACTTCAAATGCTTGTGCAAAAAGGCTTAAACAAAATTAGCAGGGAGGAAAAAGACAACCTTATCTTGGGCTAACAAGATGACTATGATCCAAATAATGTAACAACTACCTATATATCCAATGTTCATATTGAAGATCCCCATAAGAGTCTATAAGAAACTAGACACTATATTCAAATGATTTTAGTAGGGTTGGAACAAGAAAAGAGTCACTATTTTTGCCTGAAAGTGTGGTACAACCTTTGTCTACCAAAGTCCAAAGGAAGGCTTAGTTTCAAGTCATTCCATTTTTTCATCAAGGTCATCCTAGCAAAACTAATGAGGAAGTTAGAGATTAAAGTAGACAAACTCTTAGTGAAGTGCTTCAAAGAAAAATACATAAAATTAGGAAGTCCAATGTATCAATCTAAAGTCCAAGGTTCTTAAGCATGTTATAGAATAAAAGAAGGAAGAGAGGTAACTAGAAAGGAATGTTGCTACCTAATTGGCAATTGTAATATAACTAGAGCCTTTAAAGATCCATAAGTCCTAGATAGTGAGAATTTCATTCCCAAATTAAAATCTTTAATCAATATTATTAATTAAAGACATAGAATTTGTGCAAGAAAATAAAATGAATTGGAAGTAGGATTTAATCATGCATTTATTCTGCTATGATGACACAATGAATTTCCTATAGTTACAAGTTCGGTAGAATTTTGATGATCAGTTTGTGCAGGGCTTAAATTCTAGTCAAAAGTTCACAATTTAAGTAGCATATCAATCACTAATCTAGCATTAATTAACACATCAATTGATAGAAATGTGGAATTACCTATAGGCATCACAACTATAACAAAGGCATAAATTAGTTCTATGGTGCTTTATGATTAGTGTGTTGCCCACCACATCTAAAATTGTCATGCTCATAGGTTCTGATGAAATGATATGCTTGTAGTATTCCCTTTTGTCCAAAATAAAAGAACTTTACCTCCTCAAATCATGCTTTATGACAAGGTCCATGTGATTTCAAATGAAAACTATTTGCATCAAGGAGCAAAAATCATTGTTAATTGATAACCACTTCAAAGCATTACTAATAGGTTCACCATGTTAGATTTTCTATTATAGATCTCTTAATTCAATAATAAAGTAAGATGTACAAGGTTTTGCACAGTATTAAAGTGATTGTATAATTTAGGTCTAGTGGTAATCTAACCCAATAATGTGCTAATGGGTGGTTCTCGATGATAGATTGACCTAATAATGTAAGATTACTACTCCAAAATGCAAAGATTGATTCTAAACACTCTCCATCGATGCTAGCAAACCTTCTAAATTAAGTTCTCATCTAAGGTTGATAGGAGCAACAAATCTTTATTGAAGTCTATGATTAAGATTAATCGTGAATTATTTGTGACCTATAACAAATCTAGATTCCTCATTCATTTCAAAATGGATTCATAAGATAATAATAAATTATTTTATATTTTCACATAATTCAATTAAAAACTTTTCTTTTTGGTAATTGGAATTAGAGCTATTGAATAATGTGAATTGAATATATTATTACATGGATTCAACAATAAAATTTTATTTTTAAATAGTTCTATATTATGTGATGAATGTATTTTGGATGGAATTTTGCTATGAATATCATGATATATCATAGTTATTTTTATATTTATTTTTTTGTTATATGTATTATTTTGTTCTTTAATATGATTCATCTATGATTTGCTTTTATATGAGGTGTGAAATATTTGTTAGTGTGTATGCCCTAAAACCAATCATATTGGTGATTGTAATTTTGAATCATGTTATTTTAATGGCAATTCCAATTATTATATTTATATATATTGTCTGCGTAATATATTTAATTATAATAATAACTTTAGAATAATTGTATTCTTAAATGTCCCTAGTCATATATCATTGTGGATTAGGTTGCTTTGATATGTTAAGACTAGCATGTGTGAAAACTTATATGGGATATTAAGTTTACACATGAGTACAAGTTAGAGAACTTGTATACTGGACCGACCCATATTAAGAACACTACATGGATCGTTATATGAGTGTCATAAGTGGTTCTTAGTGATCATTATTAATATGGTCCTTTGACCTGAGATCACCAAGGTTCCCTACATGTGAGTTTCATATTTTGATACTATTCCATGTCACTAATGGTTAAGTAAATGCAAGGGTAGATATTGGATATGTCACATATCATGCGAAGGGGTTTGTGTGATCAAGATGGGATTTGTCCCTCCTATATAACAGGAGTAACATCTATGGGCCCCTTGACTAAGTAAAGCTGAGAAAATGCATGGCCATGCTCAGATGAATTAACATGAGATGTCGATTATATTTGTTTCAATCAGATTACTTAGGAGTCAAGAAACCTTAAGATTGGGTTATACGGGAATGACACGGTCCATGTCTCGTGCTCAATCTAGATGTATAGGACAAAAGGACATAAGTGATGATCATGTGTAAAGGTTTAGTCAAATCATCGACTTTCTCATTACTTGGGTAATAATGATGTGTTGCTAGATACCAATCTTTGTTCATGATCATTAATATGATTAATGGTTATTGCCAACGTAATGAGAGCCTGTAGGGTCGCACACTTAGAGCTTAGTGAATTTGGAATTAATGGACCAAATTGTTTGGGCTTAATATTTGGGAATTCATGTTATAATTATAAGGCCCAATAGTAAGCCTATAATTATACATGGAATAAGGCCCAAATAGGTTAGGTTTTTCTATGCACCTATTTAAATAGGCTTATTGGGTAATAATAGGATTACTATTATTCTTCACGCACCCCAAGTAAAAGCATAGAAAAACCCTAACCACTCTCCTTGACCAAAATCTCTCTAGAGGCGTAGCTAGCACTACGAGGTTTAAGGAGATCAATTCCGACCGGTGTGTGTAGCGGACATTCATCGGTGATTCACGAGTTCGTGTGGATACCACAGAGGTGCAGCCACATAAACATTGTACTGGTGATCTGATTTACTGGTTTTCATTCCGGTTCGTGATTTGGAAGCAGATCGGACTTGGTGTAGCGGTCAGAAGAATTTTGCCGAAAGGTATAAACCCTAATCCCTAATCTATGGCGTTCTAAATTCGCATAGATCCTTGGTGGAAATCGTGCAAAAGGTTTTATTCTGTTGTGCATGTATGATGCACGATTTCCAGCAATATTATGATTTTATAAACAAATGTGCATTTTATTTGCAAATTATGATGCAATCATATATGCATATGTATTTTTCAATTGATTTTTTGATCTAGAAAAATTACAAGATTCATTAATTTTATTTTTGACAAAAAATAGAACCATTTTTGCAAAAGTGCACAGTACTGTTTATGAAAATTTTTCCTAGTTTTTTGATGGCTTTATCATGAAGGTCATTTATGCATGTTTGGGTTCTATTTGAAGAATTTTGATTCATTCATAGTAAAATTTTCCAATAGTGTTTGAACAAAAAAAAATTTGGCATTTTATCAATCATTTCTTTTAATAATGAAGTTTTGAAATTTTTGCAATCAATTTGGGAGTGATTTTTTCTATTTTAATGCTTTACAACTTATGGAAATTATATTCTAGCATTTATAAGCTTTTAAATTTAAGTCTTAAAGGGAAAAGTGCATCAAAACTCCATTAAATATGAAAATTAGTTTTAAAGTGAATTTTTCTAAAAAATGTTAGTATTAAATGCATTAAGATGCTTCAAAGGAAGATTCCAAGTGAAAAATGGGTAAAAAACCATTTTTTAGCTTCTGGGTTGCACAGGTTGTTTTTACACATGATTGACCTAAGAAGAATATGAATAGGGTCATGTTAGGCAACACCCATGGTCGGTGTTGGCATGCCACCATGTTAATGTCTTCTAGCGATAGTGAAGGGTGCTTGGTTATTAGGCATTTTTTTAATTTTTTTAGAATTAGAAATGTTTTAATTATTTTTTACCTATTTCATTTGAATGGCAAATTGATAAAACTTTGGATTGAGATTTTTACTATTTTATTTTTGTATTTTTGGCTTCTATATATATTTTTGTGGAATATTTGGACATTGCTTATTTCATTAATTATTTTTCTATGTATATGTATGTATAGGAAAATAATTTTTAAAAATTGTTTATGGTTATATTATACCATGGAATTTTGTCTAATTGTGAGCCCACATATCATGGACCTAATTATATAAAATTTTATTTATCTTAATAAAATGATAGTTAGACTAAGGAGAGTATCATATTAATAATATTATACTACCCTATTAGTATAATATTATTAATGTGATTTGTTGGTGATAATATAAGCATTATATTTCTAAATTGGTCATCACCTTATCAATTTTTAAATTTTAAGAATATAATATTTAGTCCTTGTATTACTTTATAAGGCCTTTAATGCTCCAACAATATTGGGCCTTATAGTGTAATATTAAGTTTAGTTACTTGCTTTACTTAAGGAAATTTCTAGCATAATTCAAGTTAGATATGAATTAATGTTTTAAATTTGTTTCCTCAACTCCTTTACCTCTATAATTAAATGCAATTAAGATGCTTAATGGGATGAATCATGAAGACTAGGCTAAATCATTAAAGTTGTATCTTGTAATCTCTAGCCTTGACCTACTAATTAGGGAAACAAAACCTCAAATCAATGTTAAGTCTATAATAGATTATAAAAATCATCATAAAAAGTGGATTCACTTTAACAGAGTGTGTTTAATGGTAATGAAGTGCACGATGGTTAAAATAATAAAAGAGAGCATTCTTGAAATGATAATTGCAAAAGTGTTTTTGAATTCTATAATAGAAAATAGGGATGAAAAGGGATGATATCTTTCATTACTTGAAAAATTAATGTATGATGATGTTAGCAGGGTAAGTAAGCACATTATGAGATTAATTTACTATTACAACAAATTGAAAATCATGCAAGTTGATCTGAGAGAAAATTCTTTAACTTGGCATGTATTGGAGTCTCTTCCATATCAATTCGATATTTTGAAAATATCCTATAATACTTGAAAATATTGGTGTATGTATCCTAAGAGCCAATCATAAAGTGATTATAATAATGCACAATGAATCATGTTTTATTTTAGGCAATGCAATTATTATATTTTGTTTCATTTTAATATCTAGGCAATTTATAACTTAATATAATAATTATCCTTAGATTAGAATACGGAGAGGGAAGAGAGGAAGGAAGATGAGATTTTCTAGAAGTTAGATGTTGTTAGCCGTAGGTAGTTTAATGTATTGGTTTTGGGTGCCAGGTGGTGCCTTACATTATTACTATCCTTCTTCCACTCATTGAGATTTAAAGCTCCATCTGAATCAAGGAGAAGCCATAGTCTAAGAAACTAAGGTATAATGTAATTATGTACATAGAGTCAACCCAACTCAGTATTCTTAAAAAAATAGAGAAATTAGAACCAAGCCTTTCTTTGGCTTAGGAAAAGTAGCAATTTATAATTTAATAAAATAATTATCCCTAAAATAGTTTTATTATTCCTAAAGTATCCCTAACTAGGTATTATTGTGAAAATGATAGTAATAATATATCGAGACTAGTATGTATCATGATTGATGATTATGAATCATGAATAAATGATATCAAGTTAATACATCACTATATTGCTAGTGAATAGATGTATTGCACTAACCTATTATCTCTCCTTACTATCACCATGATAGAGATAAGGTCTTAGTGGTTGAGTGGAATTAAAATTAGAGGTAGTTTCTTAGTAGGATTAGGAAAGTGGCATGCTTTTAGCTTTATAAAAAGGCATGAAGGCATCATTGTCTCATGCAAAAAAAAATTACCACCAGAAAAATCTCACAAAACCCTAAAATTGCATTAAACCTTAGTGCCTTATGAGAGAGATGCTTCTTAGTAGATTTATGGAGGTTGAGAAGTGATTATTCGCTTTATATGGATATTGTAAAGACATCATCACTTGATTGTACTCATAATTTAGATATGCACTTTAAGAGCTAATCCTTGGTTCTTAACCCATGTCCTTATGCATTGATTTTAGGAAGGTTTCACATAATAATTTTTTTTAAGTTTGTTGTGCTTAAGTATTTATGAAATCCAACAAAAAATTATAATGGACTATTAATGAGATCATTTCAATTATTACATAGGTCGAGGAAGACATGAAGAAAAGAAAAGCTCAAGTAGTTAATTATACCTCACATGGCTCACATTCAGAACATGGTTGAAAGTTCAATAAAAAAGATAGCAATGGTTATTACAACCATGAAAAGAAAAAGGGTGAGAAAGGTAAGTCTAGTGGACAATAACAATATAAACACAATAAGGCCCCATTCAATGGTAATTATAAGTTCTGTAAGAAGTATAGGCATAAGAAAGTAGACTATTGTAAATATAAGAAATAGGTTAAGATGAAAAAGAAAAGTATCCATCTAGCTCTCATTTGTTTTGAATAAAACATTATCGATGACCCATAAAACTCTTAAAAGTTAGATATCAATGTGACCATTCATATGACTAATTATTTGGAAGCGTTAACAAATTTAAGGAAGTTAAGTGCTGACATTCATATGACTTTTAGAAGTCTATTTTGAATCAAACATTATTGATGACCCATCAAACTCTTAAAAGTTAGATACCAATGTGACCATTCATATGACTAATTATTTGGAAATGCTGACAAATTTGAGGAAGTTAAGTGAAAGAGAGCTGATTATGAGACTTGAAAATAGAAGTACAACACATAGGATAATAAAATTAAAGTTAAAGATTGAATATGAGCTTTTATTGAATAATGTAGTTTATATACCATCTATGAGAAAGAATTTAATTTCTATTGTTACTTTAGATTTCATTGGATACCTTTGTTTTTTTGGAAATGGAAAAGCTAAACTATTTTATAAATCCTCTGTTATGGGTACTAGTTCTATATATGATGGTTTATATGGAATTAACTTTAATCTTAATTTTATGAACTGAACAGACTCTATTATGGGCAAGAAAAGGTGTTAAATTAATAAAAGATCCTTAATGTTATGGCATAGATGATTTAGACACATCTTTGAAGAAAGAATTTGGAGATTTTTAAAAGGAAAAGTATTTTGTGATCTAGACTTCTCAGATTTTGGAACATGTGTAGATTGCATTAAAAGAAAACTTATAGCTAAAACTAGAAAGGGTAAGAAAAGCAAAAATGAGACTTCTCAAATTTTGGAACATGTGTAGATTGCATTAAAGGAAAACTTATAGCTAGAATTAAAAAGGGTAAGAAAAACAAAAATGAGAATATTCTAGAATTAATCCACATTGACATTAATGGACTTATCACACCTAATGCTATAGAAGACTACAAATAATTCATCATATTTATCGATGATTACTCTAGATTTAGTTAGGTAGAGTTGTTCACTAAGAAGTCAGAATCGCTAAAAGTCTTCAAGTCATTCAAGGTGGCAATTAAACTAAAATTTGGGAAATAAATAAAGGGTGTTAATTTTGATAGTGGTGAGTATTATACTAGGTATGATGAAATAGGAAGAAACCATGGTCTTTTTGCAAGATATCTACAAGATTGTGAAATTCAAGCAAGTTACACCATGCTTGGAATACTGGATCAAAATGGAATTGTAGAAAGGTGAAATAAAACTCTTATGGACATAGTGAGATACATACTAACCTAAATTTTGCTACCAGAAATCTTATAGGGTGATGCATTGAGATTGACAGCATACATTCTAAATCAAGTTTCTAGTAAGCCAGTGCCTGAGACCTCTTATGAATTATTGTATAGTAAGAAACCTAATTTAAGGTATATTTTGAGTTTAGGGTTGCAAAGTTAAAGTAAAGTCATGTATTCTATTCATAAGGAAGCTTGATTCTAATACTATTAGTGGATACTTCATTAGGTACTGTAGTTGCTTAAGGGAAGCAGATTTTGCTATTTAACTCATATGACTAAAGTAATTTAGTCTGATGAGCTATTTTCTTTAAGGATGAATTGGACAATGAAAGCCAAATATTAAACATCATGGATTCCATTTAAGATAAAATAATTGTTCCACTAGCACCAAAATTGGTAGGGTTATCTTCTGTTACTCTACTAGTAGATCCAATATAGCCAATGATAGAAAATATTGAACTGATGAAGTAAATAAAGAAATTTTGTCAAAGAGGTCTCATAGAGTTTGCAAATTAATAATTCCTAATGATTATCTTGTATATTTGTAAGAATATGAATATTATATTAATGATGATACTAATCTTACAACCTTTTCTCAAGCTATATCCAATTCAAACTATTCTAATTAGATAAATGCTATGGAGAATGAGTTAGCTTTAATGCATAAGAATTAAGTGTGGGATCTTGTAAAGCTTCCTACATGTAAGCCGATTGGATTCAAATAGGTTTTCAAGACTAAGAAAAATTCTCAAGGTGAAGCTAAGAGATGCAAAGCCAAATTGGTAGCAAAAGGCTACACCAAGAAGTAAGGTATAAACTATAAGGAAACTTTTTTGCCAATTTTAACTAAAGACTTGTTCCATGTTGCCATAGTTTTGGTGGCTTATTTTGATTTAAAGTTACTTTAGATGGATGTAATGATAGCCTTCTTGAATAGTGATCTATTAAAGATTATTTATATAGTTTCTAATAAAAAGGAAAAGAACACCTTGTATGTCAACTTAAAAAGTCAATATATGGCTTAAAACAAACTTTTAGACAATTGTACCTCAAGTTTGAAAAGGTAGTAACTTCTCTTGGGTTCAAGAAGAATACAGTGGACTAATGTATTTATATGTTAATGAGCGTGGGCAATTTTGTTATTCTAGTATTATATATGGATATAATTCTCATTGCAAGCAATGACATGAACTTACTGATTGAGACAAAACAAATGTTATCCAAACATTTCAATATGAAGAATCTTGGAAATGCCTCTTATGCTTTAGGGATAGAAATCTATTGTGACAAATCCCAGGATTTACTTGGTTTGTATTAGTAGACTTACATTGAGAAAATGCTAAAGAGGTTCAACATGCCAAACCACTCTTAAGTTATTGCATCTATTTCAAAAAGGGAAATTTTCTCTAAGTCCCAGTGCCATAAAAATGATGTTAAAATAGAAAGAAGGAAAAGTATTCAATATATGTTAGTTGTCAAGAGCTTGATATATGCTCAAGTATGTACATGTTTTGACAATGCTTATACTATTAGTGTATTAGGGAGATACTTGAGTAATCCTGATCATATACATTAGAATGCTACAAAGAAAGTCATAAGGTATCTTTAGGGTACAAAAGATTGCATGCTAAACTACAAAAGATCAGAAAATCTTGCAATTACAAGCTATCAGATTCAAATTTTGTTAGTTGTCATGATGATCACAAATCTACATTTGGATATATTTTTATAATGGCAAGAGGAGTTGTGTCATGGAAAAGTACTAAACTATCCTTAATAGCAACTTTACTATGGAAGTAAAATATTGAACATATTTCCACAGATCATATGCTCACAGATCCACTGACTAAAGGCTCAGTAGTAGGAATATACCATGGTCATGTAATCAATATGGGATTAGCTAAGTCTTTTGATATTTTTAATTAGTGGGAGTACTATAATATAAAATGTTTTCTTAAGATATACATAAATGAAATATTCATAACAAAATATTTATGTTTTGCCATATATTATGCTCATTTTTATGATGGCTTATTTATAGAAACATTTAAACCTTGTCTTAATATTGTATTGAGAATTATGATTCTCATTTGGCATCTTAGGTAGATGTTTCAACCTAGTGTATAAAGATTTACATATATTGTCATAATTTATTATATAAATCTTATTAAGCATAATCTTATTATGTATATTCTTATTAGATCTTGTATATGGTTTAGTGAGGTGTAAGTGTATAGTATATATATTTCATTAATATCCCTATCATATACTATATTTTATATTACTGGACATTTATGATATCAATTCAAACTAATAGGTGTAAAGATGCCATTATTTTCTTTTACATCTTATTAAAGTATCCACCATTGTTGAATTACATGATTCAAGTGGAAGATTGTTGGATTTTCTATAGTGAACTTATTAATTCAATAATAAAATAAGATGTAAAATGTTTGACCTAATATTAAAGTGATTGTATAGTTTGAGCCTAATGGTAATCTAATCCTAAACCCTAAGATTAATTTTGAACACTCACCATTAGTGTTAGAAAGCCTCCCTAATCAAGTTCTCATCTAGAGTTAATAGAAGTAATGATCTTTTATTGGAGTCCATAATGAAGATCAATCATAAATAGTTTGTGACTTACAGCAAATCTTGATTCCTCATTCATGTTAAAATGGAGTCATCAAATAATAATAAATTATTTGATCCAAATTTAATATTATCTTTTCACATTATTTGATTGAGATTATTATCTTACAAAACTTTAAATTTTAGCACTCCATGATTGGGAATGCTAGGAGGTTGTGAGCTCTTATGGGAATTGATAATTGTCATAAGAGTCACTATGTAGATTGTTTAGGAAGTTCCCAACACTATAATTTATGAAGACATCACAATGGAGCTAGAAATTGTGCTTGTGAAAATTGAATAGGAGCTCATTATTGAATGAAAAAGAATCTTGGTCACTATAGCACAATCATCAGTGGGAGCATTAAGCCTTTGGCCTAAACACTAATAAGCCTAATTCACTAGAAAGCCTTCTTTTTGGCTTGGTGAAACTGAATTTAAATGCATGAAGTGCCCAGAGATATACCTGATGTGCTATTCTAGCATAAAACTATAAGGGAGGAGCACTAGGACTCTTAATACAATAATTACAAATGCTTATTAGCCCTATTTGTGGAACTACTAGCAATCCACAAAGTCTTCATTATTGCTAACAATTTCCCAAACAAGAATATCTAAGTGGAAAATGCTAGTAATGTAGTAGTTGATTTGCCACTAGGAATGGTTACCTACCCCAAGGAGGTATCATCTATTTTTAAAAGGGTCATGAACTTGCTGATAATTTCCTAAAACATCAACCTACTATGATGTTTACAGAATTGTAATGTTGCTACTTATAAAATAACTGAGTAGCTTAATCAATCAAGTTTAGGATAGGACCTAGGACATAGGGGTTCTTAACAAATGGGTCAAACTGGACAAGGCCAAAATCTGCACTAGCCTGCTTCGTTTAGACCCTATCCGTTTAAGCCCATTTTTAAATGAGTCTATTTGGATGGCCTAGTCCAAACCATAAGCTCGTTGAACTAGTCTACAAGTAGGGTTATTTTCTAATTTTAATTTATATTTTATTTTTATTATTTATTATATTTATTATTTTATTTTTATGTTGATAAATTTTATTTTATTTTTATATTTATTAATTTTTATATTTATTATATTTAATTATCTTAAGTACTTGTGTTTAGTTTTTTAACAACTGAGTTGTATTTTATATTAAATTATAATGTAAAAAAGATGAATAAGTTTTTTTAAATGTTAATGTTATTTATATTATTAAATATGAAAAAAATTTTAAAAAATGAGTTGACCCATTTAGGCTTATAGATCGATTCAATTCGTTTTAGTTTATAGTCCACATGGACCAACCCAATCAAGTCCATTTTTTAGTGAGCCTAATTTTGGGGGGTTTGATTTGCAAAAAAGCCCATAAGTTGGTCTATTTGACCTATAGGCTTTTGGCCCATTAAGCACCACTACCTATATATGATAATTTTATCTTTAAGAATATTTTGTAAAACTCTATGTAAATGTCTTTTCCATATCATTAAATTGACATCTTTTTAGTAGAAAAATACAAAATAATTGTGATATTAATTATTTTTGAGAAGAAAGATGATTTTTCTTAGACAAAATTTTTTAATATTATTATGTTATATGCATCTAATAACAAACAAATAATAATATAATGTTATAGTTTTAAATTTGTTTCATTATTAGCATAAATCAATTTTAGCTCATCAATAAAAATCATTAGAATTTTCTTATTGTGGAAAAAGTCATTAATTAATATTACTCTTTTAATGACATGTGTTATCTTCTTACTTCATAACAATAGATCAATTTTAAATTTCAAATTTATACTATCAAATTATTTATAAATTAAATAACAAACATTCCATTCATGAGTCTATCATATATAGGTGTTCACAAGCCGAGTCATTGAATTTTTTTATATATAATTGCATGAAATATAATAATTAAAACCTAAGTTTAGTCAAATGTTTTCTTAAAAAAATGGGCATAGCCCTACTTGATTAAATTTGTAGGAGACTTGAAGCCTAATTCAAAAGTTTATTTATTTTATTTTTATATTTATTTTAAAAGAATTAATATTTTAAATAAAAATACATATCTAAATAGATAATATGATATCTAAATATATAAAATATTTAATTAAATCAAATTAAGTATTTTTGTGTTAAAAATAATTAGATATAAGTATTTTTAATAATATGTAATTATATTAATAAAAATAAATTTATATAATTAAGCTCAATGAGGTAACTCTAGGCCTATAAATCATGATCAAAGATTGACCTAAATGCTAATTGTGTTATGAAAAAAAGCTCAATTAGTACTTAGATTATAAAAGAATAGTATAAAGGGTAAGCTTGTCAGGTGGGGTGACCACAAACAAGCTTAATAGTATGCTATCATGCCTCTTTACCATATCATCCATATTATATTATCATGTCATCCAGATACGCCCTTAACTTTTAGGCTCAACATTTTAAAGATAATTCATGATTTATAAGTTTGTATCCATATTAACGACCATAAGATTCTTTGTGCTTTGGCTATTGGATTGCAACCAAACCTCAAAATCTAATGATAAGTTTGGATAGAGGGAAATAGATAGAAAATGATAGCATGGAAGGCCATTGGATAATCTTTCTCTTATTTGGAGCTTTAATGAAAAATGGGAAGGAAATGAGGGATTATGATTATTCCTCTAACATCCTCCACTAGTACTAATATTTTGCTCATTTCCAATTTAGAAGATTTTATAAATACTTGAACAAGGGAAATATAAGTCATATCTTAACAATTCATTTTCCACCCTTTGTTGTCTTTCCTTTTCTTCCTCCCAAACTCTAGTATCTAATTAGCTTGTAGCAATGGTAGGTTAATTATTTTAAAACAATTAATTTTTTAATTAATTTGAATTTAGAAAATGCATAATTAAGTAGATAAATGCTTACATTTGTCAATTGGGGCTATTTGTAAGAAGAAATAAATAAATGACTAAAGTGTTATCAATAAGTTGAGCATAAATTGTTTGTTCTTTTATTTGAATAAATTGCAAAATGAATCAACCAATTATTATGATTTTTTTACCACTACCCTTAAGCTATGGTATTGGTGGATTCCCTTTGACTAAGCTCACATTCCTTCATTGGTATAAAAAAGGATGTTTATGTGTTGTATTTGTTAAATTGTTGCATCTCATACAATATTGTCATTGACTTTACCTATTTGACATGTAGACCTTCTCTAGCATAAAAAACAAATATTACCAATGATGAAGGTTTTTTTTTAGACTAAGAAAAATTGCAAACAAGTCCAAGAATTAGGAAGAAAAAGATACTATTGTTCGATAGAGAATAAAAATAGAGACAAAATCAATCAAAAATGAAAATGAGAAAATCATGAAAATTAGACAAAATTAAAGATAGAGATGCAAGTTCATCGTCGCCTTTCTCTTACTAACAAATAACATGACAAAATGTGCAAATTCTTTCATTGGATTCATTTATGGTAATCTAAAATAATATTTTGTTTTTGCTTTAATTATTATGGTATGTGGTTCCAGACTAGCAAATTTCAAGACTTGTAGTTTGAGAAATAAAAAAGCTCTACTTGCAAGTTTCTAAAGTAATGGAGTAACCAGTTGAACTAGATGGATTTTGGGTTGAAGACTAATCAAGAGGATTGAAAGGGATTAAGAGGATGCCTTTTTTTCTTCAAATAATACTATTGCGACAATGGCAATGGCTTCATCGTTTGAATCTTGACACAAGAAATAGATGGATTTATAGAACAAGTTATGTTTCTATCTTTGGGGTAGTGATGGGGGTACATTAGAAGAAAACTAATGCACCATATTGTTGTTTATTAATGATAAACATGAATAATATGCAACATCAATTCCATAATTGACATGCACTATAAGAAAATTTGCATTTAGAGATGAAAATTAGTGACAGATGTACTAATGGAATATCCTTTAGTAAATGAGAACTCAAGAGCTAATTTTACATTGTGAAGTTAATGGCCGACATGACATCATCTGTCGATAATTGCACTACTAATTTATGAGATTTTTATAATTATCCATCTTAAGACCAAATCCATCTCTAAATTATTATTAAATTTTACTGAGGCCTTAGTGACAAATTTAAAAATTTGAATTACTAATTGACTTAGCAATAGATATGTGCATAAAAATCTTAAATTTTGTTTAGTGATATGATGAAATTTTTTATTAATTAGCAATGGAAATACTAATGGAACTTTTAGTGTCTATTGCTATTTAACATGCACTATTTTATTAAGGTGTGCTAGTGGAGGAAAATTTCATTGTTGTATTGGACTTTAAATTAATTCATGATGCTAAATCCCTACTTTCCCCTTTCCCTCTTCCTTTTCAATTCTTTAGTGCTTGTTGTTATTGTTGCTGCTAATTGACATTGTGCGCTCAATTTTGCTACTGTTGCTACTTATTTATCCATTGTAGCATCCACTTTTGCTCTCTGTTATTTCTATTATTTGGTTGAATTTTTTATTGATTCATGGTTTTAGGTAATTTTACAATTTAAGTTTTTCAAGGAACTCATCTTTTCATTATTATGCATTGAATTTCTAATTAATGGTTTTGCACTTATTTAGATTCTATCAATTAAATGATAAAAATTCTACTTGAGAGGGTTCTGTTTAGCGAATAAGAACTTCATGGGGTTTTGTTTGGTTACCCAGAGAAATGTTGATTTTTTTTTAATTTTTGTACTGCATGTTACTTTTTACATGGTTTAGGCATATGAAAAATAAAAGGTTTCATGTTTCACATATTCTCTACATGTGTTTTGTTCTCATCGATTTGGTATGATTGTGTTATTAAATTTATGATGAATTCTAGCCAACTTAGATTGCTTATGAATAATGATACCAAGTTAGTAATATAAAGAAGTAGCAATTCTAGCCTATTTTTCCTTTTTCACTTTGTGATCCACTAATGAAAATAAAGCTCATATCAATTTATTGATGATATTTCAATTTTAGTTTCTATGGCTTCCTCCAAAATTGAATGGAAAATCTAGAAAATGATGTGAATTTTCATTATGGGTAAGTTGATGTGCAAGTTGAAATTACTTTATGACAGAGTATATCAGAATTTACATAGTATATTAATATGGCCTTTCAAATAACTTATAGTAGTGAGCTAAATTAATCTAGATAGAATTCATTTTAAATAAATTATAAAAACACATATTTGAAAGTATTGCCTCAGCTCAATTCTAGTTCCATCCAACTTCATTTCTAGCTATTTTAAATAATTTATAGAATGATGGATTATTAATGGAAGTTTTAAAATAGGATTGGCCTTATTAGATAAATATGGAAAGTTTAACTCTATATAAATTATTAATAAACTTGTCTACATTGTTCTATAAAAATAGAGGTAAATAGATATGTCTAATCTTACTCAACCACACTTAAACCATTGCAAATTGATATGGTCAATTAAAATTAGTTAGAATAAGTCATTCAATCAATTTTGGGTGCATTTTTGCTTTAAGCAGTTGGGGACAGTTAGGTGGAGCTAAGCCCTTTAACCAAACCTAATTGATTAGTGCCCAACCTACTCCATACCAACGTAAGTAATATTATGTTTTAATTTTTAGTTAAATTCCTTAAAAGTAAAAAAATAATAAAATTGAATATTGAACTAAAAGCACATATGTATGATGATATTGGGCACTTGAATACCACTTGGTAAGATATAGTATTATATGAACATATCTATCCTCAAATATTTCTATCTCGATTATGCAGTTGCCTTAACTAGGTTCCCTTCCATCTTGATTATGGCTTGCTAACAACATGATGCTTTTACAATTCACTTTTAGGGATGATAATATAAAAGATCAAATGGTATAGAAAATTCATACATAAAAATAGGATTGATTCTTGTTGTTATTTTAGACATTGTATGACTTTTTATGTTTTGCAAAATTTGTCTCTTATGTGATATGCAATGTTACAAGGTACTATGTGAATTAGTTCACATAAATCTAGTATATTCATTCTAGCAAGGGTGGTAGCTGCATTATCAAAGGTTGTGTTTATGCTCATCCATTCCAGATCTATCTACCAAGGTTAAGGTGCACTCACTAACTTCCAGATCTTGACCATGCCACCCTTTTCAATTCCTTTACCTATGGCCTCACTTAGTAGGCTGCATAACATTTAACTTCTCTTCCAAGATAGTCTTTAGCAAATCTCTAAAGTAAGGACCTAGATAACGATTGGATTTTAGTGCATTTTAAGGATAGTTCATAAGAATTTTGCACATCTAGTTATTTATTTATAATAATTGATTGTATTCATTTTTATTAATTTGTATAAATGTTTAACATTTATGACAAATTCGCCTTGTGTATTTAGTTGTAGTTTGATTATTGCATCCATCATCGTCTTATTAAGAAAATAACTAGGGTAATTTAAGGGTGCTTCCTAGAGCCAACCTTTAACTACACCACCATCTCGCCATAGCATAAGACAAGCAATTAAGGTTATTTATTTTTTGCACTTTATAATTTAATTTTATTCAAATTTGCATGAATATTTTGTATTCTAATAATCATATATTAGTATTTATAACCTAGTTTGTCAATTTTTGTAGGCCATGTACAAGGGGCATCCGAAGGACACGTACATGACAAATAAATATATTTCCTACAAGCCTATTACTAATTATAAGGGCATGATACATTAAGCAAGAAAGGGCTTACGAAAGAAGCCTAAGTGGATGTCTAAGCATATTTTTGAGGACTTGAAGAGGAAGTGGGCTAAACATGCTAACTTTAAGAGAAAACAAGAGGTCAAAAAAAGAAACAAGATGTTTTCCTTTAGAGGGAGTTTGCACATTGGCAATTCTATCTCCATTTTAGAGCATAAGAGGAAGATGATCAGTTTTAATTAGTTTTAGAATAATTCTATTCATTGCATACCATAACTTTATTTTATTTTTCATAGCATTTTAGGAGAAGGAATTAGATTTGATGCCTACTAATCTAGAGGTGTTCCTCCACACTCACACTTATCTTAATTTAGAAGGTTGCCAAGTATTTATAAATGAGAGATTTGAAAGGACCTAGTTAAGATTTTATTCATACCTTTTGTTATATGCACCCATATTGTTGATTTTATTCATGAAAATTATCCAACCTTCAAATTTTATTTCATAAGAGGAGCAATCCAGGATGGCGAAGGCACAATCTTCCCAAGTATCTATTGATGAAAATGAGATAGGCCTAACACAACTTGATGAGATCTTAATCTTGATGGACACAGTTGGCAGCCAGAAAAAAAGAAGTCATATTTATGGCATGAGATTGCATGCTCACAAGGCTACTAGGCTTTCATCTACCATTATTAGATCTACCTTGTAGCCCTAACTAAAGGAGCTGGAAAAGATTATCGAGAAGCATAAGGAGGAGCTTATAATAGCTTTATAGACTATCATACAAGTATAGTAGTAATAGCTTTAGAAAGCACTTGATCTAATTAAGGAGAACATATGCATGATAGAAGGTCTATCCCAAAGGATGCAACATGGTAATTCAACACCTCTACTGCTACCGGTTAACTAAAGTGTCAATTGCTAGTAGTAATTGTAGTTTGCAAGTTCTTGTATTATTTTTATTTTTGTACCTATGTAGGATTTATTTGATTCCATATGAATATTGGATTGTAATATTTTTTTATTGCTTTCATGTTATATAAATAAAATATTACATTTAATTTTATTTTATAAATTTCAATTCCAAATTTTGATTATTGATTATTAATTGTGTATTTAATTTAAAAAAATATAAGTTAGCATGTTAATAGCCAAGAACTTTAACTAACATTCCATATAGTAGAATTAGATTTACGAATACAACATTCCTAATTTTGCAAAAATTCCCACTATAGTGATGGAACTAGTGATAGATTAACAATTACCAACAGATTTATTTGTTGCTAAATATGAAATTAGCAACAAATAGTCGATCGATAATATAGGTATTAGTGAAAAACAAAACCATCATTATTTCCTTTCATCATTTTGTTTTGTTTGTCATGAATCAAATTAATGATAGAAATGGCAATAAATATTAATGATAGATACAAATTTTTATTGCTAGTTGATTTATCAATGCACTATTTACTATATTTTTTTATCCACCATTAAATCTATCACTAAGTATTTTGGTGACAAATTTCTCTTTGCTAGCGATGAATATTTCCACTACTAATTATATTTTTCCTGTAGTGGTGAAAATGTAAAATTATGTCCAAGCAATTAAAGCAAAAAATTGAAATAGTAGAATTTCATGTTAGTTTTATTATACAACTAATGTAGAAAAGAAAGCTATCATTAGTCTTATGACATCAATTTTAGTTTATAATCAATGTGGAATACTTAAATGATGTCATTTTGTTCTCCTCCAAACTTGTGAAAAATGAAAGCATAAATTGAAATTGGAGGTTCCTATTGCCAAATTGTAGATATATTATAAAGCGAGAGTATTTTCCTTGAAAAAGAGAGAGTTCCTTATAGAGTGATCAACCAACTGATTTTCTCTTGAAAGTAGAAGTTCATCGTAATTTCTTCACAAAAAAGATCACCTTAGCTTGAGTTTAACGAATTATTTGATCTTGTTGGCATCTTCCTCTTAATAGTAAGATTTGTTTGAATGCCTCAATTATCTTCTAAATCTAATTAAGAATGTTTATTTATTGTGTATTATGTTAATTTGTTTGGATTCTTTATTTTTTGATCTCATTATTTAGGATTTTAGGTGATATGCGTTTCTCAAATAAAAGGCAGTAAATTTCATTGTTACAAAAGTAAATTAATAGGTATTTTTATACAAAAAGGCCAAGATGACATAAGCAATTCAAACAATACATGATATCGCCAAAGTTTAATGGCATAAGCTAAGTAATAAAATTTTCTTATATAGAAGTATAATATATTAATGTTTCACTTAAAACATCAATTCTGATGTCCTTATGCCCTTATTTTGTCATGGCCATGTTATTGAAAGACAACATAAGTTTCTTTTTAGCATTTACAGGTATTATTTTCAATCTTTGCAACATCTACTTATTATATGTCTTGAACTTTTTAAATTCAAATAAATGTATCATTCTTCATCTTTTTTCAATTTGTAGTATTTAGAATATTAATTTTTATCATATAGACATTGAAATAGGACTTGAAATACCATTATTACTGCTTGTATAGCAATGTTGGGTTTTATAATCAGATTGTGTAGGAATATGAGTTGCTACATTCTATAATTAGGTTCAAATATTTCTTTAGGGGTGGTAAGTTTTAGGAGAATTCTTAAGAATTAAAAAAAGCAAATAATGTCAGTTATTCTTTAAACCTATCATCTTATTAAATATTAAATGTCGGTTATTTAAGAAAAGATCAACATTTTAATTGAAATTTAAGTTATGGAAAATCAAATATGACCATTGTTTACAAAATAAAAAAAAAATTGACATTGTATTTCAATTATTCAACAAAATACTAAAACCAAATATGTTAATTTTCTTGGAAAAAAATGACATTGTTATAGGTATTTAACATTAGTTTAGAAATTGATATTAAATATGCTAGATATATAATGACCCTCGTATATATCTTGGGTTCTAAATAACACAAAATTCATGAAAAAAGTATTGTCTTCTTAGTCAAGGTTAGTTAAGTTAGCTTTTCCTTAAACTATAATGGATTATAAGCAATCCCACCTTTTCTTATTGTAAAAACTTTTTCTTTTTGTAATGGTAGGAGTGATTAAAATACAAGACACATATCTGCAAAGAGTAGAGATCAAACCTTAAATGTATTGGAATGTATAAAACCTTTATGAAATATCAAATACAACTTGAAGTAAATGCTCTCAGCTATTTTAGAACTATTTTGATGAATGTAATTCTTGGGTCTTGCAATTCTTTCCTCCTAAAACATCCTCTTCCTTATCCTTTATATGCACATTCACATTAATAAGGGAAAATATGCTAAGTTGGTGAAAATTGATTGATAGGATTCCATGTTGGTCATAGCTTGGGAACGATCATAACACATTATCAACCCTAATTTCATATAAATTTATAATTTTTTATATAAAATATATAAATTTTCATATATGTCACACTGCAAATCTGAGTGAAAATAACTATTAAACTTTAATTACATGATTGAAAGAGTAATCATGGCAAAGAATAGAAAAAGATGTAAAGAGTAATCCAAATTATCTTAATACACAATTGATGCTTATAAATTTTATAATATACATGTAATATTTTTATATTATAATTTATCAAAAGAATTAAAAAAATAGTGTTCCATCGTAGTAGCAAATGAAAATGATGATATAAATACAAAAATTGTTGATTCCAATGCGGCAGCCTAGTTTCCATCATTTTATATTGCCCCCTTAACAAGCCAAGATTATTTCCTTAGCCTTATTTTCACCCGCTTATTTTTGTTGTTTACACCCCTTAAGTACAAATGATGATATAAAAGTGCTAGCTATCATTCCTAAAACTTCAAAATTTGAAGTGACATGAAAAGCTTTAAAATTATTAAACTATAATTGTTTATTTTTATAAATATAATTAAATAATTTTAATATAATCATTTTTATAATTATCACATGATACTAAATTTTAAAATTTTATGAATACCATAAAATTCATTCCACATAAATACAAAAATTGTTTTTCCTCCGGCTGGCTAGTGATAAATGCACAAATGCACCTAAATTCTATGTGTTTCATCACTCAGTTACTTAGTATTTTGTGCAAATTGATTGAAAAGGATACTTAGATGCTCTATATTTTGTTTTCAGTTCTTGAAATGACACATATGAGCATTAGAAAAGGATTCAGAAGCAAAACCATTCAAATTGTGAAGAATTGAAGCAAATTTGTTCACTTGACAAGGAACACGAGGTATGGGAACCCCATGTTTAGGGCCATGTTTCCTTCTGGATTGCTTCGAGGCTTCATTGGGCTGCTCAGAGAAGAACACGGGGTTAAACACGGGACGTGTCATACCCCGTGTATCTTACTACCATTCGCTTCTGAGGAAAACACGGGGAGTATCACACCCCGTGTAACATGCTAGTCAGTCTTCGTTGAAGAACACGGGGTACAACATAGGCCATGTTCCACCCCGTGTACATTACTACTTGACACTTTGGAGAAGAACACGGGGCGTGTCGCACAACGTGTTTCATGCTGCTCAACTTTCACTGAGAAACACGGGATAAAACATGGGCCGTATTGACCCCCGTGTACATCACCAATATAAGTTTTGCGCGAAATTTTGCAAGGGGGAGGGGGAGAAACTGAGAATTAACAAGGAGAGCTGCTGGGAGAAACCCTAGGGGAGACCCAAACTCACCAAGGGCATCTTCTAACGTGGATTCAAGCAAGGAATTGAAGAATCAAGCAAGGAATTTGTAGATCTTTATGAATTGTTTGACTTCCCTCTCTGTTTTCTAGTTTTCTTCTGATTTTGTAATGTTTTCACACTAAACCCTTATGCTTAGCTTGGGTGAACTTGTTCATGGAGTTACGGAATTGAATTTTATATAATCTAGCTTGATTTACTGTTGATTTATGATTTGATTATGCTGTTTTGACTGGAACAAGCCAATATATCCAGAATATTGGATTTGTGTTATGAATTAATTGATTCTAGGTTGAAATGACCAATTGATTAATCAGATCTTGCATGATCATTGGGAATATCAATTAGACTTAGGAATTAAGCTAATTAGATTCTTTTGCACAGGATGAAATGTCCAAGAATGGATTCTAAGCAAAGTTAATGCAACCTAGATGAGTGATTACTAGAGTAATTCTGGGCACTTAATCTCTTGGTTAGTAGCTAGTAGCCTTGCAATGAGGTATAGCTTAATTTTAGTTATCCAGCAATCTTAATTAACAGTAAACCAAGTTAGAGAATTATATTCATTCCATAATGAAATGTACAAGGGATCCTTAAGCTGAGTACGCTTTTATTACATTGAATCAAACCTTATTTTTTATAGCTAAGCTCTATTTTACATTTCACTCTTGATTCTCAAAATCAATTGATCCGCCTAGATAATTTTACTTGAGATTTAGTTAGTACACAACCTACAATCCTTGTGGAGAACGATAATCTTTTATACTATAACTCGACTTAACCCGTGCACTTGCGGGATAGCGGTCAAGTTTTTGGCGCCGTTGATGGGGATTGTATCCAGTTGATATTAACAGCAAGTTTTGAGTGAATTAGACTAGGCAATTCATTTTCTTTTAGTTTTTAATTCATCTTGTTTTGGTTTTCTTATTTCTATACAGTATTTCTTTCTTACCTTGTTCTGTTCAAGTGTTACTTATTCAACCTACAATCCTACTATCCTTGTGGAGAACGATAATATTTTATACTATAACTCGACTTAACCTGTGTACTTCCAGGATAGTGGTCAAGTTTTTGACGCCGTTAACGGGGATTGTATCCAGTTGATATTAACAGCAAGTTTTGAGTGAATTAGACTAGGCAATTCATTTTCTTTTAGTTTTTAATTCATCTTGTTTTGGTTTTCTTATTTCTATATAGTATTTATTTCTTACCTTGTTCTGTTCGAGTGTTACTTATTCATTTTGCAAAAAATCTTTGTATATGCAAAGGAGAAGTCTTGAAGGAATTCTTGACTTAGATCCAGAAATTGAAAGAACTTTGCTTAGGAGAAGAAGAGAGCAGAAATTAGTTCATATTCAAGAAGCAATTGACACTGAACCAGAGATTCAAGACATGGATAACAGATCACTTAGAGAATTTGCAGCACCTGATGCCACTGGTCTTCAATCCAGTATAAGGAGGCCTGCTGTTGAGGCTAACAACTTTGAATTGAAGCCAGGTCTTCTGTTTATGGTGCAGCAAAATCAGTTTAGTGGACTGCCAATGGAGGATCCCAACCTCCATATCCAGATTTTCTTGGAATATTGTGATACAATCAAGATCAATGGCGTAGCAGCGGATGCTATCAAGCTTCGACTCTTCCTATTCTCCTTGAGGGATAGAGCAAGGGCTTGGTTACATTCATTACCAGTTGGATCAATCACAACATGGGAAGAGCTACTGAGGGCTTTCCTATCAAGATACTTTCCTCCAAGCAAGACTGCCCAATTGAGGAATGAAATCACTACATTTTCTCAGAGAGATGGAGAATCTCTATTTGATGCTTGGGATAGATACAAAGAACTGTTGAGGCTGTGTCCACACCATGGACTAGAGAAATGGCTAGTTCTTCATACTTTCTACAATGGTTTGAATTACAATACTAGGCTTACTGTGAATGCTGCTGCTGGAGGTGCTTTGATGAATAAAAGGTTGGATGAAGCATATGAGTTGATTGAAGATATGGCTTTGAATCATTACCAATGGTCAAATGAGAGGGGACCTTCAAGGAAAGCAGTAGGTAAGTATGAATTAGATGCTTTTAATCACTTGTCAGCTAAAGTAGATGCACTAGGAAGTTTAGGCAGCAAAGTAGATGCACTTATGGCTAAGTTTGATAAATTTCATGTTAACAGTGTAAATGCAACAGGTGCTACTGACATTCCTTGTGAGATTTGTGGTATTACAGGGCATATGGCAGCTGAGTGTACATTGGGGCAAGATTTCACTGAACAAGTAAATTATGTGCATAACAGTGGGTTTGGATAGAAAAATTCAAATGAACTATTTGGAAACACCTACAATCCATCATAGAGGAATCACCCAAATTTCTCCTACAAGCCCACCTAGCCATATAACACACAAACCACCCCCAATAGACCACCACCACCCGGTTTCCAAAGCAAAAGACCCTACAACCCACCAGCCCAAACCTCTTCCACTACTAAATTAGAAGGCCTTTTGGAGAAACTTCTCATTTCCCAAGAGAAAACTAATGAAGAGTTTAGACAGCATGGTAGAGCAATGGAAGATTCCATTAGGCAATTGTCCTCCAAAGTTGACTTATTGGCCACACATGGAAAAATGCTGGTGTTAGTGTATATGCCCTAAAACCAATTATATTGGTGATTGTATTTTTGAATCATGTTATTTTAATGGCAATTCCAATTATTATATTTACATATATTGTCTACGTAATATATTTAATTATAATAATAACCTTAGAATAATTGTATTCTTAAATGTCCCTAGTCATATATCATTGTGGTTAGGTTGCTTTGATATGTTAAGACTAGCATGTGTGAAGACTTATATGGGATATTAAGTTTACACATGAGTACAAGTTAGAGAACTTGTATACTGGACCGACCCATATTAAGAACACTACATGGATCGTTATATGAGTGTCATAAGTGGTTCTTTGTGATCATTATTAATATGGTCCTTTGACCTGAGATTACCAAGGTTCCCTACATGTGAGTTTCATATTTTGATACTATTCTATGTCACTAATGGTTAAGTGAATGCAAGGGTAGATATTGGATATGACACATATCATGCGGAGGGGTTTGTGTGATCAAGATGGGATTTGTCCCTCCTATATAACAGGAGTAACATCTATGGGCCCCTTGATTAAGTAAAGCTGAGAAAATGCATGGCCATGCTCAGATGAATTGACATGAGATGTCGATTACATTTGTTTCAGTCAGCTTACTTAGGAATCAAGAAACCTCAAGATTGGGCTATACGGGAATGACACGGTCCATGTCTCGTGCTCAATCTAGATGTATAGGACAAAAGGACATAAATGATGTTCACGTGTAAAGGTTTAGTCAAATCACCGACTTTCTCATTACTTGGGTAACAATGATGTGTTGCTAGACACCAATCTTTGTTCATGATCATTAATATGATTAATGGTCATTACCAACGTAATGAGAGCCTGTAGGGTCGCACACTTAGAGCTTAGTGAATTTGGAATTAATGGACCAAATTGTTTGGGCTTAATATTTGGGAATTCATGTTATAATTATAAGGCCCAATAGTAAGCTTATAATTATACATGGAATAAGGCCCAAATAGGTTAGGTTTTTCTATGCACCTATTTAAATAGGCTTATTGGGTAATAATAGGATTACTATTATTCTTTACGCACCCCAAGTAAAAGCATAGAAAAACCCTAGCCACTCTCCTTGACCAAAATCTCTAAAGAGGCGTAGCTAGCACTACGAGGTCTAAGGAGATCAATTCCAACCGGTGTGTGTAGCAGACATTCATCGGTGATTCACGGGTTCGTGTGGATACCACAGAGGTGCAGCCACAAAACGTTGTACTGGTGATCTGATTTACTGGTCTCCATTTCGGTTCGTGATTTGGAAGCAGATCGGATTTGCTGCAGCGATCAGAAGAATTTTGCCGAAAGGTATAAACCCTAATCCCTAATCTACGGCGTTCTAAATTCGCATGGATCCTTGGTGGAAATCGTGCAAAAATTTTATTCCGCTGTGCATGTATGATGCGCGATTTCTAGCAGCTGGAGACTCAAATAGCTCAACAAGCTTCTGCTTCTTCCTCTAGAGCTTTTGGTCAACTCCCTGCTCAACCTGAATCAAATCCTAGGGAGCATTGTAATGCAATAAATCTTAGGAGTGGAAAGTTGTTGAAAGATCCTAATGCCACTCGAGAAAGTGAAGAAGAAATAAGTGTGGGGGAAGTGCAAAAACAAGGCAACAAGGCCTCAATTCCTATTGATGCTGAAGAAAAAGAAGGGGAATTACCTGAAAAGTCAAAATACGTCCCTCCAGAACCTTACAAACCGCCTATCCCTTATCCTTAAAGATTCTTGATAAGCAGTTTGAAAAGTTCTTGGACATTTTGAAGAAGTTGTACATCAATATTCCCTTCACTGATGCTCTTTCACAAATGCCGTCATATGCAAAATTTTTGAAGGACATTCTCTTGAACAAAAGGAAGTTAGAAGAGCATGAGACTGTAGCTCTAACAGGGGAGTGTAGTGCCATCATCCAAAACAAACTACCTTTTAAGCTAAAGGACCCAGGCGGCTTCTCCATTCCTTGTGTGATTGGAAATGTTCCTATTGACCGGGCATTGTGTGACCTGGGAGCTAGTGTGAGCCTCATGCCACTGTCGGTTGCAAGGAGACTGAATATAGAAGAAATGAAACCCACCATAGTTTCACTTCAACTAGCCAACCGTTTAGTGAAATACCCAGTAGGTATTCTTGAGGATATACCTATCAAGGTTGGTAAGTTCTTTATTCCTGTTGATTTTGTTATGCTTGAAATGGAAGAGGATTCCCAAATCCCTATCATTTTGGGTAGACCCTTTCTAGCCACTGTAGGTGCTTTAATTGATGTCAAAAATGGAAAACTTTCATTATCTATTGGGGATGAAAAAGTTGAGTTTAATTTGAATGAATCAATTAAATTACCTGTTTGTGAAAATTCAATATGCAAGATTGATGTGGTAGACAAAGCTGTGAAAGAAACCCTTCTGACGGGGTGCCTCCAAGATCCACTTGAAGCTTGTCTAGTCACAAATGGAGTGGTTGAAAATGAGAATACTGCTGCATATGCAGAATTTTTGGAGGCAAGCCTACTACTTAATAGCCAGAGATTGAAACATTATGTTGCCGGGCCACCAATAATGGCAGCACCAGATTGATTGAAACAAGGATCGAGCTTATGACCTTAAACAAGCGCTTCTTGGGAGGTAACCCAAGTTTATTTTTCTATTTTCTTGCTTTTAATTCTTAGTTTTCTCCTTTTCAATCTGAGTTTCTGAGTAGTTAAGGTATATAAGTCATGAAGTATTGATTTAAGATGTTCATTTTGCTTGTGATCACTGTCTCTGAGGTAAAATTAGGCATGAATACATGTTTGTTGCTTGTTTTCTTGCACAGAGAGCTCAAAAACACAATCCAGTGAGAAACACGGTGTACAACAAGAGCCGTGTAGTACCACGTGTTCCTCACTATCTGGCCAGTTTAAAAGAACTTGTAATTTTCATCGCAATCCAGTGAGAAACACGATACCGAACACGGGACGTGTCCTACCCCGTGTTCCACACTGTCTGATTCGCTTAAAAGTTTTGTGATTTTCTTGGAAGTCCAGAGAGAAACACGGTGGAGAACACGGACCGTGTTTGACCCTGTGTTCCTCACTGGCTTAACCAATGATAAGGATATTTAAACAAGAGCCTTCTAGAGAGAAACACGGGTAGTGTTTATCCCCGTGTACTATTGCGAAGTTTGTTAGTGTCTTTCAGAGAGAAACACGGGGAAGAACACGGGGTATGTCAGACCCCGTGTTCTTCCCCGTGTTTCTCTCTAAAATATGTCAGACCCCGTGTAAGTTTGTGAAACCCAGAACACTCATCCGCAGAGAAACACGGGGTACCACACGGGCCGTGTTTGACCCCGTGTTCCACCTTTTCCATCCCTCTTCCCCAGCTGACCCGGACCCTCCCACTCAGTAGCCTAGATTGTTTACTGTTTATTTTTCCTTTTTACTTAGCTATTATGTTTTCTTTTTACTTATTTCTCCTCTCTATTTCTATTTCTATTGGTCTGTACATCTATTAACTATGCACTTTCATTTACTCTTTATTATATTTACTATTTCTCTTTTATTTTCTTGCACTTTCATTTACTAACGGCCTATTTTTCTAGTATTGTATTTCCTTTCTTTTAGATTACCAGCCTCCTCTCTCTCTCTCCTACTCTATCTCTACTTCTGGATCTCCCTACGGTTGTGACTTACACTGGACAGCCATAATCCACTTGTCAGGGAAGTTTCAGTCCCCTATCTATTCTCTGTCTCTTTTCCCATTTACTATTTTGTACATTGAGGATAATGTCCAATTTTAAGTGTGGGGGAGCAGTGTTTTGCAATGTTTTGCACTTGAACTTGCTTGATTGATTTAGAATACTGAAATTTGCTCCAATTTCAATGACATAAAAAATATGATATAAAAAAATGAAAATAAATAATGTGTAAAAAAAATGTGTAAATAAAAAAATATATAAAAAAATTAAAAAAAATTTAAGGCAATCTATTGAATAAAGTGATTGATTCATGCCTTGTTTCTTTAATGAATATTTGGCAACCTAGTAAGGAAAATCTAAAGCTTGAAGCTAAAAGTAATGAACATAATTGACCCTTGTGAGATTTGAGCCTTTTGAGCAATTTTCACATTAGAAATCAAAGCTCATTTTTCTTCTTGAGGGATTACGTCATCACTCTTGACTTTTTGCTCTAGAACTTGCATTTACTCTTTTTGAGGCTACATTTTATGTATTTTGCATGTCAAAAATGATGAGGCCATGTTTCTTTACCTTTTTTATTTGCTTGGCTTATTTGAATCATTTTCTTTAATTTTCCCTAAACTTTTCAGTTTTTTGCCTAGTTAGTCACCTTGAGCCTTGGACCCTTATTTCTAACCTAGCCATACCATGTACATCCAAAGCCACTGCCCAAGTGAACTTGAACCTTAGAGTTTAAGGGAACTTAGACACATTATATGAGTTTGGCTATCTTAGAGGTCCTTACTTAGTGCTGCTAGTTGGATAAGTTAATTTATAGCTTTGGTTGTTAAAAAAAATAAATAAAACAAGCAAAAACAAAAAAACAATCAAACAAATAATAATAATAAAAAAAAGCAACAAAACACCATAAAATAAATGGTGTCAAATAAATAATTTGGGGAAGAAGAAAAGGAAGAAAAGCTTGTTGGGAATAAATAAAAAAAATGTGTTGTGTTTGCTGATTAATTTGTATAAAAAGAAAAAAAAATGATGAAAATCAAAAGGAGAAGAATGGAGGTTGAAGCAAGGATAGAAGCAAGGTAATATGTTAAGCTGAGTATTGGAATTCGACAATGGTCAAACTCATGACCAATGTGTCTTTTTCCTTCAAACTCATGGCTCAATCATTTTTCACTCCTTGATGTTCCTCTCCCTTATCCTCACTTTTTTCCCTAATAAAGCCCTCTGATTTGCATGCATTTTACATTATAGTAGTGGAGATTAGAATTTGTACAAGCATATGGTAGCATTAAGTCATGAGCTGATTGACTTGAGAGTAAACACAAGCCTTGTTTTGAGAGTGAGAGTAAACACTTTACATGTGAGGCTATTCTCTTTTGCTTCTATGCTAAGGATTGACTTGTTTAGTTGCTTTATTTTCATTTAGTTGCTTGGCATGACTTGATCCTAATATTTGATTTGTTGAATGATTGCCTGATTATATATATATATATATAAAAGAGAAGAAAAAGAAGAGAATAAAAATTAGAGTAGATTTTCTTGTTTTCTTACTTCCTTGCTCGAGGACGAGTAGCTAGTTTTCCATCATTTTAGTTTGGCCCACTGCAAACCAAGATTATGTCCTTGGCGTCATTTTCACGTCAAGTTCGTCCACATTTGTTTTTATTTTCAGCTATTTTCATCCGATACAAAATTCTTGCTCCGACAATTGTTTATTCTCCGGCTGGCTAGTTTTCCATCATTTTAATTTGGTCCACTGGAGACCAAGATTATGTCCTTGGCCACATTTTCACGTCATTTTTTTTATATTTAATTATTTTTTACGGGATACAAAATTTCCCTCCTAAAAGAATTATTAAACGATAAATCACTCTAAATAAATACTTTCAAAAATTAAACTCAAAGTTCTTTTATCTCACTCTATTCCCACCGATTTAATGGTCACCCTCCTATTTTATAAAGGAATAAAAAGTTTTCCCTCAATCTTATGGCCGCTTTCCTTATTCTCTACACTGCTCTCCATCTTCTGTCTCTCTCGCACACGGGCACAGTGTCACAGTGAAGTAGACATAGAAATGGAAACGTCTTCGGCGAAAACAATTTGGGTTCTCACTGTAATAGCACTTATTTGGGTATGGAATGTTCTGAATTGCCCATGGCTGACACAAAAAAGGCTGGAGAGAAAGCTAAGAGAGCAAGGCCTCCAAGGAGCTTCCTATAGAATTTTGTTTGCGGACACCAATGAGATTTTTGAAGGACAAAAGTATGCAAAACCAAAACTTATGAATCTGTGAGATGATATAGCTCCTCGTGTTTTCCCCTTTCTCCATCAAACTGTCAACAAGTATGGTGTGCCTCTGCTTCCCTCTTATCTTTTTCTTCAAAGAAAGAATGAACTCATGTTGTTGACGTTATAATTAAAAATCATTTGACATCTATGTGTTAAACTTCAGGTCGTTTTGACAATTTTCCATGCAGAGATTTGGCGAGTTTCATTGAAGTTTTGTGTTACCGAGTTTATTTTTTATGAGTGAAAATAAAAATTCCACATTTTGTTTAAACAGATTGCAAGGATTTTAATAGTAATTAAGAAAATTCAGATTCTTTTCACTTTTTCTTGCAAAAAAATTCATTATTTCTGCAGTTAAATGATGGTTGATACTGAAGTCAGTGCAATAAATGATATTATGAACGATCAATCTGCAGACACACACACACACACGTTGAACTTTTCGCTTTTGTCCATTGTTTTAGTAAAGTTACATATGGATCTCCTTTGGTAACAATCATGTATATACTGCTTTGCCTCAAAATAGAAACGACAGAAAAACATGTTATTGTACCTTTATGCTTAACAAAAATAACCAAATCATATTAGTTTGTCTCTCACCTTTACTTTCTCGAGATATCATGGCTGGAAACTAAAATCATGGCTTCGACTTAGTTTTGATTATGGATAAATACATTGGAGTGTGGATAGATACTGTTACTGGCACCAACACTCACAAATCGCACCCACACATACAAGAAGAAAAGGGAAACTGACTCCCACTTTTGCTGAGCTTGCTCCAGTGGGGTCCCTATTTGCAGACCCCACTACTATGTGAGAGGAAGTACACTGAGAGTAAACCCATTAAAAAACAGATTATCAACAGTTCTTGTTAAATTTCAGAATTTATTCCATCTATCTAGCGGGTTTAAGCATTCTTTTCCAAGTGTTTTTCCATGACAAATGACGTGTAGGTATGTCCGAGACCACGGGTGATCATTAGAGACCCTGAGCAAATCAAAGATATATTGAATAAGTCCAATGACTTCCCTAATTGTGAAGCAAATTTACTTTTCAAGTTACTAGTTACTGGTCTGGCAAGCTGCAATGGGCAAAAGTGGGCTAAACGAAGAAATATTATCAACCCTGCATTTCATGTGCAAAAACTGAAGGTCACTTTACTTTACCTTATGAGCTATATTTCTAGCAAAGACATGATGCTTTATTGGAACTTCATTGAAGAAGTCCTTTATAAACCATGTAAGGATTGCAATCCTCTGAATATTTGTAGAATTTAATGTGTATTCTTTTATCTCAAGCAAAATCTATTGTACGTCATACTTTTTCAAGTTTAACATGCAACTTAAACGTCACACACATTTTTTTTAGAGGTTATAGGATCTCTATGCTTGCTTATTTGGCCTGAAACTAAAACCTTATTTTTCTTCTATCATTTTGTTACAGACTATTTTTCCGACATTTCTTCAAAGTTGTAATGATATGATTAGCAAATGGAAAGGAATGCTATCTTCAGATGGATCCTGCGATATGGATGTATGGCCTTCCCTTCAAACTGTGACTTGTGATGTGATTTCTGGAACAGCATTTGGAAGTACTCACGAGGAAGGAATAACAATATTTCAACTTTTGAAGGAACAAGCCAGTCTTGCAATGGGATCTGTTTACAAATCTTACATTCCAGGTTATAGGTGAAAATGCTATGTATATACTCCTCTCTCTCTCTCTCTGTCTCTCTCTAATGAATTTTGCTCTAAAGAACACTAAATTTTCCAAATATAATATCCCATAATTATTATGGCCAAATTTATGTTGTTTAGCAAACCAACTCGTGTGAAATTACTTCATAGATATCCAAATTATCACTAGCTTCTTGGGCTTTATGTTTAGGTTTCTTCCTACTGGTCCCCTTAGGAGGATGAAGGAAAATCACAAGGATATAGTAACTTCACTTAAAAAAAAATTTAACAAGGGAGAGCAGGCCCTGAAAGCTGGTGAAGCAATTATGGACAACTTATTAGGCATACTTTTGGAATCAAATTGGATTGAAATTCGGGATCATGAGAATAATAAGAATGTCGGGATGACTATTCAAGTTGTAATTGAGGAATGTAAATTATTCTACTTTGCAGGACAGGAGACAACTTCTAGTTTATAAATTTGGACTATGGTGTTATGAAGTAGACATACTGACTGGCAAGAACAGGCAAGGGAGGAAGTCTTTCAAGTCTTTGGCATCCAAAACCCTGATTTCGATGGCTTAAGTCGCTTGAAAATTGTGAGTACCATTGTATAATTCATTTCGTAGTTATGAAAAATATCATCATAATTAAACAATTTGATTCTTGGAATTCAATTTGTCCATGTGGTTCTATTTTGCCATGAATCTTAAATAGAATGGCACGTATTGAATGATTCATGATTTGAATGCTATGAGTCTTTGGATTCTCTCAGCTCTGACTATCAGCTTCCGGTCGTGTTGCAAGATGGTTGGATAAAATCATCTACAATGCGATTATAGAAACCTTTCTTCTTGCTTGGCAGCTATTTTCACAATCTATTTTTAAAAGATGTCATTGTAAATGTGTAATTTAAAAACAGTAGCAAAGAAATAATGTTTAAATGTTTTCTCAACTTTTTTTTTTTTTTGGTTCTTGATATAAATTTTGTAATCAAGTGACACTTTTCTTTATTAACACCAGTCACCCACTATTTTTTATTTTTCTTAAATTTGAAGATAATTTTTGAATAAAATACTTTTTAAAAATATTTTTTCAGAACAATTTCTGAAAATAAAAAAATTTATATTCAAACGCACCTCTTATTTTCCTCATTCTTAATGTAATAAATCTTTTCTTTGCCTAGAAAGCAACAAGCATAATGTTGATAACTATGCTTTGCACTTGCATGATTATCCCTCATCAATGCTATTTAGAATCCGCATAAGCCATATAATGATTTTTTTTGTAATTATTAAATTATTTATATATTAATTTTATATTGTTATATAAACTTTGAATGCAAATTTTATGATTCATGATTGCAAATAAGGTTTTCCAGTTTGCAATTCGATTCATAGTTTGAAACATTGATTCAAGTGGTCTTGATTAAAAATGCGCTGCTATTGCTGTTGGTTAATAAATATTTTGGGAACTCCCAATCTGTAGGTTACCATGATTTTGCATGAGGCTCTCAGACTTTACCCTCCAGTAATTAATCTTTTGAGAACTACAAATAAAGATATGAATTTAGGAAACCTCGCAATACCTGCTGGAGTGCATATTTCATTGTCCGTAATTTTAGTTCACATTGACCATGAATTTTGGGGTGATGATGCAAGGGAGTTCAATCCAGAAAGATTTTCTGAAGGAGTTTCAAAGGCAACAAAAGGCCAAGTTTTATTCTTTCCATTTGGATGGGGTCTTAGAATTTGTGTTGGCCAAAACTTTGCCTTGTTGGAAGCAAAGATGGCTTTGTCCATGATTTTGCAACATTTTTGGTTCAAGCTGTCACCAACTTACACTCATGCTCCCACATCCATTACTGCTCTACAACCAGAGTGTGGTGCTAATGTCATTTTACATAAAATGAAAATAAGAGCCAAAAAGAAATACCGCTACTAAGCTTGTTGTCGTGACACACTGTTGAAAGGAGGCTTAGCGCTTATATCTATATGTATAGATCCCTCGTAATTGAAATGGCTTAAGTTATATTTAAATGTACCTTTTACAGATGTAAAGGTGGAAAGACAGTTTTAGTGGAAATTTAACAATTATCAACCCAGTGTTCAATTTAGACAAAGTTGCTGGCTGCTTTCTGCTTCCCTTAGCATCAATATACTATAAGTATATCGGACCAAAAATCATATCTTCTCACGGAAATATTACTCCACAACAAAGCGTTTTCTTTCTACTATTAGAATCTTCTCCTTTCCTAAGGAGAAAGATAATGTGAATTTAGGAAAAGGATGGATACAGAAATTGTTTTGGTATTGAAATGGTGGCTCTCATAATAAAAATTATACATATATTTTTTGGTGATCTAAAAAAATATGTATTTATTTGTCTAAAATGATAGGAAAAGTGGGTTCAAATCCTTTTTTTAGCAATAAACGCAGGCCATGCTGCTAAGAATGATATATTGGGCACAATATTAGAGCCAAACTATAGTAAAATTCAAGATTTTGAAAGCATTAATTACATCGTTTGAATGGTAACTGAGGATGTAATCGGGGAATGCAACTATCATAGTTTGGTTGCTCAATCAACTAAGAATTGTAAGTACACGTCTTTCTTTTGTACAGAGACTAAGATGCAAATGTTATGACACTACAAAAAATATATATTGTGATGGTTTCTTTGTGGCGGTAAGCAGGAATCGTCACCATGTTAGTATTTATGTAGCGGTTTACTGACCGCAACAATTCCTAGTTAAAGGGGAATTGTTTGCGACGCTTATCAATTGAACCGCAGCCAAACTGAAAGTTCTTGAACCTATTTTGGCGCAAAAGATAGAACACGCTTAAATTAAAATTGCAATTTAAAAACAAAAAATAAAAAATAGTCTTCCATCTGCTCTCTCTAAGCATTCATTCTTCTAGGCATGATAAAACATCTAGTACTCGGAGAATCAAACACCGCCATGATTGAAGGCCTATTAAGGTTCATTGCATTCTTCAAGCTTCCATTAATCAAACCCCTGATAAGATCATCAATGGCATTAGACAACTCATCTTTCCCATACCATATCCAACATATATATCCTTAGTCAATGCCTTTGAAAAATAGACGCTCTTTTATTTCTATTGGATTGAGCATTGTAATATAGTCATATTCCTCACAAGAATACATAATGAGCTTATTCCGATTTCCTTCTCTTTCTCTTTGCTTATGGCAAATCTAATAAGCTTGTCAACGCCCTAGGCATATTCAAGGTTCAGACAATGAATAACCATCCATCCCTTGTCCATAACTACCTAATCTAAAGCAAAAATGCAACAAATACACAAGAAATGCACACAACAAAGAATACACAAAGATGGGAAAATATGAGAGTTTTAATGAAGTTGCTAAACATATATCAACACTTAGTCCACTTAAAACTCTAGAAAAAGAAATAAAACACATAGAATTCAAACAAAAATAGAGGTACACATTCAACATTATATAGTTCTTCCTTGTGTCTAGTGGAATTACTCACATCATGAACACATCGTAATGTAGTGATGAAGATTTCAGTCAATTGGGGGACATAAGAGAAGTTGAGCATGAGCTTTGATGAACTTTGGTGGGAATATTTCCTTGGGGCACAATTAATCTTCAGAGGAAGGTTGAAGAATTCTACACTCTGACCTTTAGCATCAAGTTAAAAATTACTATTTATATCAACTTTTGCTCTTGTATCTTTGAACTATTTGTAAAGTAAAATGTCGTCATTGGATCTTCTATGTCAATTTTATACTAAAACTAAAGTAGAATTTTCGATGTTTGATATAAAAATGTTAATGGTGGAATATAACACATTGATTAACAAATAATTGTCATCTTAAATACTTTTCATATCGATTTAATAGAAATGACCAATGTGGTTTCATAGTTTTTTATTGCAAAATAATAAGTGCCCAAATATGAGAAATATAGTTTAATACATTAGTTATTATAATAACTAGATGTTATAACATAAAGATATTGATTCTTACAAGGAAATAGATGTGATTTATTTACTTTTTACTACACATCAAAATATTTTGTTCATCACACACTTATGTACAAAACAAATCAATATATTGAAATCTTTGAAATTGAGATTGAACAACCATCTTTAAAGATTTTAAAGAGAAAGAAAGTAACATTTTTAACTCATTACACATTAAAATGATTATCTATTGAAAAACCAAAAACTATCCAAATGCAAAAAGTTATGAATGTAAATAATAGTGCAACAATTTTCATATGTGGGGTTTAGTGAAACTTTGCCATTCTAGTTGTTAAACTTGGGCTAGAAGCTAACTTATGAAAATTTACTCAATAAATACTATTAGTAATTTAATTTGTAAATTAGGTTATAAACTTCCACTTTATGGGAGGTCCTATTCATTTTAACCCTAAGAGCTTATCCTAACTAGTCCAATAGATATAAGACTTTAGAACATTGAGGTTGAAGGGAATTTATGCCTTTTAAGGTCATAACACACACTAGATAGCATTTCTCCTCTTTTTTGTTTTCTTTTCTTTGGGAGAATCCATAAGAGGTTGAATCCATATTAGTTTAAGGGATTTTCATCTTTGATTTGAATTGATTTGAGATTTTGGTCATTCAATTTTACTTCTAATTTGATTATTTTTAATTCTTGACTCTTTCAAGTTTATGATTGCTTTATATAATTGTTAATTTGGATCTATTACTTTATGTTCTATTGTGATCTTTTACTAGATAATTAATTATAATGTGAGGTTGCAATTAATTAATGAATGAATAGCAATTAGACTCTAGTGATTTGACATTTAGATGAATCATTAGTTTCCTAAGAGAATTAAGATCTAAATTGATGATTCAATACTATGTTGGCATGTTAATTCAATTTTAATAGTACCCTAAATTTTAGTCTTAAATTTGGGTATTAGGCTTGAACTATTAGGAATTAATCTAGGTGCTAGACTTAGGTTAATTAATCAAGAAATATAATGATTATTGCTTAGGCAATTATTGGCCAAATGATTAAATAAAGTGATTTAGTAGAAGTTATTTAGGATAAATCAATCAATTAAGGTCTAGAATATCTCTTGGACTAAAATATTTATTATCATAATTTTTTCATTTAATACTTTTAATTTTATTTAATTTGATAGTTGCATACAAATCTCCCCTATTTTGTTTATAATTTACAATCTAAAATTGATCATTGATCCTTTAGGTTTAACTTGAACTCACCTTATTACTAGTTAGAGTAAATTTAGATAATAATTTTTTTGATGTGAATGATACACATCAATATACTCTTGCTTTCTATTTTATAAGTTAGTTTACACAGGATCCATGAATAGGTTAGATCATTGGGAATGGTCATAAAGTTAGCAAGCTTTTTAGGCTCACTAATCTTTATGTTCCTCATTTTCCTTCGTAAACTTTTTGTGTAGCTCCCATTACATCTCTTTTTAGTTGTGACATCAATGTCTTGAACATAATTCCCTCAACAAATTGCATCCACTCATTTCCCAAGGAATTTTGTTTTATTAAAGAAAAACCTTTCCATTGTATTTCTTGTTAAATAACTAAATAATCAATGTTTTCAAACCTCTCCCTTTAATCTTGTGCATTCTAATGTTTAAGGACCATCTTACACGCTTATTATAAGAGGATGTCAATGTTTTATGATATGTATTGATGATCATTCTCATTTCACTTGGATATATTTGATGAAAAATCAATCAGAACTTCCTTAAATCTATATTATTTTTGCTATTATGGTTAAAACTAAATTATCAAAATTAATTAAGGCTTTTCATCATCATAGTGTGACAAAATAACATGATTCCAAACTTCTCACATTTCTTGTTGAACAAGGTGTTCCTTTTAAGTTTTCATGTCCTGGTACATCTCAATAAAATGGTTGTGCTAAAAGAAAACATAGTCACATGCTTAACTTTATTTAAGCCATGCTTATTTCCTCCTTTTGTCCTAAATGTACTTAGTTTGAAGCCATTATCATTGTTGCTAATATCAAACATATCCACTACATGCCTTCAAATTATAGTTCTTTTAACGTTTTTAGTTGTGCTTGTTTTGTTCTTCAACCCTATGAGCACATCTCTATTGCTTTCTTGGATATAGTACTGAACATAAAGGCTATCATTGTTAGGATCCTATATTTTAGTGCATTTGTATCTCTCATTTATTGTCTTATAGGAAGACATTGTGCTCTCCTCCCTTTCTTAGTTCAAGTTAATTCCCTCCACTTCTAGTTCCTTTATTTACTAATCCTTCTATTGATCCTTTTCAAGTGATTTCAATGCAAATACTTTATACATATGTCCTTTAGATTTAGAATTCTCTCTTGATTCTATAAGTAAGCTTTCCATAACTTTCGAGAATTTAACTCGTTTTGTTAATACTGTCCCACCCATTAATTATACACTTGACATTGCTCCTTCCTCCTCTATGTGTCCTTTTTAGGTAAGAACTTTGCCTTCTTGTCTTTGTGATTATCATTATTATTCTACAATGCTTCACCTTTATAAGCCTCAGTTTGATCAAAAGGCATCTATTGATTATCGTTAGCAATAAAATATTTAAGAAGAATTACAAGCTTTGGAAGCCATTTGTACTTAAGACATGGTTAACTTTCCTCCTAATAAGGCACCTGTATAAAGTAAATAGGTTTATAAAATTAAAACTCATTCTAGTGACTTTGTTAGTCATTACAAGACTTGCTTGGTACCTAAGGGATTTACTCAAAAATATGGTATTAATTATAAAAATAATTTCTACTCCTATTGCTTGCATCACCACCATTTGTTTTCTTCTTGCTATTATGACCACTCATAAATTGATCTTTAATTAAATGCCCATCACTTGGGTACACTTGTCTACCTAACAAGGCATGTCATCTTTATAAGGCATTATATGGTTTTAAACAAGCTCCCCAAGTATAGTTTGTAAAATTTAGTTCCACCATTAGACAATTTAGGTTCTCATGTAGCCCTCATGGCTTTACACTCTTTATTTACAAAATTGAACAAGGTACTGTTATTGCTCCTTTATATTGATGACAAGATTATTACTAGTAATGACATGGGTGGAATTATTAGTCTTAAAGCATAGCTAAGACACAATTTTGTAATGAAGGATCTTAGCCCTTTTAGTTACTTTTTGGATCTTGAAATCCTTTCCTCTATTGATGACCTTTTCTTGTCACAAGCTAAGTATGCTTCAGACCTTATCTCCCGTTTTGGTCTTACTCATAATCACATTGAATCTAGTCCTTTCAAGCCTAATGCCTAGTTTACACCTATGGATGGTATTATGCTTGATAATCCTAGTTTTTATTAGTAATTAGTAGGCAGCCTAATTTATTTTACTATTACTCAACCAAATATTTCATTTATTGTTCACTTAGTTAGCTAGTTCATATTAGCTCCGAGTTCCATTCATTATGCTACTATTCTCCATATTATATGTTTTGTAAAGGGAATTTTGTTTCACGAACTTCATTACTCAATTGATTCCTTATTGGTTCTTTAAGCTTATTCAGATACTAATTGGGTTAGAATTCTTATTAATCACCATTCCACTATTGGTTATTATATTTTTCTTGGCAATTCTTTTATTTCATGGCAAAGTAAGAAACAAACCTTGACTACCCATTCTAGTATTAAAGCCAATTATCAAGATCTAGCTAACACCACTTCTGAAATACTTTAGATATGTTGGCTACTTAATGACTTGAGCATCTTTTTATCCTCTCCCACTACTCTCTATTATGATAACTAGAGTGCTATTGAAATTGCTAACAATGATGTTTTTCATTAACAGACCAAGTATATTGAAATTGACTATCACTTCATCTAGCAACATATCACTCATGGTACCCTTTGCCTTGTCTCCATTAGCAATCTTTGATCAACCTGTTGATTGTTCACCAAACCTTATCCCCTAGTCATTTTCTAATCCTAGTTTCCAAACCCAAGTTAGTTTTTTCTACACCTACTTGAGTTTATGGATGATAGATATGAGTGATTTATGGTGATTTATTGACAAATGATGATGATTTAATTTGATTAGTGATTATGATGATTTCATTAGTTATGATGATTTGATTTGTACATAATTAGGGATAAATGCAATTTAATGTACTTCATTTCTTATTTAGATATGATCTTGTATGAATAGGCTTGCCTATAAATGCAATTTGTTGTTTTGTCCAAATAAAGTTTAAAGCAGACATCCCTTATCTGCCTTTTTTCGAGGGGAAATACTTTTTTTATTTTTTTTTAATTTTTGAAGTCAATAGTAAAGTTGATTTTAATGTTTTTTAAATGTTAAAAGCTAATATGTAAGTTAATAAAATTCTAGTCTAGTGAATTTGAAGGGAAAGTACTACCCCTTTTAATTATTAAAAGCACTTTTCCAAATCATAATCTTAATCTCTTTTTCTACTTTCTTTTTTTCTTTTTCTCCTATCTTTCTTTGTCTACCTTTTTTACTCCACTCCTTCTCTCTATCCTATCTATCTCTGCTTCTTCTTTATATCCTCACTTGTAATATCCTTATAAGGGTAAATGTAGCAGTTTTCTTCTTTCTGAACGTTGGCAACAAACTAATGATAAGATGAAAGTGGTCCGCAAAAATAGAAGAGTAGTTTTTCTGCTCAATAGCCACTGGATTCCACGACTTCTTGATGGGAGAAGCTAGCAATGAGGAGTATAAAAATAAAAATTGGGGTCCCTAGGTTCGGTTAATGCTTATTTATTTTCAGAAACAAAAATACACCATCAAAGAGCAAAGCACTAGAACATGGAAGTGCCTAAGTGTGAAAATTTAAGAGACTATTCAGTGCAAAAATAGGAAACCAGTGATTACAGAAACTTCGGTGTGCAATTCCAATGTGGCAATGGTTGGAGGTAAGCTTTTGCGATCTCTGATTTAATTTATGCTTCAACTAGGATATATTTAAGCATCCGAGTATCCTAGATTTATATTACATTTGGTATCTGAGTTGTGATATAACTCTACCTTGCTTATGTGCAGTAGAAAATAGAACATATTGTTTGATTTCAATCCTATATACATGCTATTTTTTAAGGTGTTCTAAGACTAAGATTGGATAGCCCATGAATTTATGATAGTTTAAGGCTCTAAAAATTAGGAAAATATGCTTAAAAAATTGCATAAAATGTCAAATTTTGTTGTTTTGGTTTCAGGTTCTAAAACCGGCTGGAAGTTGAAGATAACCTCCTCATTGTTGCACTTAAACGTACCATTTCATTTAATGAAATGACATCGTTTCATCAAATAGGCTTTTGTGAAACACTATGTTTTGGGCTTGTTTTTGGGTTTTAAGGTTGGGCTGTTTCTGGCCTTTCAAAAAAATAAAAAATTATATCCCAAATGTTGTACCTAGCATTCGAACCACTGCCCTCAGTTAACCTAAGGAACTGTGACCACTGATCCCATGAGTTCTTCTTGATAGAAACTTGTACCAATTAATACTTAAAGCTTCAATGGCATTTTTATTTTTCTGCATTTTTTTTAAAAAATTCTAATAATACTAGTATCATAATTAATGCTTAATATTTAGACATTATTTTAGGCATTATTTTGACACATTTAGATTAAAAATAATTAGGAGAATTTAAATTAATTAATTAATCATATTTGTCTTAAATGATTAATTAATTATTTACTTCTCATTATGATGATATTCTATAATTGTTTTATCAACCTTAGGCAATATATTTTTCCATAGAGAGAAAATTAATTTGTCACATTTATTTAAGTGATTAATTAATATTTGAAATCTCATAAAGAAATGCCTATTTATGCATTTTGTTTAAGTATGTTTTAAAATGTCAAGTGATCCATATAATTTTAGTTTAATTAAAGTTTTGCCACAGCACCTTTGATTATTCTAAAATTATACATAAAGCATTAGATTTAAATCTAGGATCACATAAACAAAATTGGAATTAGTTGTAATTACTCATATTTAATATGATAATTATTATCCCATAGGAATGTTATTATATTTAATATGATTAATTAGGGTGGGGTAGTAAATTTTCCTTTACCTTAATCTATCCACATGAATTAAGAAAGGGAATATAATTTGCTAGTTTCATCAATTTTGTACATAAGTCTAATTAAATAAAACTAAGCCCACAAGTAATTTTATTTGCTACTAGGATTATGTTTGATGGATACATTTTGCATTAGTAAGACATGCCATATGGAATATTTTTTAATTGCCTCAAATTATTAATGTAGTATGTAAATTTTATACAATTTTTCAACCTTTGAATATCTCTGATTTTCAAGTTCCCAAATTGAATGGTGATAACTATAAGATATGGAAGGAGAAAATGTTAGTGTATATGCCCTAAAACCAATCATATTAGTGATTGTAATTTTAAATCATGTTATTTTAATGGCAATTCTAATTATTATATTTATATATATTGTCTGCATAATATATTTAATTATGATAATAACCTTAGAATAGTTGTATTCTTAAATGTCCCTAGTCATATATCATTGTGGATTAGGTTGCTTTGATATGTTAAGACTAGCATGTGTGAAGACTTATATGGGATATTAAGTTTATACATAAGTACAAGTTAGAGAACTTATATACTGGATCGACTCATATTAAGAACACTACATGGATCGTTATATGAGTGTCATGAGTGGTTCTAAGTGATCATTATTAATATGGTCCTTTGACCTGAGATCACCAAGGTTTCCTACATGTGAGTTTCATATTTTGATACTATTCTATGTCACTAATGGTTGAGTGAATGCAAGGATAGATGTTGGATATGTCACATATCATGCGGACGGGTTTGTGTGATCAAGATGGGATTTGTCCCTCCTATATAACAAGAGTAACATCTGTGGGCCCCTTGATTAAGTAAAGCTGAAAAAATGCATGGCCATGCTCAAATGAATTGACATGGGATGTCGATTACATTTGTTTCAATCAGCTTACTTAGGAATTAAGAAACCTTAAGATTGGGCTATACGGGAATGACATTGTCCATGTCTCGTGCTCAATCTAGATATATAGGACAAAAGGACATAGGTGATGATCACGTGTAAAAGTTTAGTCAAATCACCGAATTTCTCATTACTTGGGTAACAATGATGTGTTGCTAGGCACCGATCATTGTTTATGATCATTAATATGATCAATGGTCATTGCCAATATAATGAGAGCCTGTAGGGTCGCAAACTTAGAGCCTAGTGAATTTGAAATTAATGGACCAAATTGTTTGAGCCTAATATTTGGGAATTCATGTTATAATTAAAAGGCCTAATAGTAAGCCTATAATTGTACATGAAATAAAGCTCAAATAGGTTATGTTTTTCTATGCACCTATTTAAATAGGCTTGTCAGGTAATAATAGTGGATATGATTATCATTTTTCACGCACCCCAAAAAGGCACAGAAAAATCCTAGCACCTCTCCTTGACCAAAACCCCTGAAAAGGTATAGCTAGCACTACGAGGTGAAAGGAAATCAATTCCAACTGGTGTTTGTGTAGAAATTCATCGGTGATTCACGGGTTCGTGTGGATACTTCAGAGTCTTCGGCCGAAAGGAAGCTGAAGAGGTGATCAACGACTGAGTTCTAGAGTCATCAACAAAGGTATTGAATGAACCCTTATTCCAATTTAACATTTTTGCATGGATCCGGTGGATGGGATCGGTTTATTCCGCTGCGCTCATATGGCTCCCGATCCCTACAATGGTATCAGAGTTACTTGTAAAAATTTTAAATTAGGATTTTGTTTACTAATTACATGATTATGATGTTTGATGAATTATTCTGTATATCATGCTTCAATGACTAATTAGGATTAGGGTAAGTTTGATTTCGTGCATTTTGGTTCAAGCAAACTTAATATGATTAATTCTGATTCTGTTTCGAATTTGAACCTAAATTTGAATGTGTTTTGTGATTAATTCTTGTTTTTGGTTTGAATTCGAATTTGTTTCTGGATTTTTTATTGAAACTCAAATCTGTTTCTGGGTTTCTTTTTAAATTTAAATCTGTTGTAATAATTCTGGATTTTGATTCGAATTTGAAACTAATTTCTGGGTTCTATTTTTAAATAGAATCAAAAGAATTAATTATGTGAATCTGTTTTAATATATGAAAGACATTTTCTGATTAAAACATAGATTCTATCATGAATTAGAATTAATCAAATTAACTTCTTGAATCTTTTTCATATATGTGATATACCTTGCGCTTAATGGCTAAATCTGATTTTTCATGAAATTAATTATTGAATCTATTTCGTATAAAATCTGTGAATTAATTGGATCTATTTTAATATGATTAAAATTTATCCATTATGATTCTGTCATAAATCAGATTTGTAAACCCGTGATTTAAGTGTCAATAATTGTTGAATTGATTGACTAAAGGGGAATGTCAATTATTGACAAATTGAATTGCAATCTGAATGTCAAATTTGTAAACCCTTGATTTAGTGGGACTGCTGTAAATTTTCTGCGTAGTGTGACATTAAGTAATTAGTTAATTAATTCAGAATTAATTAATTCAAATTTTGATATTGAAAATATATTTGGATATATGTTTCATCTATCATGTTGTTTTGTTGCTTGATGTATGGTGCATGATTATGGCCTTTGGTTTTGTTGCAATTTTAAAATACAGCCTGCGTGTCGTGCCTCTCTATTACTTTTAGTTGTACATTTTCTTCTCATCTTACCCCCCTCGAATGTAACTCGAGGTTTCTTTATTATTATGTAATAATTTTATTGGAGCACCTGAAGAGGAAACAATAGAAGTGGAGATCAAACCATGAAGAAAGAAGAAAATTCTTGAGAAGAAGTTTTTCTTTCTTAGTTTTATTTGATATTCTTGAGCTCTAGAATATCACTTAGGTTGGGCCATAATCATGTTACGTTTAATTTATGTTTTATGTATGAGATGCATATGATGAATGTATGAGATACGTATGCTAGATGTATATGATGCATGCTTAATAAAACTAAGTATATAATGGTGAGATCAAATAAATTAAAATCCCTCAAACAAAATATTAAGTCAACAAAGATGCCTTCTAATAATAGCACTCATCAAGATCTTGATCAACTATAGGTGGGTTTGCCAAAGCAAAGTATCTAAAGTCTATCTTGGTAAGATGAGATGGGATAATAGTGATATCCAAATTGCTAATTATTGGGTCTTGACATAACTGGGCTACACCAATAGGATTGGGGCCTAGAGGCATAGAGTTGGTTATGAATTCATGAGATGAATTTGAATAAGTGTTATTCATCCAACTATCCAAGAGTTGCATAAGATGTAATTGACAAGGAGTTGTCTACCTAAACAGCCATATCTTGGGCGATTAGCCAAAGCTAACTCAAGATTTGGTAAAATATGGATCTTAGCTTACTAGAAAACCTTGACAATAAGGTTTTCCGAAATAATAGTGAGGGCTATTTTTTTAAGAAAAATAGTGGGAGTATTATTTAATAAAAGACCTTATTAAATAAATAAAATACATGATTCTCATTTTGCATATTTTTCTATTGTAGATAACCATGGCATCAAATGCATCAAACTTATCACTGTGATCTATCCTTAAGAAGGATAAACTAAATGGGATGAATTTTCTCGATTGGTATCGAAACTTGAGGATTGTCCTCAAGCATGAGAAAAAGCAGTATGTCCTAGAGCAACCTACTCCAGATGAGCCTGCTGCTAATGCTCCTCGAGCAGAAAAGGATACTTATAAGAAGCATCTAGAAGATGCTCTAGATGTCAGTTGTCTCATGCTTGCTACCATGAACTCTGAGCTTTAGAAGCAACATGAAAACATGGAGGCGTTCAATATGATTGATCACCTTAAATAGCTCTACCAAGAGCAAGCAAGACATGAGAGATATGATGTATCTAAAGCATTGTTTCAGTGTAAGATGGATGAAGGAACACCCATTGCTACACATGTGCTTAAAATGATTGGGTACATCAATAGCTTTGAAAGATTGGGTTTTCCTTTGTAGCAAGAATTGGCCACTAATATAGTTCTGCAATCGTTGCTTGAGAGCTATAGTCAATTCGTCATGAATTACAACATGAACAAAATTAATAAGACTTTGTCCTGAATTGCTTAGCATGTTGAGAACTGCTGAGCAGAACTTGAAAAAGTCCAAGCCCAATTCCATTATGATGGTTCAAAAGGGAAAAGGAAAGGGCAAGTCTAAGGCCAAGAATAAAAAGAAAAAGGACAAGACTAATGGAAAGTCCAAATCAAGTTCCTCTGCACTGAAGCCCAAAGGTGGCGTGGCCAAGGAAGAGCAATGCTTCCATTGTAAAGAACCAGGACATTGGAAGCAAAATTGCAAGATTTACCTGGAAGAGCTTAAGAAGTAAAAAGAAAGTGGGACTTCCAACTCAAGTATTTATGTTATAGAGGTTAATTCATCTACTTCTATATCTTGGGTATTAAATACTGGATGTGGTACTCACATTTGTGTAAATGTGCAAGATCTTAAAGAAAGTAGATCATTAGCTAAAGGTGAAGTGGACCTGCGCGTTGGAAATGGAGCAAGAGTTGTTGCATTAACTGTAAGGACTTATTATTTATCTTTACTTAGTGGATTAGTTTTAGAATTGGACAATTGTCATTTTGTGCCTACTGTTAGTAAAAAATTGATTTCTGTTTCTTGTTTAGACAAGAAAGATTTTTCATTTATAATAAAGGACAAATGTTGCTCTATTTATTTAAATGAAATGTTTTATGGTAGTGCACAATTAATGAATGGTCTTTATGTTCTAGACCTTGAAAATCCAATCTATAACATAAACACGAAGAAGGTCAAAACTAATGATTCAAATCCAACCTATCTTTGGCATTGTCGTTTAGGCCATATAAATGAGACATGCATCTCCAAACTTCATAAGGATGGATTTTTGGACTCATTTGATTTCGAATCATATGAGGTATGTGAGTTATGTTTATTAGGTAAGATGACTAAAGCTCCTTTTACTGGGAAAGGTGAAAGGGCTAGTGATTTATTAGGCCTTATACATAGTGATGTATGTGGACCTTTAAACACACAAGCTAGAGGAGGTTATTAGTACTTCATTACTTTTACTGATGATTTCAGTAGATATGGTTATGTGTTTCTTATGAAACACAAGTCTGAATCTTTTGAAAAGTTCAAAGAGTTCAAAAATGAAGTACAAAACTAACTTGGTAAAAGTATTAAAGCACTTCGATCAGATCGAGGTGGTGAATACTTAGACCAAGAGTTCCTTAATCTTCTAAAGGAGTGTGGCATTGTATCACAACTCACTCCACCAGGAACACTTCAATGGAATGGTATTTTTGAAAGGAGGAATCGAACTTTGTTAGACATGGTTCGGTTAATGATGAGTCAGGCTGACCTTCCAAATTCCTTCTGGGGAAATGCTCTAGAGACTGCAACTTTCACACTAAATCGTGTTCCATCAAAATCAGTTCAAAAGACACCATATGAGATATGGACTGAGAAACGTCCTAGTTTGTCTTTTATGAAGATTTGAGGCTGCGAAGCTTACGTAAGACATCAGGCTTCTGATACACTTGGACCCAAATCTGATAAATATTTTTTTGTTGGATATCCTAAGGAAACAAAAGGATATTATTTCTATAATCCAACCGAGCAAAAGGTGTTTATTGCTCGAACTAGTGTTTTTCTAGAGAGAGAATTTATCTCTAAAAGAATCAGTGGGAGAAGAATAGAACTTGAAAAAATTCAAGATCAACAAGAAAACATTGAACTTGAGATAGAACCTGAGCCGGTTCCACAAACAGTTGTGGAAGAACCTGCTCATGTAACACAGAACCCATGTAGATCTAGTAGGATACATCGTGAGCCCGAGAGATATGATTTTCTCATGACTCATCATGGTGATGTGTTGCTCATGGACCAAGATGAGCCCACAACCTACCAAGAGGCTATGATGGGGCCAAATTCTGAGAAATGGCTAGAAGCTATGAAATCAGAGATGGATTCCATGTATTCAAACTAAGTTTGGACTTTGGTTGATCCACCTAAAGGGGCAAAAACCATTAGGTGCAAATGGGTTTTCAAAAAGAAAACTGACATGGATGGTAATGTGTGTACCTTTAAGGGATGATTGGTTGTAAAAGGTTTCAAACAAATCCATGGTATTGACTATAATGAGACTTTTTCTCCATTTGTCATGCTTAAATCCATCAGGATTCTTCTAGCTATAGCAGCATATTATGATTATGAAATCTGGCAAATGGATGTCAAAACTGCTTTCCTTAATGGAAATCTTCTTGAGGATGTGTACATGACATAACCTGAAGCTTTTGTAAATCCTGAAAATGCTGGAAAACTTTGCAAATTGTAACGATCCATTTATGGGTTGAAGCAAGCTTCTCGGAGTTGGAATCTTCATTTTGATGATGCGATCAAAGAGTTTGGTTTCATCAAGAATGAAGATGAATCCTGTGTGTACAAGAAGGTTAGTGGGAGCACAATAGTCTTTCTGGTGTTGTATGTAGATGACATATTACTCATTGGAAATGACATTCCTACACTACAGTCTGTAAAAAATTAGTTAGGAAATTATTTTTCTATGAAAGACTTAAGTGAGGCCTCCTATGTATTAGGTATCAAGATCTATAGAGATAGATCGAGAAAATTGCTTGGCCTAAGTCAAAGTACATACATCGACAAGGTGCTAAAAAAGTTTAGCATGCAAGATTCTAAAAGAGGATTCTTGCCGATGTCACATGGCATAAGTCTCTTAAGAACTCAATGTCCTTCCACAGAGTATGAGAGACAGCATATAAGTAAGATCCTTTATGCATCTGTGATTAGGTCTATCATGTATGCCATGTTATGTACTCGTCCTGATGTCTCGTATGCTTTAAGCATGACGAGCAGATACCAATCAGATCCTGGTGAAAGTCACTGGACAACTGTCAAGAAAATTCTTAAGTACTTAAGAAGAACTAAAGATATGTTTTTGATTTATGGAGGTGAGGAAGAGCTCATTGTAAATGGTTACACTGATGCTAGCTTTCAAACCGACAAAGATGACTTCAAGTCGCAGTCAAGTTATGTATTTTGCCTTAATAGTGGCGCTGTGACCTGGAAGAGTTCAAAGCAAGGGACAGTGGTTGATTCTACAACAGAAGCTAAATACATTGCAGCATCAGATGCTGTAACAGAGGCTATTTGGATTAAGAAGTTCATCATTGAACTTGGAGTTGTTCCTAGCATTGCTAACCCAGTAGAGCTCTATTGTGACAATAATGGAGCCATTGCGCAAGCCAAGGAACCTAGATCTCACCAGGAATCCAAATATATACTCCGGCACTATCATCTCATAAGAGATATTGTTGATAAAAATGATGTCAGGATATGCAGAATACCAACTGATGATAATGTCGTAGATCCACTAACAAAAGCCCTAACGCAGCAAAATCATGATAGTCATATGAGATCCATAGGTATTAGATACATGGATGATTGGCTTTAGTGCAAGTGGGAGATTGTTAGTGTATATGCCCTAAAACCAATCATATTGGTGATTGTAATTTTAAATCATGTTATTTTAATGGCAATTCCAATTATTATATTTATATATATTATCTGTGTAATATATTCAATTATGATAATAACTTTAGAATAATTGAATTCTTAAATGTCCTTAGTCATATATCATTGTGGATTAGGTTGCTTTGATATGTTAAGACTAGCATGTGTGAAGACTTATATGGGATATTAAGTTTATACATGAGTATAAGTTAGAGAACTTGTATACTGGACCGACTTATATTAAGAACACTACATGGATCGTTATATGAGTGTCATGAGTGGTTCTTAGTGATCATTATTAATATGGTCCTTTGACCTGAGATCACCAAGGTTCCCTACATATGAGTTTCATATTTTGATACTATTCTATGTCACTAATGGTTGAGTGAATGCAAGGATAGATGTTGGATATGTCACATATCATACGGACGGGTTTGTGTGATCAAGATGGGATTTGTCCCTCCTATATAACAAGAGTAACATCTGTGGGCCCCTTGATTAAGTAAAGCTGAAAAAATGCATGGCCATGCTCAAATGAATTGACATGGGATGTCGATTACATTTGTTTCAATCAGCTTACTTAGGAATTAAGAAACCTTAAGATTGGGCTATACGGGAATGACATTGTCCATGTCTCGTGCTCAATCTAGATATATAGGACAAAAGGACATAGGTGATGATCACGTGTAAAAGTTTAGTCAAATCACCGAATTTCTCATTACTTGGGTAACAATGATGTGTTGCTAGACACCGATCATTGTTTATGATCATTAATATGATCAATGGTCATTGCCAATATAATGAGAGCCTGTAGGGTCGCAAACTTAGAGCCTAGTGAATTTGAAATTAATAGACCAAATTGTTTGAGCCTAATATTTGGGAATTCATGTTATAATTATAAGGCCTAATAGTAAGCCTATAATTGTACATGAAATAAAGCCCAAATAGGTTACGTTTTTCTATGCACTTATTTAAATAAGCTTGTTGGGTAATAATAGTGGATATGATTATCATTACTCACACACCCCAAAAAGGCACAGAAAAACCCTAGCACCTCTCCTTGACCAAAATCCCTGAAAAGGCATAGCTAGCACTACGAGGTGAAAGGAGATTAATTCCAACTGGTGTTTGTGTGGACATTCATCGGTGATTCACGGGTTCGTGTGGATACTTCAGAGTCTTCGACCGAAAGGAAGCTGAAGAGGTGATCAACAACCGAGTTCTAGAGTCATCAACAAAGGTATTGAACAAACTCTTATTCCAATTTAACATTTTTACATGGATCCGGTGGATGGGATCGGTTTATTCCGCTACGCTCATATAGCTCTCGATCTCTACAGAAAATTCTTTTTCAATTGGGGTGGATGGATGTTGATGATGCAATTAGAAAGGATGAACCTCTTAAACCCATGGACACCCGTAGTGCAGCTGAAATACCACTTTATGAGCGTTGGGAGTGGTCAAATTACCTCAGCATGATGTATATCAAAACTAAGATATCTACTAGCATTCATGGGTCTATCAGAGAGCATCAAAATGTTCAAAGTTTGCTCAAGGCTATTAATGAACAATTTGAAACTTCAGATAAAGCTTTGGCCAACACCTTGATGATGAGGCTATCATCAATGAAGCTTACTGGCATAACGAGTGTGCAAGAGCATATCATGCAGATGAGGGACATGGCAGCTCAATTAAAAATGCTTGAGGTTGAAATGTCTGAATTCTTCCTTGTGCACTACATCCTAAACTCTCTGCCACCTCAATATAGACCTTTCAAGATTTCTTACAACACACATAAAGAGAAATGGACAATCAATGAACTTCTGTCCATGTGTGTACAAGAAGAAGGGAGGCTTATTGTAGAAATGGAAGAAAGCACACATATGGCAACACAAGGAAAGAACAACAAGCAAGCTAACTTAAAAGGAAAAGGAAATACACCCATTCAAGACAGTATAAAGAAAGAGTCTAAGTATTTCTTCTACAAGAAAAAGGGACACATAAATAAGAACTATAACAAGTTTAAGAGTTGGCTTGAAAAGAAAGGTATCTCAATCTCACACTTTTATTATGAATCTAATATGGTAAATGTTAGTAGTGACACATGGTGGATTGATTCTAGTTATATAGTCTATATCTCTAATACCTTGCAGGGCTTTCTAAACAAAAGGAAGCCAGTGGGTAGTGAGCAGTACATCTATTCGGGCAACAAAATGGCTCACTAGTTGAAGCTATAGGAACTTGCGGACTAGTTTTAGATATTGGCTCTAGTTTATTATTGGAAAGGACTTTTTATGTACTAAGTTTCTCTAGAAACTTAGTTTCTATTTCGAAACTTTTATCTTTTGGATATTCTTTTTAATTTTCAAATAATATGTTTAAGTTATTTTGTAAATCTAATCTTGTTGGCAATGATTTTTGATGGTTTTTTCTGAATTCAATTATAAGACAATATACCTAATGATTCATTACATGTTTCTAGTAGCATAGGTGATAAGAGATGTGTTACAAATGAAGATTCCTCAATGTTGTTGCATCGTAGACTAGGCATATCTCAATAGAGAGGGTTAAGAGGTTAGTAAAAGATGGAATACTTAGTATGCTAGATTTTATAGACTTTGAAATTTATATAGACTACATAAAAGGAAAACAAACTAATAAGACTAAGAAGGGTGCCAAGAGGAGTACTATCATTTTAGAAATCATACATACAATCATTTGTAGTCTAGTTTTGGACTCTAGTAGTCCAAAATACTTTATCACCTTTATTGATGATTACTCACAATATATGTATCTTTATATGTTGAATAATAAGAATAAGGCACTTGATGCCTTTAAGGTGATTAAGGCAAAAGTAAAGAAACAATGTGATAAACAAATTAAGATAGTGAGATTAAATAGAGGTGGTGAGTATTATGATAGATACACTAAAGATGGATAAGCATTAGGTCCATTTGCTAGATTTCTTCAAAAGTATGGGATTGTTGCCCAATACACCATGCCTAGGTCTCCATACCAAAACGGTGTAGATGAAAGAAGAAATCGAACACTATTGGACATGGTAAGGAGCATGCTTAGTAGCTTTAAGCTTCTTAAGTCCTTATGGATTAAAGCCTTTAAGATGGCTATGTATATCCTTAATTGGATTCTAACTAAGGCTGTTGAAAAGACACCATTTGAATTATTTAAAGGTTAGAAATCGAGTTTAAGGCATATATGCATTTGAGGATGTCTGTCTGAGGTTAGGGTCTACAATCCATAAGAAAAGAAGTTGGACCCTAGGACCATAAGTGGCTACTTCATTGGGTATGCTGAAAAGTCCGAAGGATATAGATTCTATTGTCCATCTCATAGCACTAGGATTGTGGAATCAAGAAATGTAAAATTTCTTGAAAATGAGTTGATCAATAGGAGTGATCAAATTCAGTATTCAAACACTGGGTGTGATCATTTTGGTTCTTAAGCTTCCACATCAAGTGATAGATTGGTTGTGATCCATGCCCCTCATGTACCATTAGATATTAAACAGCCAATCATTGAGGATCCACAACCAGTTGGCCATGACTACGTTGATCCGGTTATTGAATAATTACTAGAAATTATTGAATAACTAGTTGAGGTACATGCTCCTTAAAAGGATGCTAAACTAACATTAAGAAGATTAACTAAGGAAAGCAGGTCAGCAATTCCTAGTGACTTTGCTATGTATCTATAAGAATCTGATTACAATATAGGAGTTGAAAATGACCTTGAAACATTTTCACAAGCTATCAACTACAGAAAATCCAGACTATGGTACAATGCCATGAAGGAAGAAATGGATTCCATGGTGTCTAATAGAGTCTGTGATCTTGTCCAGTTGCCTGGTGGTTCAAAGGCCATTGGGTGTAAATGGGTCTATAAGATGAAAAAGGAGTCATTAGGTAACATCGAAAGATATAAGGCAAGACTCGTGGCTAAGGGATTCACCCAGAAGGAAGGAATCGATTACACAGAGACATTTTCTCCTGTGTCTAAGAAAGATTCCCTTTGTGTAATAATGGCATTGGTTGCCTAATTTAACCTGGAACTGCATCAAATGGATGTGAAGATTGCATTTCTTAATGGAGATCTAGAGGAAGAGGTATATATGAAACAACTTAAAGGATTCTCCTCTAGTCCTAGTGAGCATTTAGTATGCAAGCCTAAGAAATCCATATATGGATTGAAACAGGCCTCTCACCAATAGTATCTTAAGTTTCATGATGTTATTTCCTCTTTTTGATTTATAGAAAATGTCATGGATCAGTGTATATATCACAAGGTCAATGGGAGTAAAATCTGTTTCCTTGTGCTATATGTGGATGATATACTGCTTGCAGCCAATGATAAGGGGTTGCTATATAAGGTGAAACAGTTCTCTCTAAGAATTTTGATATGAAGGATATGGGTGAGGCATCTTATGTAATTGGTATTAAGATCCATAGGGATAGAAATCAATACATTTTATGTCTATCACAAGAATCCTATATCAATAAGGTCTTGGAGAGATTTCAGATGAAGGACTGTTCATCAAGTGTAGTATCTATTGTGAAAGGTGACATGTTCAATTTGAATCAATGCCCGAAACTAGAAAGGGAATAAATGCGAAACATTCCATATGCTTCAGCTGTTAGAAGCCTTATGTATGCTCAAGTTTGTACAAGACCTGACATTGCATTCGTAGTTGGAATGTTAGGGAGATATCAAAGTAATCTAGGAATGGATCATTGGAAAGATACAAAGAAAGTGATAAGGTATCTTAAAGGTACCAAACACTACATACTGAGAATCTTGAGGTAGTTGGCTACTTAGACTCGAATTTTACTGGATGCATTGATTCATGAAAATCAACATTAGGGTACATTTTTATGTTAGTTGGCGAAGCCGTGTCATGGAGAAGTGCAAAGCAAACCTTAGTTGCTACTTTTACTATAAAAGCTAAGTTTGTGTCTTGTTTTGAGGCAAATTCACATGGTGTATGGTTGAAGAGCTTTATTTATGGGCTTAGAGTTATGGATTCAATTTCTAGGCCATTAAGGATTTATTGTGACAACTTAGCTGTAGTTTTTCTGACTAAGAACGACAAAAGTGAAAATCAAAGTAAACACATCAACATCAAGTACTTAGCCATTCGGGAACGTGTCAAGAAAAATAAAGCCACCACTGTACACATTAGCACTGAGTTAATGATAGCAAATCCTTTGACAAAAGGCATGTTACTATCAGTGTTTAAGGATGGGACTTGGTACCATATTGAGTCTTTGATGTATATATATATATTTGTAATAAAGCTCTTATTCAATTTAAGTTATTTTTCTCATTTCAGAGTATACATTTATGTTTAGAGAAAAATAGCATTAAGAGGACCCAGAATAAGTATAAGACTTATTCATTAAGTTATGGTGGGTTGAGAAAGCAAAATGTATTGTGATACATGGGAGATAATACTCACATATAGAGAACTTATCACTATGATCCATACATTGAGTTTTCTCTACTTTTTTTTGGTTTTTACAAACCAAGTGGGAGAATGTAGCAGTTTTCTTCTTTCTGAACATTGGCAACAAACTAACATTCAAATGAAAATGGTCCACAAAAACATGAGAGCAGTTTTTCTACTCAATGGCCACTGGATTCCATGGCATCTTGATGGAAGAAGCTGGCAATGAGGAGTATAAAAACAAAAACTGGGGTCCCCGAGTTCGGTTAATGCTTATTTGTTTTCTGAAACAAAAATACACCATCAAAGAGCAAAGCACCAGAACCTGGAAGGGCCCAAGTGCAAAAATTTAAGAGACTATTCGGTGCAAAAATAGGAAGCCAATGATTACAGAAACTTCAGCATGCAATTCCAATGTGGCAATGGTTGGAGGTAGGCTTCTACACTCTCTGATTTAATTTATACTTCAACTAGTATTTAAGCATCTAAGTATCCTAGATTTATATTACATATAGGGGTAACTTGATTGGGTTCAGTAGGATTTAGGATCATGAGGCAGTTGGGCCTCAAAAATGGACTGACCAGTCGAGGAGAATTCGTCAACTGACAGCCTATGATTGGTCGACCAGTTATGCTTTTGCTAGAATAAATGGATTCCATCCTTATTTTGCAGTCTTGCGATCTTATTATGAGTCGAAGTTTTTTTAACGGCAGAAACTTCGACAGAAGAAGGTCTCGTTTGCATATCCGAACTATAATTCAAACTCAAGATAATCTGCCAATCAAAAGTTTTAGATTAACTTTACAATCAGAAGTTTTTTTGATTAATTATTGATGACATGGTATCATATGCATCTTAAATATGAGGTACACGTTTACGATGGCTTTGATCTGGTAGTCAATGAAATTGACAATGTAGAATAGTTCAGGACTAATATATGCACTTACTCAATTGTGTGGGAGTTGGTACTTTGATACATTTTATAAGCTTTAGATTCACTTTGCGCCATACCTGGCCTAGATTGGTGATAATATGCGCTATATCACAGAAAAGAAAAAGGATAGAAATGTGAATGAAATAATGAGTAAAATGAATGAAAAAGGAAAGAATCATCGGAAGTTTCCTCTTTTCAGTACATTAATGTCTGAGATTGGTTGCTCAAAAGTCAAAAGTAGATATTGCAGTATCAAAAAGATATTTGCGTGACGGGATCCTATCTCAAAGTAGTTGGACATTGTGCCTGCCGATGACATGCTTCATCTCTCATAACCCCTCTATTTGGTACTTGGATGTATCTTTGTGAAGTTGAACATTTGAGCATCAAAAAGCACTTACATGATTACCTGGTAGAGTAAATGATGAGAATTAGAGTAAAAATATCGAAGGATAAAACTTTATGTAGATCGGAAATGTGTTCCAGTACGCATGAAATGCAGTTCTACAAAATTATTGGAAGTGTGCATGCGTGTCTATTAATTAATCCTATGTTTAAATATGTAAGTTTGTATGGTTGATTACATGGAATGTAGGACTTAAGGATTTTCACCTATGGTTGGGAAGAGACTTCGTTCACTGAACTGTAATTATTTACTCCCAATTTAACAATTTTAGATGCTAATTGATCAGGACTTTTAGGTAAATCGACTTCTTATTAACATGCTGTAACAGCCCCAAATAGCCTTAACCAGTATATGTTATATTTTTTAGAAATATTAATTTGGACAGAGGTGTACAAAAGTTGCAATAGATTGTTTAACAAATAAATAAATAGGATATGAAATTATATAGTGAAATATATATAGATATATATTGATCCTAACGAATAAACATCTACGATTATTTCAAATTATCTTGTAAAATAACTTTCTAGGCTGAAACTTGGCATGCAAGTTTAGTTTTGACTGAGGGGCCTGTATCTTTCGCGTGCAAGTTTCCTCTCGCATGTCCTTATCCCATACTGCTACTGTACAAGATATTTTGTCTCCCTTGTTACACGATTCCAAGTCTACTACAAATCTTCTTCCTTTCCATTTTAAGGTCTCTCATTCTTACGGTCTCTTCAAAGGAGACGAGCTCTCCTATTCCCTACCTTAGTTACACGTTCCCTCTTCATGACTATTCCCTTCTCTGTTTCTCACCTTTCTTCATTTAACTTTAATAAACCCAGGACCACCCTTTTTCACACCGAGGACTTTTTCTAGAGCTACTGGTTGATAAGCATCTACACCCGCCGACCAACAACGGTGGTCACAGCGGCCAAACTTCGGCTATCTATCGCCAGGCCTGGTTTGGCTCAAGAGTGGTTGGAGTTTCAACTGGGTTGTGCCAAAGCACAGAGCCAATCACTTCAATCCTCTAATCAGCTACTTTTGTGGAGTTTCAGTTGCTGAAGCTGGCTTTTTGCTGGCTGACAGAGCCGGTCGTTGGCGCTAAGTCTTGACTACTAAGGTTGGAGGGCCACTGTCGGTTGGCGTTTTGCTTGAAGCAAAATTTTGGCTGATGCTTAGGGGTTTCTAAGTTAAGGTAATACTGTAGTTAAATAGGAAAAAATGAAAAGAAAAAGAAATTATTGAAGCAAATAAAAGAACAAAACAATCTACGGTGTTTGTGAGAGAATGACTGCGTATCAAGGAGTAAAGTGTATTGTGGGCTATGGAGTTAAATGTGCCTTTTTGATATTTGATCTTCTATGTAGAGCCTAAGCAATAAGTTTGGATTTCTTTGAGTTAAAGTTTAACATGCTTTAGCTGTAACTTAGAAATATATAGATTTAGAATTAGAATTTAGTAAAGGTTCTAGTGTGTGCGTATTCAGTTGATAGATAATGTAAACATGTCGATACCGTTAGTTTGCTGGAAATACATTAAAAAAAGATTCAAATTTGGATTGAGAAATATGAACTTAAAATGAAAATTGGAAAACATAGATTATCTATACATGGTGTGGGTATATTAGGCAATGAAAATATATGAAATCATATTGAAGAGGAAACACATGCTTGCGCCTTGTGGATTAAATTTGAAGAATTGTATGCCAAGAAGATCAGGAATAATAAAATATTCTTGATAAAGCAAATGTTGAGTATAAAGTATTAGAATGACATTTTGGTGATCACTAGAATAAGTATCAATGGATTGTTAATTAGCTTTCTACTATAAGTATCATATTTGAAGATAAAATTTAAGGTTTGATGCTTCTTGGTTCTCTACTAGACTCATGGGAAACATTTAGAATGTATGTATTCAATTTTACCCTAGATGGCATGATAACAATTAAAATTGCTAAAAATGACATCTTGAATGAAGAGTTGAGAAAGAAATCACAAGGTTCTTCTTCATAGCCAAATATTATAGTTGCTAACTCTTGAGGGAGAAATAAAAATCAGGGTGCAAGGAATAGAGATCAGAGTAGAAGCAAATATAGAAAAAGATTTGAAAATATTGAGTATTATTATTGTAGCAAAAAGGGACGTATCAAGAAATATCCTTGGAAGTTGAAAAAGGATAAAAAAAACAAAAATCATACAAAAAAAGGGAAAGATAAAGAAGATAAAAGTGATGAAGGCAGGGCTAATACAACTATTTATCAATTTCTTTTGGTTCATGAAGAAGATGTCATCAACTTGATGGAGAATGAAACTATTTAAGTATGATAGTGGTGCTTCCACCCATATTACAAGTAGAAGGGACATTTTTTCATTTTATACTCTTGATAATTTTGGAGATGTAAGATTGGCTCATGAGAGTGTAGTATAGTGTGCTAGTATTAGAAATGTCATTCTAAAAACATCCAATGGAGCTAGATTAATCCTCAAGAATTCTATGCTTATGGCTAAAGGCTCAAAGTATTCTATACTTTTATTGACTCAAGAAAAAATTGTCAAAGACGTTGTTAATTTTATAGAGTTAAATGATTATATTTAGTTATGGCATAAGAGATTATATCATATGAGTGAAAAAGGGATTCCTATCTTGGCTAAAAATGATGCATTATATGAAGTGCAAAGTTTACATTTACAAAAATGTGATAATTGTTTAGATGAAAAATAAAACATAATAGCATTTAAGAGTTATCCACCTTCCAAAAAATTAAAGATACTTGAATTAGTACATTTTGATATGTGTGGTCCTATAAGTATGAGGACACTTAGCAGTTCTCTTTATTTTGTTACATTCATTAATGATCACTTAAGAAAAATATAAGTATACACTTTGAAAACAAAAGACCAAATGTTTGGGTTATTTGAATAATTTCATGCTTTAGTTGAAAGAAAAATAGGGAAAAAGTTAAAATGCATATGCACTAACAATGGAGGTGAATATTCAAGACTTTTTTATACTTATTGCAAAGAACAAGTATTAGACATTAGAAAATACCACCAAAGACTCCTCAGTTAAAGGGTTTAGCTAAAAGAATGAATAGAACATTAGGTGAGAAAGTAAAAAGTTTGCTTTCACATGCTAGATTGCTAAAAAAATTTTAGGTTGAAGTTTGAATACAACTGTGCATATTTTGAATTGCTCTCCATATGTTCCTTTTTATTTTAAAGTGCTAAAAAAAGGTTTGTTCAGGTAAGAATGTTTTATAAGTTTTTGGATATAAAGCATTTGTAAATATTCCTAAGGATAAGAGATCTAAGCTTGATATGAAGACAAAGCAATGCATATTTCTAGTTTATTATGAAGATGAATTTAGCTACAAATTCTATAATCCTACTAGAAAGAAGTTAATCAAAAGTAGAGATGCTGTGTTTGTAGAAGATCAAACATTAAAAGACATAGTAAGGAGGAAGAAGTGGTGATGTCTCAACACATTGAACCATCACCTAACTAGGATATAACTCATTTAAGAGAGAAGTAGGATAGAATTGAATCATAGAACTTTGAGAATGATGTAGATAACTTTAGACAAAATGTATATGATGAACAACTAACACTACATGCTCTATTTATTGCATTTAGAAGATCTACTAGAATCAGACAACCTTCTACAAGGTGTATTGAAGATGAATTCATTCTTTTAATTGATAGAGAAGAACCAAAATGTTATAATAAGGCTATGTAAGATGAACATAAAAGTGAGTGGATTGAAGCTATGCAAGAAGAAATGAAATATTGGCAAGAAAATCATGCCTATAAGTGAGTAAAATTACTGAAAGGTATAAAAGTTTTGAAGAACAAGTGGGTGTATAAAATTAAAAATGAAGAAAACAACTCTAAGCCTTAATATAAAGCTAGATTGATTATGAAGGAATTCAGTCAAAGAAAATGAATTAATTTTAATGAAAAATTTTCTTTTGTTATGAAAATGTCTTCTATTCATATAGTGCTTAGATTAGCAACTAGTCTTGATTTGGAAATTAAGCAAATGTATATGAAGATGGTTTTTCTTCATGATGATTTACAAAAAGAGATTTACATGGAGTAATTAAAGGATTTTGAAGTGAAAGGAAAAGAAAACTATGTGTTCAAATTGAGGAAGTGTCTTTATAGGTTAAAGTAGGTTCTTATATAGTGCTGCAAGAAGTTTAAATCAATTATAGGGGAGCAAGATTTCCAGAAGATAACTTTTGATTACTGTGTATTTGTTCAAAAATTATTTGATGATGATTTTATTATTCATTATAAAAGAAGTACATCAAAAAGATACTTCAAAGGTTTGATATAGAAAATGCCAAAGTTGTTTCAAGTCCTCTTGCTACTCACTTTAAATTAAGTATCAAGTAATGTCTAACTACAGATAAAAAATAGCAAGATATGGAAAGATTTCCTTATGTCTCACTAGTTAGAAGTTTTATATATTATGGTATATATTAGACCTAACATTGCTCATACTATTGGTATAGTAAGTTGTTTTCTTTCAAATGCAAGTAAAGAGCATTGGAATGTTTTAAAATGGATTATAAAATATTTTTGAGATACAACTAATTTGAGTTTGTATTTTGGAGATAAAAAATCCTTACTAATTAGTTTTCACTAATGTAGACTTAGCTAAAGATATTAATTCTTGTAAGTTTACTTCTAGTTATTTGATCAAGTTTACAAGGGAGGCTAAGACATGGCAATCCATATTGCAAAAATGTATTGCTCTTTCAACAACAAAGGCAAAATTTAATACAACAACCAAAGTGTGTAAAGAGTTGCTATGAATGAAAAAGTTTCTTCAAGAACTTGGATTTATGGAAGATTGTTGTATCGTGTTTTATGACAATCAAGGTGCAATACACTTTGGTAAAAAATTTGCTTTTCATGCAAGGTCTAAACATATTAATATTCATTAACATTAGATACATGATGTTTTGAGTGACAAGTTGCTAAAACTTAAGAAAGTTCATATAAATGATAATGTTGCTGATATGTTAACAAAACCTTTATTAAGGAAAACGCTTGAAGCATGTTATTCAATAGCTAGAATGGCAGTGTTTCCCACTTAGTTGGAAGGAAGAGATTTGTTTGTGGCAAGTTCCTCTTAAATGGATCCATAGTTTATTTATATTTATTATTTTGTATAAAGGAAAAAAATAAAAAATTAAGAAAAAGGTGATATGTGAGGAAAAATTAAAATAAACCCTATTTGGGCTTTAGAAGCCAAATTTGAGCCTTATACAGAATTATATATATATATGTATGTATGTATATATATATATATAGGATTTTGTATACGTGTAGGTGGAATTGAAGGAAAAAGTTACAAAACTACCTAGGGTTGCATGCATGATAAAAGGCTAGCTTTGTGAAGACACGGAAGCTAACTTTGTTTCCAGGATAGCACAGAGAGAGAATACAAAGGTGCACCTTTTTACTAAATTGTATTAGAAGATTTATTATCATATTTACTCATATTCATATTAAATTTGGGTATGTTGTTGCGGGTAATTTGAGCAATATTATACATATTTTTCTATAGATTTTCTTCTTCTCTACTAGCTAATCTTACATAATACTTAGTGTTAATTATTGTATTAATTTTATTAAGAATTATACCTATTTTTGGTGAAGAGTTTTTGCACTAGCTGCTCCTTAGAATTTCTAGGAAGACATTATATCTATTATTTTATTAGTAAACTTTTTACTAGACTAGGTCTTGTGGTTTTTACTCTCACATTGAGAGGTTTTCCACGTTAAAAATTACTAGTCTCCTGAATTAATTTTCTCACAATATTTTTAGGTGATATATTTTATTGTACGTGTGGGAAAATTTGATCTAAGTGAATAATTTAATTTTTCACTGCATGTTACTCTGATCCAGATAACTTTTCCCAACACTTGGGAGTTAAATAAAATAATTATATTTCTGACTTAACAGGAGTAAGGATGGAAAATTCTCTGCATCATCTTGGTTACCGAAAGCAGTTTGGACTACGATCCGGAAAAGTCAAAACTATGAGAGAAACTTCTATCTTGACTAAGTGCATGCAATTTTTATACGTTATATTTATATATATTGGCATGTTTGGAATTATACTCTTACTTTGTCTAAATTGTATGAAATCACATATCGTAATTTATTAATGTTACAGTGTTTCAATATGGCTTGACTCAGTAGATTGAAGAAAGTACAAAGGCAGATGAAATCTGTCGTTATATAAGAAAATGAGTACTAGAAAATTATATTTTTGAGGTAGAATTATTAATAAAACTTGTTAAAAATCTAGAAAATAATTAATGAAGAACATCGGAAAAAGTAATGAGAAATTTTATATCAGAAAATCGGTACAGACACAGAATAACTTTGGAAAAAGAGTTATTAAAGCATTGTTGGGGGGGGGGGGAGAAAGACTTGAGAAAACGGTTCGGAGGCTCAATAGTACCGAACAACGATACAAAGTTGGGGTTGAAGGTAAAATATATTAAAAGAAATATAAAAATACAAAGAAACATTTCGTAATGTATATATGTGAAGAAGATTAAGAGTATACTAAAAAAGGAGTTACACCTAAAATATAAGAAAAGTAATAGGGTTATAATGAAGAAGTGATGATTATCTTATATTTAGTGGTGATAATATACATGAAACGTATATTATATTGGCACTGGATAATAGTAGTATGTACTAGGTGCCCAAATGCAATAGCTTTTACTTGTACTAAGTGGTCTTGATATTTTTTGGTGGACAATTGAGATTGTGAGAACAGTTGTTTGTGGTCTATGGTTATTCATTTGATAAGAAGTATTATTTTTGAAATATGAAACATGATTTATAATTTTATGTTATGATCTTGTGTATTGATGATGATAAATTATTTCAGTATTAAAAAAATTGATTTGTTATGAAAAGTTCTAACAAGACAAGTAGATTATAAGAGGGGAAAATTGCCCAATGAATCAAGAATGTTTGAAATGAAAATATGGTTATGTAATATGCACATTCTTCATTTACATTCATTGAGCATGGAAAGCAAATCTTGTGTAGCAGGATTTTGAGCTAAAAATATCTTAGTCATGAATTAAATTGATTTGTAATGTAAGAGAAAAAGGTCCGGCACCATATAAGGAGGGCGGATTATAAATGTAAGGAGAAAAAGAGTTGGAGGAGAGATGATTACAAATGGATGATGTATAAAGAGGAGTAACACTGCATACATATCATGCCATACATCTACATCATATACTCACATAATGCTTGGATGGTCAGGTACTATTTTGTACAGTTCTACAAATTTTATGATAAATATTTGTCTAGTTGAGTGAATAAAGGGACTGGACATATTCATTTTGGAATGATAAAGATATAACATATGGTTGCTAGTTGTTGGTTGATACCATACGATGGTTAATAGGTTGTACAAACCTTCGTAATGTCATAATTGTTTTATAATGTGTGAGATTCTAAATATATGAATATATGTGTATTAAATCTGTATGTAACTTCATTAAGTCGGTGGTTGGACTTGCCACTCACTTTTGCAATTGCGAGAGTAATCACTCCATCTTTATTATTATGGATGCTGGAATCAAGTTAACGGTGTGGGTCACAGGGCTGAAGAATCTCATGGGCGCAGCTAGGAACTTTATTACCTAGTTGGTCATTCATTTTCCTTTTGCTAGAAAGGTAAAATATTTAAAGTCTTAGACATTCAATGCTCTACTTGTGGGTGGATAAAGTTAATATATAATAAAAATGTGATGTTTTAGTCCTCCGGGAGCAAGATAGTCAAACTTGATTAATAGTAAGCATCGGATCCTTTAAAAAAAGAGATAAAGATTCCACAAAATAAGTTATTGTCCCTATTTAATTTTAAAGGAGCAAATGAAAAAGAAGGAAAAAGGACAAAAATATAGGAGTTGCATTCTCGGCTAATTAAGGACATTGGGCTGGGATCTAACACATGTATGAATAATAGGTAAATGATTTGGATTGTACATTTTTCCCTTGTTTTGGCATAATAAAAAATAAAATTTTATTTTATTTTCATATGAATTTTTGTAAATGGTGTTTAGCTTTAAGTAAAATTAAAAATGGATTTCATTTAATTTTGTTTTATTTACAATTTTCATTATAATTACATTTTGTATCATTAAGAAATCCATTCTGCCTAAAAATATTATATAAAAAATTTATCTTCTCTCTAATATTATATTTATCATGAGATAATCAAAATTTAATTTTTAATTAAATTTCATATATTTTTAATATATTTTAAATAATTATTTATAAATGAATTGAAATTATTATTTTTAACAAATTTGTCAAATAATAAAATCTACTTGTAAATGAATTACAAATGAATTGAAATCATTTCTATTAAAATGGAATGAAATTAATTCTAGAAAAGTTACATGCCCAATGAACCGTTTAGTAAACTTGACTATTCAATCCGAACGATCCCAAAAGATATTTATAAATTGAAAGTCTATGTTTTGAATTTCCAAAACCCGTATAAAACTATTTAATTTTAAAGCCCATGTTTATTTCAAAGGAGCGTGCAATTTATTTTACATATTTCCTTACTTGTACTTTTGATTTTAATTTAAAGAAATATCTTTTTTTTTTAAAAAAAGTCAGCTGCTCTAGGATTTTTAGATTACCCACCGAATGATTTGAGCTGGTCACAATTTAACAAAATTAGGACTTAACAACCCACTTCTACTTTTCTCTCTTTTCCTTTCTTTTCTTATCCGTCTCCATCTCATATTTTTCCTTTTTTTTTTCCTTTCTCCCATTGTATTCACTAACTTACTAGCCATTCATTCCTCTTCTACTTTCTCTCCTAGGTCTTCTCTCTCTCTCTCTTCATTTCTAAAATTACTGATATTTAATAATTATATTAAAATTTTGATGATAATATATTTAGATAATTATGAAAGTTGATATAGTTATTAATTTTAGCAAAAATATGATAAATTTATTTCATGCAGAAATGACGAAGATAAAATGAGAATGATTTGATTATTCTTCTTTAAATGTTATTTTTAATACAAATATATTTAATTTTTTTACTATAAAAAATTTGCTAGTTCATATCTTAATAATATTTTAATAATAAGATTAATACGGTGCAATATAATCATAAAAATAAAATTTATATATATATTGATATTTTTAATAAAAGAAAATAATTTATCTTTATAGAATTAAAAAGATAAGGTATTTTCTTTTATGTTATTCAAATAATTATAGAATCTATTTTTTTAGACATATATTTTCCATGAAATTTCGCTTCCGCGTAAGAACAATCGGACCCACGTTAGTTAGTTATTCTGATTTTTCTTTTATAGAGCTATCATTGATTTGGAAATATTTTCAATCACATTTTAGCACTAAGTCTCAATATGACTTTCAATTGTATTTTTATAAATAAGTTACTTTGATTTTATAGTTGAGAATGGTTCTCAAATTTAAAAATTGATTTGTCCATTTGTAAAAATGCAAATAAAAGTATCATTAAATTCACAATACCTAATATAGAAGTAATCCTAATAATATCTAATAATAATCCTTATATATATAGAAGTAATCTTTCATAATGAGGGTAATCTATTATAATCCTTGCATAAATGGAAGTAATCCTTCATGATTGGGGTAATTTGTTGTATCTTTACCTAATGAATTTAGGAGAGATTATAGGAGATATTTTGGCCTAACTTTAGGCATTTTGGCTCTTAAGGCTATTCCAAATATTGTATATGTATGTAACCATTTCATATTAATGGAGATCATATTTTGATCCTCACTTAAACTTATTATGGTATCAGAACTATCCAAGTTTTGTTGATACCTTGTGTGTTGATATTCTTTACTATGACAAGAGCCACACATGAGATAGTGAAGAGCATTTCTTCACCATATCATCTAAACTCAAATGACAACCTAGGGAATGTGATCACCTAAGTACAATTACAAGGTGAGAATTATGAAGAATAGGCTAGAACCATGTGGATGTCTCTATGTGCTAATGCTATAAAAACCTCCAATGAAAGCACTACTGCACTAGTAACAAATTTAGAAAAGAGTGGGCTGACAGGTTTGAGCAATGAATAATGGCAAACATTGGTCGAGATGTTGAACAATCATAAAGAAAATGTGAATGAAAGAATGACAAGTAAAACAACTATGTGGATTATTGATACAGGTGCATCTAACCATATGATTGACAATTTAGAATAGTTGCATGGATTGAAAGATGTACAAGGATGCCTTGTATGGTTACCAATTGAACACCAAGCAATAGCTACCAAAGAAGGAACTATAGTTCTTGATGGAGGATTGACACTTGAAAATGTTCTTTATGTGCCTAAATTGAATTATAGTATAATATATGTATTGTAGTTGATAGATGAGGCAAATTGCATTGTCCAATTCACTAACTCTCTATGTGTTATGTAGGACCACACTTTGAAGATGCTGATTGGTGCAAGTGAACAAAGGGATAGGCTCTATATTTTTAGAGGGATTTGAAATGAGGAAAATTTCAAAGTGAATATAGTATCTCAATTTGATCTTTTGCATAAACACATGGGACATCCTTCCTTGAAGATTACTTAGTCTCTAATGTCAATGGCAAGGATAGTGAATTCAAGAATAAAGCTTATGATGTATGTTAGTGAGCAAAACAAACTAAGGATAGTTTTTCTTTGAATAACCATATAGCCACTACTATTTTTGAATTAATTCATTGTAATTTTTGGGGACCTTATCAAATTCCATCTTCTTGTGGTACTTCATATTTTTTAACTATAGTGGATGATTTTTCTCATGCCATATGGATTTCTTTGTTGATTGAGAAAAAGGAAGTTTCATGTGCCTTGCAAAATTTTTATTGCCTTAGTAGAAAGAGAGTATGGTAAACAAGTTAAGATTGTTTGTAATGATAATGGGATTGAATTTACATGTTTATCAACTTATTTTCTTGAATATGAAATAGTGTTTCAAACATCTTGCATAAGGAAACCTCAACAAAATAGGAAAGTTGAAAGAAAATACTGACACATTCTAAATGTAGGATGAACTCTAAGATTTCAAGGGAATCTTCCTATTTCCTTTTAGGGTGAGAGTATATTAATAGCTAAGTATTTGATCAATTGCACACTAACATCTATTTTGAATAGGAGAACCCCATATGAAGTCTTACATTGACAAACACCATCATATGATCACTTAATGGTGTTTAGTTCCTTATGTTATGCACAAAATCAAGGTAGGAAAGGAGATAAATTTGCTAGCAGAAGTAGGAAAGTTATGCTTGTTAGGTATCCTTATGGGAAGAAAGGTTGGAAATTATTTGATTTGGAAACCAAAAATTACTTTGTGTCCTGATATGTTAATTTCTTTGAGATAGAGTTTCTTTTTGGTTAATATATTATAGAATCCATAGATTTGGCTATTCTAAATACAACTCCAATAGAAATTATTTATGAATACTAATAATGTTTTGGATGGATAGATTTCCTAATCTATAGATATCCCTATGGACTAAGGAGTTGAATTGAATGTTGATGTGACGGGGCAAAGATACTACACATGCACTAGAAGATGGAACATCGAGCATAGTATAAAACTAAGGTAGTAGCAGAACCCAAGTTGAGAATTTGCAACTTGAGTAAGGCCATCATACCAAGCTTCCTTCTATCAAGTTGCATGACTATATCACTAATACAATTCAAATATTGAGCCCATCTGACCGTTCACCGGCTCCATACCATGCTTCAAGTGCTTCTTATCCTATAGCACATTATACGAATTATGACAAGTTTACTTTGAGACATTATAGGTTTCTTGCTACCATCACTGCTGAACAAGAACCTACTTTTTTTTCAAAAGTAATGAATGATGCTCGATAAAGGATATTTATGCAAGAGAAGATAAAAAGGCCCTTGAAAATAACAAAATGTGGACCATGAGTCCTTTGTTGCTAGAAAGAAAGCCCTTGGATGCAAGTGAGTGTATGAGATCAAATATCACTTTGAAGGCACTATGGGATGACACAAAGCGAGATTCATCATTTTGGGAATTATCAAGTTGAAGGGAGTGACTACACAGAGATTTTTGCCCTAGTGGCAAAATTGGTAACAATCAGTCTTGTTCTAGGTGTTGCTATGGCCAAGAATTAGGAACTTCACCAAATGGATGTGCATAATGCATTTCTTCATGGTGATCTATAGGAAGAAGTATCCATGAGATTACCTCCAAGATTTTGTACATCTCAACTAGGCATGGTGTGTCTACTTCATAATTTTCTTTATGGTTTGGAACAAGCCCTTCATTGCTAGTTTGCTAAATTGTCTTCTACAATAAAGGGTTATAGGTTTTCTCAGTCCTATTCTAATTATTCACTATTCATCTTTGTTGATAAAGGAGTGCAACTTATTGTGCTAGTATATGTAGATGATTTGATTATCTGTGGAAATAATACTATAGTTATTCGAAGGTTTAAAGCTTACCTAAGTGAGTGTTTTCATATGAAAGACTTGGGCATGTTAAAGTATTTTCTAGGGGTGAAAGTGTTGAGATCTCCTGCTAATATATATCTCTACTAAAGCAAATATGTATTGGATATCATTGGTGAAGCTAGCCTACTTGGGGCAAAACTCATGTCCACCCCATAAAACAGAACCATCATCTAGGCTTGGCCAAAGGATGTGTTCTAGACAGTCCTGATCGTTATAAATGACTTGTTGGACACCTTATTTGTCTTTGTTTCACAAGACCTAAGTTGACTTATTGTGTTCACACACTTTCTCAATTCATGCAACAATCGAGAGAAGAGATTAGGATGCTGCTATCTGGGTCACCAAATATTTGAAGGTAACCCAGGGACAAGGTATCCTTTTATGTTGCACATGTAACTTGCAACTCTATGGATGGTATGACTTCAACCAGGCGAGCTACTCTTTGACTCAACAATCTCTTAGTGGATGGTTTATTCTCTTAGGCCATTCTCCTATTTCATGGAAAACCAAGAAATAATGTATAGTATCTCATTCTTCTAGCGAAGTAGAATATTGTTCAATGGTCAACACCATTTGTGAACTCAAGTGGCTTAAAAGTATTTTATCCAATCCTAGTATCAAACACTCTCAACCCATGCACCTCAATTATGATAGTCAAGTAGCATTACAGATCGTCAAGAATCCTATTTTCCATGAATGCACTAAACACATTGAAGTGGATCCTCTTTTTGTTTGCAATGAGATGATCCAAGGCAATATTCTGCCTGCCTATGTTTCCACTCACACTCAACTTGTAGACATTTTCACCAAATCCTTGGGCCATGCACAGTTTCAATTTTATTCCTTACTTGGCAAGTTAGGCATTCGGAATCTCCATGCACTAACTTGAGGGAGGTAATATGGAAGTAATCCTAATAATATCTAATAATAATAATCCTTGTATATACGAAAGTTATCCTTCATAATCAAGGTAGTCTATTATAATCCTTGTATATATGGAAATAATTTTTCATAATTGGGGTAATTTGTTGTATCTTTGATCTAATCAATTTAGGAGAGATTATAGGAGATATTTTAGCTTAACTTTAGGTATTTTGGTTCTCAAGGCCATTCCAAATATTGTATATATATGTAACCATCTCAGATTAACGGAGATTGACTTTTGATCCTCACTCAAACTTGTTAATATCACTATGAGATTAAAAATATTTCCCACTTCTGTTAGGTTGAGGGAAGAAAGACAAAAATTCTTATGCCTACCTAAATGCGAAATCCTCATTTTCATTAAAGAAAAAAAGGCCTAATTTTTACAATTCTTTTTTTTTTAAGGAGCTATAACCTGTCTTCGCCAGGATGTTAGCCACTAAGGCATTTTAGGACAAATCTAAGGCTAAATCACATAAACTTCTTATGAAATTTTAAATTATGTTTTTTTTTTTACCAATGACGAAAAGGAGATTTAAATTTAAAACTTCAAACACGTTGCATGTTATATTACCGAAATTCCCTACCACCAATTATGCAATTTTCCCTTGATACATACATATCTGACCTTAATAACTGATAAGTGTCATAAATTCGTAGTGCCGATCTTTGCAAATTTCCTTGCCGGCTATCATTTTGGAGCTTCTTTGAAAGAATAATTTGAATTTCTTTGTAATATATATATATTATATTTTCTCACAATATATATATATATATGAATTAAAAAAATGATGTTACATATTCATAAATTATATTATAAGTAAACCTTGCATTATGGTTTACAGTTTAGTATATTAAAATATTTTACAACAAAACGTAACACATAAAATAAAGAAATTTTAATTTAAAAACATTAATTCTGCCTCAATGGAATTGAAAAGTCAAGGTAAATTCTCCTTTTAATTCTAGTATATGAATGAGAAAAGATATTGATAAGAATTAAACCAAAAAACTAAGAACTCTTTGACGTGAAAATGACGGGACCACAAACAGGAAGAAAAATAATGGATCAGTGAGAGAAATAACATAATGAATGAAAAATATATTGGATCTCAATTTCCTTGATTTTTTTCCTTATAATTTTAATTTTATGATACAACGTTTTATTTTGCAATTTATAACTTTTTTACTTACTTTAATATAATTTTTAATATTTATCATTTTTTTAATTTACGTGAATTCCTTTGTGAAGTTGAAGGATGTCCATATTCAAAGATATTACTAAAAGGCAAGATTTTAAGAAAACAATGATAATTTTTCTATACCCTTATTGTTCAAAGACGTGTTACTTTTTCAGTAAATTTGTTTTAGTAGGAAATATATCCTATAATGGTTTTATTATTTGTATTAATCGACATTGAATATTAAAATAATAAAAAAATATTTTATTTTTTTAATGTAATCAATATGAAATGTGATAAAAATAAAGAAGTTAATTTCACCCAATATTACATTATTATGTATCATTTTATTTATTATAAAATATATAAGTGATATATATATATATATAAGTGACACAATTTATTACTTTAATATATCTAAAAATAACGCAAAGTGCTTAAATATTTTAGTGAATTTCAATGGAAGTTGGGACAAATGAAGATACAAACAAAGCTATCCAATGCATCCATATGTCCCCGACTTCATCGGTGTTATGGTATATATTATGCTTCCAAACATGAATTCCAAAGTTCACAATAATAAAAAAAAAAGGCTTTGTCGTTTTTAGATGCAACATTGTAACCCCTCTCTCTCTCTCTCTCTCTCTCTCTCTCTCTCTCTCTCTCTCTATATATATATATATATATATATATATATATATATATATATATATATATATATATATATATGTATGTATGTATATATATGAATACCAATTACTATTTTTTAAATTTCTATTAAAGGTTTTAAATTTTTATATAAAAGTTTTAAAATTATTTTCATACAAATTTAAACGATAAATTTATCCTTTGTATATTTATTACCAATAATATTCATATACACTTATACTTTTTCTATAATAAATTTGTTAAATTTCATATTGCTTGCTTGAGTAATCAAAGACAACTATTAAACCAAAAACATATAAAAAAATTATCAAAATTATCAAAATAGTCACTTGATTTTATGAACTTTATAATATACATATAATAATTTATATTTTAAATTTTATAAAAAATTATAAAAGGTTATTTTTTCATAACGCAGAGAAAATGGTACGGTGAGCACTATAAATTCTCTAAAAAAAAAGAATATCATAAAATATTGTTTCTTCATTTTGAAATTTCTCATTTTTGCTTTCTTGGACCATAAAGATAAGAAGGCAAAATTTTGTGGTCAGGCTCATTTTCTTGGTGCTGCGGTAGTATTCACCCTTATAATATACTCAACTAAATATTCATAATTTTTTCCAGACATTTACTGTAGAAATAAATTAAAAATTCCCCTCTATTTATCACCGCTTTTCGTATTGACAATACAAATCTGTGCCTCTTGTTTCTCTCGCATGCCGGTACAGTGAAAGAGACTTAGCAATGGAAGCATCTTTGGCGAAAACACTTTGGGTTCTCACAGTGATAGCACTGATTTGGGTGTGGAAGGTTCTGAATCGGCTATGGCTAACACCAAAACTAGTGGAAAGAAAACTGAGAGAGCAAGGCTTTCAAGGAAATTCATACAGGATTTTGTTTGGGGACAGCAAAGAAATTTTTGCAAGACAAAAGGAAGCAAAATCCAAACCTATGAATCTGTTGGATGATATAATTCCTCGTGTTTACCCCTTTGGCCATCAAACTGTCAACAAGTATGGTATGGCTCTACTTCCTACATATCTTTTTCTTCAACGAAGAAAAAAAAATGAATACAGATTTTTGATTACGATAGAATTAAACATCATTTGACATCTGCATGGATTCAACTTGTGGAGGTTTTGACACTTTGCTAATAAAAAAGTCAACGAGTTTTATAGAAGTTTGTGTTACTGAGTTTTATTGGTTACGGATCTAAATAGACTATAATAACCAACTAAGTTTTAAGGGTGTGAATATTCAAAACAGTTGGTTATATTATTACCATTAAGTTTGTTGAACACTTATTATCATTAAATTTTTATGATTAATAACGGTCATTTATTGATTGATAACCTCACATTTATTAATCTATTTTTTAACACAACAAATATGAATCATTAATTTAAAATTGATGAATTTAGTTCCTCTAAAGTAGATAATCACAATTATTAATTAGAAAATCAAAGGCTGTTAATTGAATAAATAAAAAATCATCAAAAAAGTAATTTTTTAATTTGTAATTATCTCCTCCCTTGATTTTCTCACCAATAATTATAATTATTCACTGTATATTCTAAAATATGTCTTATATTTTAGAGTCAGATTATTGATATATGTCATATGGTTAATTTATTTCTTGAATATATAAACTTTGAAAAAGCGCATGAACATGGGAGCTTAGCACATATTTCTGGTTAAATGATAATTGGTGCTGAAGCAGGGCAATAATTAATTATGAACAGTTACTCACATACACTGAAATTGAGCTTTTCACTTTACCTAATATTTTTATGATGTTCTATATGGATCTCCCTTGGGAATAACCATGTATCCACTGCCTTTCCTAAAAGCGTAAAGAAGATAAAAACATATTTTTCAATAATAATAATAATAATAAAGAGAAAAACATGTCATTAAAAAGAATAGGTCAGTCGCGCGCGCGTTTTGTCTCTCGCCACCGCCGTCCCAAGATATCGGATACTCTAAAATCTTGCCATTGACGCAATTTTGATTGCGGATAGATAATTTTAATTATCAATAGATAACACCACTTAGACAAGAGACATTCACGAGTCACACTCAATGACACTTACATTTAGTGAACTCATTTATGTGGGGTCCGCATTTGCTGTATCAATAGATAATTTTTATTATCAATAGATAACACCACTATATCATTACTGTATGAGCGGAAGTACATTAAGAGTAAATCCATTAAAAGTCAAGGTATCAACATTATAAACATCCTCTACCGTACATAATCAATTGTTAACATGGTAATGGCTCGCCTGAAAAAATCGTGAGTATTAAATGGTTGTGTGATGAGTATTGCTCTTTATTTTAATAGTTGCAATTCTGGTTAAATTCCAAAATATATTTCACCTATATAGCCAGATTAAGTCTTCTTCTCTAAGTTTTTTTTTTTCTTGACACATGTTGTGTAGGCAAGAATTCCTTTATATGGTTTGGTTCCATACCAAGGGTGTTTATCACAGATCCTGAGCAGATCAAAGATGTATTAAATAAGAACAATGACTTCCCAAAGCCTGGAACGAATTCACATTTCAAGCTACTACTTACTGGTTTGGCAAGCTATGAGGGGCAAAAGTGGGCTAAACACAGAAAAATCATCAACCCTGCATTTCATGTGGAAAAATTGAAGGTTACTTTTCTTTACCTCATTGACTATATTTCTAGCAGAGATGTGACGCCTTTTTGCAAACATCATTCAGAAATTCCATTATAAACCATGGAAAAATTCCAACCCTTTGAATATTTGTTGGAATCTACTGTGCGTTCTCTAATCCCAGGCAAAATTTATTGTATGTCATACTTTATCCAAGTTTAACATGAAACTTAAACTTCGTACACATCAATTTTTTTAGAGGATATAAGATCTCCAGTCTTGCTTATTTAGCCTTACACTAAAAGCTTATTCTTCTTCCATCATTTTGCCACAGATTATGTTACCGACATTTCTCCGAAGTTGTAATGATATGATTAGCAAATGGGAAGGAATGTTATCTTCAAATGGATCATGTGATATGGATATATGGCCTTCCCTTCAAACCATGACTTGTGATGTGATTTCTCGAACATCATTTGGTAGTAGTTATGAAGAAGGAATGAGAATATTTGAACTTCTGAAAGAGCAAGCCTATCTTACAACGGGAACTATTTACAAATCTTATATTCCAGGTTACAGGTAAAAGTGCTATACAGATCCTCCCTTCTCTTTGTGCTTTTTATAATTTTTTTTGTAAACAATTCTAAATTTTATGAATTTAATATCACGTAATTATAATAGCAAACTTTAAGTTGTCTAACAAACCAACTCATGTTAACTATTGAAAATTACTTCATAAATTTCCTAATTATTCTAGCCTATTGTGTTTTATGTTTAGGTTTCTTCCTATTCGTTCTTTTAGGAGAATGAAGGAAAATCACAAGGATATCGTCGCTTCACTTAAAAAAATAATTAACAAGGGAGAGAAGGCATTGAAAGCTGGTGAAGCGAATATGGACAACTTATTAAGCATACTTTTGGAATCAAATTGGAATGAAATTCGAGATCATGACAATAATAAGAATGTTGGGATAACTGTTGAAGATGTAATTGAGGAATGTAAGTTATTCTACTTTGCAGGACAAGAGACAACTTCTAGTTTGCTTGTTTGGACTATGGTATTATTAAGTATTTATACAGACTGGCAAGTACGTGCCAGGGAGGAAGTCTTTCATGTCTTTGGCAACCAAGACCCCGATTTTGATGGCTTAAGTCGTTTGAAAATTGTGAGTATTGCATAGCTGAACTCATGGTTGTGAAGATATTATTATTTACAATCTAATTCTGTCACACCTTGATTTTTCAGAACTACGACCAACTCAGTCCACTAAAACAATGAATTGGGAACTTGTCAACCTACTGCATCCCCAAAACATTTTAATAGGTTTTCCACACAAGAAAAATAGAATTTTTTGAATGCAGAAAACATTCTATATGCACTTTTCTAAATAAGTAAGGGTACGCAAGATCTTATGCAAATCATGTATAATGTGATGTTGAAATCCTTATTCCCCGCTTTTTTGTGCGACAATTCCTTTTTGTGATTAGAAAAGCATTGTATTGGTAACTTCGATCTGCATTTGAATTACTATCATTCATCAATGTTGTTTAATATCTGCTTAATTAAGTCATATTTTTTGTTATTAAATTATTTATATATTGATTTACTATTGTTATGATAAATTTTGGATACAAATCTTATAATTCATGACCCAGAATTTAGTTTTCTAATTTGCAATTTGATTCACAATTTGAAGCATTGATTCAATTGGCCTTGATGGAAATATATACTTATATTGATGATGCTTAATAATTGTTTTGGGAATTCGCCATTTGTAGGTTACCATGATTTTGTATGAAGTTCTTAGGCTTTACCCACCAATAATTAATCTTGTGAGAACTACTGACAAGGCTATGAAGTTAGGAAACTTCACAATACCTGCAAGGGTGCAAATTTCATTGCTTGTACTTCTAGTTCACCGTGATCATAAACTCTGGGGTGATGATGCAAAGGAGTTCAATCCAGAGAGATTTTTAGATGGAGTTTCAAAGGCAACAAAAGGAAAAGTATTATTCTTCCCTTTTGGATGGGGTCCTAGGTTTTGTATTGGTCAAAACTTTGCCTTGCTAGAAGCAAAGATGACTTTGTGCATGATTCTGCAACACTTCTCGTTTGAGCTGTCACCGACCTACACTCATGCTCCCATTGTCGTCGTTACTTTGCAACCACAATATGGTGCCAATATCATTTTACATAAACTGAAAACTTGAGCAGATGAAATTCTGTTATCAAGTTGTTATCTCCAAATTATTGTTCGAAGCAGAGGTTTAGTGCTTATATTTCTGTATTTACTTGAGGTAGGTATGATGCAATTAAAAAGATATTTCTTATTTAGTAATAAAGGTAGGTTGACCTGCTAAGGATGATATATTGGGCACACTATTGGAGTCAAACCACAATGAAATTCAAGTCAAAAAAATATTAATTACATCGTTGGTGATAAATACTAGGATGACGGGCCAACTAGTCCAATATCGATTGTTAAGAACAAGAACCACATAATCTATCTTATTTGATGATAATTGAAAAATATTATGCATACTAGATATGTGATAAATTACTTGAGTAGGTCGTTTGCAGCATATCATAGTGCATTTGAGTATTTTTAGTTCAATAAGTGTCAATGCTAATCAAGTTATTGTTATGACATATACTGTGATGGAATTAATGATTTAGTTATTTTTACATATAGGTGCAACGGATACAATACAACTTTGTCTATTGATAACATCTAGCACATCATAACTCATTCAAGCTTCTTCAACTCGATAACCATTAATCCCAATCTAGATATTCAAATTATCAAAATTTAGTGTCAATGATTCAAATCATCATATGGGCAAGGTTGTCAGTATCGAGATTCTACCTAGGATCGAAAGGGAAGGGTGGGATCGTAAAGCGTGGGATCGTAATGGGATCGTAAGATCCTACCTTAAGTACTAATGTACATTTTATATACCTACTTATAACCTTTTTATAAGAAAAAATAGAGTTTTAAACTAATTAAATATGTATATAAAATTAAAGGCTACACATATTGTTAAAAATTAAAAAGGAAGAATAAATTCTCAAGTTATAAATTTCAAACAAACAATACTAAAACGACAAGATGTCAATACTCAATATAATTTGATAAAATTCATTATCTTTAAAATGTTGAACATCTTCCAATTCATCTTCATTCTCATCTTCATTCTCATCCTCATCTTCATCCTCATGGAATTGCACTTCATCCAAGTGCATGTCTTCCACATTATCTCCATCCTCACCTTCTCCATCAACACCTTCATCTTCATCTTCAAGCACAAAATCACCAATTTCATCATCATCTCTTCCTTCATATGTATCCTCATTGTAATTTCCTTCTTCACCAGCTATCCATTCATCATCAAAGGGTAAATCATCAAAGCTATCCATCTCAATGGATTTTCTAACTTGCCTATCTTTCAACTTTAGGTTGTACATCACAAAAACTAAGTCATTCATCTTCTTTTGTTGCAAACAATTTCTCCGCTTTGTATGAACCTATTTTTTCCAAAAACATTATGACTTAGAAGTGACTGAAGCATAATGAAAATAAGGAAGGCAATATTTAAATAAATTATTATACTAATAAGAAAACAATCTTACCATCTCAAAAGCACTCCAATTACGTTCACACCCTGAAGAACTACAAGTCAAGCTCAATATTCGAATGGCAAACCTTTGCAATTCAGGAAATTCTGCTCCATAAGAATCCTACCACATAGCTGGAGCTTTCATGTCCTTTGTCATCAAAGCAATTTCAGTGCCAAATAATCCACTTTTAACTTTAAATTAATCAAGTTGCACATGAATCTTAGCCTTTTCATGTTTATCAGATATCATTCTTTCTAAGCACTCAAATAGTCCTTTGGTGACTTCCAAGTCAGCTTTGAAAGTAGGACTATAATGGAATTGAGGATTCAAATAATATGCTGCTGCATGTAAGGGCCTATGAAGTTGAGATTCCCACCTTTTATCAATAACTTCCCAAATAGGCTTATAACTACAAAGAGGACAAATAACAACAAACATACATTACAATTCATAAGAAAAAGGATGAATAACAATAAAAATACATTATAAATGTTAACATTATATTACTAACCTTTTTTTAACATGGTTGAAATTAGCTCGCATCTTTTCCTTTGCACGATCTATTTCCTCATAAATGAAACCCATAGTTGGTTTTTCATCAGAATCAACTAAACGAAGGACCTTGATAAGAGGATATGCAGCTTTAAGGCAAGTCACAATATTTTTCCAAAACTTACTATCTGTTACTAATGATTGCACAAGCTGTCCCTCTTTTGTAGTTACAAATTTACTTGATCTCCATGTTTTTGAATTAAACATGTTTATCAATGCACCCTTATTGTTGCTAAGGCATCCTAAGGTCAAATAGGATGTAGCAAAATGAGTGATAGCTGGCCTGATTAAATCCTTACCTTTTGTAAAGTGCCTCAACATGCCAATAACTATGGTCCTCCCATAAATATATGTTGTGATCTTCCTAGCTTTAGCAACTGTCAAGCAATGGATATTTAATTTTTTTTCAAAATCTTCTAATATTAAGTCAATACAATGAGCAGCACAAGGTGTCCAAAAAAGAGTTTTCCTTTTCTCCATTAACATTTCTCCTGCAACCTTATAATTTGCAGCATTATCAGTAATCACTTGAACAACATTTTCTTCACCCACTTGTTCAACAATGTCATCTAGCATCTCAAACACCTTTTCAGTTGTTTTTGAAAACTCAGATGTATCAACTGATGATAAAAAGATTGTACCCTTTAGGCTATTGACAAGAAAATTGCATATGGATCATCTTTTTTTATCTGTCCAACCATCTGACATGATAGTACAACTTGTTTTCTTCCATTGCTCCTTATGCTCCTCAAGTAATTTCTTGGTGCAGATAACTTCTTGATTCAAATATTTTTCTCTTATCTCTTGGTAAGAAGGAGGCTTCAATCCAATTCCATATTTCCCAATTAATTGACACATCTTTACAAATTCAGGATTTTTCAGACAATTGAATGGAATTGCACTAGTATAAAAAAATTTAGATATTTGTTGACAAACTTCCTCTCTTAAATCTTTTTTGAACATTTGATTGATTGTACTTTGAGTTTTTCCCACACTTGATGTAGGTTTCTTCAACATTGATTCTAAAGATCCTCTTTGAAGTTGAACGCTTTCATTGCTTCCTCCGCCAGATGAAGCATCCACTTCAACATCATTGGTATCACTTCCAAAAAACCCTTGTTTTTTCTTAGAAGAAATTTCCATTGCTTTTGAAACATGTTCAATCATTTTATTTTTAATATCGTCAGGCACTTTTGGACAAGCACCTATATCTAAGTGACTACCAGCTAAATGATGTTTTAATCTATAAACACCTCCACTCATTATTTTATTACAATATTTACATCTCACTTTTCTAGGATTCCCATCCACTTCAAAACCATGTTCCCAACCTACATCACTTCTATTTCCAGGAAAATTTTTTCTTTTCACATTAAGCCTTGAACTAGAGGAAGCCATTTTCACCAAGTTAACAAATACTCCAAAGCAAATAAGTTAAACCTGAAAAATAAAATTAAATTAACTGCCTAAATTCACTTCAAATTTCCATTAAACATAAAGCAATTAATATAAATAAATATTATATAAAGTAATTAATATAAATAATTCACTCTAAATTTTCTAAAATGAAGTAAAATGTTTGCCTACCTAAATTTACGGTTTAATAGAGTTAAAATGAAACAGAACAAGACAACTAACCAGCCAACATTTTACTAAATAAAATTTATATAAAAAAAGATTTAAGTAAAGCTAAGTTACTAGCCTTCTAGAACTGTAAGACCTAAGACTCTCTCTCTCAGCTTTCTATTTGCTTTATTTCGTCTGGTCTCTCTCTCTGCTTCCGTGCTTCATCTCTTTGCTCCAACTCCAAGCTCCAGCTCCTACATCCAGCAAGCTAAAATCGGAGCTTGCAATGAGTGGCACAGCCGCACAAGGTGAACAGCAACCACAAGCAGCGTGCGCAGACGTATTGGAGTCGATGATTCCGCATAGCAACAACCAGCAAGGTGGGTTTCTGATTCTAGTTCTGTTCTGTCTCTTCTCTTCTAGGTTACATTTTGGGTGAAAAAAGGTCAAATTTTTGGTTTTGGGTTAATGGGTTTTCGAATTTTTTGGAAAAACTTCTAAGTCCAATTGTTTTAACCCGATCCAATGCAACAAAAATGGCAAATCGGCTAACTCGCTGGGTTTGAACGAACCCACCGAGTAACCAATCCTTCACGGCTAACTCGGAGATCCCACCATCGAACAATTTTTTATGCGTTTCAGCACGAAATGCCCAAGTAGAAACGCAGAATCGTGCGATCCCACGAGTTGGATCACGATTCTGACAACATTGCATATGGGTAAAAGAGTATATAAACCACGTTCATTGACTTGGTTATATTTTGAAGATTATAATAGTAATTGCATAATTATTACCTAACTACCTTCCAATCATCCTAAAATCTCTTATATAGATATACACTCATCTTAATACACAGATTCTTCTCTCTACTCAATGTGAATTTGAGCGTTGAAAGGATTACGATGGAACCCGTCCACCGCCTTTTGATAGTATGTCTTGTAGGTATTCTAAATTTGTTGAGATTTCAAAATTTTCCACAGCTTTCCTGTGAAAATAAACAATTTTCTGAGATTGTGGCTTTTTCCTGAATTTCCCCGGAAAAACCATGTGCAAATTAAAACTTTCTTGGCTTGTTTGGTCATTGTTCTCGGAAAAGTTCATGAAACATGTAAGATGGTGTTGGAGGAATCAACCGGATCCGTCTCGGAAATTGGCATAGAGAGAGTTGATTTGTAGTATTTTCCCGAAAAATCCACATCCAAAAGGGAGTTGATTTTTCCGGGAATTCTTGTAGGTTTTTTTTTTTTTTTAACTATCGAAATCATAGAAAAAGAAAATTGCGGTGCTGCCCTGTCCACAGACCTCCCGTCGATGTATTTACGATCTCCATCGGTGTAAGCTTCGGTAGATTTCAGTTTCATCTTTTCCGTCACTTTCTTGGGAAAGTTATTTTTTGACATTATGTGAAGTTTATCAACCAGTTGGATTGCAACTTGGAGTTAATTCGTGAAAAGTGGAATCATTCTCACATATTTCTCAGCTAATCCCGGAGCAGAACGCAGTTAATCTCTGCAATCTGCATGGACCGAAATTCATCGAAATTGTAATTTGCAAATCGAAAATCTTGCATTTTCTGAGAATCGTTCAATCGAATAATTAATTCATCCATATCTGTCCCTAAGCAACCCGAAGAATGCAACAACTGATCTCAATCTGAAGAAGAAAATTCCAGCCGCAGAATCGAATCACAGATTTCATAAAATAAAATAAAAGGAGAGTCATGTTTCGATCATGAAAAATGATCTATTGTTAGTCACGGGAGCGAAGAATTCTAGCATTTGGCAGCAAATTTGGACAGAATCTGTTGTTGCATACTCTTTATTAAAATTAAAGTAATTTTCTGATGTCTCTTCATTTCCCAAGAAGCAACTTAATTATCTTTTTGTTTTTCAAGAAGCTTGAGTACACAATAATCCATGTATTATTTTGCCTATGTTTCTAGTTTGGTGTGTGGTCCCTAATTTAATGTGTAGTTCCTAGTTTATTATGCATAGCATGTATGCGATATCTCATTTTCATGTATTAACTTTAATATTCCTAATTTTTAGTATAGTTCCTGTATTAGGAATTAATTAGGGGATGACTCTTTTTCTTTTGGAATCCTATCCAGGTAATTTTTCATTTCAAGAAAGTAAAAAATATAAAAGTTATTCAATCATACAAGTCTTGTTTCTCTTATCCATTTTGAAGTTCTATTTTTCTTCTTTGGTTCTTTTTTTTTTTCACCAAGGTTGCCAATCTTGGGCTAGTGTAAATTGTTTTGTACTACAATTCTCTCTATTTTTTTTACATGGTATCAAAGCTTGAGAGATAGCTCTGTGTCAAGATCTCTTATGAAGAAAATTAATCAATGTTCCAAATGGATTTGAGTGGTTGTGTTGTTGGATTTGGTATAGAGCTATTAAAGCAATCCAATTACAAAGTGTGGAAGACTTCTATGGAGTCCTATCTCATTGGGGAAGAGCTATGGGAGGTTATTGGTGGTGATGAAACCACTACTCCAAAAATTGATGTTGAGCCTTTCAAGCAATGAAGACAGAAAAATGTTAAGGTAGAATTTGCCTTCATGGAATGTTTGTGCACATCATCCACTATAAATTAGCCAATGAGATTTGGTAGACCTTTGATAGGTTATTTAACAAGAAAGATGTGGCTCATTTGTAGTTCTTGGAGAATCAACTTGCATATGTTTCTTAAGGACATCTTCCTATTGCTCAATTTTTTATAAAAATCAAGAATCTATATTTTGAAATTCTGCTCTAGATTAGGATGAGCCCATTTTTGAAGCTCATATGAGGTATGTCTTATTTATGGATTAAAGCCAAAATACATTCCTTATGTCCCATCAATTCAAAGGCGGGTTCAATAACCATCCTTGGAAGAATTTGAAAGTATCTTGTCTTCCTAAGAATCCTTAGCCATGCAAACGGTAGGATTATCTTTATTTGATCATGGTGACAGTAAAAATAATAAAAATGTTCTTGTAGCTAAGAAAAGGAAGAATTTCAACTTAAAAGGAAAGAAATCTAATTCTTTTAATTCAGGAAGAAAAAATTAAACTGTTATCGATGTGGTAAACTTAGACATGTGAAGAAAAATTGTCATGTCAAGTTGAAGCAAGGAAATTAGGTTGAAGCTGAAAAGGGAGACAAAAGGGATTCTTCTTATAGCAATGAAGAAGACTAAGGCAAGTATCTTATGGCCAAACTTGCATCTGCCCCTAATTCAATTGATTTTTAGAATGATTGGATCATGGATTTTGGCCGTGGTTATCATGTGACTGGTGATGCTTCAAAATTCTCAAGTCCCCATCTTTATCAAGGAAAAGAGGCTATTATCATAGCACACAACATAGTTTATTTTGTGGAAAAGGAGGTGACAATTGTTATCAATGGAAGTAAGGATAACTCTATTACACTTAAAAATGTGTAACATGTGCCAAGTATGACCAAAAATATTTTCTTGGTTGCAAATGCTATGGATTCTGGAAATTATGTACTATTTAGCCCTCAAGATGTGAAATTCTTTCAAAATATTGAAGGATTAAAAGCTTATGACTAGAATTGCATTTGCTCCTGATTCAATTGATTTTAAGAATAATGAGATTATGGATTATGGTTATGGTCATCATGTGACTAGTGATGCTTCCAAATTCTCAAGTATTCATCTTCATCAAGGAAAAAAGGATATTATCACAATAAATAACACAATTCATTCTGTGGAAAAGGAGGGGACGATTATTATCAATGTAAGCAAGGATAACTCTTTTACACTTAAAAATGTGTACCATGTCCTAAGTATGACCAAAAGTCTTTTCTTGATTACAAATGCTATGGATTCTAGAAATTATGTACTATTTAACCTTCAAGATTTGAAATTCTTTTAAAATATTGAAGGATTAAAATTTGATATTGTTCATATTGGTAAAATAGTTAACGATGTGTATGTTTTATTAACTTCTACATCCTTTGTTAAGAAGTTGAGTGACCATGATAATGTTTCTATATGGCATGCTCAGCTTGGGCCTTTTACATGATGAAGTTGAAAGTAATGATGTAGAAAGAGCTAGTTGAGGGGTTACCAAAATTAACCAATTTGGGTGATAATGAAAGCTATGAAGGTTATCAGTATGGAAATTCTAGGAGCAAACTAACTCTTATTTCTTCTTATTCTAGTTTTTGTCACATGCTAATGTTTATTGATTATGTTACAAGGTTCACCTAGGTTTATTTTATAAAGAAAAAATTAGATGTTTTCTCAAATTCTAGGAGTCCAAGGAATTTGTTGAAAGATTTTTTAGAAGAAAAATCAAACAGCTTTGAACTAATAATGGAGGAGAATTTACTTCTAATGCCTTTAATTCCTTTTATCATAAAGAAGGAATTAAGAGAGTGCTTTCTTATGCTCACACTCCATAATAACATGGAGTGGTTGCAAGGAAGATTAGAAATTTAATAGAGACTTATAGAAGTTAGCTACATGCAAAGAATCTACCAGAAAAAACTCTAGGCTGAAGCTATGAATTGCGTAACTTATGTGATCAATCAAGTGCTGCTTAGTCCAATCAACTTTAAGTCTTATTATGAGTTAATATTTAATGAGAAGCCAAGTGTTAAGCACTTTAGAATTTTTGGCTTTATTTGCTATATTCATGTGCCAAATGCTCAAAGAGACAAATTTGATGCCAAAGTTAGGAAATGTAGCTTTATTAGCTATAATAATAAAAAAAGGGTGAAAATGAATGGATCCTTTCTCTCATAAATACATCATGTCAAGGGACATGGTTTTTGATGAAATTTCATCCTAGTATAGTTCAAAACAAAACTTTAGAGCCTAAAGATACAATATTTCCTTTCACACTAAATTCTGATTCCTCTACCTTATACGAGAATCATGATAAAAAGGTGAGCTCTAGTTCAAATGAAAAATAATGAGTACAGGATTGTGCTGTTAATAAAAGAATAGGGAGAAATATAGTCAAGTTAGCTTATTATCGTGATGGAAACTTCGCTAGCACCTATTCATGTTTCTTTATAGGTCAAACAGATGATGAAGCACCCTTATGCTTTGAAGATGATAAAGGTGTTAAAGTGTGGGGGCAGCAATGGATGAAGAAATTGATGCAATGTTAAAAAATGAAAGTTAGGATCTTCTTCCAAAACCTAAGGATATGCAACCCATTTCTTGTAAATAAGTGTACAAAATTAAATGTAAGGTTGATGCGAGCATAGATAGATACAAAGAAAGGCTGGTTGCTTATGGTTTTTCTCATAAGCATTGAAAAGATTATGAAGAAACTATCAATCTCATTACCAAGATGACTTCCATTCCAACTATGATATCTCTTGCAACTTCTCTTGGATGGAAGCTATAACAATTTGATGTAAAAAATGCTTTCCTTTATGAAGAGCTTGATAAAGACATTTACATGTAGCAACCACCAGGTTATGTTTCAAGTTCTCATCCAAGTTTTGTTTGTGAACTCAAAAAGGCTCTTTATGGGCTAAAGCAAGCTCTAAAGGCATGGTGTGGAAAAATTGCTTAGTACTTGCAATTTTGCAATTATCTTGCTTCTAATTCTAATCATTGTTTATTTATGAAAAAGAAATCTAGTTTGTTAGGATTTGGATCAACAAATGCAGCGAAATTTTAAAATTTTTGATCCAATTCCTACGTAGGATCCATGTAAAACAACATAAATTAGTATTAGGGTTTTACCTTATTTGTGCTCATGTTCTTTTTGACTAAATCTTTTTTAGACTAAGAAGAATCAAACACTGGTTGGAACATACAGCATCTCTACGGTATCCATACAAAGTGAACAACGACTTCTCCCCTCTACGAAGCTACTAAGATTTGTCTCTCTCACTAGGATTAGGATTAGGTGTTTTTTAAGTAATTTAAGGTTTTTTTGAAGCTTATGTGCATAAATCAAAGTGTTGCCTTCAAGTCCCTTTTATAGAACTAAGCATGTCACAATCCTAGTCCTATTAGGATAATGCTTCAAAAGATCCTAATCACACTAAATAACTATTACCTTATCCTTATCCTAGAGAAAGTGAAGAGAGATAGGATTTATCTATTAATTATCTAATATTAGATAATTGCATTATCCCATAATATAATTATCTAATATTAAATTAGCATATAACTATCTTATATTAGATAATAAATTATCATATAATATAATTATCTAATATTACTTTAATATCAAATAATATCAAATAACATCACATAATATTTTATATATATTACGTGAAAAATATATTATTATCTTAATAATAATATATATATGCACGAAAATAAGTCCAATTAATTTGATTTTAATCCAAATAAAATCCAATTAATTATTATCTCATTCCTACTTCTTTTTTATGACCTTATAGGTTCTTACTACGTTAACAATGACTTATCTTTGGGCCATTGACAATGAGCAGTATCTAGCAATACATCACTGCCACTCAAATAGTAAGAATGTCTGTGATTCGACATTAACCAAATCTATGATCAATGCTTTGCATCATAATCCCTTTTATAACAATATCCAAATCGAACTGGAGGCATGGAATGTGTCATTCTCGTCAATATTCAATTTATTTTTCTTGATACTGAGTAAACTTAAAACAAATTATCAATATCATATATTGATCTAATTAAGCATGGTCATGCATTTCTAAGTCTCACTCAATCAAGGGGCCCAAGGATATTTCTTTTTTATACAAGAGTAACAAAATCCCATCTACATCACTCACTTCCCTCTGCATGATTCGTCACACACCCAATCAATGCCCTACTCATCATCCCAATTAAATGTGACATTGGACAACATCAAAGCGAGTAACTCCTCATGTAGGGAATCGTAATGACTTCAGGTTAAAGGACTATGTGCATTTGTGGTCATATGAGAATAACTAATGACATGTTTATCCATACAGTATTCTCACAATGGGTCAGTCCAATACATTGTTCACTAACAATGTACTCATGTATTGACTTACTATTAAATATCCATGATTTATAATCATCAGTCACTATACATATTAGTCTCGATGTATTATTACTATCCTTTTTGCAATAATATTTAACTAGGGGCATTTTAGAAATAGTGAAGCTATTCCAAGGATAATTATTATATTTAAGTTATAATTTATGCAAAATAAAATAAAATGAAATATAATAATTATATTATGAAAATGAAATGTAATACATTGTGTAATATTGCAATCATCTATATGATTGGCTCTTAAGACACACACCAACATAGTTTGTATGTTATAGTTCTCTTATTTATAGATGACATGATCATTATGAGCAATGATGAGAGAGAAATTGTAAAAGTTCAAGATGAACTCTCCATTCATTTTGATATGAAAAAATTAGGAGAGTTAAACCATTTTCTTGGCTTAGAGTTGAAAGATTGGAAGATGAAACTTTTGTATCTCAAAGAAGCTATGCTAAGAAACTTATTACTAAGTTTAGCTTGAAGAATGGCAGAGAGTGCAATACTCCATTGGGTGTTTATATCAAGTTAAAGCATGATGAAGGCTCTCTTTTGCCTAATCCTTAACCTTATCATGCTTGTGTTGGAAGTTTAATTTATTTACCTATAACTAGACCAGACACTACCTTTTCTATTGGTCTTGTTAGTAAGTTTATGCAAGCACCACGAAAGCCATACCTTAATATAATAAAGAAGATTTTGAAGTATGTTAATACCACCCTTAACTTAGGATTGTTCTACAAGAAAGAAATAGATTTTTCTTAGCTTGGTTTCACAAATGCTAATTTTACTAGAGATTTGGATGATAAAAAATCTACATTTGATTATGTTTTCTTATATGGTGTTACTAGAATTTCATGATAAAGTAAAAAGCAAGATTTAGTTTCTTTGATAACTGCAAAGGCAGAATACAAGGCTTTTGCACTTGCAACTGAAGAATGTGTTTGGCTTTAAAGACTTAATGAGGATCTCCATGCTCCTATTCATGATTGAGAAGCCTTTATAGAGATAATCAAATTGCTATCAAACTTGCCACCAATCCAATTTGTCATGCAAGGACAAAACATATTGAGATGGAACATCATTTCATTAGAGAAAAGGTTTTGAAAAGAACTATTAGTGCATTAAAGGTGAGGACTCAAGATAATGTTGCTAACATATTTACCAAGTCACTTTCCAATAGATCGTTTAAGATGCTCCATTCTTAACTTGGAATTATTTCTAGAAAATCACTTTAAAAGGGGTGTTAAAAGTAAAGTAATTTTCTGATGTCTCTTCATTTCTCAAGAAGCAACTTAATTATCTCTTTGTTTTTCAAGAAGCTTGACTACACAATAATCCATGTATTACTTTTCCTATGTTTCTAGTTTAATGTGTGGTTCCTAGTTTATTGCATAGAGCATGTATGGGATTTCTTGTTTTCATATATTAATTTTAATATTCCTAGTTTTTAGTATGGTTTATGTATTAGGAGTTAAATAAAGGGATGAATCTTTTTCTTTTGGAATCCTATAAATACTTATGTAACTTTTCATTTGAAGCAAGTAAGAAATATACAAGTTATTCAGTCATACAAGTCTTATTGCTCTTATCCATTTTGGAGTTCTATTTTTCTTCTTTGGTTTGTTTTTCTTCACCAAGGTTATCGATCTTGGGCTAGTGTGACTTTTTTTGCACTACAGTTCTCTTTATTTTTTTTAACAGATGTTGCATTAGATTTCAACTTCTAAGAACCTTAAATCCAAAGGTAAGAAAAAAATTTATCACATCTTACCTTAGCTTAAAATTATTATAGTATAGACTTCTACTTAAATTTGCAATTGCATATTATGCCAATTCAATAATTATGGCTGATAGAGGTGTGTTGATGCATCTTTGATAATATCTTGCATTTTCTAGTGAAAGCAAATTGAGTGTTTGTTAAAAAGCCTAGATGGTCTTATCATTATACATTAAGCACAATATATACTTTATTTTATGTATACTAGAGACTCATAATCTGATATTTCATGGGATCCTAAGCAGCTCGTATAATGAACTTATTTTTGCATGATGAAACCTAAGGCAAGATAATTTTTATGAAGGTATGATCATATAGGAAGTCTGCTCTTTTATACTTTTCTATTTGGAGATTTGTGTCTTTGTGGAACTTTTCTAAGTCTCGACTTTCATCATTGAAGTTAAATTTGATTTCACATCCTATGTTTGAAAAATATGACTAGAAAAGATTTTACTCCCAAGATTCCTCTGGGAAAATTCTTCATTTTATTCGATGATTCTTTCCTCTACAGAAGAGAAAAATCTTAAATTAATTTGGGGTATAAGTAAATATTAGTGCCATTTTGAGTGGGGAATCAACGAGTCATGATAACATTTTGCATCATATTCTCTATTACTTTTTCTCTCTTGTAATTATCTTATCAATTTAGTTCAGGCATTACAAACATAATAAAAACAAAATGATGTACATTTCGATGCTTGAGGCCTTCTATTTTCTTCACTATTTGAAAGGCAAAAGAAATGCAAGAGCTTGAATAAGCATAAGATGATTTATATTTCTTCAAACTTTTATTGTGAGATTTTTCTAAACTTACTGCATATGGCAATCCATGATTATTATAGCAATGTTCTTGGAGTAACGACAAGGAAGTTATTTGTTGTTTATGATTGAGTCTTAGTTTCCAAATTAACATTGTAACCTATTTTCACCAAGCATGATTATTATTGGTCTATGGTTGAATTGCTGAATGAAAGGTATAGATATGCTAGTGTGGAATCATCCTTTCATATTTCATACTATCAAAGTTACCTTTTGAAGTAACTTACTTAATTACATTTAAAGAGCGTGGGGCTACTTTAGATGATTTATAGTTAGAAGTATGTGATACATATTAATTGCTGGCATATGATATTTAAAATTCCATTAGTACAATAGATTATCTAAAAGTGTTTATAATTACCATATTCTTATAAATACAATAAAAATTGTATGACTATTCATCATAAATTATCCAATAATATGAGCTGACCATAAAAAATTATACTTATTATAATATTTTTAACATAAATGTCAGCATTATCTAAATCATGCTATACTTAAAATATTGACATGCTTTTTTTTTACATTTTATGTCATACAATTTTAATGGTTATCTAAGTATTCATCAGATTCTTATATTGCAGCATTTGCTACTCACAATTTACAGTTGTCTCTAGTGCTAGTATTTGATGATATGCCAATATCTGTTCCTGTCACATAGAATATTGTCTAATGCCTATTACAATGATTTGAATTCTTTCTAAGATTTTACATTGTGATTATTCCAACTAGCTACATAAATACTTGACAAACATAGTTGTATATTGATTGACATTAACAGGACCCAACTTAACTTTGTAATGTTGTAAATGGCTAGTACAGAAAACATGGGCCCATGAGGTATAATTTGAAATAAGGGTCATCTATAAAATCCAATCTACTTGGACATTTATATTCCACTAACCACATGATCTAATTTTTTCCATTGTTTATATGATGTTATACTATTATTTAAAAAAACAATTTAAATTAAAGATTGCTTGCTTCTTAATGATTTGTTTTGTAAATATTAAAGGCAAAAATGCTATATTATGCTTATAATTAAATATTGTAAATTTAGTATAGTGCATTTACATCTTTATATATAAATGAAATCTTTATATACTTTTTTCTATCTTTTATTTTTCATTTTAGACAACTTCATACTAACTCAAGGTTATCCTTTACATTTGAGGAAAAATGTGCAAGGTATATTATTTACTGCAAAAGAATTTACAAAGGAAGCAATACATGACCCAAATGGTCATCGGCATTTGAAAAAGGGTAATAAAATACTCCAAAATTCTTAAGAAATCCAAAAAAAAAATTCTTATTGTTTCCTCCTTAGATACTTTTTGTTAAAATTTACCTTGCATTGCTATTATGTCTCATACATTAGCTTTTTACTACTAAATAACCTATCTTAGTTATGAAATATACAAAATGGTAATCTTAATCTTAAGAACAACAATATTAATCCTAGATAGTTTAAGAAGGAATTGAAGCCTTGTTTTCAAGATCTAAGATTTAATTCATTAAAGTTATTGGATATGTTGAGAAGCAAAAGTTTGATATTCGTTTGAGTCCATGATCCATTTGGTACAAATTGTATCAAGTGAATACTACTAGGTTCTCCTCATTGTAAAGTAAACTTCACGAGAATACTGAGAATACTACCAAAGAATGAAGAATTATGAGGGAAAAATTATAAAAATATATCCTTCTCATAACCATAAATGATGTGATGGGAAGTAAAATGTGCAAAGAACAATGTTAAGTGATCATAAAAAACATCTTACATGGTAGATATGCATAAACTAAATGATTTGATCATTAATCTTTAAAAAAAAGAGAAAAATACCTTTAAAAAAGATGTTATTTTTGAATGATCATTAATCATTGAAAGAGGGAGTAAAATACCTCTAAAAAAATGTCATTTTTGGAAAAAAAAGGAGTAAAATACCTTATTTTTGAAAAAGTGTTTGACATATAGAATAGACCTACCATTTAGTAAACACCTACCAAACAATAAGCAAAAGACCTATCAACAATAGGCACCTCCCCAAAAATAGGAAAAAGACTTATTATTGGTATGTAAAAGACTTACCAATAGAAGAAAGAAGATTTGCCAATGGTAAAAGGAAGATTTACCACTTGGTAGGAAAAAGCCTTATCATTTGGTAGGTGCCCATCACTTAATGATTCAAAGCAGTAATCGTCGATCACTCAAGCATCATTATTCAATAGACTCCTCATTAAGCAACGAGTAATATGAATCTAGAAAATCAAGTTAGACAATTAAGGAAATTGATCATATTGTTCAAATGGTCAATATAACCAATTAAGTTAGATAGTCCAAGAAATTGATCATATTATATGGATGGTCAAAAGTACCAATTAATTTAGATGGTTAGGAAGACCAATCATATTATTTGGGCAATCAAAAAGACTAATTAGATAGTATGGTTAAGAAGACCAATTAAATTTTTAACTTATATAGTCATTGAGACTAATCAATAAGAGTGATCAAAATTCATTGCACATTATCTCTCTATCAGACTCGCCATTGATGACCTCAATTATAAAGAGTCACATGTATTGAGGAGATAAGATTTTGAAAATAGAATCCATAAAAAATAATTGGATTAGGACTTCTCAAGCAATTAGTATTTGCATAAGAAAGTGATCAACTAAATGGATAATGGCAACAACTTATAAAACCTAAATGCATTTTGCTTGGTCAAGGCTCAATACATTATTTTAGAAGGACCCAATGATAAAATACTTGGATAATGGGCTAACTAGGTTAATATTGATCATTAAGAATAAGAATCACATAATCTATGGTATCTTATTTGATGATAATTAAGAAACATTTTGCATATTAGATACTTGATAAATTGCCTAAGTAGATCATTGTAGCACATCATAGCTTATTTGATCATCTTTTAATCAATAAGTGTTAATCTAATTATGTTATTGTTATGATATATACTATAACAGAATTAATGATTTAGTTAAGCTATTATTACATATGCGTTTCGTTAATGACGGACACATTACAATTTTGTGTGCTAATAATATTAAGCAAATCATAGCTCATTCAAGCATTTTCATATTGATAAGTGTTAATTTCAATCAAAATATCCAAATTAACATAATTTAGTATCAATGGTTTAAACCGTCATACTTCAAATATCATATGCTCATTCAAGTCTTATTCACTGACTTTGAGGGGTTAGTGATTAATGTTTATATTTTGAAGGTCATAATAGTAATTATTTAATAATTGTTTACCTACCTTGTAATTATCTTCTTGCCACCTTATTCCTTCTATATAAGGTATATATGACACCTTACTACTCAAATTATTTTCTCTTACTTACTACTTAGTACTAACTTGAGCAATAGAGGAGTTATAGCAAACCCCCATCCACCACCCTTTGATGGTGTGTTTACATCTTTTAGGTATTTTGAAGAGCACAATTCAATAGTTGAGATAGCAATTAAGGATATAATCAAGGAGTGCAACTATATTTATTTTTTTATTTATATTATGGTCTTTGAGTAGGTTTCCAAATTTACGAGCAAGAGCTGGTAAGTCTTGCAAGTTATTTGCAATTAGAAACTAAACTTTGATATTATAATTTAACCTTTATTTTCCTTTCCCTTCCCCTTGATCTTTTTATCATCATTTTTTTCTCCTTATAACTCCTAAATATACCATTAATTTACATTTGATATGAAGGAATGAATGAAATAAGGATGGAAAAAGAAATAGGCAAGAAGTTGGTTTCATAGGCACTATGGAATGGTAATGTCAATTTTTAGGGAAATGTCTATTATATCAAATGATAAAATCTCTGTTCAAAAGTAAAAGTGTTAGAATAAGCCATTCCATCATCAATAGGATGATTTTTTTACATTTTTATCCCTTACATATTTCATATATTTTAGTGTTGCTTTTTATTAATAAATAATAAAACAATATTAGTTTTTCAATATTTTGTACTAAAATATATCTAATTATATTTGTAACAGTAAAACTTAAAATAACATATTTTTATATTATTTATAAATATTATTTAATATAAAATTTTGAAAAATTGAAGTTTTTGTGCTTTTGTAATAATTTTTCTATTAATTATATATTTTTAATATATTAATTTATTCATTGAGATATTTATTATTTTTATGATAACAAAATTATCACTATTAATTGTTCCTTATCCATTCTATTTAAGTGTTATATAAATATTATATAATATATGAAAATTTGGTAATTCAAATGGCCTTATCTTGCTTCTTTGTTTCCATTCTATCATCCCTTTTAGTGACCATATTAGTATATTACCATGTTATTGGAGTACCTTGACTTAGTTTTTGTATATGTATGCTTTACTAATTATTAAACTTCCTAAGTATGGAGAAAGGGATAAAGATAGGATTTGTATACAAAGAGCAGGAAGGATTCAGCATAATATATTCTCCACTCACTATTACATAAATATCTTTTAATGTCAATTATTTAACTTATTTCACATCGATTATCAACTAATGCCTATAAGAGTGTCATTCTATGTCTATATACTTAACAATGGTTTGTTAACCAATGTTGAATACATTTAATAACATTGATATCTTTTTATAAGAAAATATATATGTTTAGCTCTTGAATATTATTGAATAATTAAAATACAACATCAATTTTTTAATTTAGTAACTGACATTATTGTTTATGTAAGATGTCACTTTGTATACTACTATTAAAATCATTTTTTTCATACTTTAAATCCAAAAAAAATATACTAGTATGTTCTAAATAATTAACATGTAATATCTTATAGGACAATAGTTTTATAAAATAATTGATGTTATTTGTTAATTTTGTTTCTTTAGAATTTTCCTAAACCACTTACACTTCGAATTATATCTAAACCTAATTACAAAACCTAACAACTCATATTATTATATAAGTAATAATCATAGTATTTAAGTCCTATCTTAATGTCTCTATACTTAAAAATAGTATCCTAAATGCAATAAATACTCAATGATAATAATTTTTTACATTTGTTTAGGTCCAAATTGTAGAAAACATATAATATATAAATATTGAAAAAAATGAAACCAATACCTCTAAATACTAAGAAAGAATTTATATTGTCTTTCAATGATATAGTTATTAAATGAAAATCTTTTGAATCACATTAAGGCAAAAAAAATATCTAGCCTATGCCATTAAACTTTAGTGTCATCATGTATTGTTTAAATAGTGCTCATATCATCCTAGCCTTTAGAATAGAAATACCCACTAGCAAAAACTCAATTATCTTTTCTTCAAGAAACTCACACATTACTATAGAATGGCTTATTAGCATCAATGTTTAGGGGGTTAGATACCAATTTAAGAATGATAATTAATTAAGCATAATTGTAAATAATATTTGACGCTAATTTCAAAGTAATCGTAAAATAATAAAACATCATCCATTATGATATAAGAAACCAAACATTGTATCTTATGCTAAAGATAGGAAAGGAACATTTAATAGTGATCATTTATAAATAATCAATGTTTAATTTTAATATACCATTTTAGTTTATATTAATAGTTGATGTGATATATTGTACCTCACACTTAATCTACCCTTCTCCTTTCTACCCTAATTCCTCCATCCTAAGCCTTCTCTACAAATTCCTCTTCTTAGATCCTCTCTATTTCTCTTATATTTAGCTTTCTAGAAAACTATACATAGAAATAGAAGATGATATCCTATATAAAATTATAGAATCTCAATGATAATGATTTTAAATAATAAATCTTAAAACAAAAGTTTAATAATTATGAAAGGTTATATTGATTACCCTAATCATAGTGTGTGTTGCACTAAGTACTATCATGATACTTGTTGCTTAATATGTAAAGTTAGTGCTCCCTAAAAAAGCATGATTGAATATAACCCTTGCAAATGCAATAAGCATTTATTAAATTTTGTAAAATGATACATATTTCACATAAATAAATAGTCAATAATATGACCAAAAGGCAAAAAAGATGAATGAAATCAAATTTCTTACTTTTACAAACCTATAAAGATTACATTGGTAACAAGATATAGAAGATTATGAAATCAAAAACTAAATTATAAGAATAAAAATAAAAATTAGACAAATTCATACCTTTGAATCCTTTATTTTTTTTAGTAAATGCATAACCCTACAAATTTAGTGACAAGCTAATAGAGATTCATTCTTACAAAAAAATTTAGTGAGAAAAACACCAAATTAAAGACAATCATCATTATTTGGGAGGAGAACATATCTCTTAGAGAGAGAATCAATTTAGGGCTAGAAGAGGCCCATGATGAAATTTATAAATGTTATCATTGCTCAACTCCTTTTATTTTCAACTTACATTGGTTCTTTGTGTTTAAACATTAGTTATCTAAAAATAACCAATATATAAAGTATGACATCATCGCCCTACTCACAAACAATTGACATTGGTTATCTTATAAATAATCGACATTGTGAACAAAAAGATGTCAATTGCTAACATCTTTTTACACATTATTTTTTTTTATAAAAAAAGCATAGAAGCAATTAACAGATAAGAATAACAAATTGGCACCTATAGAAACATTACAAAACTACAAAATATGATAGAAATTAATAATAGTGCAACTAATTGTAGGAGATTTTATACAAAGTTTCTAAATTCTAGATTACATGTTAAAATACAAGCTATAAAATGTTATTTACAATCAAGCTAAGTGTTCTCAATTAATTTATAATTATTGATTACAACCGTTAAGACATTCATTGTAGTGTAGCTCTGATCCAAAGGAAATATCTTGCCTAAAGCTCTTTAACTTTTTCAAGTTATTGTCTAGTATATGGCTCGGGATTTTACCCAAAGTGTTGCAATTTGTATACAATAAATATGTTATCATCAAGGCCAATTTAGTTAACTAATCTAGTATGTGATAAGTTGTAAATAAGTAAGTGATTACCTTGATAAGGATGTTTCAAGCAAACAACAAATTAAACATGCAGTGCATGGCATAGTTGTTTTGGGCATTACAATAAAATAAGAGGTTAGTTTGATTACATTGATGCATAATCTTCCAAGTTAAACATAATACAGTGTTACTATTAACAACATACCTTGACTTTTACCTAGTTGAAAGTTTTGCCTAACCTAACTTTCAAGCCTTAATCCTACACTTTGGTTAAAGCTTTTTCTATGGTATTTTAAAATATAAATCACTGTTCTTTCAACAAAGGATCCATCTAATCGATAATCTTATTCTTTAGCACCACCAAGTCAAGCTTCAAATTGAGACTACAATACAATGTAACTATCAAAATTTCTTCAAAAAAAATATTACAATCAAAGCATAAGTGAGATATACTTTTTATGGTATAGTGCAAAGTAAGATTTTTTCTTGGGCTCATACAATAAAGGCCTAACAATGTAACCTTGCCTTTTATTCTTTTTTAGCATGTATTACATATCAAGTTGATATGGATCTAGGAATACATATGCAACAATCATGCTAACATGTCAAAGCAACATCGCAAAAAGGTTGACATAAGCTAAACTTAAATTCAAATAGCAGTTCGATTAGTTTATGTTTGGTTAAAGAAGATAACATAAATTTACATGATCTAAAGTTGGATACAAGTCATATCAAGCTCCTTAAACTTTAACGATTGCTCAACGGAATCTTTTTCAATGAAAATTGGATTTTATAATTCCACTACATCCACCCTAATTGAGAGCACAACCTAGGAATACTTACTTTAAAACCTATCAAGGCATTTTACAGTTTCATTTAATTAACATCAAAGGGATAAAGAATGACAATTTTGTAGTTTCATATAACAATACTAAAATAACTTCGCAAATTATATAAGAAATTTATTAATGGGTGTATATGATGATACCTTCACTAGGTATTGAATAAGGGTTGCTAGCCATGCGATGAAGGTATTATGAGCTTTATTTACTATTTGAACTACATCATGTAGCACTAACAACTTAACCATGCAAACTAAGAGCTTGTTAACCACCATATTGACCTAATTGTCAAGTAACAATTAACAATGTTATTAGTGGCTTACTAAAATTCACCTATTCATAACCTTTCACTGAGGTGGTCCCACCACCATCATATTAGTATATGTTCTAATAGTCAATCATAAGATGATTGAATATGCATATAAAGTTTTTCTTATATATAAATAAAGGTATTCAGTTGATTATTATATTTAATGTTATATTTATGTAATATAAATAAATATAATAATCATCCTTGAAATAATTTGCATTATTTTTAAAATATCCTTAATTAAGCATTATAGTTAACTGAGATAACAATAATGCATCAAGATTAATATCTATATTGATTGATGATTATAATCATGGATATGAAATATCAAGTTAACTTTTAGATACATGTTAGAAAACTAATATAGTGGACTAACTTACCATGAGAATGCTACATGGATTATAATGTCATCAGTAGTTCTCTTAGTGATACTATTGTATGTGGTTATTTGATTTGAAGTCACTGTGGTTCCTACATGAGAAGTCATTTACCTTAAAGCTGTCAAATGTCACTTGTGATAGGATTGGCTTAAAAGTTGGCAATTGGGTATACTACGAGTCATGTAGAGGGGATATGCGTGATCTAGATAGATTTTATCCTTACTACATAGAAAGTGTGAGATTATGAAATGCATGGTTATGCTCAAATAGATTAATATATGATATTGATTCATTTATCTTAATTAGTTTACTCAAGAATAAAAAAACAAATAGATTGAATTATGAAATGGGTGACACATTCCATGTCTTGAGTTTAATCAAGATATTCAAGAAAAAATGGATTAAATAGCATGGAAAATTAGTCATAAAAAAGTTATGTCAAATTGCTGACATTTCTCACTGCTTAGGTGGCAATGAGTTATTGCTAAATATTACTCATTATTTGCGATACTAAAATAAGATTTTAGGATATTTACTAACATTAGGAGAACCTATAGTGTTACATACAAAGAATAAATTAAATATTAGGGTTTTGGTGTAATTAGGAACTCTTAGTTAAAATGAAGCTTCTAATTGAGAAAGGGCTAATTTAATTAGGTTTTGCTAAGTAATAATATAATTTAATTAGGTTATACTTAGGAACACTAAAATGAGTTGACTAATAGCTAGTCAAGTTTAGGCTTAGTTAATTAATAATCAAAGCTTAATCTTTTTTTACTTAAAGTGACTTTTGATTTAATATAGAATTAAATATTTTACTTGTGAAAGAAAATATAATTAGTTAGATAATTATCCAAATATATTTTTGTCTATAAGATAAAATATATTAGTTTTAAAAATGGGATATGATGATGATCAATAAATCATTTAAATAAGGAAGAATATATATCTTGATGAAATAGAGATATTATTACCTCTTTTAAAACTTAATTATGTATATATTTGTTATTGTGAATATCAAGATTGATTCCTCTTTGAGAAATATTAGAACCAAAACACAAAAGAAACCCTAGTGGCTAACATTACTTCGTGAGAAGAAATCCTTTCTAATTAGATTATAGTCTTTGAGCATTCATTTGGATATCTTGAAAACATTAGCTTTGGATATCATTCATATTTTAACAACCATTTGTTGATCATCCATGACATGTTTGTGGGTGCTACTTGAGTATGTGTATTTCAAAACATAAACAAACTAAACTTATGTTTGTGATTTGGTCCACATTAATTTGAAATATTTTATGTTTCTTTTGCTTGGATCATTGGTGGGTTTTGGAGTAATTTTAAAATTTTTCAATGTGTTTTTTCATTTTAAACCTAATACATTAGAGCACAGCAAGCTTTACCCAGTGCAATATGTAACCTTACCATGGTTCATGCATAAACATATAGGAAAAGGTTTTCAAGTTAAGTTTGGCATTTACCTTAAGTATTGGCTTTAGCACTATGTTTGTGATTTGGTCCACATAAATTCCGAATAGTTTATGCTTCTTTAAATCTCTAGCAAGTTTTATGTAATTTTAAAATTTTTCAATGCATTTTTTTATTTAAAACCTAACACATTGGAGCATATCAGGCTTTACTTTTTGCAATATGTGTCCTTACCATGGCTCATGCTTAGATATATATATATATATATATATAGGTTTTAGGGTTAAGTGTGACATTTATCGTAGGTATTATCTTCTACATTTGTTCTATTATAGTGATCAATACTTTTAACTATTAGCTTATCTTCCTCACCAATAATAAAAAGGTGTCGGTAATTAAGAGTTCACTTGACTAACAAGACATTAGGAAATACCTCATCTATAGGAGTAATGAACTTATAGGGTGGCTAAATAGAGGCTACAAAACTCAAAGTTGTAGTATACTAGTGGGCCATCTACTCGCACAAGATGTGAAGCATTTCACACTATTGCTCCACTGCTTGCTACAACTTTGTCCTAAAGTTTGCACTACATTTTCATGTCGCTTCATCGGTGACCTTCGCTTTTATTTGCATCAAATTAATTGTCAATTATGCCATTGGATGGCACTTTACTTACTCAAAACCCCTTAATGGCTAACACCACATCTAATAACTTGAATCTAGCCAATATACTCTTAAATTCTTAAAGCTACAATTAAGATGTCATGCTTTTGAAATAGATAAATATCACCTTAGGTAACTTGTTACATGAGAACATCTTGTAACAATTAATAAAAATTAGATAACTAGAAATAATTTGAATGAAATGAAAGCTTTAAAATCAAACAATACATTTTGGTATGAATCTTAATATAAACAATCTTCTCTATAATGGCTTGACACTTTAAGGTTATGTATAGTCCCTACTTGTTTAATCTTCCTCACTTTTATAACTTTACATGGGAAATGGTAGATGTCTTACTAGTATCCTTGCTATCCTCAACCATAATATGTCTCTTCACTAACAAATCCTTCTCTAACTTTATGTAGCCTTCCAATGAGAGTTTGTATAGATATGTATTTTTTCGCTTCTCCTAGATGGACTTACTTAATGCCTATTAAATAAAAGACATATTAGTTTACAAGTATAAATGATATACAAATAAAATATTGAAATGGAACCATATAGTAGAAAGTAAAAATTTTATCTTGAAATGCTCTTCCTCATATTTTTTTCTAGAACCACAAATCTCAGTTGAGGTAGTTCTTTTGCTACATTAGGTTAGTTTTTATCACAATTTCAAGATTAATGTATTGCCACCTCAAAGTGAACTTGAAGCCCCTCCACAAGGTTATCACATGCTATAGTACATTGCTATACATCAACATATTACCTTGAATATTAAAAGACTTCTACAAGAAAAATAACACATATGAAAGATCAAATTATATATTAGTATGTTATAAATATAGTTTTTCATATACATTGCGCAAATCTATCTAAATCAAGTGTACAAACTAGGATCTCTTTTAAAATATTATCCTTCAATCCTTTGAGTACTTTCTTCTAATAAGGAATAGCTATTGATACTTTAAAGTATAGTCACTCCAACATAACTAATAAATTAATTGGCATTTTCTCCATCCAGCTACCATTTCTCATTGAACTCAATAGGTAATCTCTCTCCACTAGTTCATACTGCAATAATGCCTTTCAAGGTAGTAAAATCCCTTGTGTTTCTTTTAGTGGAGTAGCTACCTATTAAGAAAATCCATATTCTAGATTTATTAAAAAAAACTAGTATCAATTATATATACATAATAAAGTCTTAGTTAATGTTACTGAATAATGAATAAAGTAATAAATATATGATTGGTTTTTATAATAAGTATGACACTAAATTGTATGAAAAAAATACATAACTTGCATGACAAGTAATTAAATTAAGATTACATTAGTCATTATAGGCTCTTTCATTAATTTACATAACTCTAAAACAAATTGGAATCATTGAAATATATGACAAATTTGATGCCCTAAAAAGATAAAATAGCATTCAATAGTAAAGGTAGCAAATAAAAACATTACCATTCAATAGGGCATACCATAACCATATATTCTAAGTGTGGCTAAACCTTAAAAGTCTTAAACTTGGCAATGAACATATCTCTCATAATGTCATTATACTAATACATAAACATCCTAACTAGACAAAGCCAAATTTGATGACATAATATGCAAAAGTATAACAAAAATGAGACAGGAAAATGAATCTAAAAAATTTGTTGATGACTAGAATATCCACAGAGCAAACTATGAGTGTGAAAAAGACATGATAATCATTTAGAACTCAATGGAGAAATTTTGATTAAATGATGCGAAGGAAATAAACTTCACAAAGTGAAAATGATTAGAAATAGAAAAGCAAATACAAGTTATGTAAACAAAATAATTACAAGTCAATTTCTTACTAGAAAATTAATATTTTTAATAAACTACTCTAATTAATAGAAAACAAGCATATAAATTTAAAATAATATTTATAAAAAAGCCATCGAATAATCAATTTCAACGTTGTCTATTTTAAGAAACCAACATCTTAGGTTTTTTTTTTTTGCACTTTTAAACGGTTAACATTCATTTATGATGTTAGTTGTAAATATGAGCAACATTATAATATATTTTTTATTTTCAAACATTTTGACAATGAAATAATGACATAAGTTTTTTATTTAACTATCATCTTAAGTTCAAATGAAAATTTCAATAGTGCCATTTTGTAACTATAGATGTCACTTATTTATTTAACCATTATCTTAAGCACATGAAAATGTCAATAGTATCATTGTGTAGCTATAGATGTAGACCTTTAACTTAAATATCATTTTAGGTTTCCATGGAAATTTTTAGTGTCTTGTAATTAACATCCATCAACCATTATTGAATTGCAATTTTGTAGTAATGATGGTTGAACTCGAGCTATGGTGATTTTTTATGTGAAGAAATTGTAGCAAACTTCCTACTTACAAAAGAAAATCATTTGGTTAATCTTTCCATAGAGCATATTACAAATTTTGAAAGTAAAACACTCTCATTCTGCATCCTACAATTTGGCATAAGGACAAATTCCTTTCTGTTTCAACTCTGACCTTCATTTTCATAAGTTTCAAGGAGAGAAAAATGATATTGTTTAAATATTCCATGTCAGTTATATATAAAATTAAAATAATATAATATTAACATTTTATTTATCAAATTATAACTTTATAATGCCTAGCTAAAAGTTTACTTTACCATGTCAGTGGTTTAAATAAAATTTTACAGTTGTAAAATAAAACCAATGTGGAGTTCCACTATATCAATTTATTAACTTAACTGCCTAGACATAATTTTACTTTTTCATGTTAGTCATTGTTATATAACTATGGTTATACATAATCCACACTAATTATTATTAAGCAATTAATGTGGTTTTTTTATATAAAAGAAAAGTTTACTTTTATTATTGCCGCAGTGATAGAAAATAGAGTTGTTACATAAATGACAAGGTAGATACATTTGCTAATACAAAATAGCACCACACTTTGAACATCATTAGATCAGACAATGACACATATAAATAACTTTCATGATTAATACAAAACAATATCTATGTTTACAAGAAACTACACCAAGTCTTGTAAGCATAGCCATATATACATATTTATTTATAATTACACCTAACAAGCTACATATTTGGAATGCTTCCTTATACCGATGCTCATTTCTCTCATAATATATATGTAACCCAATCCTCTTGCAAGGCTACTAAATCTTTTGCACTATAAGGTTTGTATTTCCTTGGAAGAACTGCATATTTACACACAAAACTTGATAAGGAAATATAACTAAATGCTTTTTATAAATGTCTATATAGTCAAAATTCAAATGAGTTACAATATTATGGATTTCCATTGCATTTCATGTGCATGACCATGTGTTGCATATATTTCATCATAAAGTGCATCCACTTGTCATTGCCATTTTGTCCAAGGCACTAGTACAAACCAACTTAAAATAAAGCTAATTTCATGTAATAATTATAGATAATTATATGAGGTATCCAAGCATACATATAAACATTATCTTCACTTGGCCTTATTTAAAGCTAGTATCTTGTTAGAGCTTTTACATCTTATAACATATGTTGGTTACCTTTAAGAGCATGTTTTTCTAACCCTTGTGTGGTTTACGCCTAAGCAAGTCAAGCTAGTAGATTATCTTTTCCTTTGGATAGACAATACTCAACATCCAGTGATGCCTACAACATTATCAAAATCAAAGTAATGTAATAGAGGAGAAAATATAACCAAAATCGAATTAAGGCTTGTCTTTATAACCATATACCATTTGTAATATGATACCATGTAGCATTATTGCTTCTTGTTCATTGTCATGATCTAGTTTATGTACTTGTTCCAATACTTCACTATAGTCCCTAAACTGTTAGTTCTGTTTAGATCCAGAAAATTAATGTAAGAACCTAATTTCCTCTCCTTGATGAAATGGTGCTAGCTTTTATGACTTTATAATGCATGAACATTAGAGTTTGTATTATCTAATATGTGCAAAAAATGAAGAAAGGTTTAAGGGTTGAAGATAAACACACTAAATCCATGTTGTGATAATGGAAACATTTAACTCCTCCCTATTTAGAAGTTATAAGATAAGATCCTTGGATGGGAGAATAGGATCTACGTGCTCATGACATCTAAACTCATTGACAATGGTTAGATTGACTCTTGACATTTATAGTGCAATGAACTTTTCTCGATATATATATGCCAACCATTTTTTACTAAAGATAAGTTGCCAAAATCTTTGAATCTTTGGACTTATCGTTCTTATCCTTAATCGTCATTCTTATCCTTAATCTCGTTTGCCATCCCATTGCCATTTTCTTCCTACAACAATATCTAAAAATGGATTGCCAAAAAAAGAGAATCAGATATAATAGGTAATCTTTTATATGATTGGAAATAATGAACTTGAGGTGATAAAAAACCTCACCTATGCTGATAATGAAATCAAAGCTTTTAGCCAAGTTAGGTAGGTGCCAACTAGGTAGGCCATCATAATCACCTCTTTATTAACAATGGCACCACAATTGAAGAAGAACATTAGATTTCAATTTTTAATTACAATTGACATGTACAATCATTGTCTAAAGATTTGGTAGCTCAAATCTCATGCTTGAGACTCTAATAACCATGTGAATGACCTAACTCTATAAATGACATAGTGCAATTTAATGAGTTGATGTTGATATAACATTCCATATCAGTTATGACTAAGAATTAATATAGTAATTCTTTACATTTTCCAATAATCTTGTGAATAAAAAAATTAGTTAGCTCTTTATATACCCTTAGATATTTTTATAGAACTAACATCTATTGTTCAAAACTTCTTAGCACGAAACTTAAAAAGATATTTTTATGAAATTATAAATATTCCTTACACTTATTCATGGAGTTTTTTAGATTTCTCCCTAGGAATTATAAAAACATTGTATTTAGACAAAAAAAATCAAAAGGTCACTTGGAAACTCCAAAATGGGAATGGGGAGATATTTTTGTAATTTTTAGAAAGAATTTATCCATGTAAACAACTATAAATACCCCCTAAAGGTATAGTTTGGCATCCACAATTGAAAAGAATCCCATTGTTTAGTTGAAGAGTCTTTTCTCTTCTTCTTTTTCATTTGGCTTTGAGCCATTTTGGTACTAAAGCTAATTTTCCTAACTTCCTATGTAAGTGTTTCAGTCAAAGGTGGTTAGAATTCTCCTTGTTTTCATAAGTTGATAAGATCACCAACCTGCCTATATCAAAACCTCCTTTTATAGTCAATGTCCCTGCAAAACAAGACTATAGATGTGCTCGTTAAGCTTCAAAATGTCAGCTTACAAATTTTCACAATGATTGGAGCCGTCACATGCCCTCACATGCCACTGTTGAAGTCCTATGTGCTAGCCACTTGCCACATGCACTTGATTGAGGTTGAAGATGACCACATTAATACGATGTTAGTGTTGATGTATGTCCTAGGAACCAATCATATAGATGATTAAAATAATACACAATGCATTATATTTTATTTTAGGCAATGCAATTATTATATTATTTTATTTTCATTTTATTAATTTTGCGCAATTTATAACTTAATATAATAATTATCTCTGGAATAGTTTTACTATTCTTAAAATGCCCCTAGTTAAGTATTATTACAAAAGGGATAGCAATAGTACATTAAGACTAGCATGTATAGTGACTGATGATTATGGATTATGAATATGTGATATCAAGTCAATACATGAGTACATTGTTAGTAAACATATGTACTAGACTAACCCAATATGAGAATACTACATAGATAAGACTTGTGTTATTAGTAGTTCTTATATGGTCACAATTGCATATAATCCTTTGACCTAAAGTGACTATGGTTTCCTACATGAGGGGTTACTCACTTTAATGTCATCCTATGTCACCTTTAATTGGGATGACAAGTAGGGCATTGATTAGGTGTGTCATGAATCATGCAGAAGGAAATGAGTGATGTAGATGGGATTTTATTACTCTTATAAAAAGGAAATATATCCTTGGGCCCCTTGATTGAGTAAGACTTAAAAATACATGGCCATGCTCAAATAGATCAATATATGATATTGATCATTTATTTTTGAAGTCTACTCAGTATCAAGAAATATAAATTAAACTTTGACGAGGATGACACATTCCATGCCTCCAGTTCAATTTCGATATTATTACAAAAAGGATTATGATGCAAAACGTTGATCATGTATTAGGTAGATGTCGAATCACAGATATTCTTACTACTTGAGTGGCAGTGATGTATTGTTAGATACTGCTCACTATCTATGGCTCAAGTATGAGTCATTGTCAATGTAGTAAGAATCTACAGGGTCACATAAAAGGAGTATGAATAAGATAATAATTAATTGGACTTTAATTAGATTAATATACAATTAATTGGACTTATTTTCATGCATATATATATTATTAAATAATAATATATTTTTCACGTAATAAATATAATTATTATTATGTGCTATTATTTGATATTAAAGTAATATCAAATAATTATGTTATCAGATATTAGATAAATATATTATGAGATAATATTATTTTGATATTTGATAACTATATGCAATTATCTAATATTAAGATATTTATATTATGAGATAATATTATTATCTAATATTAGATCATTAATAGATAAGTCTTATCTCTCCTCATTATCTTTAGAATAAGGATAAGATAAGTTGTTAAGTGTGATTAGGATTTTTTAGAGGCATTATCCTAGTAGGACTAGAATTATAGCTTGCCTAAGTTCTATAAAAGAAAACTTGAGGGCAGCACTTTAAACACGCTCATAAGCTTCAATAAAATCCTAAATCACTCAGAAAACATCCAGTCCTAAATCCTAGAGAGAAAAACACATCCTAGCAGATTCGTGGAGGGTGAGAAGTCATTGTTCACTCCATATGGATACCGTAGAGACGTTGTACCTTCTGGGCAGCATTTGATTCATCCGCTCTCTCAAGTTTTAATCAGTAGAAACACGAGTGTCTAATAGGTAAAATCCTAATCATTGATTTATATCTTTTGTATGGATCCTAGGTAGAATTCGAATTAAAATTTGAATTTCTACTGTGTATGATAATCTGAATTCTAATAGTGGTATCAGAGCTTCTTGCAAAAATATAGTTCTAATTATATGTTTTATAGCCTTTGATGAATATTTATATGATAAATATATGTCAAATCTGTTTCGGTTTAAATCAGAAGTTACATGTTTTGATGAATGTTTATGTGATAAATTAATATCAAATCAGTTTCTATTTAAACTAGATATATATAAAATATATGCAAACTCGTGTATGGTTTTGATTTCGTAGATATATATATATATATGATATATATAATCTGAATTTCAAATCTAATTATCAATTGATGAGATTAATTGTATGAATCTGATTATGCATTTTTTTTGCCTCATATTCAAATATGTTTCATGCGTAATTCAGGCTTTGTGATTTGAATTTGAATTTGCTTCTGTGATTGATTCTGGGTTCTATTTTAATAAGAACTAATAGGATTGATTATGTGTACATGATTTAATACATGAAAATTGTTTTCTGATGTAAGGAGGTTCTGTTATGAATCAAAATTAACCAAACTTAATCCTTAAGTCAAGTTGTATATGGGTGATATATATATGCATTCTAGATTAGTATTTAATTCTGAGTTTTCATATGGTAAACCTTTGAATCTGTTCTGAATATGTGATGTTCTCTCCATTTAAAGCATATGACCTAGTCAGCACAGAATTAATGTGATTAATTTTGAATCTCTATGGATTTGTTTTGGTATGATTAAAATTATTCAAAGTGTTTAGACATAAATCCTATTTTGAAACTATGATTTGAATGTCAATCATATAGTCAAATTGTTCGACTTGAAAATGTGTCTACTATTGACAGAAAAATTATAATCCGAATGTCAGATGAATTCAATTTTTCACCCGAGCGGCTCCACCCCCGGCTAGGGGCTCTACCCCCTTGAACCTCGCCCGCTAACCGGTTAGTAGGACCACTGTGCTAACTCTGCATAGCGTTCAAAAATATTTTTCATTCTTAAGGCACTGTTTCAAAACATGATTTTTTTATGATAATTATGTTATGAAATATATATGTCAATCATCTTGCTTATCTTGATTACATATATTTCTTAGAAATTATTACATATGATGCATGAATGTGTTGCATAGTATCACCCTTGGAGTTTTTGTGGATGGATTTTAAATACGACCTACATGTCGTGTCTTCCTTTATTTTTCTAATGTATATTCTTTTCTCATCTCACTCCCCCCAAATGTAACTTGGGGTTTTTGTGACAAAATTGTAATCACAATGGAGCAACCTTTGCTTGGAATGAGGAGAAGCTCAAGAGCTATGGGACAAAAAAGAAGTTAAGGAGTTAGTTTAGGAATATCATTAGAAAATAGAATTCTGGGCCATATTATGTGACATTTTGATTTCTATATTATGTGATGATATTGATGAGCATGCATTTACTATGTGATAGCATATGTTTCTGTTATATGATAGTTTTATCCATTGCTTAATATGTGATATGCAATAGTCTATTTTATTCATTTACTTTATATGATGTATGAGATATGCTAGATATATTGCATGAATAAATAAGATAGATATGGTGAGATTTGATAATGATTAAGTTAAAATCCCTCATTTGAAATATTAAGTTAGTATTAAATGATGCCTTCCAATGCTTGGCACTTGTCAAGGCCTTGATCGACATGAGGTAGGTTTGCCAAAGCAAGGTGCCTCGTTTATTTTGGTAAGACACGATGAGATAATAGTGATATCCGAATGTCAAACATTGGGTCCAACTTAACTAGGATATTTCAATGGGATTGAGACCTAGAGGCATAGAGTTAGGTTTTAATTCATAAGATGGACTAGAACAAGTGTTGTTCACCCAACTATCCAAGAGTTGTCTATGATACAATTGGCAAGTGTTGCCTACCTAAATAACTAAGTTTTAAGTGATTAGCCAATGCTAACTTAAGGCTTGATGAAATATGGATCTTGGCTCACTAGAAAGTTTAGACAATGTGACTTTCCGAATTAATAGTGAGGGCTATTAATTTGAATAAAATAGTGGGAGGTACATTTAATAAAAGACCTTATTAAATGTTTGAAACTTAATACTTACTTTACATATTTCTATCATAAATAACCAATGGCTAATACATCAAATAACTTATCACTGCGATTGGTCCTTAAGAAGGACAAACTGAATGGGATAAACTTCCTGGACTGGTACAGGAATTTGAGGATAGTCCTCAAACATGAGTGAAAAATATATGTCCTAGAGGAACCTATTCCTCAAGAACCTAAAGCTACTGCCCCTTGAGCTAAAAAAGATGCTTATAAGAAGCATCATGATGATGCATTAGATGTCAGTTGTCTCATGTTGACTACCATGGACTCTGAGCTTTAGAAGCAACATAAGAACATGGAAGCTTATGATATGCTTAAGCATCTTAAAAAGCTTTATGAAGGCCAAGCTCAGTATGAAAGGTTTGAGGTGACAAAAGCATTATTTCAGTGTAAACTGGCAAAAAGAAACCCCGTTAGGCCTCATGTACTCAAAATAATTGGGTATGTTGAGAACCTTAAGAGATTGGGTGCTACACTAGGTTAAGAGTTGGCCACTAACTTAATTTTACAATCGTTGCCACGGAATTATGGTTAATTTATCGTGAATTACAACATGAATGAAATTGACAAACCACTGCTAGAACTATTAAACATGTTAAGAACTACTAAACAAAATTTCCAAAAGACTAAGCCTAATACCATAATGATGGTTCAAAAGGGCAAAGGCAAGGGAAAAGGCAAGGGCAAAAACAAAATGGATTCCAAATCCAAAGGCAAGCCCAAGTCTAAGTCCTTTGCATTGAAACCAAAAGGGGGTGTGGCTAAGGAAGGGACATGCTTCCATTGTGGTCAGACCGGACATTGGAAAAGAAACTGCAAGGTCTATCTAGAAGATTTGAAAAAAAAGAAGGGAAGTAAGACTTCTACTTTAGGTATCTATGTTATAGAAATTAATGTTTCCACTTCTACATCTAGGGTATTAAACACTGGCTGTAGTTCTCACATTTGTACAAATGTGCAATAACTATAAAAGAGTAGGACTTTGGCTAAAGGCGAAGTGGACCTACGAGTTGGCAATGGAGCAAGAGTTGTTGCGCTATCTGTAGGGACATATTATCTATCTTTACCTTTTAGTTTAGTAATAGAATTAGAGGATTGTTATTTTGTGCCTGCTATCAGCAGGAATATTATTTCTGTTTCTTGTTTGGACGAGAAAGGTTTTTCATTTATAATAAAGGACAAAAGTTATTCAGTTTATTTAAATGAAATGTTTTATTGTAGTGCACAAATGTTCAATGGACTCTATATTCTTGATCTTGAAATGCTTGTCTATAACATAAACACCAAGTGATTTAAATCAAATGATTTAAGTTCAACCTATCTCTGGCATTGTCGTTTGGGCCATATAAATGAAAAGCGCATATCCAAGCTCCATAAAGATGGATTCTTAAATTCATTTGATTTTGAATCATATGAAATATGCAAATCTTGTTTATTAGGTATAATGACTAAAGTACTATTCAATGGACATAGTAAAAGGGCTAATGATCTATTAAGTCTCATACATACTGATGTATGTAGGCCTATTAGTTCACCTGCTAGAGGAGGTTTCCAGTACTTCATTACATTTGCTGATGATTTCAGTAGATATGGATATGTGTATCTTACGAAACACAAATCAGAATCCTTTGAAAAGTTCACGAAATTCAAGAATGAAGTGCAAAATGATAAATGCACAAATGCACCTAAATTCTATGTGTTTCATTACTCATTTACTTAGTATTTTGTGCAAATTGATTGAAAAGGATACTTAGATGCTCTATATTTTGTTTTCAGGTCTTGAAATGACACACATGAGCATTAGAAAAGGATCCAGAAGCAAAACCATTCAAATTGTGAATAATTGAAGCAAATTTATTCACTTGACAAAGAACACGGGGTATAGGAACATCGTGTTTAGGGCCGTGTTTCATTCTGGATTGCTTCGAGGCTTCACTGAGCTGCTTAGAGAAGAACACGGGGTTAAACACGGGACGTGTTCTACCCCGTGTATCTTACTGCCATTCGCTTCTGAGGTAAACACGAGGAGTGTCACACCCCGTGTAACATGCTGATCAGTCTTCGTTGAAGAACACGGGGTACAACATGGGACGTGTTCTACCCTGTGTACATTACTACTTGACACTTCGAAGAAGAACACGGGGCGTGTCGCACAATGTGTTTCGTGCTGCTCAACTTTCGATGAGAAACACGGGGTAAAACACGGGCCATGTTAATCCCCGTGTACATCACCAATATAAGTTTTGCGCAAAATTTTGAAAAGAAAAGGGGAGAAACTGAGAATTAACAAGGAGAGCTGCTAGGAGAAACCCTAGGGGAGATCTAAACTCACCAAGGGCACCTTCTAACGTGGATTCAAGCAAGGAATTGAAGAATCAAGCAAGGAATTTATAGATCTTCATGGATTGTTTGACTTCCCTCTCTGTTTTCTGGTTTTCTTCTGATTTTGTAATGTTTTCACACTAAACCCTTGTGCTCAACTTGGGTGAACTTGTTCATGGATTTATGGATTTGAATTTTATATAATCTAACTTGATTTACTATTGAATTATGATTTGATTATACTGTTTTGTGCTGGAGCAAACCAATATATCCGAAATATTGGATTTATGTTATGGATTAATTGATTCTAGGTTAAAATAACCAATTAATTAATCAGACCTTGCATGATCATTGGGAATATCAATTAGACTTAGGAATTAAGCTAATTAGATTCTTTTGCACAGGAAGAAATGTCCAAGAATGGATTCTAAGCAAGTTAATGCAACCTAGATGAGTGATTACTAGAGTAATTCTGGGCACTTAATCTTTTGGTTAATAGCTAGTAGCCTTGCAATGAGGTATAGCTTAAATTAGGTAATCCAACAATCTTAATTAACAGTAAACCAAGTTAAAGGACTATATTCATTCCATAATGAAATGTACAAGGGATCCTTAAGCTAAGTACACCTTCATTTCATTGGATCAAACCTTATTTTTGATAGCTAAGCTCTATTTTACATTTCACTCTTGATTCTCAAAATCAATTAATCTGCCTAGATAATTTTACTTGAAATTTAGTTAGTACTCAACCTACAATCCCTGTGGAGAACGATAATCTTTTATACTATAACTCGACTTAACCCGTGCACTTACGAGATAGCGGTCAAGTTTTTGGCATCGTTGCCAGGAATTGTATCCAGTTGATATTAACAAGAAGTTTTGAGTGAATTAGACTAGGCAATTTATTTTCTTTTAGTTCTTAATTCATCTTGTTCTGATTTTCTTATTTTTATAGCATTTCTTTCTTATCTTGTTCTGTTTGAGTGTTACCTAATCATTTTCCAGAAAATCTTTTATATGCAAAGAAGAAGTCTTGAACGAATTCTTGACTTAGATTCAGAAATTGAAAGAACTCTGCATAGGAGAAGAAGAGAGCAAACATCAGTTCATATCCAAGAAGAAATTGTCATTGAACCAGTAATTGAAGCCATGGATAACAGATCACTTAGAGAGTTTGCCGCACTCGACGCCACTAGTCTTCAATCTAGTATTAGAAGGCTTGCTGTTGAGACTAATAACTTTGAATTGAAGCCAGCTTTGTTGTTTATGGTGCAGCAAAACCAGTTTGGTGGATTGCCAATGGAGGATCCCAACCTCCATATCCAAATTTTCTTAGAATATTGTGATACAATCAAAATCAATGGTGTAGCAGCGGATGCTATCAAGCTTAGGCTCTTCCCTTTTTCCTTGAGGGATAGAGCAAGAGCTTGGTTACATTCATTACCAGCTGGATCAATCACAATATGGAAAGAGCTACTGAAGGCTTTCCTATCAAGATACTTTCCTCCAAGCAAGACTGCCCAATTGAGGAACAAAATCACTACATTTTCTCAAAGAGAAGGAGAATCACTATTTGATGCTTGGGATAGATACAAGGAACTGTTGAGGCTGTGTCCACACCATAGGCTAGAAAAATGGCTAGTTCTCCATACTTTCTATAATGGTTTGAATTACAATACTAGGCTTACTGATACGTAAAATATTTACATATTTATTTTCCCTTGTATGATGCATTTTTGGATGTTATCTTGTTAAATTAAATAAATTTAGTTGCATTTGTGAATGGATCTTGAATTTGAAATGAAATCAAATATTTTAGATAATGCTGTAATCCGACACTGTTTCAGGTTTTAGGCCATATCTGGAGTTCTGGATGTCTGATTGGGCTGTTCTTTATATGGATGGAAAGCTAAGAAGAAGCCCTAAAACTTTCATGTTTTAATAAAATCCCAGTTCGGGACCTAAGGATCTCAAATTCTGCTTGGAAGATGAAACAGTGATTCTGACGGAATCTGACATATGGCTACTAATCTAATCACAACTTCAGCTAGATATGTCCAAATTAGGAGTTCTTTATATGCAAATTGAATAGAAGATCCAGCCCTACAACTCCTATGTTGACATAAAGATGTAAATCAGCCATTTCGGTGGTCAAAAGTTGCCAACAAAGTGAAACAACTTGTGCTGCGAAAATAAAAAATGTTGGCTGCGTGTGATTGGTAGCAACTTGTCAAATTGGATGGCTTGCAGCTGGTTTATTTACCTATAAATAGGTGGAAGAAGAGAGCATTCAGGATTCCAAGCATTGAATCATTCATTCATGCATCTTAGATAGTAGTTTAGTTTATGCAATTTTTAGTTCTTGAATGCCTCCTACATGGAAGGCTAGGTTCTCCTCCTACATGGATGGTTCTACCTCCTAATGGATGGATAGTATTTTCATTTTTATGCATTTGTAATTGTATCCTTATGTTCTCCTCCTACATGGACGGTTCTACCTCCTAATGGATGGATAATATTTTTATTTTCATGCATTTGTAATTATAATTTTGTGTTCATGAATGTGATGATGTTTTTATTCTATGTTTGTGTTTAATTTCATTATGTTCTAATTTTTCATCTTCCTAGGGTGATGACGTAACTTGATAATAACGGATTGAATTCTAATCTATTGAAACTAATTTCGATTTTATTTCCTAGATTGAGTTTTAATTATTGCTCTTAATGCTTTCAATTGATTGGCCACCTTTTGAATGAACTCAATATGTGTGTTGAGACCGGAAGGAGATACATGTGTATGGAACCTATAATTAAAATCGTAAATTGCATATGAAATAGGAATATATTCATATGGTTTATGTAGTCTTAATGAGTTCCATAAATCCTAATGCATGATTAGTTGTTGCAATTCACATAGGAATATAATGAATTGGCAATTAATTATAGAATTACTTGACCTTGGAAGAGGCTAGTAATCAATTTAGGGAAACTCGACTATCAATCAAGGGAATAAAATTGGATTAGTGTAGATAGATGATTCAATCCGAAATTGTCAAGTGAAGTCTGATCCCTAGGTCTTTTATTCATATTTATCTTTAGTCCATTTGCATTCATATTTACTTTAAATATATTCTTGCATTAATCTTTATTTACTCACTTCATTTCCAACTTATTGATCTGCCAAATAGAGTTAGGATTATTAATTTTGGTACTTAGTGAAACAATCCTCGTGGGAACGATACTTTCTTATCACTTTATTACTTGTTTACGACAGTGTACACTTGCACTAATTGTTAAACCATTTCACACGTAACACTTACTGTGGATGCTGCTACTGGAGGTGCTTTGATGAATAAAAGGTTAGATGAAGCATATGAGTTGATTGAAGATATGGCTTTGAATCATTACCAATGGTCAAATGAGAGGGGACCTTCAAGGAAAGCAGCAGGTAAGTATGAATTAGATGCTTTTAATCACTTGTCAGCTAAAGTAGATGCACTAGGAAGTTTAGGTAGCAAGGTAGATGCACTTATGGCTAAGTTTGATAAATTTCATGTTAACAGTGTAAATACAACAGGTGCTACTGACATTCCTTGTGAGATTTGTGGTATTACAGGGCATATGGCAGCTGAGTGTACATTGGGACAAGATTTTACTGAGCAAATGAACTATGTGAATAACAGTGAGTTTAGACAGAAAAATTCAAATGAACCATTTGGAAACACTTACAACCCATCATGGAGAAACCACCCAAATTTCTACTACAAGCCCACCCAGCCATACAACACACAAAACACTCCCAATAGACCACCACCACCCGGTTTCCAAAACCAAAGACCATATAACCCACCAGCCCAAACCTCTTCTACTACCAAATTAGAAGGCCTCTTAGAAAAATTTCTCATTTCCCAAGAGAAGACTAATGAGAAGTTTAGACAGCATGGTAGAGTCATGGAAGATTCAATTAGGCAATTATCCTCCAAAGTAGATTCATTGGCCACACATGGCAAGATGCTGGAAACACAAATTGCTCAACAAGCTTCTACATCTTCTTCTAGAGCTTATGGCCAACTCCCTGTCAACCTGAATCAAATCCAAGGGAGCATTGCAAGGCAATAACTCTTAGGAATAGAAGGTTATTGAATGATCCAATTGCCACTCAAGAAGGTGAAAAAGAAATAAGTGTGGGGGAGGAACAAAAAGAAGGCAACAAGGCCTCAATTCCTATTGATGCTAAAGAAAAAGAAGGGGAACTACCAGAAAAATCCAAATATATCCCTCCGGAACCATACAAACCGCCTATCCCTTATCCTCAAAGATTAGCCAAGGCTAAACTTGATAAGCAGTTTGGAAAGTTCTTGGAAGTTTTGAAGAAGCTGTACATCAATATCCCCTTCACTAATGCACTTTCACAAATGCCATCATATGCAAAATTTTTGAAGGACATTCTCTCTAACAAGAGGAAGCTAGAGGAGCATGAAACTGTAGCTTTAACTGAGAAGTGTAGTGCCATTATCCAAAACAAACTACCTCCTAAGCTAAAGGACCCAGGCGGCTTCTCCATTCCTTATGTTATAGGAAATGTCCCTATTGATTGGGCATTGTGTGACTTGGGAGCGAGTGTGAGCCTTATGCCACTGTCGGTTGCAAAGATATTGAACATTGAGGAGATGAAGCCCACTATAGTTTCTCTCCAATTAGCCGACCGTTCAGTGAAATATCCAGTAGGTATTCTTGAAGATATACCTATCAAAGTTGGTAAGTTTTTTATACCTGTTGATTTGTTGTGCTTGAAATGGAAGAAGATTCACAAATCCCTATCATTTTAGGTAGACCATTTTTAGCCACTACTGGTGCTTTGATTGATGTTAAAATGGTAGACTTTCATTATCTGTTGGGGATGAAAAGGTTGAATTTAATTTGAATGAATCAATTAAATTACCTGTTTGTGAAGACTCAATATGCAGGGTAGATGTGCTAGACAAAACTGTGAAAGAAAACCTTCTAAAGGAGAGCGTCCAAGATCCTCTTGAAGAATGTCTAGTCACAAAAGGAGTGATTGAAACTGAAGAAACTACTGCATATGCACAGTTTTTGGAAGCAAGCCCACCACTTCCCCTCCCTGAAGCAGTAATTGAACAATTGGAAGTGGAGTCCAATAAAACCACCACTGAGGAAGACACACCACCAAAGGTAGAATTGAAACCTCTCCCATCTTCCCTCAGGTATGAGTTTTTAGGACCCCATTGCACTTATCCTGTGATAGTTAATGCAAATCTAACTGCTATAGAAACTGAAAAATTACTTAGGCAGCTTAGATCTCATAGAAAAGCTTTGGGGTATACAATTTCTGATTTAAAAGGGATTAGTCCTTCATTATGCATGCATAGGATATTGATGGAGGAAAATAATAAGCCCTCCATTGAACATCAAAGAAGGTTGAACCCCAATATGAAAGAAGTTGTGAAGAAGGAAATAATGAAACTGTTAGATGCTAGGGTAATTTACCCAATTTCAGATAGTTAGTGGGTTAGCCCGGTTCATGTTGTGCCTAAGAAAGGGGGATTAACTGTGGTAAAAAATGAAAATAATGAGCTAATTCCCACTAGGACTGTCACGGGTTGGAGAATGTGCATTGATTATAGGAAATTAAATAAGGCAACTCGGAAAGATCATTTCCCTCTTCCATTCATTGATCAAACTTTGGAAAGGTTAGCTAAGCATTCATATTTCTGTTATTTGGATGGTTATTCTGGTTTCTTCCAAATTCTTATACATCCAAATGATTAGGAAAAGACCACATTTACATGTCCTTATGGTACTTTTGCATATAGAAGAATGCCTTTTGGTCTGTGTAATGCTCCTGCTACTTTTCAGCGTTGTATGATGGCTATCTTCTCTTATTTTATTGAAAACATCATAGAAGTTTTTATGGATGATTTTTCTGTGTATGGCACTTCCTTTGATAACTGTTTGACCAATTTATCTCAAGTGTTGCAGAGATGTGAGGAGGTAAATCTGGTTCTCAACTGGGAGAAATGCCATTTTATGGTAAGAGAAGGGATTGTCCTTGGCCATCAAGTATCTGAGCATGGGATTGAAGTAGACAAGGCCAAAGTGGACATCATAGAGAAATTGCCTCCCCCAACTTCTGTAAAGGGAGTGAGGAGTTTTCTAGGACACGCCAGTTTCTACCAACGTTTTAGCAAAGATTTCTCTAAAATTGCTAAACCTTTGACTAACTTGCTTGCTAAAGATGTTCCTTTTGATTTTAATCAAGACTATTTGGATGCATTTTGCAGGTTAAAGAAAGCATTGATTTCCGCCCTAATTATGCAAGCACTGGATTGGAATCTACCGTTTGAGGTGATGTGCGATGCTAGTGACTATGCAATAGGAGCGGTGCTTGGCCAAAGGAAGGATAGGAAGGTTCATGCAATCTACTATGCCAGCAAGACTCTAGATGAAACTCAAATGAACTATGCCACAACCGAAAAGGAACTTCTTGCGGTGGTATATGCAATTGACAAGTTCCGATCCTATTTAGTGGATTCCAAGGTGATTGTCTTCACAGATCATGCAGCCATCCGGTACCTTTTAAGCAAGAAAGAAGCTAAACCTCGTCTAATAAGATGGATTCTTTTATTACAAGAATTCGATCTGGAAATTCGAGATAAGAAGGGTATTGAGAATGTTGTAGCTGATCATCTCTCAAGGTTGAAGCAAGAGTTAGGAGATGAGGAAGATAAGGACATGTCAATCAATGATTCCCTTCCTGATGATTATTTGTTAGCTATCTCTTCCTCAGCCATCCTATGGTTTGCGGATTATGTGAATTACATTGTGAGTGGAGTTTTACCTCCAGATGCGGGGTATGAAAAGAAGAAGAAGTTCTTGGCAGAGGTAAAGCACTACTTTTAGGATGAGCCTCTTCTCTTTAGGAGATGCGCAGATGTGTGTGCCTGAGGAAGAAATTGCAAGCATCTTGTTCCATTGTCACTCCTCTCCATATGGAGGACACTTTGGTGCTTCAAGAACAACTGCGAAAATTGCCCAAGTGGGTTTTTATTGGCCGACTCTTTTCAAAGATGTTCACCATTATGTCACTTCTTGTGACCAGTGCCAAAGGGTTGGTAACATATCAAAGAGACATGAGATGCCTTTAAACAACATTCTGGAGGTTGAAATCTTTGATGTCTGGGGAATTGATTTCATGGGACCATTCCCACCTTCTTGTAGCAACAGATATATCCTTGTGGCAGTTGACTATGTTTCCAAATGGGTGGAAGCAATTGCCACTCGGACTTGTGATGCCAAGGCTGTGGTTCGATTCTTCAAGAAGGTGTTGTTTCTTAGATTTGGCATACCCAGGGCTGTCATTAGTGATGGAGGGTCTCATTTCATTGCCTATCAATTCCAATCACTCTTGAAGGGGTATAGAGTAACCCATAAGATCTCTACTCCATATCACCCCCAAACCAGTGGGCAAGTTGAGCTTTCTAATAAAGAAATTAAGTCCATACTGGAGAAGACTGTATCTAGATCAAGGAAGAATTGGTCACTCAAGTTGGACAATGCTTTATGGGCCTATAGAACTGCTTTTAAAACTCCCATTGGAATGGCACCATTTCGGCTTATCTATGGCAAGCACTGTCACCTACTAGTAGAGTTGGAACATAAGGCGTATTGGGCAATCAAGTTGCTTAACTTTGATTTACAATCTGCTGGGGAGAAAAGGAAGCTCCAACTTCTTGAGCTTGAAGAATTGAGGAATGAAGTTTACGATAATGCCAAGATTTATAAAGAAAGAACAAAGGCTTGGCATGACAAGCGCATCCTTCGAAGAGAATTTCAAGAAGGAGACTTGGTATTGTTGTTCAGTTCAAGATTCAAGCTATTTCCAGGGAAGCTTAAAACAAGATGGACTGGACCGTATCTTATGAAGAAGGTGTATCCGTTTGGAGCCGTGGACATTTAGAGTGAAAGCACCGGTAATTTCAAAGTAAATGGCCAGAGATTGAAGCATTATGTTGCTGGGCCACCACTAATGGAAGCTCCAGACTGATAAAGGAACAAGGGTCGAGCTTATGACCTTAAACAAGCGCTTCTTGGGAGGCAACCCAAGCTTATTCTTCTATTTTCTCGCTTTTAATTCTTAGTTTTCTACTTTTTCATCTAAGTTTCTGAGTAGTTGAGGAATTTAAGTGATGAAATATTGCTTTAAGATGTTCATTTTTGCATGTGGTCTCTGTCTCTGAGGTAAATTACGCATGAATGCATGTTTGTTGTCTATTTTCTTGCACAAAGGGCTCAAAACAAAGTGCAGTGAGAAACACGGGGAAAACATGGGCTGTGTACTACCCCGTGTTCCTCACTGTCTGGCCAATTTAAAAGAACTTGTGATTTTCAATGTAGTCCAGTGAGAAACACAATGTTGAACATGTACCGTGTATAACCCTGTGTTCCTCCCTGTCTGGTTCACATAAAAACTTTGTGATTTTCATGGAAATCAGAGAGATACACAGTGATGAACACGGGTAGTGCCATACCCTGTGTACCTCACTGGCTGAACCAATGATAAGGACTTTTGAACATGAGCATTCCAGAGAGAAACACGGGGAATAACACGGATCGTGTTAAATGACATGTACTATTACACATTTTGTTAGTATCATTCAGAGAGAAACACGGGTCAAAACACGAGTCGTGTTTGATCCCGTGTACAATTGCGAGGATTGTTAACATGTTTCAAAAAGAAACACGGGGGAGAACACGAGGTATGTCATACCCCGTGTAGGTTTGCGAAACCCAGAGCACTCATCTGCAGAGAAACACGGGGTACCACACGGGCCGTGTTGGACCCCGTGTTCCTATGCAAACGAGCTTTTAATCGTCAAAAATCCAAATTTTTCCAAATTTCCCCCTATTTTCTTCTTCTTCCTCACTGCCCTAACCTCTCTCCCTGTATTTTCGGCCACCATATCACCGAAATACACCGATTAAAGTGTTTGATTTGGCTGTTTGAAGTTGTTTTGCTGTTTGATTTGCAATTTAATTGGTTGAAAGTTGAGATTTGGATTCTTCTTGTCCTTTCAACACGAACTTAGGGTTTTCTTCATCATCTCATGAGGTAAGTGCATTTTCTTTGAATTATTTGGAGTTTATTGCAATTACTTATGATTATTAACTTCCAATGCATGTTAGAATTCATAAGAATGTTGAAATCCTCTGAAGTTGATGTTTGATTGGTTAATTGAATAACTTTATATAGGAATGTTCATGGGAATTCACAAGTTTGATTGATTGAATTTGCATCTTTGATGATTAATTGACTGAATTAGAATCTTTAATTGATGAATTGAATTAGAATCTCTGAGTAATAGGACTTGAACTGTCGATTGATGGATTGAGTCTGATTAAATGACTTTGATGTTCATTGAACTTCAATGGAATTGCTTATGTTTATTGAATCTTTGATTGATTGAATTGGAACTTTTTGATTGCTTAAATTGCAAGCCTTTGAAGTTTAATGATTGATTGACTGATTGCCTACTTTACCTCATTGATATGGCCACTTAATTGCATTGATGGCATTGATTTTGAATTGTGCTTTATGTTGAATGATTGGTTATTGAATGATTGAATATTGGATATTGCTGAACTCTTGCCTTTGAATCTGCTGGCTGTCAATCTCTCATTACTCTCTCTCACTTTGTCAATCCCTTTTGCAGATCATGTCTAAAAGGCAAAAGACTACTGCCAGGAAGACTACTAAGGGTAGTACATCTAGAGGGACCTCTTCTAGAGGACCTACACACTCATTCTTGGAGTTTACTGAAGAGGCTCACATTCAAGCCTATGATAGACATAAGGATAGGTCGTTTGTGGAGGGGAGATACTTAGACTGGGCAGTGCTGAGAGAGTTTGGATTGGAGGATGAGATACGTGAGCTTATCAGTGTTGGAGCTTAGGAGACTTTCTTTGATATTAGAGAGCCTACCTACAGGGAGCTCACTTTGGAGTTCCTTAGCACCTTTTATTTGGAGAGGTATTTCGGGTTGGTTGATTCAGCTGATACTATTCAGTTCAGGCTAGGAGGAGTTGCTTATTCGATGAGTGTGACCCAGCTGTCTGTTCACCTGGGACTTTATTCTGTGGAGTTTGTGACTACTCCAGAGTATCAAGACATGCTGGTAGGATTGCCCAATGGGACCCAGGAGTGACGGGTATGGACTGACATAGCTACTGGGCATACTTATGATCCCACCAAGAGCAAGGCGTCTAGCCTTAGGAGGGTTGCTTGGCGAGTGCTCCACTCTATTTTCAGTCACACTTTGAGTGGACGGGGGCACAATCATGGGGTTGTGAGCACTTCAAATATACTTTTCCTATACAGCATGATTGAGAGGGTGCCCATTCACATTGGAGGAGCATTTGCCCATTTCTTCTTAGCCCAGGCCTCAGACAGGAGAGCTGCTAGCATAACTGCTGGTCCGTATATTACTAGACTAGCCAGATGGTTGGGAGTCTTTGACCGGCCATATGGATCGCTGACCATAGTATCATACATGGCACCCCTTCGAAGGGGCATTCTTATAGCTATGGGGATCCAGCCTATGTAGCAGCAGCAGCAGCAGCAGCCCCATGCGGAGGAGGAGCAGCATATTCTAGGAGATGATCCAGCTCTTGATGTGGGTCCTTCATCTTCTGCGGGGAGCCAAGTTCCATCAGAGGCATATTTCAGAGATATCCTATCTAGCCAGCAATAGATTCTGGCAGAGCTCCGGATAATATCTGAGCGTCAGACGAGGATCGAGGGACTTTATGATGATTTGGACAGGTGCTCCAGACACATCGAGAGCATGGTCGAGCCCCTATTCCACCTTTTCCATCCTTCCTCTTCGGCTGACCAGGATCCCCCTACTCAGTAGCTTAGATTATTTACTGTTTACTTAGTTATTCTGTTTTCTTTTTACTTTGATATACTTTCTATTTCTATTTCTATTGGTCTGTACATATATTGACTATGCACTTTCATTTACTCTTTATTATATTACCTATTTCTCTTTTATTTTCTTGCACTTTTGATATTAATATCTGTAATAATTAACAGCATTTCTTTTCTAGTATTGCATTTTCTTTCTTTTAGATTACTAGTCTCTTCTTTCTCTCCTAATCTGTCTCCGCTTCTGGATCTCCCTGCGATATACTGGGCCACCATACTCCACTTATCAGGGAAGTTTCAGTCCCCCAACTATTATCTCTCTCTTTTCCCATTTACTATTTTGTACATTAAGGACAATGTCCAATTTTAAGTGTGGGGGAGCAGTGTTTTGCAGTGTTTTGCACTTGAACTTGCTTGATTGATTTAGAGTACTGAAATTTGCTCCAATTTCAATGATATAAAAAAAATGAAAACAAAAAAATGTGTAAAATAAAAAAAATGTGTAAAAAAATTTATAAAAAAAAGATTTAAAAAAAAATTTAAGGCAATCTTTTGAATAAAGTGATTGATTCATGTCTTGTTTCTTTAATGAATATCTGGTAACTTAATAAGGAAAATCTAAAGCTTGAAGCTAAGAGTAATGAGCATAATTGACCCTTGTGAGATTTGAGCCTTTTGAGCAATTTTCACATTAGAAATCAAAGCTCATTTTTCTTCTTGAGGGATTATGTCATCACTCTTGACTTTTTGCTCTAGAACTTACATGTACTCTTTTTGAGCCTACATTTTATGTATTTTGCATGTAAAAAATGATGAGGCCATGTTTCTTTACCCTTTTTATTTGCTTGGCTTATTTGAATCTTTTTCTTTAATTTACCCTAAACTTTTCAGCTTTTTCCCTAGTTAGCCACCTTGAGCCTTGGACCCTCATTTCTAGCCTAGCCATATCATGTACACCCAAAGCCACTGCCCAAGTGAACTTGAACCTTAGAGTTTAAGGGAACTTAGACGCATTATATGAGTTTGGCTATCTTAGAGGTCCTTACTTAGTGCTGCTAGTTGGATAAGTTAATTTATAGCTTTGGTTGTTAAAAAAAAATAATCAAACAAATAATAATAAAAAAAGCAACAAAACACCATAAAATAAATGGTGTCAAATAAATAATTTAGGGAAGAAGAAAAGGAAGAAAAGCTTGTTGGAAATAAAAAAATAAAAAAATATGTTGTATTTGTTGATTAATTTGTATAAAAAGAAAAAAAATGATGAAAATCAAAAGGAGAAGAATGGAGGTTGAAGCAAGGATAGAAGTGGGGTATTATGTTAAGCTGAGTAATGGAACTCGACAATGGCCAAATTCATGACCAATGTGTCTTTTTCCTACAAACTCAGGGTTCTATCACTTTTCACCCCATGATGTTCCTTTCCCTTATCCTTACCTTTTTGCTTAATAAAGTCCTCTGATTTGCATGCATTTTACATTATAGTAGTGGAGATTAGAGTTTGTACAAGCATATGGTAGCATTAAGTCATGAGCTGATTGACTTGAGAGTAAACACAAGCCTTGTTTTGAGAGTGAGAGTAAAACACTTTACCTGTGAGGCTATTCTCTTTTGCTTCTATGCTGAGGATTGACTTGTTTAATTGCTTTATTTTCATTTAGTGCTTGGCATGACTTGATCCTAATCTTTGATTTGTTAAATGATTTCCTGATTATATATATATATATATATAAAAGAAGAGAATAAAAATTGGAGTAGATTTTCTTGTTCTCTTACTTCCTTGCTCGAGGACGAGCAAGATTCAAGTGTGGGGGAATTGATAAATGCATAAATGCACCTAAATTCTATGTGTTTCATCACTCATTTACTTAGTATTTTGTGCAAATTGATTGAAAAGGATACTTATATGCTCTATATTTTGTTTTCAGGTCTTGAAATGACATATATGAGCATTAGAAAAGGATCCGGAAGCAAAATCATTCAAATTGTGAAGAATTGAAGCAAATTTGTTCACTTGACAAAGAACACGGGGTATGGGAACACAGTGTTTAGGGCTGTGTTTCATTCTAGATTGCTTCAAGGCTTCACTGAGCTACTCAGAGAAGAACACGGGGTTAAACACGGGACGTGTTCTACCCTGTGTATCTTACTGCCATTCACTTCTGAGGTAAACACGGGGAGTGTCACACCTCGTGTAACATGCTGATCAGTCTTCGTTGAAGAACACGGGGTACAACATGGGACGTGTTCTACCCCGTGTACATTACTGCTTGACACTTCGGAGAAGAACACGAGGCCTGTCGCACAACGTGTTTCGTGCTGCTTAACTTTCGCTGAGAAACACGGGGTAAAACACGGGCCGTGTTGACCCCCGTGTACATCACCAATATAAGTTTTGTGCGAAATTTTGGAAAGAAAAAGGGAGAAACTGAGAATTAACAAGGAGTGCTGCTAGGAGAAACCCTAGGGGAGATCTAAACTCACCAAGGGCACCTTCTAATGTGGATTCAAGTAAGGAATTGAAGAATCAAGCAAGGAATTTGTAGATCTTCATGGATTGTTTGACTTCCCTATCTGTTTTCTGGTTTTCTTCTGATTTTGTAATGTTTTCACACTAAACCCTTGTGCTTAGCTTAGGTGAACTTGTTCATGGATTTATGGATTTGAATTTTATATAATCTAGCTTGATTTACTATTGAATTATGATTTGATTATGCTGTTTTGTGCTGGAGCAAACCAATATATCTAGAATATTGGATTTGTGTTATAGATTAATTGATTCTAGGTTGAAATGATCAATTAATTAATTAGACCTTGCATGATCATTGGGAATATCAATTAGACTTAGGAATTAAGCTAATTGGATTCTTTTGCACAGGATGAAATATCCAAGAATGGATTCTAAGCAAGTTAATGCAACCTAGATGAGTGATTACTAGAGTACTTCTGGGCACTTAATCTTTTGGTTAGTAGCTAGTAGCCTTGTAATGATGTATAGCTTAAATTAGGTAATCCAGCAATCTTAATTAACAGTAAACCAAGTTAGAGGACTATATTCATTCCATAATGAAATGTACAAAGGATCCTTAAGTTGAGTACGCCTTCATTTCATTAGATCAAACCTTATTTTTTATAGCTAAGCTTTGTTTTACATTTCACTCTTGATTCTCAAAATCAATTGATCCGCCTTTACTTGAGATTTAGTTAGTACTCAACCTACAATCCCTGTGGAGAACGATAATCTTTTATACTATAACTCGACTTAACCCGTGCACTTGCGGGATAGCGGTCACAAAACTAACTTGGCAAAAGTATTAAAACACTTTGATCAGATCAAGGTGGAGAATACTTAAACTAAGAATTTGATGACTATCTAAAGGAGTGTGGCATAGTATCATAACTCACTCCACCTAGAACACCATAATGGAATGGTGTTTCAAATTACACTTAATCGTGTTCTCTCTAAAATGGTTCAAAAGACTCCATATGAGATATAGATTGGGAAACGTCCTAACTTATCTTTAATGAAGACTTGGGATTGCGAGGCCTATGTAAAATGTCAAGTTTCTGATAAGCTTGGACCTAAATCAGATAAGTGCTACTTTGTAAGATATCCAAAGGAAACTAAGGGATACTATTTCTACAATCCTAGTGAAGGCAAAATGTTTGTTGCACGAACTGGTATTTTTCTTGAAAGAGAATTTATCTCTAAGAAAAATAGTGGGAGGAAAGTAGAAGAAATTAAAGAAGTACGAGACTTGCAAAGTAATACTAAACTTGTAATAGAGCCTGAATAGAGACCACAAGATGTTACGGCTCAGGAACTAGCTTAAGTAACACAAGGCCCATATAGATCTAGTAGGATATGCCATGAGCCTGAGAAATATGGATTTCTTGTTACTCAAAATGGTGATGTTTTGTTCATGGATCAAGATGAGCCTACAACCTTCCAAGAAGCTATAAAAGGGCCAGACTCTGAGAAGTGGCTTGAGGCCATGAAATCTGAGATGGATTCCATGTATACTAACCAAGTATATCCACCTGAAGGGGTAAAACCCATTAGGTGCAAATGAGTTTTCAAGAAGAAAATCGATATGGATGGCAATGTGCAAACCTTTAAAGGATGATTAGTCACAAAAGGTTTTAGGCAAGTTCATGGTATAAACTATGATGAAACTTATTCCCCAGTTGCCATGCTTAAATCCATCCGAATTTTTCTTGCTATTGCAACTTTTTGTGATTACAAAATCTAGTAGATGAATGTCAAAACTACTTTTCTTAATGGAAAGCTCCTTGAGGATGTGTACATGACATAGCTCGAGGGTTTTGTCACTCCTGAAAATGCTGGAAAGGTATGTAAGCTACAAGGATTCATTTATGGATTAAAGCAAGCTTCACGGAATTGGAATCTTTATTTTGATGAGGCAATCAAGGAATTTGGTTTCATAAAAAATAAAGATGAATCTTGTGTTTACAAAAGGGTTAGTGGGAGCATAATTATTTTCCTTGTATTATATGTGGATGACATACTACTCATCGAAAATGATATCCCTACATTACAAATAATAAAGACTTGGTTAGGGAATTATTTCTCTATGAAAGACTTAAGTGAAGCTGCCTATATACTAGGTATTAAGATTTATAGAGATAGATCAAGAAAATTTCTTCAACTAAGTCAGAGTACATACATAAATAAAGTGTTAAAATGGTTTAACATGCAAGAATCCAAAAGCGGATTTTTTCCTATGTTGCATGGCATAAATTTGTCCAAAGCTCAGTGTCCTTCGACACAAGATGAGAAGACCGCATGAATAAGATACCATATGCATCAGTAATTAGATTTATCATGTATGCCATGATATGTACTCGTCCTGATGTCTCGTATGCTTTGAGCATGATGAGTAGGTACCAGTTAAATCTAAGTGAACCTCACTGGACTGCCGTTAAGAATTTCCTTAAGTACTTAAGAAGGACTAAGGATTCATCCTTAATATATGGAGGAGAGGAAGAACTTATTGTAAAAGGTTACATTGATACCAGTTTCCAATCCGACAAAGATGACTTTAGATCGCAATCAGGTTATGTATTTAGCCTAAATGGTGGTGCTATGTGTTGGAAGAGTTCAAAGCAAGAAATAGTGGTCGACTCTACTACAGAGGTTAAGTATATTGCTACCTCTGATGCGTCAAAAGAGGCTGTTTGGATCAAAAAGTTCATTACTGAACTTAGTGTTGTTCCTAGCATTGTAAACCTAGTGGATCTCTATTATGACAACAATAGAGCCATTGCACAAGCCAAGGAACCCAGATCTCACCAGCAATCCAAACATATACTTAGGCGCTTCCATCTCATTCAAGAAATCATTGATAGAGGAGATGTAAAGATTTGTAAAGTACCAACTGATGATAATATCGCCAACCCATTGACAAAGCCTTTAGCATAGAAAAAGCATGATGGTCATACTATGTCACTTGGTATTAGATACATGAGTGATTAGCTCTAGTCCAAGTGGGAGATTGTTAGTGTGTGTCATAGGAACTAATCATATAGATGATTGAAATAATACACAATGTATTATATTTTATTTTAAGCAATGCAATTATTACATTATTTTGTTTTCATTTTATTAATTTTGCACAATTTATAATTTAATATAATAATTATCCTTGGAATAGTTTTACTATTCCTAAAATGCTCCTAGTCAAGTATTCTTACGAAAGGCATAGTAATAGTACATTGAGACTGGCATGTATAGTGACTGATGATTATAAATCATAGATATGTGATATCAAGTCAATACATGAGTACATTGTTAGTGAACAGATTTATTGGACTGACCCAATATGAGAATATTGCATGGATAAGACTTGTGTCATTAGTAGTTCTCATATGATCACAATTGCATATAGTCCTTTGACCTGAAGTCACTACGGTTCCCTACATGAGGGGTTACTCACTTTAATGTCGTCCTATGTCACCTTTAATCAGGATGACAAATAGGGTGTTGATTGGGTGTGTCACGAATCATGCTGACGGAAGTAAGTGATGTAGATGAGATTTTGTTACTCTTATAAAAAGGAGATATATCCTTGGGCCTCTTAATTGAGTAAGACTTAGAAATTCATGGTTATGCTCAAATAGATCAATATGTGATATTGATCATTTGTTTTTGAAGTCTACTTAGTATTAAAAAATATAAATTGAACTTTAACGAGGATGACACATTCTATGCCTCCGGTTCAATTTTGATATTATTACAAAAAGGATTATGATGCAAAACGTTGATCATGTATTAGGTGGATGTCGAATCACAGACATTCTTACTACTTGAATGGCAGTAATGTATTGTTAGATGCCGCTCACTATCTATGGCTCAATTATGAGTCATTGTCAACGTAGTAAGAATCTGCAAGGTCATATGAAAGGAGTAGGAATAAGATAATAATTAATTAAACTTTAATTGGATTAATATCTAATTAATTGGACTTATTTTTATGCATATATATATTATTAAATAATAATATATTTTTCACGTAATAAATATAATTATTATTATGTGATATTATTTGATATTAAAGTAATATTAAATAATTACGTTATCAGATTTTAGATAAATATATTATGAGATAATATTATTTTAATATTTAGTAAATATATGCAATTATCTAATATTAAGATATTTATATTATGAGATAATATTATTATCTAATATTAGATTATTAATAGATAAGTCTTATCTCTTCTCATTATCTCTAGGATAAGGATAAGATAAGTTGTTAAGTGTGATTAGGATTTTTTAGAGGCGTTATCCTAGTAGGACTAGAATTGTGGCTTGCCTAAGTTCTATAAAAATGGACTTGAGGGTAGCACTTTAAACACACTCATAAGCTTCCATAAAATCCTAAATCACTCAGAAAACATCCAATCCTAAATCCTAGAGAGAAAAATGCATCCTAACAAATTCGTGGAGGGTGAGAGGTCATTGTTCACTCTATGTGAATACCGTAGAGACGTTGTACCTTCTAGCTAGCATTTGATTCATTCGCTTTCTCAAGTTTTGATCAGTAGAAATACGAGTACCCAATAGGTAAAATCCTAATCATTGATTTACATCTTTTGTATGGATCCTATGTAGAATTTGGATCAAAATTTGAATTTCCATTGCGTATGATAATCTGAATTTCAACAGTTAGCATATATAATCCACTCTACATGTCCCACGTGTCAAAGTACACCATAACAACATACCTAGTTTGCCATATGACATTAATTATAGAGTTAAGATTCAGGTGCATAATCAATGCTGCACCAACTATTAAGGTTGTGCCACATGTTATATTAGTCATGTCAATAACCCCATCAGTAGAATTTTCTAGAATTTTTTAATTACCTTATAACTCTCCCAAAATTTGCATATTGACCTTTAATATTCCCTAAAATTACAAGACTTATCCAAACCTCTATAAATTTTATTTTGACCCTAAAATTTATCTTATTATTACAAACACCCCCAAACCTTGTTGAAATTCAATTTTAATCTTAAATTTTATCTAACTATTACAAATAACGCCCCAAAATTTTCAAAAAATTTATTTTGACCCCATAACCTACCATAAATTACCAAAATCTCACCCAGAAAACAAAATGAGAGAAACCTTCATGGGATTGAAATGGAAAAGTTACAATAATAGATTTAACAAACTATAGGAGATTGTTAATGCCTAACATCAAAGAAGGAATTTAAAATATGATTCTAGTAGCAGTAACTACTCTTTAGCAACAAGTTATTACTTACAAAGGCAGCTAACCTAAGAAATTGATATTAGAATAGACATTTTAGATTTCAAAGGAAGGCATCAGCAAGATGAATTTATAGCTTCAAATAGTTAAAAAGGTGTTCTAGTTAAAAGATATACTAGATAAGTAAAACGAGAAGATAGTTACTATCAAGTTAAAGAAACATGCCTCCATCTGGCAGGAAAAGTTAAAGAAGAAATAAGAACATGAAGGATGAAACAAGACCAAGACATAGAAGAAAATGCAACGATAACTTACACATAAGTTTTTACTTGATCAGTATTATCAAGATAACTTTATTCAATTGTAGAATCTTTGTAAAAAATCCTTGTCTATGGAAGAATACACTAAGGAATTTGAGAAATTAATGATTAAATGTCATATTCAATAGAAAAAGGAGCATAATATAGCTGGCTACCTTAGAGGTTTGAACTTTGAGGTTGCTTAATTAGTCCAGCTTTAATAATACTAGACTTTAGATAATGTCATCCAACTTGTCATTCGGATTAAGAAATAACTATTGAAAAAGCCTATATTCCAACCTTCATCCTCAAGAAACCTAATCAATATTTGCAAAAATTAAACTATATAACCTAATACCTTAAATAAGACCCTACATAAACCTACCAAAGAAGCTAACCTTAAAACACCCACTAAACCTAGACCACCTAAATGCTTCAAATGCTAAAGATATGGTCACATTGCATCAGATTGCCTAAGTTGAAAAGTCATCATTACCATTGAAAGAGAAATTCAAAAAGTATAAGAAGAAGAAAAGCTTAAGCAAACATAAGATGAATTCAATAAGCCACTAGTGTTTAATGAAGAACTCATCCTTGGTAATCATGGAGAATCACTAGTGATTAAATGAAGTTTATATATCGTAGCTCAAAAGGAAGAACTTTAGCTATGGTATAATATTTTCCACATTCGATGCACAGCCCAAGGTAAAGCTTGTGATGTCATTATAGATAATAGAAGTTGCAAGAATGTTGTATCAAGATACATGGTGGAAAATCTTAAACTACTTACCCAAAAGCATCAACACCTGTACAATAACTTGACAAAGACAATGAGGTAAAAGTTATGGAACACTTCCTTGTTTCTTTTTTAATAGGAAAAAAAGTTCTAAGATGAGGTATGGTGTGATATCATTCTTATGGAAGCTTGTTGCCTCTTTTTAGGAAGACCTAGTAATATGACCATCATGCTATATATGATGGCTATGCAAACATCTATTCTTTCATAAAAGATATAGTAAATATCAAGTTGGACCTACTACTATCCAAAAAAATTTAACCAGCCTAGAGTGAAGCCAAGCTAGTTGTATCTTTAATATCTAAGGCTAGAAGTCTAAATACTATAGTAAATGCTTTCAGAAGAAGATATACTTCACTTTCGACTTTCCAGATAAAGATTGTTAAATTTGAAATTGTCAAAGAATTATACTAAGATGACTTAGAATTCAAAAAAGTTTGGAATATCACTGAAACATAACTATTTCATCAATACTACAAGCATCAAGGATACCTATTTAAAGATAAGGCTTTATGCATTCCCTAATATTCCTTATAAGAAGCCACTATTTAGGAAGCCATGATTAAGGATTAGCCAGTCACTTCAAGTGTGATAAAATTGTAGCACTAGTTAAAGAAAATTTCTACTAGCTTATGCTTTAAATAGATATTAATAAACACATCTAAGGATGTAGAATTTGTCACATGGCTAAGACTAAGAGTTAGAATATAAGGATACACATGCCCTTACTAGTTTTAAAAGCACCATAGGAAGATGTTAGCATGGATTTTGTCCTTGGAATACCTTATACTCAAAGACAGAAGAATTCTATAATGATAATCATAGATAGATTCTCGAAGATGGCACATTTCATCCTGTGTCAAAGGATAGGTGATGTTGTCTAAATTGTGAACTTATACTTCAAAAGATTGTTTGACTTCATGGCATTTTGAAAACCATCACTTTTGTCTGAGATGTTAAATTTCTGAGTCATTTTTGGAGGACCCTATGGAAGAAAATAAGAACCAAGCTTTAATTCAATAGTACTAGTCACCCCTTAATAGATAGACAAATAGAGGCAATCAATAGACTTTTAGGTAACTTACTCTATAACTTTATGGGAAAGAATTTAAAGCAATGAGATCTTATACTTACCCAGGTCAAATTTGCCTACAACAACTCCACTAATTAAGCCACTGGAAGATGCTTGTTCAAAGTGGTGTATGGTACTCATCCCCTTTGCTTACTTGATTTAATACCATCTTCTACTAACTGTTAGTACAACATGGATGCAGAGCAAATAGCAAAGGAGATCAAGAAGCTTCATGAATAAGTCCATGCAAGAATTTAAAAATAGGATTCAAAATATAAAGCCTAGAGAGATAAACATCGATGATAGTATACTTTCAAGGAAAGAGACTTGGTATGGATATATTTATAGAAAAAGAAAATTCTAAATTAACCTAATGTCAAGTTATCTCTAGAGGCAGAAGGATCACTCTGAGTTGTGCAAAAGATCAATGAAAATACCTATAATATAGAAGTACCAAACTCCTATGGCATCTCCATTACCTTTAATGTTGCTAATCTTTAGAAAATGACAACTAGACTTAAGGGAAAGTCTTGTCCAACTCGAGGAGACTAGTACGAAACTCAAAAAATATTTTTATGAAATTATAAACATTCCTTGCACCTAGTTAAGGAGTTTTCTAAATTTTGCCTAGGAATTATAAAAACTTTGTATTTAGCCATAAAAAACCTCAAAAGCAACTTACCTAGAAACTTTAAAATGGGGAGATATTTCTATAATTTTTAGGATAAATTTGCCCATGTAAACAACTATAAATACCTTCTTAAAGCTATAGTTTGGCATCCATAATTACATAGAATTTCATTATTCAATTGAAGAGCTTTCTTTCTTCTTCTTTTTTTTATTTGGCTTATGAGCCACTTCTTTTATACTTAATGTTTTTTATTCCTTCTGATTTTACATACCACTATACACATTGGTCTTCATGTTAACCAATGTTTTCATTCTTTTTTAATTTTTTATTAAACTTTTGCATCCTAACTTTTGTTTTTAATAATGGATATAAATTTTCAAAAACAATTGTTAACTTCCTATATCATGTCATTTTTCTAAAAGACATCAATTATAAATCATTTTTCTAACAACATTTCCTTTAACTAACTAAAAAACATTGTACAAGAATATCACAATTAATCATTTGATAAAATTTACAAATAATTATATACTATATGTTTTTCATAAAATAATAATCCACTTGAAAATTATAGTACATCATCAATATATTTACATTTTAGCCACCTATTTCTCATTTGAAGAGATCAAAGTCCTTGTTGTAGATTCTTATTTGCTAAAGAAATCTTAGATGTTTTTATCATATTAAAGTTCTCCACCAGATTCTGCTAATATTAGCCATTTATTCCTTACTAGATCAAGTGGAATATTAGGATAAAACACATAAGATCAATGCTACAAAGCTAGAAATTCTTCGAATCTTATGATTATGAGTGTCCTATTAGACCATAGATATCCTTTAAAAGTATCCCATCTAGGTAGAAGATAACTATAGTTTAATGGAAAAATTATAATAAAAAAAAATTCAAAAGCATTTTTAACTGTGTAGGAAGGATGGTATGTTGTACTTTTATGTCACTTAAATAAAAAATTAAGTGAAATCAAAATTTATAAAGAGTAGGAATAGCAATAGACATTGATCATTAAAGAGAAATTATTGTGCAATAATTTTATATTTCCTAAAATCTCTATTTGAATGCTTTTTGAGCAAATTGTGACCATTGGGAGTCACAATTCCAATATTATAATATTCAACAAATGTAATTAATTAGTTGTTGACATTGATTTACTATATAATTAATGTCTAATATTCCATATATTCAACATTTGGCATTTCCTTAGACAATGGGTATTTAAAATCGACATGTAAGTATCATTAGATGTCAATTTTATAACAACCACTATCTTAAGTTTCAATAAGACAAACACTTTATCTCCCATTAGAAAAGAAAACTTTATAATATTGGTTTATTATTTTAACTGATGTGATAAGTTAATGTTATTATATACATCGATATTCATGATAAATAAGAGCAATTTGCACTTGTGGTACAATGGCTTTAATTTATATCCAATTCAATATGTATTATTTTATTAATTGCAAATATATAAGTCACATAAAAATTTATTATTTATACATAAAGAAATAAATTATTTTTAAAAATATCTTAAAAGGAAACAAATGGTTATCTCATTTACATATTTTAGTAAATTTCAATGGGAATAGGGGATAGATATATGAAGACACAAAAAAGGCTATATAGTGCATCCATTTTCTCTAACTTGGTCGGTATTATGCTTTGGTATATAAATTCCAAATTTCATAAAAATAAAAAGGGTTTTTGTCATTTTTTAGATGATTATAGTGTTGTAACCTATTGTATTAATGTTACATATGTACTAAAAATGAAGTTTGAAATTATATTTCAAATATAAATCAATAGCTATCATTAAATATAGGATAGTGGGCAAATTAGATTTCAAATGTAAATCAATGGGTATTATTAAATTTTATTAAGGGTTATATATTTTTATTTAACAAGTTTTTAAAAAATTCATACAAATTTATATGATAAATTTATATTTTTTTTATATTTAGTACATATAAAATTTACATGCACTTTTAATTTTTTTATAAAAAATTTCTTAGACTTCACATTGCTCACTTCAATAATCAAAGACATTTATCAAAGCAACATATGTTGTCGATTTTTATAAACTTCATAATATACATATAATAAATTTTATGTTAAAATTTTTAAAACTTATAAATTGTAAATGGTAGATTTTATTATATTAATGTGAAAATAGTATAATGAGACTACTGTAAATTTTCCAATGAAGAAAAAATAAATATCATAAAATTTTGTTCCTTCATCTTATTATTTTGGGCCTATAAAGATAAGAAGATAAATTTTGTGCTCAACTATCTTATTTATTGGTATTGTAGTACTATTTATCACACTTTCCTTATTAACAATACCAATCTTTGCCCTTTGTTTCTCTTACATGTAGGAAGAGTGAAGGAGACATTGAATTGTAGTATCTTCAGCCAAAACACATTAGGTTCTTATTGTAGTAGCATTATTCTTGGGATGCATTATAAGCAAGCATTTTTGATCAGTTTGACAAACTAGGTTTAAAAATAAAGCTTGGTATTGTGCTTTATATAGTGAATTTGGATGCAAATGCACTTATAGATTATTTAAACTAATTTCCCTAAGCTTAAGGGTATTTTTGATAAACTCAATGAGGTTTAAGAATTCAGAGGAGTTTAAAAAGCTTGTATTTGTGATCATCACATTTTTATATTCATGTCTATGTACTAAAGTGCTAATTGGACAATTGGACCATGGAGAAAAAGGTTTATAATGACTTAAAAAAAGGATACCTACTTATGGCAGGTGGGCTTTTAATCAAAATACTTTTTAAAGGAATAAACTATGGGGAGGTCCATCAAGGCACCTTGGCATTAAGCTTAAAACTTGAGTTTGTTGGTTTATGGCCATCCTCTATGCACTCAAAACTATATGGCAAGGTATATACTATTGAATAGAGTTATCCTTCTCCTTTTCAATTATACTTGGGATTATTCTTATGGCTTGATATGCATGAGTGGTTTAAAGACTTGGTTACAATGCCTTTGGATATGTTATAAATAGGATTTTATTATATGGGTAATAAATCTTCAATGTTCCACTATCTTTTCTAAGTGTTTCGCAAGAGAATTTTATAGGAAGACTGATATATTAGCCTCAGGTTAGCCTTATGCGCCACATAGTTTTAGCTAGAAGCTACTAGCCTATGACATTTGGTATCAGAGCTTAGTACTACTAAACATGATTAGGTAAGTGACAATTGGTCCAAATGTAGTTTATCCAATTCTATTGAGGGAACATTGATTAGTACATTAGGTGCAAACTTAATCAAAATAATTTTTAAAGGGATAGACTATGGGGAGGTCCATCAAACTTGAGTTTGTTGGCTTGTGGCCATCTTCTATACATTTAAAACTAGATGGCCAAGCATATACTATTGAATAAAGTTTTCCTTTTCCTTTTCAATTATACCTAGAGGCTCCTAATATGGATTATTCTTATGGCTTGATATGCATGAGTCATTCAACGACTTAGTTACAATGCCTTTGGATATGTTATAAACAACATTTTATTATATGGGCAATAAATCTTTGATGTTTCCATTGTTTTTTCCAAGTTTTCTGTAAGAGAACTTTATGGAAAGACTGATATGTTAGCCTTAAGTTAGCCTTATGTGCCACATGGTCTTAGCTAGAAGCTACTAGCTTATAACATTTGGTATCAGAGCTTAATTAGTACTACTAAACATGATCGGATAAGCGACAATTGGTCCAAATGTAGTTTATCCAATTCTATTGAGGGAACATTGATTAGTACATTAGATGCAAACTTAAGTGCTTAGGAGCTAGCTTACAATATGTAGGAAATTGTTTATGTGCTCATTCATAGTAATGGCATCAAGGGATGCATGACCATTCAAACGAATGTGAGAATTGATAGCTTATCTAAAGGAAGAAGCCTTTTTCTTGCTAATAGGCTTGACAATATTAGAAATGATAGAGTCAAAAGGTGAAACTATATTGATAGCCAATTTAGTGGGAGAAGCTTTGGTTTTATTAGATAGCTTGGCTATTTTAGAGGGTGTGGTGGAGCTGAAAGGTGACATCTTAGTTGTATAGAAATGCATGAGCGTAGCCGGTGGGTCCATCTTAAGGGATAACACATTAAAGTAATGTGTTAAGTGTTATTATAGATGAGTCCTAAATTATGTCAAAGGGGCATGATGTTACTCAAAGGAGTATTGCTCGGGGAGCATGGCTACTAGGCTAAGTCACCTTAAATAAAGATAAAAGCAATATGCATAATTTGTGGGTTTGCTAAAGAGCATGCAATTATCTACAAGATTCAAGATAAGATGCTAGAGAGCTAATACATCATAGTCACATAATAATGGTAATGAGACTTTAATGTAATTGGTTAGGCTACATAATCATTTAGTGGTATGGCAACATTAACTCAATGGAAAGATAGCAGACTAGCATTGTATAGTTACTTGGTAGAGAGACCTAGCAATAATTAAGTTCATGTTTCCTTATGCATAAGTAAAGTTAAATTCAAGCTAGAGTGTGAAAGACTCTATGCTTAAACTTATCAAGTTATTGATGTAAAGGAGTAATCAAAATATATATGCTTAAAGAAAGTCATTAAGGGATGTACTTAAGTTAGGATTGTGAGAGGCTAGACAATGTTAGATGTCACTTGAGGTAAGAAAGGTCATCAAGTTCATGATGCCAGAGAACATTAACTTCAAATATAGGCTATGATGGTTGAGATGCCATAATTGTGTCACTTTAGAAAGGATCAAAAAGGATTTGATCGAGTGTGAAAGTGGCATTGTGAAGTATAATGAACTAACTAAACCTAATACAATCAAAATTATGAGCAAGGTTATAAGGCCTATGCATAGATCAATTGTAGGTTTTAGCTTTTATATTTGTGCAATGCAACATTATATGTAGGACATTTGTTAGTAGGTAAATTTGAATACTAAGCATTACTCATGAGCTATTAAGTTAGCAAAAACTTTTGCTACAAAGGTGGCATTTATGTAGGTTGCTAAGGTAGAGACCATATAGTTACCAAGGCAATGATCAATTGAACAAGTTATATTTATAGCAAGTTCAAAAAAGCTAGAGGATAGTGGCATTTAAGAGTGTCATGAAAACTTTGAAAGAGTATATTAAGAAAGCTCTTTGATATATATATATGGAGGGTAAATTTGCCAAAGAGAATATCAAGGTTACAATGGCGACTACCTAAATGTGCATGAAAAAATTCATTGAAGCTCAAAGAGACAAACATGAAGTTTCAAGAAAATAGCTAGATTCTTTATAGTATTGTGTCATATTAAGGTGTTAATGAAGGCATTAACATTTAAAATAGGGTAAAATGTTACAAGTTGAAAGTTATGACTAGTTCGACAAGCAAATATGCTTGTTTTTGGACAAAACTTAGCCTAAAAATCAAGTATAAAAGGCATATGGAGTGAATTTTGGAGCAATTGCACTTGTAGACTATTTTTCTCAATTTTTTCAAGTTTGAAAGTATTTTGGTAAATTTGGTGAGGTTCGAGAACTTGAAAGAGTTGGAAAAGTTTATATTCGTGGTCATCAAATTTTTATCCTTGTGTCAGTGTATTATGGTGCCAATTAGATACTCAAAGTATGGAGAAAAGGATGTATGATAACTTTGAAAAATCATGTCTACTTGTGCTAAGCAAGCTTTTTTTCAAAATACTTTTTAAAGAAATGGAGTATTAGGAGATCCATTAAGCCACCTTAGCATTGAGCTTAGGACTTAAGTGTGTTGGCTTATTGCTATCCTTTACATACTTAAAACCATGTGATGAGGCATTTACCATTAAATAGAGTTGCCCCTCTCCTTTTTTATTATACCTTGAGGGACTTAGCATGGGTTGTTCTTGCAATTTAATATGAACGAGTGGTTCAGTAACTTGGCTATCATGCCTTCAAACATGTACACAGGATTTTATTGTATGGGTGATAAATTTTCAATATCCTACTATCTTTTTCAAATATGCTACAAGAAAGTTTTATAGGAAGGCTAACATATTAATCTTGAGTTAGCCTCATGTGCTGCATGGTTTTGGCTAAAATACTGCTGACTTATGATAGTATAGAAGGTTTTAAATCACCTATGACCAGCACCAAAATAGCTGGAGAAAAAGCTAAGACAAGAAGTGTTGGGAAAAATTAATTAACCATAATTAAATGCAGAATATACATATTTGATTTGGTTCTCTAGATCTTGATGCTGTAATGCACCACATGGATATTAAGAATCACCTCTAATATGGAATTCTTGGCTTTTATCCATAACAATTACACCAAAACCCTATACACTGTCTTGTAAAGAGAAGAAGATAAAAGAAAATTCTCTGAAGGAATTTCTCTAGCTCTAAAAAAACTGAATGAATGTGCTCTTTTTTTTTTGTTTCTCTATTAACTTCTGTAATGGGAGTGAGTGGTTATTTCTCTCTCCCATTTCCTATACCTTAATCAGTTACCAAAACTAATTTGTTTGAATTCAAATTAAAAAATAAATTAAATATTTATCTCAGTTAAATAAATATTTAAAACATGATAAATGTGGATCATCCATTATGGGTATCCCCACATTCATCATCTCTTACTCACATATAATGGGATGACTCATATCATATAACTTCTTCTCTCTTCATGGTTTTCATACTCGGTGCCTTGTTGTGATCACGTGGGCATGACATCATCTTGGGTGCTTTTGTACTAGAAATTCTTATATAGAATCAGCACAAGACAACCTTTACTTCTAGTTGTTTATATTATGCCTTAGATGCCCTAGATTTTCCCATATACACCTTTCATTTGCAAATCTAATCCCTTACGAGCTTTACTATAAGCTTAGATTACCATCCACATATGCATAGCGTCCACACTTATAATGTTACCAAAATTAATTTCGTAATGGACATGTCTCAAACACTAGCATAATTATGTATATGTTGGGAAATCTTCCTTTGGCTGTATACCATTTTGATTTGTATTTTATCCTTTAGACAGTATATATCATGATCATAAGATATATTTTAAGGTAGTGAACACTGCATCATTTCTCTATGATATAGTCAAAGTCAAAGAGTATCTTTGAAAAGAATTTTTCTTTTCTGGGATTCACACAACAATGAACCAAGATCTTTCACTTGCTTCCCGTTTGCAGTTTCTTTTACACATATGGTATGAATCACATGCTACGGTGTTTCCTTTGTTGTATAAGGGCGTATCTTGATTTTATTAGTAATACTATACAGACTTTAGTTCAGGTATACCCAATACCTAACCTGTATTCTTCCACATCATTTGACTCCTATTTGACGTCAATATATGAGGACTTCATTATCTGGTCACAAGTATTGTGGAAGGTGGGAGATTCCACAATTTAATTCATATTTTGTATTTCGAATCTTACTTCAACTTTACTTCATTAAGGCAACATATTTTATCTTGTGTTACTTCTCTGTCAATACACAACATTTCTTATAGTTATGTTGGTGAACACATGTCTCATCTCTGCCCACTCCTCATGAGTGCCAGAGGTAGTTGTTCATGTGAGTGAACTAACTTTATCAACTTGTATGATATAGTAGACATTCGTATACTCATACACATCTTATAACACTTGTAGTTGAATGAAAACATATTTTATTCATTTTGATTTAAAAAATGTTCGATTACATTTTACGCATACTAAGAGATTTTACATGCTTAATATATACATCTCTAGGTATAGCTTTGGTAAAAGGATCTGCTGTCATCTCTTGTGTAGGAATATGTTGGATGGTGACCTTCTTCTACGTCATTGCATCTCTCATAAAGTGATACTTTGTGTCTATATACTTAGTTTTACTGTGGTACTTTGGATCCTTTATATAGGCAATGGCTGCTTGACTATCACATTTTATTAGGATAGGATTTAAATTCTCACATGAATCCCTAAATGTTCTATAAATCTTTTCTGTAATGTCCTGAATTTTTAATTCTATTGTTTGAATCTCTAAATTCTGAGGCTGTAGAAATGAAGAGCATGATTGAATTAGTCTGGTGGGTGAATTTTTTAAGTCGAAGGAACTTAAGCGTAAGATAAACAAAATTTTGAAGGAAAAAGGGATAGTAGGGAAAGAATTAATTTTTCTAAATAGTATGAATGATCAGAGGAGGTTAGAAAATCCTAAAAAGAGAAGCTGTTTAAATCTGACAGTGTAAGGAATTTTAAACAGATAGAAACCCTATGGACTAATTTGCAATAGTGCAAAATCAAGTGTGGTTTAAAATGTAAATAATTAAGGCTGTGGGATTTAATATGAATAACCAAGATTTTGGGGTGCAACATATGATTTTAAATAGTGTGACCAATAGATTTATGACAAGTGTCATTGTTAGAAAATTAAGGGCAAGAATAGCCTTACTTTTGGTGAAAAAAGGACTAAAATACCCTTGAAAATCTCAAAATGACCAAAATACCCCTAAAGCTTCATGAAAACTCTACTACCTTCTCCATTCTCCAAAAAGCTATAGAAAATCCTCCATGAAAGCAAGCTGGACGTGTGAGAGAGAGAAGAAAGAGAGAGAAAGTTTCTTTTGAGTTTTTCACCCCAAAATACCAAGATTCAAGCTAAGGTGTAGAAGGGAAAATTGCTCCTCTCATCAAGCTCTATCTATTGATGTCCCTAGATTGAAGAAAAGCCCAAGTTTGATCAAGTTTGGGGAGCTTCAAGTGAGGATTCTCAAGTTGCACCAAGAGGTAAAAATGATCTCCTCTAAGAGCTCTTTGATGTACTCTTCTTAGTTTCTTGAAATCTTGAGGTTAATGTAGCTAAGGGTGATTGAACATGGAGTTTAGGATGATTTGAACATGTTTGATGGTGTTTTAGATGTTGTAGTGTTGATTTATGGCTTTGGTTTGGTGTAAAAACAACAAGAAACCATGATTACACACCTGGGTTTTAGAGGTATAATGGTGCATGTGTAGTATGGGCATGATATGTTTAGAACTTGGCTAAGTTGGTGAAGTTAGAATAAGTTTTATGAATGATGAAGCCTATGGAAGATGAAACTTTGAAGTTATGAAAGTGTTTGTGTGTATTTTTCTTTTTTTAGAAGCCAAAACCATGAAATGGAAAAGAAGGAAGGAAGGAGTTTTAGTGTTTAATGTGTTTTCAGAGGATCAGTAAGGTACACGGGGTAGAACACGACCTGTGTTGTACCCCATGTTCCTCATCGAAGTTGATCAGTGTGCTACACGGGGTGCAACACTCCCCATGTTTAATTCAAGACTGAAGGGCAGCAAAGTACACGGGGTAAAACACTTCTCGTGTTTACCCCCGTGTACTTCTCTGTGAATAATCCAGTGAAGCTCGAAGCCATCCAGTGAGAAACACGGCCTTGAACACGGGGCATGGGACCCCCGTGTACTTTTCCAAGTGAACTTTTTGGCTTGATTTCTTCAGGATTTGCATGGTTTTACCTTTGGATCCTTTTCTAATGTTCATATGTGTCATTTTAAAGCTTGAAAGCAAAGTGTAGAGTACCTAAGTATGCATTTAATTAAGTGGAGAAAGTAAAGAATACATGAGAATTAGGAAAGTGATAATGTTCTAATATAAGCTATGATGTGTATTTGTATAGACTAAAGAATGACAACTTGCCAACTTGCAAAGGCAAGAGGAAGTATAAAGGAGTTTTTAAGTGAGAGCAAAGGGAACATCACGTTGGAAGCTTGTGAAAGGTAGCTAGCTTTATCCTTAAGCTTTGTTTTCTATTTACATGATTTTATGAATTTTATGCCATTGTATGGAATGTGTATGAATTTTGTTGTGCGTATAACCCGGGAAGACAGTGTGATACTGTGTTAGGCCTATGGCTCGAGTTCCCCGGGGATGACAGGTGTGCGGTACCTATGGCCCGATACCTCGGGAAGACAGCGTGATGCTGTATGTTAGGCCTTTGGCCCGAGTACCCCGGGAAGACAATGTGATGCTGTATATAGGCCTAGGTACGATTATTTGTGATGGCCATCTAGATATTGAGATAAGTCCTTGAATGAGCTTGATGATTGCTGTATGCTGTGCATGTTTCTTACAATGGCATGGTATTGAACATGATGATAAATGATTACTTGATTTTGAAACATTTGATTTATTTGCTTAAGGATCTGGAATGGCTTGATATGTTGTTATAGCAATAGCTAGCTACTGGGAAACTTTGTTTCTTATGTTTTCTGTATTGTTACTAACCATTCCAGTGATGCTTCCAAAGGCTCTCATGACAAAGGTCAATGATGTTTTGAGGTTGTAAATGTGATAAAAACAAGAATATGTCTATATAGTTAGTGATATTGTACATAATGGATGTACGAATTGTAAATTGAACTCTTTTGTATAATTATATGACTTTTAATCATGTTGTATGAAATACGCAAGCTTGAGATATCCCGAGTAGTTTGGAATAGAAGGCAAAGTAGTATGCGTTAATTACCTACTTAATGAGGGTTAAGGTGTTGATAAGTAAGGGAGTTACATTTTCAGCTATATTGCCTCTTGTACCGTTGTTGAACATGCCACAAACTCTGCTTCCATTATTGACAATGTAATGCATGTTTGCTTCTTGCTATAACATGATATGGCACCATTGTTTAGCAAGAATGAGTAACCCAATGTGGATTTTCTCTCATCCAGGTCTCCTGCCCAATCCACATCAGAATATCCAATTAAGCATAAGTCGTCTCTTAATAGCATAGTGCATAGTCGACAGTGCCTTTTAAATATCTCAATATCCTCTTGACAGCTTTCTAATGTTTTCTGTCTGGGGTTTGACTGGTATCCACTTACGATTCGATCACATGGCAAATATCTGGTTTTGTACATATCATTGCATATATTAAACTTCCTACTGCACTAGAATAAGGAACTCTATCCATTTATTTCTTTTCATATTCATTTTAAAGGCACATTTCTTGACTTAACAGTTCACTTTTATTTACAGGGGTACCCATGGGCTTGTAATATTTCATATTGAATTTCTCAAGAATTCTCCATATATAACTTTTTAGAGAAAGAGAAGCATATTTCTTGGAGCGATCTCTAAAGATTTTAACTCCAAGAATGTAATTTGCTTCACCCATATCTTTCATCTTAAAATTAGAGGATAGTCATTCCTTAATAGCCATAATCGAATTCATGTTATTTCCAGCCAATAGTATATCATCCATATAAAGGGATAATATTACAAGATTGTCTTCATGCCGCTTAATATAAACACAATGGTCTTCCTCAATCATTTGGAAGTCATATGAGGTTATTGCTCAATGAAACCTCAAGTACCATTGTTTGGATGACTGTTTAAGTCCATAAATGGACCTTTGGAGTTTACAAACTTTTCTTTTTTCTTCGTTTTGTATGAAACCTACTAGTTGTTCCATGTAGATTTCTTCATCTAGTTTTTGATTGAGAAAAATGGTTTTTACATCCATTTGATGTAATTCTAAATCTAAATGTGCTACTATGGCTAGGAGTAATCTTATTGAATTAAAACATACAACAGGTGAGAATGTATCCTCATAATCTATTTCTTCCTGTTATGTATACCCCTTTGCAACTAGTCGAGCTTTATATCTTTTAATTGATCCATCTGCCTTTCTTTTAATTTTGAGAACCTACTTATTCCCAATTGCCTTTTAGCTAGATAGTAATCTAACTAGTTCCCAAACTTGGTTAGTTTTCATTGAGTCTATTTCTTCCTCCATTGTTTTCTTCCAATGTTCCTTATCAGGAGAACTTAGAGTCTCTTGAATTGTTCTTGGCTCTTCTTCATCTTGAGAAGTACCTATAAGAGCTGATCCTTCAATTGAAAAGCATCTTTTGGGTACACTTCCTCTCTTACTTTTCTGTAGTGGGGTTTCCTATACCATATCTTTTTTAAATATAGGGTTTTCACTCATTCTCTTAAAGCTCCCACTTGGATTGGCAGACATTCTTTGAGAGCTCCCACTCAAATAAGATGGATAAGATTTAATATTATTATCCATTTGATCCTGTAACTTATAAAAGGATATAATTCGATCAATTTTTCCTCAGCTAAGAAATTCATTTTCTAAAAATATTAGTATCTCTTAATTCAAGTTTTGTTACTGTTTCATCCTTGTTTTCACCAATGAAAACGTATGCCTTAGATAATTTTGAATATCTTACAAAAATATATTTCTTCCTTCTTAGACTTAATTTTCCATATTTATGGGAAGCATCATGAACATACGCAGCAAACCCCCATGGTTTGTGAATGCTCAAATTAAGTTTGCGCTTTGTCCATAATTCATAGGGAGTGGATGTAATAAATTTTAAGGGCACACAGTTAGGTATGAAGGTAGCTGTTAAGATGGCATCTCCCAATATGAAAATGGTAGATTTGTATGTATCATCATTGACCTAACCATGTCTAGAAGAGTCCTATTTCTCCTTTCAGCTACTCCATTTTGTTCTGGAGTGCCAGGGATTATTAATTGTTTTATTATCCCTTTCTCTTCACAGAGCTCTTTGAATTGTTTGGATAAATATTTACATCCACAGTTAGTTCTAAGTGTCTTAACTTTCTTGTCTATTTAATTTTTGACTTCATTTAAATAATGTCTGAAACATTCTAATGCTTCTGACTTATGCGAAATCAAATAGATATGACCATATCATGAGTAATGATCAATGAAAGTGATGAAGTACCAAGCTCTGTGTCTTGCCCTCACACTTAAAGCATCACATATATCGAAGTAAACTAATTTCAATAGAGTTTCTACCCTAGTTCCTTTTCCAAATGATTTTTTAGTTGCTTTACTGACTAGACAATATTCATACAAGGACATTTCCAATTTTGAAATTGGGCCTAGCAATCCTTCTTTTGCTAGTTTAATCATCCTATTTTGATTTATATGTCCTAGCCTAACGCGCCAGGTGTCCATTTTAATATTTAAATTAGAAGTGGAAGCAATAAAGCAATCAAAAGCAATATTGTTAACAACATCTAAAATGACTAATCCATCAGAAATGAAGCTAGAACCATAAAATACATCATCTTTAAAAATGTTAGCTATATTGTCATGAAACTTAATTGAAAAATTGAAATTAAGTAAGGAACAAATAGAAACTAAATTTCGTTGAATGTCAGGTGTATAAAGTACATCATGCAGGATTAAAGTTCTTCCTCCACATAAATCCAATTTGCATGTACCAATGCCTTTAATATCAATCCTTGCATTGTTTCTAACATAAAGCCACCTGCTTTAGCTTAACAAACAACGGTACTCAATGTAGGATCCTTGATCCTTACTCACGTGGCCTATGGCACCTGAATCCAAAATCCACAAAGGATGAGATTCTGTTAGAAAAAATAGTATTGGAAACATATGAAAAATATTTGAAATTAGTATCCAGTAATACATTGTTTTGTTCATCTTGTTGAGTGCAATCTCGAGCAAAATGGCCCATTCTTTGGTAGGAATAACATTTGATCTTCTTGAAATCAAAGTTCCTTGCCCCACGCTTTCCCTTCTTTTTCTTGAAGATTTTCTTGCCCTAAGAATTGGGCCCAGTTTTTCTCTCCTGAAACTTTTTACTTTTCTTAAATCTTGGCTCAGAACTAGAGGGACCTACTCCCTCAGCCATATACACTTGCCTAGAGGATCTATAAGCCCTCAAACGTTTATCTTCAAGTTCTAGATATCTTGGCACATCATCGAAAGTTACTATGCTTTCGTTGTGAGTTAGATTGACTTTTACATGTTCCTAACTAGTAGGAAGTGATCTAATTATTGCTTGCACTTACTGCTCATCAGAAAGTGCATGTCCTATGGCTTTCAGCTTACGAATTATATTTGACATCTTTTGCAAATATTGTTTCATCGGTGTATTAGGAAGAAGTTTGTATGTGTCAAATTTAATTGTGAGTCTTCTTAGTTTGGTGGTAGAAGTACCACAAAAATTTTCTTTCAGGGCAATCCATATTCCTTGAGCAGTTGGGTAATTCTTATATTTGCACATGAGGTTGTTTACCATCGCACTTAAAAGTGTGATGTGAGCAATGTTGCTCTTTTTCTTCTAAATAGCATATGCCTCAACATCTCTTCTATGCTAAGCCATGTTCCCAATTTTAGATTCTAACATGAAATTATTTAGGACTTCTAGAGCATCTTGCTTTTCTAAGATGTATGATATTTTTTGATGCCAAATGTCCCAGTTGTCCCCATTCAATTTGTCACCCTCATTTAATTCAACAATTATGTTCTTGCTGGCCATTTTATTAGATGTATGAACATTTTCTATGAGTATACAATGTTGTTATTTGCATAGTTCTTGCATCGAACAATAATGACATTACTTAATTTATGGTCGGGAGTTTACTTTTGTCATACCCCTATCGCATGTTTACCTAAATACTATCATTATTTCTTATCAAGATCGTTCTCATGCAAACATAACACCTTGGTCGCTCTTAAGTAAAAACATAATTCAAGAGTTCCCATTCAAATGTACGATTTTGTAAAGATAAATGTACATCAAACAAAAAATATTTGATCATCCATCAAATAATAAAAGGATCCAATAAGCATTCAACAATGTTCTCAAAGTAATCTCATCAAACCAAGAGAAATAAATACATCAAAATAAAGGATTCATAGCTAGTTCCTATTCTAGCTTTCTATTCTTGTTTTAATGTCTTCATTTCTTCAAAATTGTCAAACAATTTTAGTGGATTCTTGGAATGGGCTAGGCCAAAGTTATGTACATTCATAGCTTTAAATGAACCCTTTAAGTATAGTCCTTTTTTTAGAGTACTATGTCCAAAACATCTTACACTCTTCATGTTTTGGAATTGTGACAACAGGATTATTTTTCTCCAATAGTTTTTGAAATAGTGAATTTCCTATTGTCTTAATTTTTCATGTATTTTTCTAGGTCAAGGTATTTGACGGGTCCCAATAAATAGTCTTTACATTTGCATAAGATTTTTTTAATTGATGTCCAGAAGTCATCATCTGGAATCACATCCATTAAGGTACAAAACTAAAGGTGATTAGGAAACACCTTTCCTCTTTAGCTAAGATCTCTTTTTAGATATTTGACTTCATGCAGGAAAGCTTTCATCGGGTAGTATTTGTGTGCATTTCTTTTGTATAATGAGTGCATGAATTCTTTTAGGCATCTAAGAGTGTCAACCCAGTCTAATTCTTTAGGTTTTTCTCCTACCACACTCTCCACGAACCCATATGGATCATATTCTTTTCTGAACCACTGTTCCATATTTGTTCCAAAAAATAGACATAAAATATGATCAAAATAGGGTATTTTTGCCATCATTTTTAGTCAAAATAGTGTCATATAGGCTTCAAAAATACATAATAAATATACCAATATGTAAGTCTCATTTTCAAAAAAATTTAGAGACAAAATTTGGCTCTAAAATAGCTCTCACACACTCTCACGTACCCCAAAAATGTTTTTGTTCAAAAAAATTTTCAAAAAATGAAAAAAACAAGTTTTTATCATGTGCAATGATGGTGCGTAAGGCACACGTGCCACCCTGTGTGAGTTTTTCAACCACCGAAGCCGGCCAGAAGCACAAGTAAAATTTTTTTCTTTCCGACCATATATGACACATGGCAATTGGGCTTTCAGGTGGGCCCTACACACCACCCCCGAGAGTGAAGAGAGAGAAAAACCTTTTCTTTTTTGAAACTCGGGCTGCTCGAAATGACATGTCATTTTTGACCAAGTCAAAAACAATGTGTCATTTATTGGATGGTTAAAATGATGTGTCGTTTACATCATCTTCAAGCTTTGATTGGGTCAACCGGGTCAAACTCGACCCAGTTCAGGACCCAAACGAGTTTGTTTGACCCAAAATTGTATTTTGGCCATAACTTTTGATCTGGGGGTCTGTTTTAAATGATTCAAAAGCCATTTTCTTAGAATTTGATGCTCTACAAATCTAGGCTAATTTTATGGCCTAAAAAATTAATTTTCTAGGGGACCTAATATCTCAAAAGTTACAATTTTTTTTGGAGTTTTAGGTGTTCAGGTTGATTTCTAATATTTGTGAATATTTTATAGATGCTTTATGTATACCCTTTAACATTAAAATCATCCCCAATAATATTATTCTAGGAATAGTAGAATCATAGAATAAATTTGTATTTATTTGGCTAAATTATCACATCACAGGAATTAAAATTAGGAAGCATGCTTTCGGGTCAAAATAAAAAAAATTACTATTTTAAATACATTGTATTTAACAGGTGCATTAATCACAGTGTATCTCATCATTAATACATCTCATGCATCAATACATCTCATACATCATATACTTGCATTTAATGGTATTAAGTATGTTAGGATCGGGAGCCATACGAGCGTAGTGGAATAAACCGATCCCATCCACCGAATCCATGCAAAAAATGTTAAATTGGAATAAGGGTTCGTTCAATACCTTTGTTGATGACTCTAGAACTCGGTCGTTGATCACCTTTTCAGCTTCCTTTCGGCCGAAGACTTTGAAGTATCCACATGAACCCGTGAATTACCGATGAATGTCCACACAAACACCGGTTAGAATTGATCTCCTTTCACCTCATAGTGCTAGCTACGCCTCTTCAGGGATTTTGGTCAAGGACAGGTGCTAGGGTTTTTCTGTGCCTTTTTGGGGTGCGTGAATAATGATAATATCAACTATTATTACCCAACATGCCTATTTAAATAGGTGCATAGAAAAACCTAACCTATTTGAGCTTTATTCCATGTACAATTATAGGCTTACTATTGGGCCTTATAATTATAACAGGAATTCCCAAATATTAGGCCCAAACAAGTTGGTCCATTAATTCCAAATTCACTAGGCTCTAAGTGTGCGACCCTACAGGCTCTCATTACGTTGGCAATGACCATTGATCATATTAATGATCATAAATAATGATCAGTGTCTAGCAACACATCATTGTTACCCAAGTAATGAGAAAGTCGGTGATTTGACTAAACCTTTACACGTGATCATCACCTATGTCCTTTTATCCTGTACATCTAGATTGAGCACGAGACATGGACCGTGTCATTCCCGTATAGCCCAATCTTAAGGTTTCTTGATTCCTAAGTAAGCTGACTAAAACAAATGTAATCGACATCCCATGTCAATTCATCTGAGTATGGCCATGCATTTTCTCAGTTTTACTTAATCAAGGGGCCCACAGATGTTACTCCTGTTATATAGGAAGGACAAATCCCATCTTGATCACACAAACCCCTCCGCATGATATGTGACATATCCAATATCTACCCTTGCATTCACTCAACCATTAGTGACATAGAATAGTATCAAAATATGAAACTCACATGTAGGGAACCTTGGTGATCTCAGGTCAAAGGATTATATTAATAATGATCACTAAGAACCACTGATGATACTCATATAACGATCCATGTAGTATTCTTAATATGGGTCGGTCCAGTATACAAGTTCTCTAACTTGTACTCATGTGTAAACTTAATATCCCATATAAGTCTTCACACATACTAGTCTTAACATATCAAAGCAACCTAATCCACAATGATATATGACTAGGGATATTTAAGAATACAATTATTCTAAGGTTATTATCATAATTGAATATATTACGCAGACAATATATATAAATATAATAATTGGAATTGCCATTAAAATAACATGATTCAAAATTACAATTACCAATATGATTAGTTTTAGGAAATATACACTAACAAAGTACACTTTGGGGAAATACAGGCATCAGAATCAACCAGGCTCTAATACCAATATTGGGAAAAATTAATTAACCATAATTAAATGCGGAATATACATACTTGATTTGATTCTCTAGATCTTGATGCTGTAATCCACCACACAGATATCAAGAATAACCTCTAATATGGAATTCTTAGCTTCTATCCACAACAATTGCATCAAAACCACACACACTATCTTGTAGAGAGAAGAAGATAAAAGAAAACTCTATGAAGGAATTTCTCTGGCTCTGGAAAAACTAAATGAATGTGCTCTCTTCCCTTTTTTTTATTTTTTGGTTAACTTCTGAAGTGGAAGTGAGTGGTTATTTCTGTCTTCCATTTCCCCCACTTTGATCAGTTATCAAAATTAATTTGTTTGAATTCAAATTCAAAAATAAATTAAATATTTATCTCAATTAAATAAATATTTAAAACATAATAAATGTGAATCACCCATTATGGGTGTCCTCACATTCATCAAGAAGGCCTTCAAGGGACCACAGATTTTTGTTTGGAGATACCAAATAGATTTTTTATAGACAAAAAGGAAGCAAAATCCAAACCTATGAATCTGTCGGATGATATAGCTTCTCTTGTTTTCTCCTTTGTCCATCAACTTTCAAAAAAGGTTGCATGTCTCTGCTTCCTATTATCTCTTTCTTCGAAGAGAAAATGAAAACATGTCGTTTATAACAATAGAATTAAGCATCATTTTACATCTATTGATTAAACTTGAGGACGTTTAGACGTTTTGATAATAAAAAAGCCGTCTCTTATTTAATCAAATTCCAGGAGATTCGATAGTAATGATTCTTACAAAAGGAAAAAAAAAAGAGTTTCGACAGTAACTAAGTAGAGTTTTCTTCCATTTTTTCTAATTAAAGTCCATTATCTCAACGGCAAAATTATATTATGTCTTCACAGTTTCGTTATTTTTCTAAATAGATACCAACACTTAAAAAAATTTCTAATTAAATATATCTCTCATTAAAATTACGTTAAAAATTAATGACATAATTAATGGAGATATCTGATTAGAATATAAAATAAATTATAGCTACTCGAAACTTTTAAAAAATATATGAGTCTAATTAGAAGAATGAGGAATTATAGGGAACTGTGGTAAAATATTGCCGATTTGTGCTCTATTTCTAAGGAATTCAATGCTTATGATTTGAGTATCATGTTTTCTTTATTTCAAGCTTTTATAACTCTTTTTTTTCTTCTAAATTTCTCTTCTCGCACATTGAAGAAGAAGCAAAAAATGAGGTATCCAATTTTCTATCCCATCATTATTTCGATTTGGCGTTTCAAGTTTAAACTGTAGAAATATTTTTGTTATTTTATGACTTAATTTATTATAAATTTTTTTTTTTCATTTTGACATGTTAATGGATGCTATTTTGATGAATTTTTTATTCTAATTATTATTTTTAATTCTACAATTTAATTTTTTTAGATAAATTTTTTAATTTATAATTTTGTGATAATGAAACACATTATTTTAAATTTTTAGTTTTTGGTGTTTATCGATGATTTTCTATATAAGTTTGAACAATTTATTTGATATATTTATATTTTGAATTTGAACACATTATATTTTAATTTCTTTTTACTAGATATTAGTGATTTGAGTCAAAGTTGGATGATAAATATTATGATTAACTCTTTTTTTGTGAATATTTTAACAAACTCTTTACTATCATATGATTTGATCATTAGAATAACTAGAGATAGTAGAAATATTATGGGAGACTAAATTGAGTGTTTTGAATTAAGAGAATTTGAATTGTTCAATTTCTATTATAAGAGAAATAATATAAATCTATATGTATTTAATTGTCTTTGTGTAGGTCCTATAGTTTCACAATTTAACCCACAATTTAAAGTTCATGATTAAGTAATTATATTTTGTTATAATTTCTAATTGGGTACGCCATTAGTCACATCGTTAATTTTTTTATGGAATTTTAACAAAAGGTACATATTAGAAGTTATAAGTATTCAATTAGAAAATTTAAAAATATAAGTGCCTATTAAAAAATTTGTTAAAATATAATGATTTATAATGTGATTTTACCTATTTATGCAGTTAAACGATAGCTGATACAAAAGCTAGGGCAATAAATGATTGTGAACAATAAATCTCATACCTAGAAATTGAACTTTTCACTTCGCGGACTGATTTTATAATGTTTCATATGGATCAATCTTGTATATACTTGCTTCACGGTGAATTGAAAGAGGAAAAAAACATTTGATATATCGTACCTTTATGCTTACAAAGGATAAGTCATATATGAGATAAGTTTTGTCTTGCTGGAAAACATCGTTGAAGGGATCTAGTTGTAAATTTTTGAAATAATAGAAAATGTTTTATATCTTTAATTTGGTAAATTTATTATCATAATTATAAATATTATTTTTATAATAATAAAATATAAAAATAATATATTACTTCTTGATTTTATAAAAATAAATGGATTTTTCCTATGAAAAATCTCCTAAAAAATAAACGGAGTTTAAAATCAAGCCTTCTACATTGTTTTGGCTATGGATGGATAATGGCCAATTACACAACAAACACTCACAATTCACACCCACACATACAAGAAGAAAGGGAAATTCCACAATCCCTTTTGCTGAGTTCGCTCCTCAGTGATTTCTATTTGCGAATTCTAGTGAGGAACTACGTTAAGTTTTGTCTGTTTTAGTGAAAACATCTTCCGTAAAAATATAATTATAAACTACTAAGATGGTAAAAATAATTGATATATTTAATGTTAAATGTAATGAATTTTATGAAAGATAACTTCCTCCTTTTTTTTTTCAAACGGAAAGTTATTTTTCTCAACTATTATAACTGTATGATCATTTTTAATTATAAAATATAGAAAACACATGATAATCCTTCAATCATATGGAAGAAAAATAAAATTTTTCCTATTGAAATCATCTTTTGAAAAACAAATGGAGCTTAAATAAACTCATTAAAAATCAGAGTATCAACGTTATTAACATACTTTGTCACACCCATGAAGAGTTATATAAATAAAGGAAAAAAGCCAGTTTTAAATGGTTGTGTGATGAGTATTGCTCCTTATTTTAATAGTTGCAGTTCTTGTTAAAATTCAAAATTTGTTTGCAGTCCCCAACCATGATTTTGCGCAACGCTGAACGCATTAATTAGGCAAGAATGTAAAAATATTTTTAATGGACTATCATTAATTATATTTTTTATTTTATTTTATTTAAAATGAGTTAAGTTTGATCCTAGAATTATAATTTTGGGTCCAATTTTTATGACCATTTTTATTGACTAAAAATACCTGTGGACTAGTGTGTTTGGCAATAAATGTAGCTTTTAATCAATTGGGTTTTTGATGTGTGAGCTTAGTAGGATTTTCTATCTAATCAGATTAGGTCTTACTATCCACTCTATGCTCTAATCATAACTACAAAAAATACTTTATGAATTTTGGTACCTCATTAGCTACAAACTCGTAAAAAAGGCAGGAAAGATCAATCATTTGTTCATCAATTAATTCATATTTTATTATGACCAATACAAATATGTTATTTATTTTTGAAACCATATATTTTATATTCTTAATCTATGTAACTTTTTATCTTTTATGAATAATTTTTACTTACATTTGGTATTAGAACTACTTACATCAGGTTTAGAATTAAAATACATATTTTTTTATATGATTTATATTTTAGATGATTATTATCATCTATTTTGATTTGATATTTTTCTTTTGAAATTATTATTTATTTTATCAATACATTTTTATCTATTCTCATCTAATATGTTATATCTATAATTATTTTTGGATAATTTGTTTTTGAAAATGTTGATCTTTTATTCTTATGAAATTCTTACGGGAATATAAAAAATCCCATGGTTTTGAGCATTATAGCTTTGGATTTAATTTGGCTGAACATAATGCAGTGTGATTTGTGTTTATTTGTTACTATTCATGAGCAAGATATGATACAGAATGTACCTTTTTTTTCTGTTTTTTTTTTGCCCGAAAATTGTTACAACGCTACATTAAAAAAAAAAATCTCAAATCAATGCCACGCATGGATCCATCCAGGTGCCTTGCATCTTCAATCTAAAGATGTGAAACGCCTGCAGCGTCATACAAGCATGACCCCTACACATGTAATGTGCGTGCATCCACACATCGTTTTTTTTTTTACACACACACTAAATATATATATATATATATATTTGGTTGTGATAAATATTTGTTATATATTTATATTTCCTTAAAAAATTACTTACAATAAAAGAAAATTATAAAATTTTTGGAAAAATAATATATCACTAAAGTGAAATTATTTATTTTGATTCATAAGTCTTCAAACTATTAATAAATATTTTGAGAATAATTTTTAATTATTTAACATAATTACTTGCCTAAAAGGGATAAATATGTGTTGTAATTAAAAATGAGCTCATTAAAATATATATGTTTTTTAATTATTTCATATAGTAACCTTCCTAAAGGAGGTTATTGTATAATATGATTAAAAATTAATTTATTGAAACAAAATATTATTTCTGGATTTATTTCATTATTATAAATTTTACTTACCCAAAGGGAGTAATTTTGTAAAAATATATTATCTAGTTGGCTTCAATTGTAGGAGGATCTTTTTACATACTACATTCTCTGCTCAAAGGGAAGAATGTAGTTATATTTTATATACTTTTAAATGTGGTTATTGATAAATTTAAAATATCCAAAATTAATATATTATATTTTTAATTGTTCTTTCACAATCTCTTTTGCAATAAATAATAATACTGCAACTATTAAATTGTTAAATGATACAAATTATAAAAGATAGAAGTAGGATATAGAGTTTGCTCTTGTTATTATGGATCTTGATTTAGTCTTACATAACTTAGAACTGCTAGTACTCACTCCAAAAAGTACTCAAAAGCAAAAGGACTATTATGGAAAATAGGAGATTTAATAGGTTCAGTCTCATTGCAATCAAGAGATTTGTACTTGGACATTTAAAAATAGTTTTCTATTTTTATGTTTTAAAATAAAAATCTTTACATGAAATTGTTTTTATAATTTGTTCTTACAAATTATAACTCTACATGTATAATTTAAAATATATATATATATATATATATATATATATATATATATATATATATATATATATATATAAACATATTGAAGACTTTTTCAACTTGTTTTCTATTCTTGATGACAATTTTGTAATTAAATATAATGTTTCTTTATTTACTTCATCAAACACCACCTATTCTTTGTTTTCATTAAATCCAAAAACAATTTTTTTAGAAAAGCTTTTAAGAGCAATTTTTTTAAAACAAAAATATATCTAAACACACTTATAATTTCTATGCGTGCTTAGTAGGCGTGACACTAAAATCTCATTTATCTTTCCATCATTTTTATTATATTATGTTACCAACAATTCTCCAAAGTTGTAATGATATGTTTATCAAATGGGAAGGAAGGTTGTCTTCAGATGGATCATATGATGATGTGGATATATGGTCTTCCCTTCAAAATGTCTTGCGACATGACTTCTTGAACAACATTTCGAAGTAGTTATGCAGAAGGAACTGTCATATTTCAACTTCTAAATGAGCAATCCGATCATGCAACAGGAATCATTTTCAAATCTTACATTCCAAGTTATAGGTGAAATTGTTGTGTGTATCCTCCTTTCTCTGTCTCTCTCTCTCTATAAAATTTGGTTCAAACAAAATAAAATTTACCAAATATAATATCCCATAATTGTAATAGCAGGGTTTATGTTGTTTAAAAAACCCCCTCATGCCAAATGTTTAAAATTATTTCACAGGTATCCTAATTATTACTAGCTTCTTGTGAATTTTGTTTTCAGGTTTCTTCCTACTCCTCTATTTCGGAGGATGAAAGAAAATCACAAGGATATAGTCGCTCCACTCAAAGAATTTACTAAAAAGGGAAAGAAGGTAGTAAAAGTTGGTGAACCAAATATGAACAACTTATTAGGAACACCTTTGGAATCGAATTAGAATGAATTTCGACACAATGAGAACAATAAGAATGTCGGAATAACTATTCAGGACGTAATTGAGGAATTTAAGCTATTCTATTTCGCAGGACAAGAAACAAGTTCCAGTTTACTAGTTTGGACTATAATATTATTGAGCAAGTACAAAGATTGACAACTATGTGTTAGGTAGGAGGTCATTCAAGTCTTTGGTAACCAAAACTTAGATTTTCATGGTTTAAATTGATTGAAAATTGTGAGTACAGCATAATTCAATTCATGGTTATGAAAATCTTATCATTAACGATTTGATTTGTGCAACTCAATTTGTGCGTGTGGATTTTTATCATGAATCTTTAATAGAATGGCATGAATTGTATGATTCCACTACAATAATGTAGGCCATTTGTGGTGTTTCCGGCAGATATTGCTGCCCCAAATTCCACCTCAAGCACCATGGAAATGCCATGGGAAATACCTTTGCGCATTGTCCGAATCCAAAAAGGTTTCTTACTCTTCCAGGTTTCCCTTGGCTAAATCCACGTGAACAATCCATGGGAAAGTTACTTTTTCACATTCCCCAAAGCTAAGGAGACATAAAGCTGAGTTTTGAGTTTTGGGCGGCTTAAGCTGCGTGAAAAATCCATAGGAAATTTACCTTTGATAGTCCAAAAATACATCAAGTTGAATTTTAAGTTTTGGGGCAGTAAGCCGCCTCAAATATTTTTTAAAGCCCAATGTGATGTGCGCACTACCCGAAACTGAAAAGTGTCATTAAAGTCGGACTTTGCCACCCACTGTACCTAGTTTAAAGAGAAATGAAAAAATTTGAGATCTCATTTTCTATTTAAAAGTGCATTTTTTCATTGTTTAACTTCTTCTCCTCTTATCATCTAAGCAAATATTTTCTTGGCTTTTATCTCTTATAGATAGTATATATTCATTCATTAACAGTAAGTTTGTATTTACTTTTTTATTTTTTCTAATATTTGTTTATTAAATGATAGTTTGTTATTAAATTTGTTATATAAATTATTGAAAACTTCTTATAATTGTTGGAAATAAACATATGATGATGTTTTACATTTATTATATTTTAATTTTTTTGTTTAAATTAGTGCTGATTTTGAATAATATTATTCTGAAAATGTATGAATTTTTTATACAATAGATCTATGGGTAAATAAAAAAATTACTGCTTTAATTTGGAACTTAGGATTAATTTTTATGTAGGATTTATTTAATAAGAAATAGTTATAAATTGATTTATGTATATAAATTAGATGAAAAATAAAAATTATACATTAACCTTGAATAAATGCCTTTGGAGTAAGTTTTGACAAGCTTCTCATACTTTGGTAGAGAAAAATTAGTAAATGCAGTATTCTACACTGTCATGTTGTTGAAGAAAATTATATTTCTTTGTCAATAAAAAATTTAATTATTTTTATTTTTTAATGATATGAGTGTAGGGAAAATTTTAAATTATTAATAATATGATGAAATTTACGTTGATGTTGAATGAAAAATTATTAAAATAAAAAATTAAAATTTAATATATTATTAAAGTAAAAAAATTCGTTATCAATCAATAAGATAATATATCATTAAAAAAAGTAATATTAACTTAGATTTTTTTATCTTTTTAATGATGTGATAATATATTATAGATTTATATTTTGCTTTGTGATTGAATTTTTTGAATGTGTAGATATTAGATTTAAATGTGTTATTTACTGCATTAATTTGAATTTATGTGATATATGATAGGTTAAGATTTACTTGACAAATGAATATTCCAGAGCATTAGAAATGGATGTACAATATGTTGGCTCCTCATAAAAAAGGATATACCAGTGAATTTTTTACAAGAGTGGAGCATTTTATCGCATTTACTTGTTAACAAGAAATTTTTGCTAGAGAGGGTGTAATTAGGTGCCCTTGTTTAAAGTGCTAGAATAGAAAATATATGAATCCAAATGACATTAGAATGCATCTTTATACAAAAGGGTTTATACTTGGATATTGGTGTTGGCATTGTCATGGTGAAAAACTACCTTCACAATATGAAGATGATCACTCAAGGACTTTTTTGAATGAGAATAACTTTGATGAAGTCAATTATCTTGAGAATATAATTTTCAATGGTGCTTGGCTTAGCTTAAGAAATGAAAATAACTACAACATGAAAGAACCTCCTAACCCTAATGCATAAAAGTTCTATGAGATGTTAAATTCTACTCAATGTCCATTATGGATGGGTTTTAATAGCCATACAAAGTTATTTGTTGTAGTGAGGATGATGAGCATCAAATCTAATTATAATGTACCTCAATGTTGCTTTAATGAAATGATGAAGCTATTGAAGGAAACTAATCCAATTAGAAATCTTGTACCAAAAAACCTATATCAAACCAAGAAGGCAGTTTTAGAGCTTGGTCTTAGACATAAAACGATAAATTATTGTGATAATGGGTGCATGTTGTATTATAAAGATGATGAAGATAAGTTACATAGTAAATTTTGCGGGACACCTCGATATATTGAACCATAAGTTGGAAAAAGGAGACATAAAGAAGTGCCTTTGAAGAGAATGTATTTCTTACCATTGATACCTAGGCCTCAAAGGTTATATGCTTCTAAGAAATTAGTTGAACATATGAGGTGGCATCACGAGAGTTGATGGAAGGAAGGTGTGCTTTGTCACCTATCTGATAAGGAAGCATGGAAGTATTTTGATAAAACATACCCTAATTTTGCTATTGAACCTCAAAATGTTCGCCTTAGCTTATGTTTTTATGGTTTTAGTCCATTCACTCAATTTGCTACCCCATATTCATGCTAGCCAGTTATTATCACACTATATAATTTACCACCTAAAATGTGTATAACTTAACCTATATGTTCTTAACCTTGATCATCTTTGGGCCACGTAATCCTAAAAATAGAATAGATGTATATTTGTAACCATTAATTAATGAGTTACAAATCTTACGGAATAATGGTGTTCTTATATATGATATTACTAAAAAGCAAATTTTCTTATTAAGGGCAGCATTAATATGGATATTTAACAATTTTTCAGCATATGGTATGTTATCTAGATGGTCTACTGCTAGCAAATTAGCATGTCCAATATGTATGAAAGACACAACAGCATTTACATTGAAAAATGGAGGGAAATAATCATAGTTTGATTGCCACAAATACTTCTTGGAAAATAATCACATATATAGAAGGAATAAGGATGCATTCTTGAAAAATAGAATTGAAAAACATCTACAAGGGTTTAGGGTTTAGGTTAATAGGTGAAAAAGTTTACGAAAGGATATGGATGATTCCAAAGGTCATAAACAATTAGCCTATTAAGTTGCTTGGGTATGGGAAAGACTATAACTAGACAAAACAAAACATTTTGGGAATTACTATATTGGAAAACAAACTTGATTCGACATAATTTAGATGTTATGTACATTGAGAAAAATGTTTTTAACAATCTCTTCAACACCATTATGGACATCAAAGGTAAAAGCAAAGACAATGCAAAGGCAAGGATGGGTTTGAAAGAATATTGTGAGTGAAAGGACTTGGAACTTATAAATGTAAGGTCTACAAACCAAAAGCAATGTTTACCTTCACTAAGGAGCAAAAGAAGATAATATGTGAATAGGTAAAAAATTTAAGAATGCTAGATGATTATGCTGCTAAGTTAGATCGGTACATTAATATCTCTAAAGGCAAATTATTTGGCATGAAAAGTCATGATTATTATGTATTCATAGAATGTCTTCTTCCTATGGCATTTAGTGACTGACTTGATCCTTTATAGGGCCCAATTACTAAATTAAGTCAATTTTTTAGAAACTTATGCTTTACAATATTGTAAGAGAGTAAGCTCATCCAAATGGAATGTAACATCTCATTAATCATGTGCAAATTAGAAGAGATTTTTCCATCCAGATTCTTTGATTGCATAAAACATTTGCCTATTTACTTACCATATAAGGCAAGAGTTGATGGTCCTATACAATATAGGTGGATGTATCCATTTGAAAGATAAATGTTATCCTAACTAATTACTTCACTTTTCTTACATTAATGACATACATGATCATGAAGGTCACTAATCAATGCTTGATTGTAAGTTCTTTAATAAACTTAAGAAGGTAAGGAACAAGGCACATGTGAAAAAAAGTATATGTGATGGATATTTTATTTAAGAAATAGTACAATTTTATTAATATTATTTTGCATCAGATGTCCCAACTCAAAGTACTTGCTAGGTCGAAATATGGATTGGTATGGAGAACCCAATGTGCTAACCTTATCAATTTTTAACTAACCTGGTCGACCATCTAGGAAGTGTGTTCATTGATTTTTGACAGACAAGGAACTATCTGTAGCTACATTATATGTTTTGTTGAATTATGATGAAGTTTAACCATACTTAGAGCAAGTCTTCAAGTTGAGACATCTAATAATTGCATCATATTGATTAATTTAGTTACCCTTCTTATGGCAATTCATGTAGTATATTCATTAGTCAAGTGCAACAAACCTTGCCAGATATCACAGATCAAGCTGTTGAGAAAATGATTGAAGATAAATTTGCCATTTGGTTTCAAAATTATGTGTGTGTCTATCTTTCTTTTATTTTAGCTTAAGTTTCCTAAACTAACAATCTAATTGGTAGTGTTTTGCATTATATAGGTGCACAACTCTAGTGTTATAGAGTACAGTGCTCATTTATGGGATTTTACATGGGACCCATTACAAAAAGTGAAAACATGGCCAGTGTACTTTGTGAATGGGTACAAGTTCTACACTAAGTCATGGAGTGAAGGGAAAAAATGCCAACTATGGCATTTCTATGAAAGGTATAAGGAATGTAAACTCTATTGAGAATGACTTTTATGGCATCCTTAATGAAATTATTGAGTTAAAGTATCCTAGTCAAAATGACAAGAAGTTAGTTCTTTTTTGTTGTGATTGGTTTGATCCTATAATCAACCGTGGTATGAAAGTGCATCCATCATATAGGATTGTTGAAATAAAGCAAACTAGAAGATATGCTAAGTATGGTCCTTTTATTTTTGCTGAACAAGTTATTCAAGTTTATTATACACCATGTCCTACATTGGTAAAGGATAAATTGGATTGGTCGGTTATCATAAAGACAAAACCAAGAGGTCTAGTTGACCATAGCCATCAATTAGAGGTTGCATACCAGGATGAAGAAATGTGTTTTGTGAACCAGCTTCTTGATGATGATCAAATTGGTACACTATGTGACATTGATGGAGCTTCAAGGAAATTGAGCTTTATGTTTACCTTACGAACCAAAAAGTTGTCAATGAAGTAAATAATGCAGGTGATGAAGATGATTACTCTAGCAGTAAAGATGAAGAGGATGACAGTGATGACAAAGAAGAAAATAATCTTACTCATGATAAGGCTAGTGATAATGAAAGAGATTATAGAAGTGACCTTATAGGGCAAACTATTATTGATGAAGTAAAGAGTGAAGGTGATGAAGATGATTACTCTAGCAACAAAGATGAAGAGGATGACAATGATGATGAGTATATTAGTGATGAAGAAGAAGAAAATAATCCTACTCATGATAAGGCCAATGATAGTGAAAAAGATTATAGAAGTGATTGATGACATAGTAGGTAAAGTATAGAAAATATTTTACATTTGATGGCTATATAAAAATTAATTGTCCATGTAATGGTATCTATACTATATATATTTAAGAGGTTGTACATAATGCCAACAAAATGAAAATTGGTTTATTAGCATGCAGGACTTATCTTGTGTGTGGGGTTCCAAGTTCGAGTTTTGCATGCAAATATTTTGGTCCACTGTTGAAGTCCCCAAGAAATGTTTCTATATTTTTGAAGTTTCACATTACCAATCAAAAAGAAAATTGGATTGCTGGTGGGGGGATTTCTTCTTATGCGCGGGGTTCCTAGTTCGACTCTTGTCGCTAAAATTTTTGGCTTAATTTTGAACTCCCAATTAATGACTTTATTTGCCCCCAGTTTCCTGTTAGTCGTACGAAGCTTTAGCCTGCATTGTATTTCCCCAAGTTTTCTTTTACGCGCACCCTAACCTACTAGACCCATTCTCACCACCTCCATCATTCTCTATTTCATTCCCATTCACAGCACAGCACATCAATCTCCATTTCATTCCCATTCACACCATAACACTACACTGATCTTCATCTTCTTCTTACTTCTATAAGAACACTACATTGCATGCCTAAGTTCATATCAGGAGGATAATTGCTATTGTTGAAGTGTATACAAGTGCTAGGCCAAAGACCACTTGGTTTATTTTCACCTTTCTGCCTTTTTTCTGAACCTTGAATCTATTTATTTTCATTGTTTAGGCTTTCTCCTTTTTAGCCTTGTAGGTTTACTGCATAACTTCTCTATATCTAAGACACGTTGCCCTTCTATAATCTATGATGACTAACTTTTTAAGTGTTTTCTTAAGTATGATTGTCAGATAATATGTGTATGAAAAATTTTGAAAAAAACTTTTATAATGTGTATTTCTATAAGGTGTATTTCTATAATCTAAGGTGACTGATGGATAGGAAGGTGAGTTGCAATAAAAGCAACGTTCTGGCTACAAAGGTCAAAGGTGAACATGTTTTATTTTGACTAGGAAGGCAAACTCGGTAAGTTTCGTACAAGTTACAGTAGTTAAGTTCAATAAAATATCATTGAGTGATTGCTAAAAATATATACAGAGTTATTTTTAAAGTTTGTATTGAAACATGTATGGATGATAATATTATAGGAATGGATAGAGTAATACATAAAAAGTAAATTGTTTATTACATTCATCCAAAACCAGATTAGTGGATATGAAAATAATTACCTTTTATCATTAATATGTTAAAACAATTTACTTCCCGATTCCGAAAATATTAAATTTACTGTAATTACTTTTTTTCTTCAATAATAACCTTTTATCTTTAAACAATTTACTTTCTAGCTCTAAAAATAATTACCTTTCATCTTTAATATGTTGAAACAATTTACTTTACACATTTCTAGAAATTAATTTGGTTATCAAAATGTCTTTGGTGGTTAAAGTTGGGGAATATATATAAGTAAAATTGTGAAAGTGTTTGACTTAAAATAAAAACATAATATTTATATGTTGGATTGGTATATAGTAATTATCACTACTATTTGATTTATATTCTTATTAAATTAATAATGATGTAATAGCTCATATAAGGTATTGTTGATAACATAATCAATAGAGTGCTATTGAATTCTCTTCCTTTTATTTCATTGTCATCAAAAGATAAATATAGAAATTTTATATGTAATAAGAAACAAGATAAGATTTATAAGTATAAAATATATCATTACTCCTAACCCGCTTCATTTGTTCTGTTTGTAGGACAAATTTATCAAAATCATCGCAATGATTTCATGTGACTCCACCTAATTCATATTATAATTCTATAATTTATCTCTTATACATCAAGCATGGGCAGGAACCTTGCATGATTATGGGGAATAATTTGATAATTTATTTTAATCTATTAATATGAATGGCACTTATTGTGCAATAAAAAAATCTGGAATCCACCAATACTTACAATTGAGGGTGTAAGGGAATAAATTCAAGAAGCACTTACCTTCACATATTAGTACGTGAACAAATTCATGTGGTTGTTTTCAAACTTCTCACTTCCGATCTAATCATGCACAAATTAGTGTGATGGCTTTGCAAATAAAAATACATTTTGATAGCCTTCAACTGACGTTTAGCACATCATCAAAATGAACTTCTTCCATTTATATCACTTTCAAGAAGGTTGAAATGATATATTTCAAATTTTATTTGTATTAATTTAGTTTGAGCTTTTGACTTCTTGCAAAACTATTATTTATTAAAAAAATATTTATATACTTAAGTATAAAAGCTCTATTTTATAGCACTAACATATCCATTAAAAACTATGCAAGTTGTTTTCCCTAGTTTTGGTGATAGATATTTGTCCTTTGGTTTGTTTATGATGGAAGGTGAGAGCATGATGTTTGAACACTAAAATTTAGTTGAAGTTATTGCTTTTATCATAGTTCCCCTTAATGATATACATTTTTGCTTTATGGATGGTAGGGAGATATCATGAAGGTCATCTTAGAATGAATCATTCACAGGGATAATGAATAATAGAAAATAAGCCCTTGCTATTTGTTCTAGAAACTAAAATGTCTAGCTAGCCTCCTTAACCTCCGCCAAGCTTGCCTTTCATGCCCCCATATGGCTAACCTTCAGTAAGTCAAGTTTTCTAACCTCCCATGCCACCACTTAGGTAGCCTCCAATGTCACTACCTAGCCAGCCTCCAACATCACCACTTGGCTTGCCTTCTATGCCACAAAACTATCAATATTGTGGTAATCAATCCACTTTTATTCCAATAGCAGGATATTATGGCATATATCAATACCTACCCTATAATTATTACCAACCATCACAAATTCCCAACATGCAGCATTTATCAACATTTGGTCAAACATAGTGTAATTAGCTTCATCTGCAACCCATCTAGCATCCATTAACCAAGCAAATGTATGTCAATGGTTTGAACCTAAGGGACACATGTGAGTATAACCAAGTGAAACTTCAATATTAGTTGATTTTCAATATTTAATTAACTATTACATTTAAATGAATATTTTATTCTATAATTTGTCTTGTGCACAAATTCAAGCCCCCAACTTAAGTTATCCATCAAATACGTAGCATTATTGAATGTAAATTTGAAGGAGCTTGGACAAAGTGGCCAAAATTTGTTAAAAAGAGAAAAGAAATATGGTGGGGGATGTTCAAATGCATTCTTTTCAAAGATATTTTTGAAATTTGGATTGGAAAGAAAATAGAGAAAGAATTTTTAAAATTTCAATTGATTAAAAAATTCTAGTTGTGAAATTTATCTTTAATATTTTTTACTCCCTCTTCTTCTCTCCATGTAAAAGTCCCATCCAAATAGAATTTTTTTGTTTTATTGCTAGGAAGAAGATGACATAGTTAACAATTTGAAATTTTTTATTAAACAATAGTTCTCAATGCCTTTGAATGTGTTGTTTGATGACCTAATTTTGTAATTCTAAGGCTAGATGTATATCATAAGAAACTGCTTGTCACTAAAGTTCAAATAATAAAATCTAATGGCTTAGATTGCAACTTCTAGACAAAAGTTAGTATTATTTCAGCAATAAACATAATTTTTGGAGGGGTTAGATTAGTTTTTGATACCACAAAACATGCTAGCAATGTTTTAGGTGACCTTGTATGATTATAATGAGAATGATACTTCCTATATTGCTATGGATAAGGATGTTGCTCAATTGACTCGTGTTTCATCATGTTGATATAGTCCTTTAATTATTTGTTCAATTTTTTTCAAGTCCTATAATCATAGATTACTTCTTCTCATCATGAAAGCATAGAACACTTGAAAATAAAAAATCAGATTTCATGTTGTTAAAATATGCTGGTGACTAGAGAATCTGTTAATATTATATATTTTTAAAATATTTTTAGATTTTGAAAATAAAAAATTAGATAGGTATAATCAAAGGTATAAAACTATGCTAGAATATTCTAAATGTCATTTTCTTCTACATTCAATGAGAACTTTATTTAGAATTTTTCAATGATTCACTATTAGAATTAAAAATATCACTATTATCACAAATGATTTGCTACGCGTAAGGCACAAATATTGTTTGATGGATTGTGTTTGAATCACGCAAGTCATATGTCATAAAATTTTTACAATTATGAAAAAATAAAAACTATGAAAACAAAATATTATGTGGATATATTTAGTGCTCACAACCAAGATCTTGTATATACATACAAATATCATACGTTGAATCTCATTTCCCCCATAATTGGTGAGTCTTATGTATGTGCAAATGTAAATGTTGCCTTTAATTGTACCCATCTGTAACATGCATATCCTGTTAGGTAGCTTGTGCAACGCTTGGCATGTTTTCTTATTCTTTATACTATTGTCATAAAAATTACATATTTATAAATTGTAAATCTTGCCGAAAAATTCAAAAAATTAAAACTATGCAATTCTTCTTTTGGTAAAAAAATGATTACCTAGTTGGATAACCACTTTAAGATCAGAACATTAGGATTTCTCTCTTAATGTGAATTATCCCTTAAGGTTTAAATTTCTGCTATAATTCTATTATAAATTTGCTACATACTTGATAGGTGCTATCTATTTGCCTGTATGTACATGCATATGTAGATTTTCATAGTAAGATATAAGTTCACCCTTGGCTACATTTTTTTTTGTTTTATGCAAATCTATTTGTATTCATGTTTACTAATGGCAATGCTTGTCTTGCTTGGTGATGTTTACCTTTGGTTCTCTCTGATATGTCATTCTTAATATGTTGTTGTTAATATGTTATTCTATCTTGTTTTAGTTCTTGAGGTAACCATATTAGTTGATATACTATTGGTTTTATGTGCTTTATAGGAAAAGTTTAGGTGGGATCCCTAATATGAAGCTACAATGAAAAAAAATTCATGCACAAAAGGGTTGACTACTTCAGGGATATAATGAGAGACGTGAGAAGATATCATGTAAAGCTAGATTGGATATCTAAAGCATCTTGGAAGACAATGGTAGAGTATTAGGATAGTGAAGACTTTCAAAAAGAATCTACTCAAAATAAAACAAACTCAGTTAATGGCAATGGGACATCACTTCATATGAGAGGTTCAATTCCAATTACTGAACATAAAAGGCAATTGGTAAGATGATTACCACTTTTAGAACATTTAATGGGTTGCTATCTAAAAGCATATTAATATATGTTGCTATCTAATAATATCATGTCTTTGTATATAGAAAAAAGAGTTTAGGAGACCTTCTTCTCAACTTGAGTTATTTACTTGTTCTCACCAAAAGAGAGATGTCCCTTGGGTTGATGAAAGGAGTAAATAAACTTATGTAAGATATATCATATAACCATTTACTTCTTCATTTGTTATTTAAACAACTAACAAATAAGATGGCATTTGACATTTTAAGTTGTTTGGTATTGAAGAAGAATTTTCAAAGAAGGAGGATTGAATCCTAGCTTGCTAATTCACAAGCCAATCCAACACCTAAATTATTTGATTGGATAAACATTGTTAGAGGGAGCAATAGTGGTAGAATTTATGGGCTTGGATCACAAGCATGTGATGTTATACATGGTGAAAGTAGTAGTAGGCCATCTTCAAGTTCATAACTATTATGGCAACAAGAAATGAAAAATAGAGTTGCTACACTGAAAGCTTAGTGGCAAAGTCAACTAAGCTAATATGAATTAGTTTTGAAGTTTTTATGTGATTGTATTGATTTGACATTACCTTTTCTAGTCCCTTCACCACCTTCCCATGGTCCTACCCATCCTATGCAGTAGCAAGGAAGATACCCACAGCAAAAGGGGTGAGCATCACCATGATATAGAAGATGATTTAGAAAAAGACACTTATTAGTTTTATTTTAATTACATCATTTTTGTATGAATACTTGATATTTGAATTTAATATTTACTTGATGTCCAAATTTGAATGTTATTGCAATGAAATGTGATTTTGGAGTATTAAACAATTAATCAATTCTATCTAGGAATGACCATTGAATTTTGAAATTATAAATTTTTTATTGTTTTCACGTTCTGAATTTCCTGTGGTTATAGCAATGGCATGCATTTGCCAGTATTTCAAATTTCCTTCTGTCCAAAACATATCCTGCGGATTTTCCACGGATGAATTTCTGAAAATTTTAATTTGGTTCAAAAAATTTATATTCATATTGTGGGAAATTTCATGTGACATCCATGGGAAATCACCGCATGAACGCTGTTGGAAATCGCCGTGGGTAAGGATTTCCCATGCCCCATTCCCACAAATTGTTAATCCGTTGCAAATGTGTGGGAAATGGCAATATCCGTGGGGAATCTGCAGGAAACGCCATGCCAAATGGTCTCCATTCTTGTACTTTTCATGATTTGAGTCCTACAACTTATGGGACTTGGTGAATTCTGACTAATGGGTTTCTATTCATGTTGGAACATGGTTCGAATAAAGATCATGCACAATGCAATGTTAGAAACCTTGTTTTTACCCTATTTTGTGCAATAACTCATTTTTGTGATTAGAAGGCGTAATGGTGGTTACTTTTCTATGCACTTACATGATTATTAATCATAATGTTTCTTAGTATATGCTTAAGTCATATATTAAATATTTGTACTCATTAAATTATTTATATATTAATTTTCTATTGTTATTTTAAAGTTTAACCACGAATCCTTGATTCACCATTCAGATTTGGGTTTTCTAATTTGCAATTCAATTCGTAATTTGAAATTTTCATTCAATTGGTCATGATGAAAAAAAAAATGTTTAGACAAATGTTGATTAATAATTATTTTTTAAATTCTCGATTTTCTGGTTTCCATGATTTTGCATTAAGTTCTTAGACTTTACCCTCCAATAATTAGTCTTGCTACTGACAAGGAAATAAAGTTAGGAAACTTCACGATACTTGAAGAAGCGCAAATTTCATTATCTATACTTCTAGTTCACAATGACCATGAACTTTGAAGTGATGATGCAAAGGAGTTCGATTCAAAAAGATTTTTTGAAGGAGTTTCAAAGGCAACAAACGGTCAAATTCCCCTTTTTCCTTTTCAATGGGTCTTAGAATCTGTATTGGCCTAAACTTTGTCATATTAGAAGCAAAGATTGCTTTATCCCTGATTATGCTACACTAATTTGAACTGCCACCAACATGCTCCCACTGCTTTATTAACTTTGCAACCACAATATGGTGTCAATCTTATTTTACATAAATTGGAATCACTTAAGCAGGTAAGGTTTTGGTACTAATTTTATTATTGTTGAGATAAGGAGGGCGGGTGCTTATATCACCGTATTTGCACTCCATGTGGATATGTTGCAATTCAAATGGCTTGAATTATATATATATATATATATATATATATATATATATATATGATTTTGTGCCCACTCTAGCTTTTATGTCTACTGTAATGTAAATTGTAATATCATTTTTATATATTAATGAAATTTATTATCAAAGCAATATCTTAAAAAACAAATGTCTTTATAGAATTTTTGGAATTTAAATTCAAAATTAATATTATAATATGAATATTTTAATATTTGATACGTCTAATTTTTAAATATTTAAATTAGACTTGGTGCTTAAAATAATAATATGTCCATATCCAATTAATTCAATATCTAATCTATTCAACACTAAAAATTCAGTGCTAAAAATTTAAGTATTATCAAACACACGTTAAGCTAGAAAAAAGAAATAGGATTTGAAATTAGTTTCAACTCTAAGTTAGGAAAAAATTTAGGATTTGAAACTAATTTTGAGTTGAAGTAGGAAAAATAGGATTTGAAAGTATTTTGTGTGTAAATGTTAGTGAAAAAATAGTTTGATATTAATTTCGAGCTTAAGATAGGAAAAAATAGGATTCAAAATTAGTTTTACATGTAAGTTAGGAAAAGAATGGGATTTGAAGATATTTTTTAGTAGGAAAAACAGTTTGATAATATTACTTTGGAGCTTTAATTAGGGAGAAAATTGGATTGAAAATTAGCTTTGCATGTAAGTCAGGAAAAGAATAGTATTTGAAACTAGTTTTGAGTCAATGTTAGGAAAAAAAATAGGATTTGAAATTAATTTTGAGTTTAAATGAAGGGGAAATAGGATTTGAAAATTAAATTTAAGTTACAAAAAAATAGTTTCGAAATTAGTTTTGAGTTATGTTAAGAAAAATAGGATACATTAGAAATTAGCTTTGAGTTATTAGAGGGCATAACCATTAAAGGGCATGGTTCTAGGGTTTGTGCTGCATCCTTACTACAAGCTATCGCCCTTTCCCTGCATCCACAACTTACTGTATTTTTTAAATTATTTTTTGCCTTATAGTCCTTGTTCGCTGAGTAGGTTGGAAGTAGAGCACCACTCCTGTAAGCCCCTAATGGCTTACGAGTTATTTTTTACCTGTGAAATAGAAAAATCTTAAGTTTAACTATTTATTTGTTAACTTCATAAAATAGACTAGTCCACATTAATTAAGTCCTAATCTATTAACCTACTAGATGTTGGGCAGCCCACATTTTTATGTATAATACTATACAATATGTAAATATATGATATTTAGAAGGAAAGCTAAAGTATATACATTTTAAAATTGAAAGTGCAAGAAAAATAAGAAATTCATAATTGTTATTGTGTTATTGATATTTATTGTATAGTATTGTATTTGTTGATAATTCAATTCAATAATTGCTTAAACAAATTTATTGGAGACTTACTTATTTGTCAAGTCAAATTGAATCAAAATTTGACTTTATTATTATTTTTTTTTGAAATCATATTAATATTATTTGAACTCTAACAACTTTCTATACTAATTAAGCTATATTTGATAATATCAAGATTTCACTCATAATAGTACTTTTGAAAGGTATTTAATAATAGTTAATAAATTTATACGTGTTAAAAAATTAGGTCAGGCCAAAACATTTTTCTACAAGTGTCATCAAACTAAATTTTAAGCATCTAGTGAGTTTATAGGTTAAGTTGGTGCAATTTTTTCGTGCAGCCTAGTATATTTTAGGTAAAATCTAACTCAGTTTAACTTATTTCCACACTCTAAAGTAAAAAGTAATTAATTCATATTTTTAGGAATATATATATGTCAATTTATTTTACAATATTGTAGAAAATTCCTTTTTTATTAGGTAATAGTTGATATGGATTATTAAAAACGGTATTAATATTTCAGAAGGAAGTTACTTGCTAAGCAAGTCATAAAATAATTATAAAGCAAAATCTACACGAGTTAACCTTAATGCACAATACAATAACATGACCGCTAACAACCATTGAATCCATTAACAATATGAAGGCTCACGTGTTATGTTAATCATAAAATATTTTCTTTTTTTGTATTTTTTTTCTTTCATTAATCATTGCTCACCGTTGTTAGCACAAAAGTGCAATGAAATAGTGGACTAATATTAGGAAAAAAAATACAGTTGAATCTTTCCATCTGAATGTCAGGACAAATATTGTTGGATAATTTATTGGCGGTTAAAAGGCAGCGGTTCACTGAACCGCTTCTAAAATTTATTATCAAACGCACTCTAAGCAAGCGTCGCAAAGTATAATAAATTTGGAGGCGCTATAGTGTATAATTGCTTCTAAATTAATATTTATCCTAATCGTAATTCATTTTCTCTTGCTGAGAAAAACTCCTCGCCTACTAGCCACTGTCTTGCCCTAGCTCTGTTCGATCTCTACAATTCTCGCTCCTTTTTGGTTTCTTCATTGGCTTAGGAGTTTGGATTTAGTCTTTCTCTTTCCGTGTTGCCATGCGCAGCCAAGATGAAGCAAATTCAAGGAGAAAAAAACCCTAAAGTTGCTTGTGAGTGCTTGCAATATGGTTTCAAGGATGGGTAGTGTCATAAGCTGGCAATTGTCACAGTTCGATAGGCAAGCATGCTTAGATTTAGACAAGACTTTGAGAAAAAATCCAGCATGTTGTTATGGTCTTGTGGTTGTAATTTGGGATCAATCCGGTTTGCATACTATTTTTCCTGATTCTCCCAAGTTTGGGGATATTTTGATCATTTTATATGGTTCGAGAAGTCGGCGGAGTTCGAGAAGCTTGTATTTGTGATTCTCGCATTATTATCTTTGTGTCAATCGATTTTCTAGTAAATCGGACTCCCAAAGCATGGCGAAAAGGACTTATGACAGTTCAAGAAAAGTATATCATCTTCTATCATTTGGACTTTAGTTTAAAATGTTCTTTAAGGGGTTGGAGTGCTCTATGAGCCTGAGTGGTACCTAAGATACTAAGCTAGGGATGGAGTGTGTTAGCTTGTAGCCATCCCCCTATGCACTCGAGACTATGAAATGAGGTATAAACTAATCGAGTGGAGTGTCCCTCTCCCTATTCAATTGTCCCTTCAGCCTAAATAATTTGGAGGCTTTATATGTGGAAGGATCTTGCAGTCCGGTATGCGAGTACACTTTGGTGACATATAATATTGGTGCATGGACATGTTGTACATGGGACTTGTTGTATGCACGATAAATCTTCTATGTCCTGTTATCTCTATTAAGCATGCTAAATGAGGGTTATAATGAGGGAAGGATAGCATGTTCACAAAGAGTGGTTAGCATGCATTACATGATTTTGACTAGAGAGCCACCAGCCCATGACAATTTGGTATTAGAGCTTGGTTTGCACTAGAGGGCTAAGATCGGGTAGGCACAATTGGTTAGATGCAGCTTATATACGGTATATGCGAAGCTATCATCCTCACAAACTCAGTAGTGTTGTTGCCAAAAGACTTGACCAGAGGGTGCAAGAGATTGGATTGTCTCGAGAAGCTAGTGTGCTAGGGAATGGTACATACTAGTGATCGAGGATTTGTACATCAGGCCCAAGCATTTATGCCAAGTGGGCTATCTTGCTTGTCAATTGTGCACGGGACATTGGTTATGCACTCATTCATAGTAGTGGCATCGAGGGATGCAAACCACTGTCTTGTGGAATGAGGGAATTGACAGCTAATTCGGTGGGAGAAGCCTTGGTGGAATCGAAAGATGAAGCCTTTGGTTGTGCTAGTGGGTCTGACCACAGTTAGAGGGCATGAACAAATCATTCCAAAGGGAGTGGTCCAAAATCATGTTAATGAGGTCCAAAGGGAACATCCGTATAGCTCGAGGGGAGCATAATGAGGTATGAAACAATTGGTCATGCAAGAGTACATGATCACAGATGGAGGACACATGCTAAGGGATGGCACATTGGAGTAATGTGTCAAGTGGATTGTTCTAGTGGAAGTAGTCCAAAATCATGTCAAGGAGGTCCGGAGGTATCATCTGTGTTGCGCAGAGGAGCATTACCAGTGGGCAAAGTGGTTTGCTGTAATGGGAGTTTTTCACATCGTGTTAAGATGGTCTAGTAGGATCACTCGAGTTACTCATGAGGAGCATTGCCGGTGGGCATGGTGGATACTTGTAGGAGTATTGCTCGGTGGAGCATAGCCATAGGGCTAACAATGTGCACAATCTGTAGGTTAGTTAGAAAGTGCACAATCACCTACAAGATTTAAGAGATGCTAGGGTACTAGCATATTGATGTAGTGGGCTAGGCTATATAGTTATTGGAGGAGCAACAATGACTTAGAGGAATGTAGCAGACTAGCACTACATCATTGCTTGGTCAAGAAGACTTCCTAATAGTGAGTTCATATTTGCTCGTGCACAGGAAAAGTGTAACTCGAGCTAGAGTGGAAAGTGCTCTATGCTTAACCCTCTCTTCCCATAAAGTGGGGGAGCCATCAAGTAGATGTGCTTGAAGAAGCTGTTAGTGGATGCATGAGTTAGGAGGGGTCATGAGGACCGTGGTGCTAGATTGCATCAACTCTAATTGGGTGTGAAAGTGGCTTTGTGAAGCATAATGAATTTGACTGAAATGCAAATGAGTGATTGGGGAATGAGGTTTGCTCTCTCTGCGCAGATCTAGCATAAGTTTTGTCTCTTGTATGGGTGTTATGGGACATTTAGTGCAAGATACCTATTAGTAAGTGATTCAAAAGTGCTAAGCATTGTTCATAAGCCATAGTGTTGGCATGCACCTTGGTTTGCTGCGAAGCCAGTACTGTGCAAACTACAAATGATAGTAAGCACACAGTTGTGAGGCAACTACCCATCAAATAAGTTACGAATGTAACGAGTTTGGGAGAGCTATGTAAGATAGTAGCATTAGAGAGTGTCAGGACACTTTGAAAGAAGACTACAGAGGTAGCCCTTCGAGAGAATTGCAGAGGATGCATTTTGCCGAGAGAATGCCTATGTTACAAAGGTAATAAACAGCATAAATTTAAGATAGGGAGCACTCAAAGAGATAGGCTTTGAGTTGATCGAGGGAGTAACTCAAGTGGAGTAGGCTGAAGACCACCATGAAGTTTTAAGAGTAGATTCTTCATGGAGTTGTGTCAGATTGAGGTGTTAATGAGGGCATTGACATTTGAAGTGGAGAAGAATGTCACAAGCTTGAAGTTGTGACAGTTCAACAAGTAAACATGCTTGGACTTAGACGAGACTTTGAGGAAAAATCTAGCATGTTGTTATGGTCATGTGGCTATAATTTGGGATCAATCTAGTTTCCATACTATTTTTCTCAATTTTCCTAAATTTAGGGTTATTTTAGTCATTTTAGATGGTTTGAGAATTAGGTGGAGTTCAAGAAGCCTATATTTGTGATTCTCGCATTATTATCTTCGTGTCAAGTGGTTTTCTAGTGAATTGGACACCCAAAGCATGGCAAAAAGACTTATGACAATTTAAGAAAAGTATGTCATTTTTTGTCATTTAGACTTTAATTCAAAATACTCTTTAAAGGGATAGAGTGCTCTAAGAGCCCAAGTGGTACCTAAGACACTGAGCTAGGGACAAAGTGTGCTAACTTGTAGCCATCCTCCTGCACACTCAAGACTATAGAATGAAGTATAAACCAATCGAGCGGAGTGTCCTTCTTCCTATTCAATTGTCCCTTCAGCCCGAACAATCCGAAGGCTTTCTATGTGGAAGGATCTTACAGTCTGGTATGTGAGTGCACTTTGATGACATACGATATTGGTGCATGGACATGTTGTACATGGGACTTGTTGTATGGGCGATAAGTCTTTGATGTCCAATTATCTCTACCAAGCGTGCCAAACAAGGATTATAATGAGGGAAGGCTGGCATGATTTCAGTTGGAAAGTCACCAACCCGTAATAGTAGCCATGGCTAAGGAGGTTCAATCCAGTCACCCCTTCACTTGCTCTCTTTTGGTCTTACTGTTGGTAAACGCAATTTGATATTTGCCTTACCAGGTTATATAAAAAAAACCTTGATTTCTATTTTAAACCTATTTGTTTTTCGATAATATTTCTACAGAAAGATATGCTAAACACTTCGTTCAAGAAGTAAAGAGGTAATCAATAATTCACTGGACCCACACACAAGTGTTCTTGACATGTAATTTGGTGTTTTTTATTGTTAACAAATTTTGGACTTTTAGATTTTTTTATCATAATCTCATTTTCTTTTATTTTATAGCAATCAATGGAAGGGAGATGGAATTTTTCCATTGTACCTGGATAAGAAATATTTAATTCAGATAATTATGAGGAGTTGTATTCTAATATATCATAATTTTATAATTGTTAGTATTGTTTCTTAATGACAAGTTTTTGTGGTAGGCCCAGATTTTGCAGAGTATTTTAAGTGTCAAAGTTGGATATTTAATGAACAAGGCTACAATAACATTTCACACAGGACTATTGTCAAGTTGTAAGTAATTCAAATTAATGTATCCCTTGATTTTTAATGCATTCTTGTAACTTTTATGTATAATATTGCTTTAAACCTACCATTAATGGCATTTAAGTCCCTAAAATGATCTAGATCACTTGTTATGAAGATTTTTTGAATTATGGATTGTTAAGCATGTTAGGTATCCTGGTATGACAGATTGGTAGTTTCAAAAGTTGAATGATTTATTAGACACACATTTTCCATTTGGAAGTTTGATTTAATTGTTTTGTAGTTATAAGAGCTAGAGGTTTATGTTTTTCATTAGCTTTTTGTTCAATACTTCATTTGGAGTCCATACAGTATTGTTTATTATCTGAAGTTTATTCCTCATGTTAATGGCATTTTTCTGATTAATTGTATTGGAATTGTAGAATCCAAGCTTGTGGGTTTATGAAAGCTTGACTTATCATATACTCTAGTTTAATATGCTTTATTTTCATCCAAAATATGCAATGGCAATGTTTTCAATGTTGTTTTGTTTGATTTTATATGTAGTACATAAATAACAAACTTGTTATGTAGTTGAGTTTACATTGAATGTTCTAGTTCATAATTATGATAAGGTTCGACGTCTTTTAGATAATCAGGATAAGAGCAATTGGCCAGTGATCTATAGTCTTGTATGAAATCTGTTGGTCTTGTTTCATATTTTAAACCTTGTATTGTATTATAAGATGGTTGATGCACTACGTACATGTATTGAGAAGGATTGGCCATTTTTAGGGATTCGTATAGGACTTGAGTGTAATATCTCTAGGAAACTTTTTCTAAGAACTACTCTTAAAGTATCAAAGTAATTTAACACTTTCTAGTAAAACGTGCTTAGCCTAGGGAAATTTTAAGGATGGGCAACCTTCTAGGAAGCTCTTCTAGACCTTTTGAAACATTGATAGAGATAAAAATTTAAGTTAAAATATTGTTAGAAATGTGCCCAAAAGATTAGAGAAATTTCGATAGAGTCAAACTTGATTTTAGGGGTCTAGGTAAGTTGAAATTCAGTAAAATAAGATGAAATTATAATAATTTAATTTAATTTCTTAAAATTCTTTTTGAACCAATTAAAAATCATTTACTAAGGCCCAAATGTCCTTCTAATAAACCCAAACTAAATCCAAGGATTAAATTGAAAATCAGCCAAGAAATTTTGGGTAAAAATAAAATTTTGAAAAGATTTGGGGTCAAAATATAATTTTTTAAAAACTTAAATTTTGGCCCATTCTTTTTATATTAATTTTGGACAGTTTTGGGTTGAGGAAAGTCTAGAAAATTTCATTCTTGGCTACTGCAGAACAGTAAGAAAAATACAAAAGAAATTCATAGATTTTGGGCTAATTTGTAAAAAGGTCCATTTTCATGAATTGTGTGGAAAACCATAGAAAACTTGAGAAATTGCATTCAGCTTTTCTCCTCCTCATTTTGCACGAAATTTCAGCAGCCCTAGAAACCTTTTTCAAGCTTTCAACACAATCAAACACACAAACAAGCCAAATCAAACACAAAATTTCAAGTTTTTCCACTTGCTTGAATTTCTAAGGAGAAATCATTAAAACTTGGGGCTCTCTTCTTCTTCTTCTTTAAATCAAAAACTATTTCATTTAGGGAGCAACTTAAAGCTTTGAAATATAAAAGTTCAGAGGTGAGTAGCAACTCACTTGATTTTCCATTGAATTTTGATTACAATTTGCTAATATTGCTTTCTAGAATTTGGATTTCATGAAACTAGGTGTGTGGCCATGCAATGAAGGCATGGTGCTGAAAAATAGTGTTCTTAAGTTGTATTTGAAGATATTAGAACAATATTAGCATGAATGAATGATTAGATCACCATTTGTTAGGCCTTGAGTTGTAGATGGAATGGAAAGAGCTTAGAAATTGTTTTGCTGATTTTGCTTCTGTAATTCCTAAAAATCCTAAACTAAACCACAAATTTTGGAGACATGGTAGGACGTCTTAAAAATTCAAAATCACCCATTTTATAGTCTTTCATGATGTTGGGATACATATAGAATTTATTGGGAATTTTTAGAAATTTTTAGAAACTTGAACAAGGGACATTTCTACACAAAGGTGCAACTCACCCAGAAACAGGACGTGAATAATTTCACTTCTGTTCTTGAATTATTTGGGATACTAAATGATGATTAAAAATTACATAAAAATTACTGGATAAAACATAGTAAATTTTTGTGATAATTGAAGCTCAATTTCCTAGTGAATAAATTCCTACAATTTCAAAACTCCAGGGCTGCTAGAGATTGAAACTGTTTTGGAAGGGCATGATTCATGAATTTTATAGGAAGATTCTCTTGATTAATTGTGAAAAATAAAGACTTATATTTTTCAATTAACATTTTGAGAACATCATATAATTATTTTAGAAAATTTGGAGGTGTTTTAGAAGATATAAAAGGGTCTCTTACGGTAACATGCCCTCTACTGCTCTGTTCTGAAATCTGAATGTGAATAGTATTATTGAATGAATATTTGTAAAATATACTAAGTATTTGATGCTTAGAAACACATTGTGATAATATTAGAATATGATTGGAACAATGTGTTGAATTATTGTAATTAATTGAATGTTCTTTAATGGTATAGAATATAATGATAGATTAGATTGAGTTGTGAAATGTTCAATGTATTGAAATTGTGATACATTATGAGAATATACAATGATTACACTCTTTAATGTTAAATTTAAAGTCTATACTTGTTACATTGATAAAGGAAAATTAATTAGGTTGCTAATGGCTAGTTAATATTGACCATACCTTTGTTATGATGGATTGACATGATTTTGCCTTAATTAGCACGAAAAGCCTACAAAGGCTCATTTGTGTTACTTGATACGTGTGGGGAAGATTAGCCTATGGCTTGTAGCATCCTTCTAGAAGAAGGAGAGGGGTGGTAAGAAGTGGAGGGAAAAGGTTGAAGGTGAGTGGGATAAGGTTAGCTCAAAGAAATAAGGAGAAAACCTATATATCATACTAGCCATTTCTATTGATGTAATATTAATACACAATATATAAGATAGGCAGTAGATATTAAATTTAAATAAAGCTAAGTATATGGAATTTATCTAGTCTTCCTAAATTTGTATTAAAGAGAACTGATTAGGGAAAACTATAGGGATAAAGATTGAGTAGCTACTTACCGAGTATTTTATATACTCACTCTTTTTCGATGTTATTTTATTTTATAGATAAAGAACAAGGAGCTCCAGCAGAGGATTGATATACTACATCAAACCTTCTGATCTCCATGGGGTATAGTGTAGCAAAAAAATTACTATTTTAAGTCGTTCACTATGCAGTTAAAGTTTATATGTATTACTAAATAATTTTGTTATGCTACTGTATATTGATATCATAGATTAACTTTTCATTGCACGTACGATGCAATTTACTTTATTTATATAATTTAATACTATCATATATTTCCCTTTTATTACAAAATAGTTAGACATAGTTTCTTATAGGCTTGTAAAGATGTCTGATTGGTTAGATACCAATGAGATGTCTTTACGCCGGTCACGATACCTAAAATTGGGTCGTGACATTGAGCTCCTTTTCTAATCTAGTGAGGAGTATGGACCAAGTCAGATATAAATTCATCCTTTTATTATGTCTATTTTTTCCATTACATTCGTAATTACTACCTATCCTTCAATTTCTATCCAAATATCTTAATAATATAGCATAAATTGTTCTTGGCAATATTTATCGAATAAAACTACTGATTATTATGTAATTATAATTCCATTCATTGCATTATAGATGTAAAATGTCATTTTATTTGTGTACCTTCTTTTGTGTTTACATATTGAGATGACAAGCTTTTTTGTGCTTCAGTTAATGCAAATACTTGGTAGAAAATACATGTTTCTAACAAAAATCTTCCCAAACTAGCCAAATTTCTATTTAACATGTTTATGAAATTTGCCCATCTCATGTTTGCTTGTATGATTAGTCTAACATAAGGGCTTACTGTTTTCACTAGCCAAATATGTACTGTCGGCTGATCTTTAGTAAAACTCCTAATTATTCTATTGCATTTTCTTTTCTTGTTTTAAGTTGGAATGGGTTCCAGTTACAATTAATATTCTCTATTGTGTCTGTATTCTCTAGCATATGTTCCATCCTCATTGGGATGAATTCATCCATAAACTTTTCATTGCAAAGTGTTAGTCAATAAGTTGTGAAATACATATGGATGCTTACTAACCCATCTTGCATATAAAGTAACTTGATTTCTAATCAGTTATTCAATGAATACATTTTACTATTATGAAAAGCAACTTTACTTGGATAAGAGTTTGTCTTTCTTATAATATATGCTCAACGAGTTTGGTTAAGTTGATTGCTTACGCTTTGCTTTGATAGATCTATTTTATTGTGCACAAACTCCTGAAATTTCTCGGTGGTGCCTCTGGAACTTGGGATAGAAGAAGGAGTTCTGTATTTAGGACAGAAAATAAAGATCTTCTCCTATCTTTTCAAGGAGTGTATTCGTGCTGCATATTATTGGCTACAAAAGGGGAATTGGGCTTCATTGATCCATGAGTCATCATGATAGTTCATATAACATCCAACTAATCTGTCCGTTTCAAACGACATCTGCTGAGGATTTGTTATTGTGCTTTTAGCAATTCCATGTAGATTATATACATATATATATACATATATATATATACATATATATATATATATATATATATATATATGCAAATGTTACTGAGTAATGTATTGATTGATGTAAAACCCGTACTTATGATGCCAAATGACATGTTGAATGATTCTGTTCTAGCTTTCATACATTCGACTTTTAGTCAATTCCTTTACAATTCTGTTCTAGCTGAATACTATGAGCTATTTTGATTTTTTAGTTCTAGCTAATACATGAACCATTTAACTTTGGTTTTCCAATCTTTACTGAAAACTCATATTTTGAATAAGCATATCGCAGTAAATGTGAATATCATAGAATGGTTTCTTTAATGTATCAAGGTTTGAAGCGAAGGAAAGTGATATATTCAATATGTTATTAATAAATATGTACATATAAACTGCGGTGGTTTGAAAAGCGCCTCTATCTTTTCCCTGTGGCCTAGGATTTAAAAAATGGTCCGCGATTGTAATATTGCATTTTCAGAGCAGACCACATCCGTGATTTTTCACAATTTTAGACCGTTATGATCATATTTTTCCGCACGGGTGGCTTAATAATTAATTGACATAACAGCGGTTAAAAACTGCCGCCGTTTCCAAAATCTCCTACCCAATAAAAGTGATGAAAATTTCGGGAAGAGCTCTATTGGAATCAAACCAGACTGAGAGACCCCTGTTGACCTTCCTTATGCACAAACTGCGTAAGAAAGGCGAAACTTGCTAATTCAGAGAAGAAGCAAGTAAAGATTGAGTGATAGCAACTCCGCTTGAACTAAAGGGAATGAAAAGTCACCAACTTCACAGTGAGCCGAGGGTTAGGAGAAGAGGTCAGTCCTTTTCCTGTTAGATAAGCGTGACTTTCTGCTTTCACATCTGGATACTGAGAACGAGCTTGAATCACAACATCTCATGAAAGAAGGGTCTCAAGTAGTGTGTTCATGGTCACTTCAAACATAGGATTTTCGGCATGTACTCTTGAGGAGTAGCTTTCCCTTTCCGTAATAGAATTTAGATATACAAGTTTAAGGATAATGGTGGCCACCTAAGGAAATTGTCAAACTAAATTTTGGCACTTTGCCATAGCTGCTGCTATTGATCACTTGGCAGTCAGTTTTCTGTCGGTTTCCTGAACCCCTGGAAAATCCATTGGCGGTGGCTAAAACCGCGGCCATATAAAAGCCGGAACCGTTGCAAAATAGCCATCTACTTTTTGTATTGTATATCGGGCGATGGGTGAAAAAAATTCTCCTAATTAAATCGAATTAATTAAAAGTTAAAATTTAGGTAAAATTCTCTAAATATTTATATACCATAAGGTTCTCCATTCGAATTATGATATATATATTAATTGCTTTATTATAATTGCAACATTGCAATTTGCTAATTATTGTAATTATCAAAATAAAAGTATTAATAATTAATAGAATAATTAATACACTTATCATAATTTGAATGGAGAACCTTACTATCAACATTTAAAAATTTTATCTAAGTTTTACCCTTAATTAAATGGGTGATTCTTATATCAGCTTTAAAGTTTTCGGAGCTACTATAAATAGTTTAAAGTTATTTTTTCCAAAATTTTTAAAACTTTCATTGCATTTGTATATATGAAATATCCCAATTTTTCAATGCAAAAAATGAACCACATCAAGATTTAAATTGCATTTCGCAATCCCAAGTGATTTTCCACAATTTTGTGTCAAAATGACCGTGTTTTTTTATTAATTTTGCTAATCGCAACGAATCCGCATCCATAAATACGATCATAGTTTAAAGCACTGATCCGCCTATAAATTTGCATAATTAATACATTTTTTTTGTAGGATTATGTCAATATCTATCACTTAGTAATATATATTTACCTTTCCTGTCAAGCACTCATGACAAGCATTTCTATCCAATTGTTTCAATTTTGTGTTTACAATTGATGTTATCTTCAATTATTGAAACTTAATTGCATAAAAAAATTATAATGAAATGGGTTCACGGTGCATTATCCGACTGGAGTTACATACGAGGTCCTTATCCATACTTGTCAGTTTTTGTTGCTATTTAAATGCCATTTTCTAAAATGACACTAAAGAAAGGGATCCACATATATATATATATATATATATATGATATTTTTTAATGAATTATTTTTCTAATAGAAAATTTTTCATGCATCAAGAGAACTTAAATATACAAAAGTATTATTTACTCTAATAAATAATATTTTAAAAAATCTTAGTAACTAAAACTACAAATCTAATAATTTGATTAGTAAAAGCTCCAATTTGCATGTTTGTAACATCATTCATATCATAAGCTAGTAGTTTTGACCAATTCAACATGAAAACATCTCATTTTTGTATGAAGCTTAGCCTAAAAAATCAATCATGGTATAGAGGTCCTCTGGAGCAAATCTGGGAGTAAGTACACTTTGTAAATTATTTTGGTAAATTCAACAAAGTTTGAGAATTCAAAGAAGTTTAACAAATCTATATTTATGATTCTCATATTTTTATCTTTAAGTCAATGTATTATGGTACTAATCACACCCTCAGAGTATAGTAAAAAAGGCTTATGATAATTCAAAGAAAAATATGTTTACTTCTCTCGAGTGAGCTTTTATTCAAAATATTTTTTAAAGAGATGGAGTTTTAGCAGCCTACTAGGATGACTTGGCATTAAGTTGGGAACTCAAGTGTGTAAATTGGTTTATGGTCATCCCTTACATACTTAAAACTATGGAATAAGACATATATCATCAAATAAAGTTGTCCTTCTCCCATTTGGTTGTACTTAGAAGCTTCTAACATGGATCATTCTTGCAACTTAATATGCATGAGTGATTTGGTGACTTTGGTTATATTGCCTTCGGACATGTTACACATAAAATTTTATTATATGGATAATAAATCTTTGATGTTACGCTATCTTTTTCAAGTGTGCCATAAGAGAATTTTAAAAGAATGCTAGCATGTTAGCCCTAAGTTAGCCTTATGCACCGTATGATTTTAGTTAGAAAGCTATCGAACCATGATATTTGGTATCAAAGCTTAGTTAGTGTTAATGAGCATGATCAGGTAGGTGACAATTCGTCTAGATATGGCTTGTCCAATGCTATCAAGAGAATATTAATTAGTACATCAGATTCAAGCTTGAGTGCTTGTAAGCTAGCTTACAATGTGTGGGAAAATGCTTTAGTGGTTATTTATAATAATGGCATCAAGGGATGCATAATCACTTGAAAGAATGTGAGAATTAAGAATCTATATAGAAGGAGAAGCCCTTGTCTTAGGAAAGAGCTTAACTATATCTGAAGGGATAAATTTTGCAATTGGTGAAACTAAAGGGTGAAACCTTATTGACAACCAATCTAGTGGGAGAAGCATTGATCTTGCCAAAAAGCTAGACCATATATGAAGGGATAGAGTTTGCAATTAGTAGAGCTAAAATGTGAAACCTTATTAATGGCTTATCTAGTGGGAGAAGTCTTGGTCTTGTTAAAGGGTTTAGCCATTTTAAAGGGTATGGTGGATGTAAAGGGTGAAACCTTAGTCACATAGAAATATATGACCATAGTCGATGGACACATCTTGAGGGATAGCATATTAGAGCAATGCGTTAAGTGATTAACTCTATTTTAAAGGAATTGAAAATCACGTCAAGATGATTTAGAAGGATCATTCATGTCTCTCAAAGGAGCATTACTAAAGAGTGAAGCAGAGATTTAGAGGAATTGATGCAATATGCATAATCTATATATTTGATAAAGGGCATACAATCACGAGATGAGATTTTAGGGTTCTAGCATATCAATCACGTGATAGTGGCAATGACACTTTGATGTAGTGGGCTAAGCTAAATAGTTACTTGGTGGTGTGGTGATAACGACTTGAAGGATAGGTAGCAAAATAGTACTACTAGTTGCTTGGTCGAGAGATTAGGCAATAATTGAGTTCACACTTGCTCATGCATAGGTAAAATAAAACTTGAGATAGAATGTGAGAGGACTCTATGCTCAACCTTATTAAGTTGTTGATATAGAGAAGCCATCAAAATGGATGCACTTAAAGAAATTGTCAAGGCATGCACTCAAGTTAGGGTTATAAGAGTTTAAACATTATTAGATATCATTTGAGATAAAAGGGTCACTGGACCAGTATGTTAGAAAGCATTAACTTTGAATAAAGGCTATGATGACCAAGACACCACAAAAGTGTAAATTCAAAGAGCATCAAAAGGATTTAATCGAATGTGAAAGTGGCATTGCAAAGTATAATGAATTGACCAAAACTAATGCAAGTGGACTTATAAGGAAGGTTATGGGCCAATGTGTTGAAAAAACATAAGTCTTGGCTTTTACATCTATGTAATGGGACATTAAATGTAAAACATTTATTAGTAAGCAAATTTGAGTGCTAAGCATTGCTTATGAGTTATAGTGTTAGCACACACTTTTGCCACAAATGCAGCATCTATGCAAGCTATAGAGGTAATGAGCATGGTTGCAGAGACCACTACCTATCAAACAAGTTATATTTACAACGAATTTGAGAAAGTTAGCAGGATAGTAACACTTGAAAGTGTTAGAACAACATCAATAAAGTCTATTGAGAAGCTTTTTGCTATATATAGAGGATGCATTTTTGCCAAAGAGAATATCATGGTTATAATGGTGACTATCCAAATGTGTGTGGGAAAAAATCAATAAAGCTCAAAGAAACAAGCATGAAGTTTTGAGAGTGCAAGTACATCTTTATAGTGTTATGTTAGATTAAGGTGTCAATGAAGGCATTGACATTTAGAATGGGATAGAATATCACAAGCTAGCAATTATGATAATTTTAGCAAGCAAACATGCTTGTTTTTATATGAAGCTTAGCCTAAAAATCAAGCATGGTGTAGAGATCCTATAGAGTAAATTTGGGAATAAATGAACATGTAGATTATTTTTACTAATTTTTCAATGCTTGGTGGTATTTTAATCAATTTGATAAGGTTCAAGAATTTGAAAGAGCATAAAAAAATTATATTTGTAATTTTCACACTTTTATCTTTGAGTTAGTGTATTATATAGTAAAGGATGCTCTATGCTCAACCCTTTTCAAGTTGTTGAAATGGGGGAGTTATTAGAGGATATGCTTAAAGAAGTCATCAGAGAATGTACTCAAAATAGGAACATGAAAGCCTAGACATTAGTGGATGTCACTCAAGATAGAAGGGGTCATAAAGACCACGATGCTAAAGAGCATTAACTCTAAGAGTAAGCTATGGTGGCTAATAAGATGTTAGAGGATATCGATTTAGAAAAGATTATAAGATTCAATTAAGTGTAAAAGTGGTATTCTAAAATGTTATGGATTGATTGAAAGTAAACAGATGGACTTATGAGCTAGGTTATGGGGCCTATGCATAGATCAAGCCCAAGTCTTATCTCTTGCACTGATGGTATGGTATATTAGGTGCAAGACACCTCTTAGTAGGTAATTAAAAGTGCTAAATATTGTTCATAAGCTATAGTGTTAGCAGACACTTTTGCTATATAGGTAGTATATTTGCAAGTTGTAAAGGCAGTAAGCACAAAATTGCAAAGGTAACTACTTATCAAATAAGTTACAAAGAAATAAGTTCAGGGAGCTAATGGGTAAGTGGCACTAGAAAGTGTCGAGATACTTTTACAGGAAACTATAGAGATAATCCTTTGTGAAATTTATGAAAGATGCATTTAGCTAAGAGAATACCAATGTTACAAAGGTGATAGCCAAAATTCAAGATAAAGAACCTTTATAGCACTCAAAGAGATAGGCTTTGAATGGTCGAGGTTGTAACTTAGAGGAATAGGCTAAAGACCACCGTGAAGTTTTAAGATAGTAAGTAGATTATCTATAGAGCCATGTCAAATTGAGATGTCAACAAGGGCATTGACATTTGAAGTGAAGGAAAATGTCACAATCTAGTAGTTATGATAGTTTGATAGGCTTGTGTACTATTTTTCCTAATTTTTCAAAATTTAGGAGTATTTTAGTCATTTTAGCATGGTTTAAAAGCTTACACTACAAGAATGCATGCTATTTGGGGTGAAATTTATTGTGAAAATTGCCGGCCTAAATTACCAGTTGAAGACCCATCTGTACGCCTTGGGAATTATCAATTTAAAGCTCAGGCACGCTACCTGAGATGGAAAAGTAAAAGTTCTGACCGTGCCAGCTTTGAGGCAGCAAAATCCGCCTTAAAATCCGCATGAAATGTGAGAACTGACTTTTGATAAATGCACATTTGCACTTATATTTTATGTGTTTCATCACTTATTTATTTAGTGTTTTGTGCAAATTAATTGGAAAAGGGTACTTAAATGCTCGATATTTAGTTCTCAGGTTTTGAAGTGACTCATTAGAGCATTAGAGAAGGATCTGGAGCTAAAACCATGCAAATTATGGAGAATTAAAGCAAATTCGCTCATCTGACAAAGAACACGGGGTATGGGAACCCCGTGTGGATGGTCGTGTATCTTTCTATGTATTTCGAAGCCTCACTGAGCTACTCGTAAAAGAATACGAGGGTCGACACGGGAAGTGTTAAACCCCGTGTACCATATTGTCTGACCCTTCGTATAAGAACACGAGTCACAACACGGGCCGTGTCATACCCCGTGTACTTTACCCATATAAGTTTTATGCAGAGAATTTGCTAAAGAGGGGAGAAGAGCTAAAAATTAAAAAAAGAGCCATCAGTAGAAACCCTTGGAGAGACCTAAAGACACTAAGGGTGACTGCTAGCCCTGGAGGATTGGATTCAAGGAAAGGATTGAAGATTCAAATAAGGAATTTGTAGAGCTTCATGACTAGTTTGATTCCCCTCTCTATTTTCTGGTTTTCTGCTAGTTTTGTAATGAATTCACACTAAACCTCAGTGCTCAGTTGGGGTAGACTTGTTCATGGATTTATGGATTTGATTTTAATATAATCTAGCTTGATTTATTGTTGATTTATGATTTGATTATGTTATTTTGTAATTTAATAACCCAATACTTTTGGAATATTGGATTTGTGTAAAAGATTAGTTAATTCTAGGTTAGAATGACTAATTAATTAATCAGACTTTGCATAATCATTGGAAATCTCTATTAGACTTAGGAATTAAGCTAATTGGATTCTTTTACACAAGATGAAATGTCTAAAATTGGATTCTCAAAACACTATTAATGCAACCTAGGTGAGTGATTACTAGAGAAATTCTGGGCACTTTATTTATTGGTTAGTAGCTAGTAGCCTTGCAATGAGGCATAGCTTATTTTCGGTAATCCAGCAATCTAAATTAACAATAAATCGGGCCAGAAGATTATCTTCATTCCATAATGAATAGCACAAGGAAACCTTAAAGCTAAGTACACTTCCACCCCATTTGAATTAAATCTTTACTTAATTCATACTAGTTTCATTTGCTTCCTTTTTTATAACTAAACTTTGTTTCGCATTTTACTCTTAATTCACAATCATAATTAGTACACCTAGATAATTTATCTTAAAATTCAATTAGTATTTAACACTCAATCCCTGTGTAGACGATATCTTTTATACTATAACTTAACTAAACCCACGCACTTGCGGGCTCACGTCAAGTTTTTGGCGTTGTTGCTGAGGATTGAAATTAGTTGACATTAACAGAAACTTTTGAGTGAATTAGACTAGGTGATTCATTTTTTTTTAGTTCTTAATTCATCTTGTTCTGATTTTCTTATTTTTATATAGAATATCTTTCTTATTTTGTTCTATTCGAGTATTACCTACTCTTTTTGTAGAAAATTTTATATATGCAAAGGAGAAGTCTTGAAGGAATTCTTGACTTAGATCTGGAGATTGAAAGAACTCTGCTTAGGAGAAGGAAAGAGCAAAAACCAATACATATCCAAGAGCCAATTAACATTGAAATAGTGACTAAAGGCATGGATAACAAGTCCCTTAGAGAATTTGCAGCACCTGACGTAATTGGGCTTCAATCTACTATAAGGAAGCCTACTGTTGAGGCTAATAACTTTGAATTGAAGCCAGTTCTTTTGTCTATGGTGCAGTAAAACCAATTTGGTGGAGGACCAATGAAAGATCCCAACCTCCACATTTAGATTTTCTTAGAATATTGTGACACAATCAAGATAAATGGTGTGGCAACGGATGCCATAAAGCTTAGACTCTTCCCATTCTCCTTAAGGGATAAAGCAAGGGCTTGGTTACATTCTTTACCAATAAGATCTATTACCATATGGGAAGAGCTATTGAGGGCTTTTCTGTCACGATATTTCCCTCCAAGCAAGACTTCTCAATTGAGGAATGAAATCACCACATTCTCTTAGAGAGAAAGGGAATCTCTATTTGACGCTTAGGATAGATATAAAGAACTTCTGAGGTTGTGCCCACATCATGAGCTAGAGAAATGGTTAGTTCTTCACACTTTCTACAATGGTTTGAGCTACAATATCAAGCTTATTGTGGATGCTGCTACTGGAGGTGCTTTGATGAACAAAAGGTTGGATGAAGCATATGAATTGATTGAGGACATGACCTTAAACCACTACCAATGGTCAAATGAGAGAGGATCTTCAAGGAAAGCTCCAAGTAAGTATGAATTAGATGCTTTTAATCATTTGTCGACTAAGGTAGATGCACTAGGAAGTTTAGGTAGCAAAGTAGATGCACTTATGGTTAAATTTGATAAATTTCAAGTTAATAGTGTAAATGTTACAGGTGTGACTGACCTTTCTTGTGAGATTTATGGTATGACAGGTCACATGGCAACTGAGTGTAAATTGGGGTAGGATTTCACTAAGCAAGTGAATTATGTGCACAACAATGGGTATGGATAGAAGAATCCGAATGAACCCTTTGGAAACACCTACAACCCATCATGGAGGAACCATCCAAATCTATCCTACAAGCCCAACCAGCCATACAACACTCAAAACACTCACAATAGACCACCACCACCCGGTTTTCAAAACCAAAGACCCTACAACCCACTAACTCAACCCTCTTCTCCTTCTAAATTAGAAAGCTTTTTAGAGAAATTTCTCATTTTCCAAGAGAAAACTAATGAAGAGTTTAGGCAGCATGGTAGAGCCATGGAGGACTCCATTAGGCAATTGTCCTCCCAAGTTGACTCATTGGCCACACATGAAAAATTGTTAGAGACCCAAATAGCTCAACAAGCTTTTGCTTTTTCTTCTAGAGCTTTTGGTCAACTCCCTGCTCAACTTGAATTAAATCTTAGGGAGCATTGTAAGGCAATCACTCTTAGGATTGGGAGGCTATTGAAGGTTCCAAATGTTACTCAAGAAGGTGAAGAAGAGATGGTTGAGGGAGAAGTGCAGAAAGAAGGCAAAAAGGCTTCAAATCCTAATAATGTTGAAGTGAAAGAAAGGGAATTACCTGAAAAGGCAAAGGATGTCCCTCCAGAACCATACAAACTACTTATCCCTTATCCTCAAAAACTAGTAAAGACTAAACTTGACAAGCATTTTGGGAAGTTCTTGGAAGTATTGAAGAAATTATATATCAATATCCCCTTCACTGATGCTCTTTCATAAATGTTGTAATATGCAAAGTTCTTGAAAGACATCCTCTCAAACAAAAGGAAGCTAGAGGACCATGAGACTGTAGCTCTAATGGAAGAGTGTAGTGCCATCATCCAGAATAAACTACCTCCTAAACTTAAGGACCTAGGTGGCTTCTCCATTCCTTGTGTGATTGGAAATGTTCCTATTGACTAGGCATTGTGTGATTTAGGAGTAAGTGTGAGCCTTATGCCACTATCAGTTGCAAAGAGACTGAACATAGAAGAAATGAAGCCCACCATAGTTTCACTTCAGTTAGTAGACCGTTCTATGAAATACCCAATAGGTATACTTAAGGATATACCTATCAAGGTTGTTAAGTTTTTCATTCTTGTTAATTTTGTTGTACTTGAAATGGAAGAGGATACACAAATCCCTATCATTTTGGGTAGACCTTTTTTTGCCACTGCGGGTGCTTTGATTGATGTCAAAAATGGAAAGCTTTCATTATTTATAGGAGATGAAAAAGTTGAGTTTAATTTAAATGAATCAATTAAATTACTTGTTTGTAAAGATTCAATATGCAGGATTGATGTGCTAGACAAGGTTGTGAAAGAAAACCTTCTCATGGGGTGTCTTCAAGATCCACTTGAAGCATGTCTAGTAACAGATGAAGTTGCTGAAAATAAGGAGATTGCTGCATATGCAGAATTTTTAGAGGCAAGCCCACCACTTTCCTTCCCTAAAGTAATTGAATCATTAGAAGTGAAGTTTAAAAATTCCTCCACTGAGGAAGAGACACCACCTAAGGTAGAATTGAAACCTCTTCCATCTACCCTCAGGTATGAATTTCTAGGACCCCATTCCACTTATCCTGTGATAGTAAATACAAATCTAAATGCCCTTGAAATAGAAAAATTCCTTAGGCAACTTAGATCACATAGCAAAGCTTTGGGGTACACAATTTTTGACTTGAAAGGGATTAGTCCTTCAATATGCATGCATAGGATATTGATGGAGGAAGATAGTAAGCCCTCCATTGAACATCAGAGAAGGCTAAATCCAAATATGAAAGAAGTTGTAAAAAAGGAAATAGTGAAGTTGCTAGATGCTGGGGTAATTTACCTAATTTTAGACAATCAATAGGTTAGTCCGGTACATGTTGTTCCTAAGAAAGGGGGATTAACTATAGTAAAAAATGACAATAATGAGCTAATTCCCACTAGGACTGTCATGGGTTGGAGGATGTGTATAGATTATAGAAAATTGAATAAAGCAACCTGAAAAAACCATTTCCCTCTCCCTTTTATTAATCAAACTTTAGAAAGGTTAGCTAAGCATTCACATTTCTGTTACTTGGATGGTTATTCTGGTTTCTTCCAAATTCCTATACATCCAAATGATTAAGAAAAGATCACATTTACATGTCCTTATGACACTTTTGCATATAGGAGAATGTCTTTTGGTTTGTGTAATGCTCCTGCTACATTTCAATGTTGTATGATGGCTATTTTCTTTGATTTTATTGAAAACATCATGGAGGTCTTTATGGATGATTTTTTTGTATATGGTACTTCCTTTGATAACTATTTGACTAATTTATCTTAAGTGCTGCAGAGATGTGAGGAGGTAAATTTAGTACTCAACTGGGAGAAATGCCATTTTATGATAAGAGAAGGGATTGTCCTTGGTCATTAAGTATCAGAGCATGGTATTGAGGTAGACAAGCCTAAGGGGGAAATCATAGAGAAATTACCTCCCCCAACTTCTGTAAAGGGAATGAGAAGTTTTCTGGGACATGCCGGTTTCTATCGATGCTTCATCAAGGATTTCTCTAAAATTGCTAAACCTTTAACTAACCTGCTTACAAAAAATGTTGCCTTTGATTTTAATTAAGATTGTTTGGATGCATTTTGCAGGTAAAAGAAGGCCTTGATTTCTACCCCAATCTACAAGCCCCGCACTAGAATCTACCATTTAAGGTGATGTGCAATGCTAGCGACTATGCAATAGGAGCGATACTCAAACAGAAGAAGGATAAGAAGGTTCATGCCATATACTATGCCAGCAAGACTTTGGATGAGGCTCAGCTGAATTATGTTACAGCTGAGAAGGAACTTCTTGCAGTAGTTTATGTAGTTGACAAGTTTCGATCCTATTTGGTGGATTCTAAGGTGATAGTCTTTACGAATCATGCAGCAATCAGATACCTTTTAAGGAAGAAAGAAGCTAAGCCTTACCTAATCAGATGGATTCTTTTGTTACAAGAATTCGATCTGGAAATTCGAGATAAAAAGGGTACCAAGAATGTTGTGGCTGATCACCTTTCAAGGTTGAAGCAAGAGATAGAAGATGAGGTAGACAAAGAGATGCCAATAAATGATTCCCTTCCAAATAATTATCTGTTGGCTGTCTCTTCTTCAGCTATCCTATGGTTTGCCGACTATATTAATTACATCGTGAGTGGTGTTTGCCTCCGGATGTAGGATATCAACAGAAAAAGAAGTTCTTAGCAGATGTGAAACATTATTTTTGGGATGATCCTTTTCTCTATAGAAGATGTGCCGATAGCTTGTTCAAAAGATGTGTGCCACAGGAAGAAATTGCTAGTATTCTGTTCCATTATCACTCCTCCCCTTATGGAGGACACTTCGGCACCTTAAGAACAGCTGTAAAGATTGCCCAGGCAAGTTTCTATTGGCTGACTCTATTCAAGGATGTTTATCACTATGTGACTTCATGTGACCAGTGTCAGAGAGTTGGTAGTATATCAAAAAGGCATGAGATGCCTTTGAATAACATTTTAGAAGTTAAAATATTCGATGTTTGGGGAATTGATTTCATAGGACCATTCCCACCTTCTTGCAGTAACAAATATATACTTGTGGCGGTTGATTATGTTTCCAAATGGGTGGAGGCAATTGTCACTCGGACATGTGATGCAAAAGTTGTAGTTAGATTCTTCAAGAAGGTGTTGTTTCCTAGATTTAGGATACCTAGAGCAGTCATCAGTGATGGAGGGTCTCACTTCATTGCCAATCAATTTCAATTCCTCTTGAAAGGGTATGGTGTAACCCATAAGATCTCTACTCTATATCACCCACAAACCAGTGGGCAAGTGGAGCTTTCAAATAGAGAAATCAAGAGCATATTAGAGAAGACTATGTTTAAATTAAGGAGAAATTAGGCCCTCAAGTTGGATGACGTCTTATAGGCCTACAGGACTGCTTTCAAGACTCCCATTGAAATGACACCATTTAAGCTTATTTATGGGAAGCATTGTCATTTGCCGGTAGAGATTGAACACAAGGCATATTAGGCAATAAAGTTGCTAAACTTTGATTTGCAATCTGCTAGGGAGAAAAGAAAGCTTCAACTTCTTGAACTTGAAGAATTGAGAAATGATGCTTATGACTGCTGGAAATCGCGCATCATACATGCATAACGGAATAAAATTTTTGCACAATTTCAACCAAGGATCCATGCGAATTTAGAACACCATAGATTAGGGATTAGGGTTTATACCTTTCGGTAAAAAATCTTCTAACCGCTATAGCAAATCCAATCTGCTTCCAAATCACGAACCGGAATGGAAACCAGTAAATCAGATCACCAGTACAACGTTTATGTGGCTGCACCTCTGTGGTATCCACACGAACTCGTGAATCACCGATGAATGTCCGCTACACACACCGGTTGGAATTGATCTCCTTACACCTCGTAGTGCTAGCTACGCCTCTTCACAGATTTTGGTCAAGGAGAGGTGTTAGGGTTTTCTATGCTTTTGCTTAGGGTGCGTGAATAATAATAGTAATCCTATTATTACCCAATAACCCTATTTAAATAGGTGCATAGAAAAACCTAACTTATTTGGGCCTTATTTCATGTATAATTATAGGCTTACTATTGGGCCTTATAATTATAACATGAATTCCTAAATATTAAGCCCAAACAATTTGGTCCATTAATTCCAAATTCACTAAGCTCTAAGTGTGCGACCCTACAGGCTCTCATTACATTGGCAATGACCATTAATCATATTAATGATCATAAACAATGATTGGTGTCTAGCAACACATCATTATTACCCAAGTAATGAGAAAGTCGGTGATTTGACTAAACCTTTACACGTGATCATCACTTATGTCCTTTTGTCCTATACATCTAGATTGAGCACGAGACATGGACCATGTCATTCCCGTATAGCCCAATCTTAAGGTTTCTTAACTCCTAAGTAAGCTGACTGAAACAAATGTAATCGACATCTTATGTTAATTCATCTGAGCATGGCCATGCATTTTCTCAGCTTTACTTAATCAAGGGGCCCATAGATGTTACTCCTATTATATAGGAGGGACAAATCCCATCTTGATCACACAAACCCCTCCGCATGATATGTGACATATCCAATATCTACCCTTCTATTCACTTAACCATTAGTGATATAGAATAGTATCAAAATATGAAACTCACATGTAGGGAACCTTAGTGATCTCAGGTCAAAGGACCATATTAATAATGATCATTAAGAACCACTTATGACACTCATATAACGATCCATGTAGTATTCTTAATATGGGTCGGTCCAATATACAAGTTCTCTAACTTGTACTCATGTATAAACTTAATATCCCATATAAGTCTTCACATATGCTAGTCTTAACATATCAAAGCAACCTAATCCACAATGATATATGACTAGGGACATTTAAGAATACAATTATTCTAAAGTTATTATTATAATTAAGTATATTACGCAGACAATATATATAAATATAATAATTAGAATTGCCATTAAAATAACATGATTCAAAATTACAATCACCAATATGATTAGTTTTAGGGCATATACAGTAACAATCTCCCACTTGCACTAAAGCCAATCATCCATGTATCTAATACCTATGGATCTCATATGACTATCATGCTTTTGCTGCGTTAGGGCTTTTGTCAGTGGATCAGCGACATTATCATCAGTCGGTATTTTGCATATCCTGACATCATTTCTGTTAACAATATCTCTTATGAGATGATAGCGCCGGAGTATGTGTTTAGATTTCTGGTGAGATCTAGGTTCCTTGGCTTGCGCAATGGCTCCATTATTGTCACAATAGAGCTCTACTGGGTCAGCAATGCTAGGAATAACTCCAAGTTCATTGATGAACTTCTTAATCCAAACAGCCTCTTTTGCGGCATTTGATGCTGCAATGTATTCAGCTTCTGTTGTAGAATCAGCCACTGTCCCTTGCTTTGAACTCTTCCAGGTCACAGCACCACCATTAAGGCAAAATACATAACCTGACTACGACCTAAAGTCATCTTTATCGGTTTGAAAGCTAGCATCAGTGTAACAATTTACAATGAGCTCTTCCTCACCTCCATAAATCAAAAACATGTCTTTAGTTCTTCTTAAGTACTTAAGAATGTTCTTGACAGCTGTCCAGTGACTTTCACCAAGATCTGATTGGTATTTGCTCGTCATGCTTAAAGCATATGAGACATCAGGACGAGTACATAACATAGCATACATGATAGATCCAATCGCAGATGCATAAGGGATCTTACTCATGCGCTGTCTCTCATACTCTGTGGAAGGACATTGAGTTCTTGAGAGACTTATGCCATGTGACATCGGCAAGAATCCTCTTTTAGAATCTTGCATGCTAAACCTTTTTAGCACCTTGTCGATGTATGTACTCTGACTTAGGCCAAGCAATTTTCTCGATCTATCTCTATAGATCTTGATACCTAATACATAGGAGGCCTCACCTAAGTCTTTCATAGAAAAACAATTTCCTAACCAAGTTTTTACAGACTATAGTATAGGAATGTCATTTTCAATTAGTAATATGTCATCTACATACAACACCAAAAAGACTATTGTGCTCCCACTAACCTTCTTGTATACACAGGGTTCATCTTCATTTTTTATGAAACCAAACTCTTTGATTGCATCATCGAAACGAAGATTCCAACTCCGAGAAGCTTGCTTCAACCCATAAATGGATCGATGCAATTTGTAAACTTTTCCAGCATTTTCAAGATTTACAAAACCTTCAGGTTGTGTCATGTACACATCCTCAAGAAGATTTTCATTAAGGAAAGCAGTTTTGACATCCATTTGCCAGATTTCATAATCATAATATGCTGTTATAGCTAGAAGAATCCTGATGGATTTAAGCATGACAACTAGAGAAAAGGTCTCATCATAGTCAATACCATGGATTTGTTTGAAACCTTTTGCAACCAATCGTCCCTTAAAGGTACACACATTACCATCCATGTCAGTTTTCTTTTTGAAAACCCATTTGCACCTAATGGGTTTTACCCCTTCAGGTGGATCAACCAAAGTCCAAACTTGGTTTGAATACATGGAGTCCATCTCTGATTTCATAGCTTCTAGCCATTTCTCAGAATCTGGTCCCATCATAGCCTCTTGGTAGGTTGTGAGCTCATCTTGGTCCATGAGCAACACATCACCGTGATGAGTCACAAGAAAACCATATCTCTCGGGCTCACGACGTATCCTACTAGATCTATGTGGGTTCTGCGTTACATGAGCAGGTTCTTCCACAACAGTTTGTGGAACCGATTTAGGTTCCATCTCAAGTTCAATGTTTTCTTGTTGATCTTGAATTTCTTCAAGTTCTATTCTTCTCCCACTGATTCTTTTAGAGATAAATTCTCTCTCTAGAAAAACACCAGTTCGAGCAATAAACACTTTTTGCTCGATTGGATTATAGAAATAATATCCTTTTGTTTCCTTAGGATATCCAACGAAAAAACATTTTTCAGATTTGGGTCCAAGTTTATCAGAAGCCTGACGTCTTACGTAAGCTTCACAGCCCCAAATCTTCATAAAAGACAAACTAGGACGTTTCCTAGTCCATATCTCATATGGTGTCTTTTGAACTGATTTTGATGGAACACGATTTAGTGTGAAAGTTACAGTTTCTAGAACATGTCCCCAGAAGGAATTTGGAAGGTCAACCTGACTCATCATTGACCGAACCATGTCTAACAAAGTTCGATTCCTTCTTTCAGAAACACCATTCCATTGAGGTGTTCTTGGTGGAGTGAGTTGTGATACAATGCCACACTCCTTTAGATGATTAAGGAACTCTCGGTCTAAGTATTCACCACCTCGATCTGATCGAAGTGCTTTAATACTTTTACCAAGTTAGTTTTGTACTTCATTTTTGAACTCTTTGAACTTTTCAAAAGATTCAGACTTGTGTTTCATAAGAAACACGTAACCATATCTACTGAAATCATCAGTAAAAGTAATGAAGTACTGATAACCTCCTTTAGCTTGTGTGTTTAAAGGTCCACATACATCACTATGTATAAGGCCTAATAAATCACTAGCCCTTTCACCATTCCCAGTAAAAAGGGCTTTAGTCATCTTACCTAATAAACATGACTCACATACCTCATATGATTTGAAATCAAATGAGTCCAAAAATCCATCCTTATGAAGTTTGGAGATGCGTGTCTCATTTATATGGCCTAAACGACAATGCCAAAGATAGGTTGGATTTGAATCATTAGTTTTGACCTTCTTCGTGTTTATGTTATAGATTGGATTTTCAAGGTCCAGAACATAAAGACCATTCATTAATTGTGCACTGCCATAAAACATTTCATTTAAATAAATAGAGCAACATTTGTCCTTTATTATAAATGAAAAACCTTTCTTGTCTAAACAAGAAATAGAAATCAAATTTCTACTAACAGTAGGCACAAAATAACAATTGTCCAATTCTAAAACTAATCCACTAGGTAAAGATAAATAATAAGTCCCTACAGCTAATGCAGCAACTCTTGCTCCATTTCCAACGCGCAAGTCCACTTCACCTTTGGCTAATGATCTACTTTCTTTAAGATCCTGCACATTTACACAAATGTGAGTACCACATCCAGTATCTAATACCCAAGATGTAGAAGTAGATAAATTAACCTCTATAACATAAATACCTGAGTTGGAAGTCCCACTTTCCTTTTGCTTCTTAAGCTCTTCCAGGTAAATCTTGCAATTTCGCTTCCAATGTCTTGGTTCTTTACAATGGAAGCATTGTCCTTCCTTGGCCATGCCACCTTTGGGCTTCAGTGCAGAGGAACTTGACTTGGACTTTCCATCAGTCTTGTCCTTTTTCTTTTTATTCTTGGCCTTAGACTTGCCTTTTCCTTTGCCCTTTTGAACCATCATAATGGAATTGGGCTTGGACTTTTTTAAGTTCTGCTCAGCAGTTCTCAACATGTTAAGCAGTTCAGGCAAAGTCTTGTCAATTTCGTTCATGTTGTAATTCATGACGAATTGACTATAGCTCTCAAGCAACGATTGCAGAACTATATCAGTAGCCAATTCTTGTTGTAAAGGAAAACCCAATCTTTCAAGGCTATTGATGTACCCAATCATTTTAAGTACATGTGTAGCAACGGGTGTTCCTTCAGCCATCTTACACTGAAACAATGCTTTAGATACATCATATCTCTCATGTCTTGCTTGCTCTTGGTAGAGCTGTTTAAGGTGATCAATCATATTGAACGCCTCCATGTTCTCATGTTGCTTCTGAAGCTCAGAGTTCATGGTAGCAAGCATGAGACAACTGACATCCAGAGCATCTTCTAGATGCTTCTTATAAGCATCCTTTTCTGCTCGAGGAGCATTAGCAGCAGGCTCATTTGGAGTAGGTTGCTCTAGGACATACTGCTTTTTCTCATGCTTGAGGACAATCCTCAAGTTTCGATACCAATCGAGAAAATTCGTCCCATTCAGCTTATCCTTCTCAAGGATAGATCGCAGTGATAAATTTGATGCATTTGATGCCATGGTTATCTACAATAGAAAAATATGCAAAATGAGAATCATGTATTTCATTTATTTAATAAGGTCTTTTATTAAATAATACTCCCACTATTTTTCTCAAAATAATAGCCCTCACTATTATTTCGGAAAATCGTAGCGTTTGAGATTTTCTAGTGGGCCAAGATCCATATTTCACCTAGACTTAAGTCAGCTTTGGCTGATCACTCAAGTTTTGGCTATTTAGGTAGGCAACTCCTTGCCAATTACATCTTATGTAACTCTTGGATAGTTGGGTGAACAACACTTGTTCAAATCCATCTCATGGACTTAAGCCCAACTCCATGCCTCTAGGCCCCAATCCTATTGAGATAACCTATTTAAGTCAAAACCCAATTATTGGCATTTGGATATCACTATTATCCTATCGTGTCTCACCAAGATAAACTAGGCACTTTGCTTTGACAAACCTGCCTTATGTTGATCAAGGCCTTGACAAGTGCCATTCATTGGAAGGCATCACTTTTATTACCGACTTAATATTTGCATTGAGGGATTTAAATGTCTATTTTAGATCTCACCATTATTTGCCATCCATACATGCCTATATCTAACATATCATATACATTAATATAAAGCATGCAATAAAGCATAAAATAAATATGCATAGTTATGGCCCAACTACTTTGATTTTCCCAAGCCAATGAGAAAACCAAAAGGTCAACCTAGGGTAAAGATATCTTCTTTAAGCATCTTCCATGGTTGTCCTCATATTGATTTTGGCTCCTTGTCTCCATGGCAGCAAGCTCCAGGCTTAAACATATTGTACATTTGAAAGTAAACTATTCTAACTTTACAATACATAATGAAGGAGAAAACTCGAGTTACATTCGAGGGGAGTAAGGTGAGAGAAAGAATGTACAACTAGAATTTATAGAGAAAGGCACGATACGCAGGCCGTATTTAATTACAATAAAACCAAAACCAATAAATGAAATATAATCATACATTATGGTGTAAAGGCCATAACTATCCATCATGCAGTAAACATCACATGTAAGCATACAAATAACCATAGGTATTTATTGAAATTGATCCTGTTTCCAATTTTAACTTGTTTAAAATTAGAAGGTTATGAAAAGATTGATTTTAAAACGCAGCTTAGATTTAGGCTATCAATTATTGCGCTACGCAGAGTTAGTACGACAGTCCCGCTAAAACAATCGGCCAAAATTAGAATTTATCAAGAACCCTAATTCCAGAACTGTTCCGGAATCCTACTTCTTGATATTCCGCCATATTAACTCAAACATTAGTCCATGTTCTATTTAATTTAATCTCATTAAATGAAACATAATGCATACATCACATGTATACAACCAGACATGTTTCTGTTCGAATTTTAATCTCATTAAAACAAAAACTTCATCAGCTACGTTTCCAGTTTTTAATCTCATTAAAATCGAATCATTAATTATGCATGTTTCAATCTAATTTTAATCTAATCAAAACTTATTCATCAACATACAAAATTACATTGATCTAGAACCCTAATTGCATCATGCGTGATCTGATTAAACACGAATTATCTAGATTTAAACGCACAACATAGAAAACTAATCTATGGATTCGCAAGTGGCTCTGATACCACTACTAGAAATCGCGCATCATACATGCATAGCGGAATAAAATTTTTGCACGATTTCCACCAAGGATCCATGCGAATTTAGAACACCATAGATTAGGGATTAGGGTTTATACCTTTCAGCAAAAAATCTTCTGACTGCTACAGCAAATCCGATCTGCTTCCAAATCACGAACCGGAATGGAAACTAATAAATCAGATCACCAGTACAACGTTTATGTGGCTGCACCTCTGTGGTATCCACACGAACCCGTGAATCACCGATGAATGTCCGCTACACACACCGGTTGGAATTGATCTCCTTACACCTCATAGTGCTAGCTACGCCTCTTCACAGATTTTGGTCAAGGAGAGGTGCTAGGGTTTTCTATGCTTTTGCTTGGGATGCGTGAATAATAATAGTAATCCTATTATTACCCAATAACTAATTTAAATAGGTGCATAGAAAAACCTAACTTATTTGGGCCTTATTCCATGTATAATTATAGGCTTACTATTGGGCCTTATAATTAAAACATGAATTCCTAAATATTAAGCCCAAACAATTTGGTCCATTAATTCCAAATTCACTAAGCTCTAAGTGTGCGACCCTACAGGCTCTCATTACGTTGGCAATGACCATTAATCATATTAATGATCATAAACAATGATTGGTGTCTAGCAACACATCATTATTACCCAAGTAATGAGAAAGTCGGTGATTTGACTAAACCTTTACACGTGATCATCACTTATGTCCTTTTGTCCTATACATCTAGATTGAGCACGAGACATGGACCGTGTCATTCCCGTATAGCCCAATCTTAAGGTTTCTTGACTCCTAAGTAAGCTGATTGAAACAAATGTAATCGACATCTTATGTTAATTCATCTGAGCATGGCCATGCATTTTCTCAACTTTACTTAATCAAGGGGCCCATAGATGTTACTCCTGTTATATAGGAGGGACAAATCCCATCTTGATCACACAAACCCCTCCGCATGATATGTGACATATCCAATATCTACCCTTGTATTCACTTAACCATTAGTGATATAGAATAGTATCAAAATATGAAATTCACATGTAGGGAACCTTGGTGATCTCAGGTCAAAGGACCATATTAATAATGATCATTAAGAACCACTTATGACACTCATATAACGATCCATGTAGTATTCTTAATATGGGTCGGTCCAGTATACAAGTTCTCTAACTTGTACTCATGTATAAACTTAATATCCCATATAAGTCTTCACACATGCTAGTCTTAACATATCAAAGCAACCTAATCCACAATGATATATGACTAGGGACATTTAAGAATACAATTATTCTAAAGTTATTATTATAATTAAATATATTATGCAGACAATATATATAAATATAATAATTAGAATTGCCATTAAAATAACATGATTCAAAATTACAATCACCAATATGATTAGTTTTAGGGCATATACACTAACAATGACAATGCTAAGATATACAAAGAAGGAACAAAGATTTAGCATGACAAGCGCATTCTCAGAAGGAAATTCCATGAAGGAGACTTAGTGTTGTTATTTAGTTCCAGATTTAAGCTCTTTCCAAGGAAGCTCAAAACAAGGTGGACTAGGTCATTTCATGTGAAAAAAGTGTATCCATTTGGAGCTATAGAAATTTGGAATGAGAGCATTGGTAATTTCAAGGTTAATGGCTAGAGATTGAAACACTATGTTACCGGGCCACCGATAATGGCAGCTCTAGACTGATTAAAATAGAGGTCAAGCTTATGACTTTAAACAAGCGCTTCTTGGGAGGTAACCTAAGCAAATTTTTCTATTTTTATTGCTTTTAATATTCATTTTTCCTATTTTTTCTCTGAGCTTCTGACTAGTTTGAGGCATATAAGTTATTGGTTATTGATTTAAGATGCTTATTTGTTGCACTTGGTCTTCGTTTCTGGGTAAATTAGGCATATATGCATTTTTGTTGTTCATTTTTGTGCATAGAAGACTCAAAATGCATTCCAGTGAGATACACGGTGTAGAACACGGGGAGTGTTAGACCCCATGTACCTCACTGTCTGGTTAGTATTGAAATTTTTTTGCATTTAATGGCATTCCAGTGAGATACACGGTGTAGAATATGGGGAGTGTCGAACACCATGTACCTTACTGACTAAACCAATGATAAGAATTTTTGAACATAAGAGCCTTCTAAAAAAGAACACGGGAGTCGACACGGGCCATGTCAAACTCCGTGTACTATTGCGAAGACTTTAAAGAGCCTTCTACCGAGAAACATGGGGTATGTCAGACCCCATGTATTTTTGCGAAAACCCCTCTGTACACTTGTTCTTCAAAATATCCATTCGCAAAAGAACACAGGGTACAGTACAGGCCGTGTCATACCCCGTATTCCTAGGTGGATGAGCTTTTAATGGCCGAAATTCCTCCATTTTCCTTCATCTTCTTCAACACCCATCGGACCTATTTTTTCTACACTCATTTTTGCGCCGTTCTTTTCCCAAAATACACCGATTAAAGTGTTTTACTTGGCTATTTGAAGCAATTTTACTATTGAATCTTCAATTTAATCAGTCCAATTGCCAGATTTGGGTTCCTCTTGGGCTTCAACCATTAACTTAGGGTTTTTCTCTAAAATTCATGAGGTAAGAGCCTTTCCCTTGAATTCTTTGAAGATATTTGCAATTACTTGTGTTTATTGAGCTTCAATGAATGGTAGGACTTATAAGAATGTTCATATCCTCAAAAATTTTTCTTTGGTTAGATCTTACTGATTGAAGTTAAATCCTTTAGAGTTTAATGTTTACCTGGGGAATCTGATTGCATGATTTACCTCATTTGATTTGCTCACTTACTTGCATTGATGACATCAAGCTTTGAATTGCACTTCCTTTGACATTGGATAGATATTAGAATTTCTTACTGAATTTCTAGCCTTGAATTCTACTAATTAACACTATATGAACTTGGAACTGTCCAATTTATAGTGAAACTCTTAAAATTCTCTCTCACATTCTAGTTTTCCCTTACAGATCATGTCAAAAAGATAGAAGATGGCTGCTAAGAGGACCTCTAAAGGCAGTACTTCTAGAAGGACCTCCTCTAGAGGACCAGCTACCTCCCAACTCCTAGAATTCATAGATGATGCCCATATCCAGGCATTTAATAGACACAGAGACCGATCATTTGTGGAAGGTCAATACATAGATTGGCAGTCTTGAGGGAGTTTAGCCTTGAGGACGAGATCAGAGAGCTTATCAGTGTAGGTGCTTGGGAGACATTCTTTAAGATCATAGAGCCTACTTATAGAGAACTTACCTTGGAGTTTCTCAGCACCTTCTATCTGGAGAGATATTTCGACACTATTAATTTTGCTGATACAGTGCAATTTCACCTCGGGAAAGTCACGTATTCTATAAGTGTGACTCAGCTATCAGTACACATGGGAATTTACTCTGAAGACTTTGTAGCCACCCCTGAGTATCAAGATATTCTGATAGGACTACCACATGGGACCCAAGAGTGGCAAGTATGGTCTAACATTGCTACCGAGAGCACTTATGATCCAACAAAGAGCAAGGCATCTAGCCTCAGGAGAGTCACATGGTGAGTCATCCACTTTATTTTCAATCATACTTTAAGTGGTCAGGGGTATAGTCATGGAGTAGTGAGCACAGCTGATATCCTCTTCCTGTACAGCATGATACAGAGAGTCCCCATCCACATTGGAGTTGCATTTGCACACTTCTTTTTAGCTTAGGCATTAAATAGACGAGCTGGGAGTATTGCTGCCAGTCCATACATTACCAGACTAGTCAAGCGGTTGGGACTTTTTGATCGACTTTATAGATCCCTTTCTGTAGCATCCCACATGACCCCCCTCCGTAGAGGCCTTCTTCTACCTATGAGAATCCAGCCTGTGCAGCAGCCACCCTCTGAGGATGAGCATGATTTTCTTGCAGATGATGGCGATGCTGATGCAACTCCTGATATGGGTCCATCATCTTCTGCGGGCGAAAGAGTTTCATCTGAGGCTTATTTTCGAGATATCTTGTCTAGTCAGTAACAAATTCTGGCTGAGTTTCAGCGCATATCTAAGCGTCATTCGAGGATTGAGGGCCTATATGATGACTTGAATAGGAGATCTAGACACATTGAGAGCATGGTTGAGCCCTTTTTCAAGCTTTTCCAACCCTCTTCCCCAGTTGATCCAGATCCTCCTACTCAGTAGATTAGATTACTTTTTCCTTTTACTTATATATTCTCCCTTTTACTTGTTCCTCTTTTCTATTCTCATTTATCTTGGTCTGTACTTATATTAGTGATGCACTTTCATTTAGTTTTTATTACTTTAACTCTTTCTCTTTTATTTTCTTGCACTCTTACTATTTATGTCTGTAATAACTAACTAACAACATATTTTATCCCAGTAATGCATCTCCTTTCTTTTGTATTAGCAGTCTTCTCTTTGTCTCCTAATCTTTCTTTACTTATGGATCCCCCAGAAGTCATGTTCTGTAATTGAGAACAATGCTCCACTTGTCAGGGAAGTTCCAATTCCCCATCTCTTCTCTATCTCTTTTCCATTTACATTTTTTTTATACATTGAGGACAATGTCCAATTTTAAGTGTGGGGGAGCAACTTTTAGAATGTATTGCACTTGAATCTGCTTGATTAATTTAGAGTACTGGAATTTACTCTAAATACAATGATGTATAAAAATTTTTAAATTTTTTTAAGGCAATCTTTTAACTAAAGTGGATTTGTTTATGCCTTGCTCTTTTAATGATTAACTAGTAACTTAATAAGGAAAATCTAAAGCTTGAAGTTGAGAGTAATGAGCATAATTGATCCTCGTGAGACTTGAGCCTATTGAGCAACTTTTCACATTAGAATTTTAAGCTCATTCTTATTTTCTTGAGGGATTATGTCTCACTCTTGACTTTTTGCTCTAGAACTTGCATTTGCTCTTTTTGAGGCTACATTTTATGTATTTTACATGTCAAAAATGATGAGGCCATATTTCTTTACCCTTTTTATTTGTTTCGCTTATTTGAATCCATTCTTTGATTTACCCTAGACTATTTTCTGCTCTGCCCCTAGTTAGCCACCTTGAGCCTTAGACCCTCATTTCAAGCTTAGCCTATCCTATGTGCATTCAAAGCCACTGCCCAAGTGAACTTGAACTTTAGAGTTTAAGGGAACTTAGACACATTAAATGAGTTTGGCTATCACTTAGAGGTTCTTACATAGAGCTACTCAGTTGGGTAAGTTAATTTATTGTTGATTTAAAAAAATAGTGTTAAATAAATAATTTAGGAAGAAGAAGAAGAAAAGTTTGTTAGGAAATAAGAAAGAAAGAAAAGTTTTGTTTGCTGTCATAGAAAAAGTTAAGGCAAAGAATAAAAGCAAGGCAATATGCTAAGCTAAGCAATGGAACTTGATAGTAGTCGAACTTAAGGCCAATGTGTCTTTTCCCTTCTCTGACTCTATCACTTTTCATCCCTTAATCTTCCTTTCCTCTATCCTTATCATTTTCCCTAATAAAGTCCTCTGATTTGCATGCATTTTACAATATAGTAGTGGAGACTAGAGTTTTTGCAAGCATATGGTAACATTAAGTCCTGAGCTGATTGATTTGAAAGTATACACAAGCCTTATCTTGAGAGTTTGAGTGAGCACTTTACCTGTGAGACTCTTCTCTTTTGCTTTTATGCTAAGGATTGACTTATTTTGCTGCTTTGTTTTCATTTAGTTGCCTTGCATGACTTGATCCTAATTTCTGATTCACTAAATGATTGCCCAATGATATTAACAGAAAAGTGGAGTAAATGTTTGTTCTCTTACTTCCTTACTTGAGGATGAACAAGATTCAAGTGTGGGGGAATTGATAAATGCACATTTGCACTTATATTTTATATGTTTTATCACTTATTTATTTAGTATTTTGTGAAAATTAATTGGAAAAGGGTACTTAAATGCTCGATATTTTGTTTTCAGGTTTTAAAGTGACTTATTAGAGCATTAGAAAAGGATCCGGAGCTAAAACTATGCAAATTATGGAGAATCAAAGCAAATTCGCTCATCTGACAAAGAACACAAGGTATGGGAACCCCATGTGGATAGCCATGTATCTTTTTATGTGTTTCGAAGCCTCGCTGAGCTACTCGCAAAAGAGCACAGGGGTCAACACGGGGAGTGTCAGACCTCGTGTACCATACTGCCTGACCCTTTGTATAAGAACACGGGCCGTGTCATACCCTGTATACTTTACCCATATAAGTTTTATGTGGAGAATTTGCTAAAGAGGGGAGGAAAGCTAAAAATTAAAAAGAAAGCCGTCAATAGAAACTCTTGGAGAGACCTAAAGACACTGAGGGTGACTGCTAGCCTTGGAGGATTGGATTCAAGCAAAGGATTGAAGATTCAAGCAAGGAATTTGTAGAGCTTCATGACTAGTTTGATTCCCCTCTCTATTTTCTAATTTTTGGCTAGTTTTGTAATGAACTCACACTAAACCTTAGTGCTCAGTTGAGGTAGACTTGTTCATGGATTTATGGATTTGATTTTAATATAATCTAGCTTGATTTATTATTGATTTATGATTTGATTATGTTGTTTTGTAATTTAACAACCTAATACTTTCAAAATATTGGATTTGTGTAAAGGATTAGTTGATTCTAGGTTGGGATGACCAATTAATTAATCAGACCTTGCATAATCATTGGAAATCTCTATTAGACTTAGGAATTAAGCTAATTGGATTCTTTTGCACTAGATGAAATGTCTAAAATTGGATTTTCAAAGCACTGTTAGTGCAACCGAGATGAGTGATTACTAGAGAAATTCTAGGCACTTTATTTATTGGTTAGTAGCTAATAGCCTTGCAATGAGGTATAGCTTATTTTCGGTAATCCAACAATCTAAATTAATAGTAAACCAGGCTAGAAGATTATCTTCATTCCATAATGAATAGCACAAGGAAACCCTAAAGCTAAGTACACTTCCACCCAATTTGAATTAAATCTTTACTTAATTCATACTAGTTCCATTTGCTTCCTTTTTGATAACTAAACTTTATTTCGCATTTTACTCTTAATTCACAATCACAATTAGTACACCTAGATAATTTACCTTGAAATTCAGTTAGTATTCAACACTCAATCCCTGTGCAGACAATATCTTTTATACTATAACTCGACTAAACTCATGCACTTGCGGGCTAACGTCAACTTTTTCCCATTTAAAGGCAGTTGAATCCACCTTAAAAATCCATGGGAAATGGCCTTTTTCATTCCCCAAGGCAGTAAAGGATAGAAATCTGACACCTCTATTTTTGGGGCGGCTGAAGCCGCCTCAAAAATCCACGAGAAAAGGCCTTTTTATTCCCTAAGGTGGAAAAGGACGGAAATCTGACACTTCTATTTCTGGGGCGGCTGAAGCCGCCTCAAAAATCTGTAGGAAATATGCCTTTTTTCATTTCCTAAGGCGGAAAAGGACAAAAATCTAACGTTTCTATTTTGGGGTGGCTGAAACCACCCTAAAAAGTTGCTCAAATTGAAATTCTTTAATGCCCACCTGATACGAACGCTGTTTGAAAAGGAAAAATAAATTTTTTAGTCGGTAAGTGCTACTCCAAACATGTTATCAAGCCTTCTACTTCTTCTTGAGAGTTCATTCCTGCCCTATCTATTTTCTTCTTTTCTTCTTAATCCTTTTTCATCATCCAAATTTTTTTTTATTGTCATCCAAGCAACCTGTTTGTGAGTATCAACATCTCATAGGCATCATATATTCTCTTCTAAGTAGTAAGTTTATGTTTATATTTTTTAATTTTTTTTCAATTTTTATTAATTAACTAGTAGTTTATTTGTTGGATCTATTCTATAAATTAGTAAAAACCCCTAATAATTGTTGAAAATAAGAATTTAATGATGTTCTTACTGATATTTCATTTCAATTTTTTGTTCAAACTAGTTTTGATTTTGAATAATAATATTGTAAAAATATGTGTATTTTTTTATACTATAGATCTATGAATTATAATGAAAAATAATGTTTGAACCTACAATTGTAGTTGATTTTGTGTGGTATTTATCTTATAAGAACTAGTTATAAATTGATATGTGTATATAAATTAGATATGAGATTATGTTTGTATAATAGAAATCTCTATGTGGCATTTGCATATTTGAAATATAGACTAGGATTCGTTACGTGAATAGATTTAATAAGATAAAAGTTTGTTCATTATATGAAATGTAAAATTTATGTAATTAATTAGTTACATAAATGTATTGTATATTTATATTTTAGTTACATAATTGTAAAATTTATGTAATTAATTAGTAACTTAAATTTATGTGGCATTAGATTTATGTATGTTGTTCACTACATTAATTTGAATTTATGTGATATGTTGTAGGTTTTGATTTACCTAACAAATGAATATTCCAGAGCATCGAAAATGGATGTATAATAGATTGGCTCCTCATAAAAGAGGATATACTGATGAATTTTTGACAGGAGTGGAGCATTTTATTGCATTTGCTTGTCAATAAGAAATCTTTGTCAAAGAGGGGGTAATTAGGTGTCCTTTTTTAAAGTGCCAGAATAGAAAATATGTGATTCCAGATGATGTGACAATACATCTTTATACAAAAGGGTTTGCGCCTGACTATTGGAGTTGGCATTATCATGGTGAGCAGCTACCTTCACAACATGAAGATAATAATACAGGAACTTTTATGAATGAGAACAACCTCAATAAAGTTAGTTATCTCGAGAATATGGTTTTTGATGCTGCTAGGCCTAGTTTCGAAAATAAATGTAACTATAATTTGGAAGAACCTCTTAACCCTAATGCACAGAAGTTTTATGAAATGTTAAATTCTGCTCAACGTCCATTATGGATGGGTTGTGATAGCCACACAGAGTTATCTATTGCTGTGAGGATGATGAGCATCAAATCCGATTATAATGTACTTGATGGTTGTTTCAATGAAATGATGAAGCTATTAAATGAAACTAACCTAGTTGGAAATCTTGCACCAGAAAACCTATATTAGACCAAAAAGGCAGTTTCAAAGCTTGGTCTTGGACATAAGAAGATAGATTGTTGCAATAATGGGTGCATATTATATTATAAAGATGATGAAGATAAGAGATATTGTAAATTTTATGGAACACCTCAATACGCTGAACCATGAGTTGGAAAGGGAAGATATAAAGAAGTGCCTTTGAAGAGAATATATTTCTTGCCACTAATACCTAGACTTCAAAGATTATATGCTTCTAAAAAATCAGCTGAACATATAAGGTGGCATTATGAGAATCGACAGGAGGAAGGTGTTCTTTGTCACCCATTTGATGGAGAAGCATGGAAGCATTTTGATAAAAACATATCCTAATTTTGCTCTTGAATCTTGAAATGTTCACCTTGGCTTATGTTCTGATGGGTTCAGTCCATTCACCCAATTGAAATATGTATGACCTAATCTTATATGTTCTTAACCTTGATCATCCCTGGGCCACATAATCCTAAAAGCAGAATAGATTTATATTTGCAACCATTAATTGATGAGTTACAAATCTTATGGAATGAGGGTGTCCTTACATATGATATCTCTAAAAAGAAAAATTTCTTATTGAAGGCAGCATTAATGTGGACAATCAATGATTTTTTAGCATATGGTATGTTATCTGGATAGTCCACTGCTGGAAAATTAGCATGTCCAATATATATAGAAAATACAAGAGCATTTACGTTGAAAAATGGAGGGAAACAATCTTGGTTTGATTGCCATAGATGCTTCTTGCAAAATGATCACATATATAGGAGGAATAAGGATGCATTCATAAAAAATAGAGTTGAAAAAAATTCTCCTCCTCGTAGGTTAGCAGATGTTGAAGTTTGTGAAAGGATATAGATGATTCCAAAGGTCATGGATAGTTAGCCCATCAAGTTGCCAAGGTATGGGAAAGACCACAATTGGACAAAACAAAGTATATTTTAGGAATTGCCATATTGGAAAACAAATTTGATTCGACAAAATTTAGATGTTATGCACATTGAAAAAAATATTTTTGACAATCTTTTCAATACCATTATGGACATTAAAGGTAAAAGCAAGGATAATGCAAAAGCAAGAATGGATTTGAAAGAATATTATAGGCGAAGGGACTTAGAACTTATGGATGTCAGCAATGGTAAGGTTTATAAACCAAAAGCAATATTTACGTTCACCAAGGAGCAGAAGAAGTCAATATGTGAATGGGTAAAAAAGTTAAGAATGCCAGATGATTATGCTGCTAAGTTAGACAGGCATGTTAATATCTCCGCAGGTAAATTACTTGGCATGAAAAGTCACAATTGTCATGTATTTATGGAATGTCTTCTTCCTATAGCATTCAATGATTTACCTAACCCTTTATGCGGCACAATAACTGAATTGAGTTAATTTTTTAAGGATTTATGTTCTACGACATTATGGGTGAGTGAGCTTGTCAAAATGGAACATAACATTCCATTAACATTGTGCAAATTAGAATGAATTCTTCCACCTGGATTTTTTGATTGCATGGAACATTTACGCATTCATTTACCATATAAGGTAAGAGCTGGTGGCCCTGTACAATATAGGTGGATGTATCCCTTTGAAAGGTAATATATTATCTTAGGATATTACTTCATTTTTCCTCTGTTAATGATATATATGATTATTAAGGTCACTAATCAATGCTTTGTTATAGGTTTCTTAATAAACTTAAGAAGAAGGTAGGAAATAAGGCACATGTGGAAGGGAGTATATGTGAAGCATATCAGATTGAAGAAATAGCACAACTTTGTCAATATTATTTTCCACCAGATGTCCCAACTCAAACTACTTGACTGGGTCAAAACATGAATTGGTATGGAGAACCTAGTGTGCCAACCTTATCAATTTTCAACCAACTTGGTTAACTATCTAGAATGTGTGTTCATTGATTTTTGATGGACCAAGAACTATCCATAGCAACATTATATGTATTGTTGAATTGCGATGAAGTTCAACCATACTTAAAGTAAGAGTATGAGTTAAAAAAGCTAACAATTATGTCATATTGATTAGTTTAGTTACATATTTTTTGGCAATTCATACAGTGTATTCATCAACCAAGTGTAATAAACTTTGCCAGATATCACAGATCAAGATGTTGAGAAGATAATTGAAGATAAATTTGCTAGTTGGTTTCAAAATATGTATGTTTCTATCTTTCTTGTATTTTAGCTTAAGGTTTAGGGACTATCAAATGAATTGACAATGTTTTGCATTCTACATGTACAAAACTCTATAGTTGCAAAACATAATGCTCACATACGAGATCTTGCATGGGGTCCATTAAGAGAAGTGAAAACATGGCCAATGTACTTTGTAAATGGGTACAGGTTCCATATTAAGTCATGGAGCGAAGGGAAAAAAACTACCAACTATGGGGTTTCTGTAAAAGTTACAGGGAATATAAACTCTAGTGAGAATGACTTTTATGGTATCCTTAATGAGATCATTGAGTTAAAGTATCTTGGTCAAAATGATAAGAAGTTAGTTCTCTTTTACTGTGACTGGTTCAATCCTGTAATCAACTGTGGTATGAAAGTGCATCCATTATATAGGATAGTTGAGATAAAACATACTAAAAGATACAATAAGTATGATCCCTTCATTTTTGCTCAACAAGCTATTCAAGTTTATTATGCACCATATCCCATACTAGTAAAGGATAAGTTAGATTGGTGGGTTGTCATTAAAACAAAACCAAGGGGTTTAGTTGATCATAGCCATCAATTAAAAGTTGCATATCAAGATGAAGAAATGTGTTTTGTAAACCAAGTTGTTGATGATGGTCAAATTGGTTCAATGCGCGACATTGATGGAGGTTTTGAGGAAATCCAGTTATATGTTGATCTCACGAGCCAACTTATTGCTAATGAAATAAAAAGTGAAGGTGATGAAGATAATTATTCTAAGAATGAAAATAAAGATGATGAGAATGACGATGAGTGTTCTGATGAGGATGAAGAAGAGAATGATCTTATTGATAATGAGGTCAATGATAATGAAAGAGATTACATAAGTGACTAATGACATAGTAGGTAAAGTGTACAAAATATTTCAGATGATGGTTATATATGAATTGATAATGTCATATATTATTAGAACATTGCAAAAAATGTCCAGCAAACTGAAAGCTGCATGGTTGGCATGCATGGTTATAAACTAGTTTTCTGGCAATGTTCTACTTGTGTGTGCATATGCCATATTTCTCATGATTGTATTACTGAATGCTTGTATGGCATATATACACTCTGCTTAGTATTAAGAATTGTGTGTATTTTGAACATATGAGCTTCTACAATTCATGTAATTCAGTGCAAATATTATGCCTCTATTACACTTGAGTTTTTGCTTGAATCATATTCCAAGATAAGTGTCTTTAGTGCCTGTGATGTATGCCTTTTTGCTGTATGCTTCCTCTGCTTTTATGCATATTTGCAAGCAAAATGTTGGTAGAATTTTTATAGAAGCATAATTGATTTCTTTTAACCCAGTACGAGAATGCACCATTTAAATGAAATTCATATCATTGAAATTAAGTTTTGAATTGCAAAGATATTATTAGCTACAAAATCTATTTTTTAGGTTAGATTTTGGATTAAAACATTTTTTAAAATCAAGTCAGGGAGATTTCTCGGAGATAATAATAGACTAATTTCAATGTAAAAAATTCTTTTTAAACCAAAATTTATTTCAACGTGTTTTTGGGTTTAAATTTTTGACTAAGATAATTCAGTAACATGTAATGCACAGAGATGGAGCCAAAGACATTGGAAATCAGCTGAAATTGCTGGGGCTTTTTCCATGCTTCTTTAGAAAGTTTCAATTCAAATATTAATGTGTTTTTGGCTAAGATTGAGAATGGGTTAGTTCCTAAAATCGGCTTAGCATGATTTAGAGACCAAACTATGCAAAAGGATGCATAAAATCAAAATATATTTAGTCTAATATATTTATAGATATCTTTGAAAATATTTTTTTGCATTCTTAGACATATTATATTGTTAATTTAGTTCATATTTTATATTTCTAAGAATTTTCTTACTTTTTAAAAAATATTTCTGAGGCAATTTGCTGACTTAATTAACACTTAATCCTTAATCATAACCTAGTTTTGGTGGATCAGACTAGATAGATAGTTAGCAAAAGTAATCATAGTCTAAAGCACTTTTAACAATGAGATAGAGTTTAAGCACTCTTCGATGCACTTATAGTCATATCCTTTCCTCTGTTTAATCATGCTCATCTATAAAAATATTTAACAATGGGATTTAGAGGTACTCTCAAAATGTCTCATTAGTGTGTGGATTGCCAATTGAAGTGGTCATTGATGAAACACATTAAAATTTATCTCCTTAGTTAGGATTCAATTAATGGAATGTATGCTTTCTATGCAGTATTCAGCAATTGGTTACTCTGTATGCAAAAAATATTTGAGAGCAATGAAGCTTGAGTGGTTAATGTATTCATGGTTTAAATGCAGCAAGTAGCTTTGTTAAAAGTATACATTCTTTTCTATTCTATTTTTGGCTTATCCCATATTCCATGCTTCATTTGTGTGAAGTTTTTGCCCTCCAACTTTCAAGTTGTTCTTAATTTCATATTTGCTAAATTCCATATTCTGTTTTGCTAAATGCATTGTGTATGATTTAACTTAACTAATTGTCCTTCCTTTTTCATTTTCTCTACAATGGTTGCTTAATTGGTTTTATGTATTTTGTAGGAAAAGTTTAGGTGGGATCCCCAATATGAAGCAATGATTAAGAAAAATTTCATGCATAAAGGGGCTGACTGCTTTAGGGATATGATGAGAGATGTGAAAAAATCTCGCATAAAACCACCTTGGGTATCTAAGGCATCTTGGAAGACAATGGTAGACTATTGGGATAGTGAAGACTTTCAAAAAGAATCTATCCAAAATAAAACAAACTCAGCTAGTGGTAATAAAGTATCACTTCATACTAGAGGTTCAATTCCAATTACTGAACATAAAAGGCGATTGGTAAGATGATTATTGTTAAAAGCTATTTGCCATGAATATTTTTGTCATGTATCTATTTACCATCTGAAATCATATTAATATGTATTGTTATTTGATAATGGCTTTGTATTTAGGAAAAAGAGCTTGGGAGGCCTCCTACTCAACTAGAGTTGTTTACTCGTACCTACCAAAAAAGAGATCATTCTTGGGTGGATGAAAGAAGTAAACAAACCTGTGTAAGATATATTTTATGACCATTTGCTTCCTTATTTGTTTTTTTAAATAATTGAGATATAAGATGATGTTTGACATTTCAAATCGTTTGATATTAAAGGAGAATTTTCAGAAAAGGAGGACTGAATCTCAACTTGTTGATTCATAACCTAATCCAACAGCTAAATTATCTAATTGGATAAATGTTGTTGGAAAGAGAAATAAGGGCATAATTTATGGGCTTGGATCACAAGCATTTGATGTTATACACAATGAAATCAGTAGAAAGCCATCCTCAAGTTCCTAACCACCATGGCAGCAAGAAATGGAGAATAAAGTCCAGCAGGAAGTAGAAAATAGAGTTGCTACATTGAAAGCTGAGTGGCAAAGCCAATTAATATTAGTGTGTGTCCTAGGAACCAATCATATAAATGATTGAATTAATACACAATATATTATGTTTTATTTTAGGCAATTTAATTATTATATTTTATTTTCATAATTTTATTATTATTCTGTCCAATTTATAACTTAATATAATAATTATCCTTGGAATAGCTTCGCTATTCCTAAAATGCCCCTAGTCAAGTATGATTACGAAAAGAATAGTAATAATACATCGAGACTAGCATGTATAGTGACTGATGATTACGAATCATGGATATGTAATATCAAATCAATACATGAGTACATTATTAGTGAACAATGTACTAGACTGACTCACTATGAGAATATTGCATGGATAGACGTATCATAAGTTATTCTCATATGATCACAAATGCATATAAACCTTTAACCTGAAGTCACTACAGTTCCCTACATGAGGAATTACTCACTTTAATATTGTCTTATGTCACCTTTAATCAGGATGACGAATAGGGCATTGATTGGGTGTGTCATAAATCGTGCAAAGGGAAGTGAGTGATGTAGATGAGATTTTGTTACTCTTGTATAAAAGAAAAATATCCTTGGGCCCTTTGATTGAGTGAGACTTAGAAATGTATGGCCATGCTTAATTGGATTAATATGTGATATTAATAATTTATTTTAAGTCTACTTAGTATCAAAAAATATAAATTGAACATTGATAAGGATGACATATTTCATGCCTCCAGTTCAATTTAGATATTATTACAAAAAGGTTATGATGCAAAATGTTGATCATGTAAATGTCGAATCATAGATATTCTTACTACTTGAGTGGCAGTAATGTATTGCTAGATACCGCTCACTGTCTATGTCTCAATAATGAGTCATTGTCAATGTAGTAAGAGCCTACAGGGTCACACAAAAAGAGTAGGAATAAGACAATAATTAATTCGACTTATTTTCGTGCATATATATTATTATTAAGAATAATAATGTGTTCTTCACATAATATATATATATATATATATATATATATATATATATATATATAATATTATGTGATATTATTTGATATTAAAGTAATATCAAATAATTACATTATCAGATATTAGATAAATGTATTATGAGATAATATTATTTTGATATTTGATAACTATATGCAATTATCTAATATTAAGATATTTATATCATGAGATAATATTATCTAATATTAGATAATTAATAGATAAGTCCCATTTCTCCTCATTATCTCTAGGATAAGGATAAGATGAGTTGTTAAGTATGATTAGGATTTTGGAAGCATTATCCTAGTAGGACTAGGATTGTGGCTTGCCTAAGTTCTATAAAAAAGGGCTTGAGGACAGCATATTAAGCACACGCTTATAAGCTTCCTAAAACCCTAAATCACTCAGAAAATATCGAATCCTAATTCCTAAAGAGAGAAACGCATCCTAGCAGATTTATAAAGGGTGAGAGGTCATTGTTCACTCCATGTGGATACCGTAGAGACGCTGTACCTTCCGGTCGGCATTTGATTCATCTACTCTCAAGTTTTGATCAGTAGAAACATGAGTGCCCAATAGGTAAAACCCTAATCATTAATTTATGCTTTTTGCATGGATCCTAGATAGAATTCGGATCAAAATTTTGAAATTTTGCTGCATGTAATAATCCGAATTCCTAACAATTAAGCCAATATGAATTGGTTCTAAAGTCCCTATATGATCATGCTGGACTAAGTTTGTCTATTCCTATTCCTCCACCACCTTCCTCTAGTACAACCAATCCTACACAGCAACAGGGAGGGCGGTAGTAGTAAGGAGGGTAGCAGCAGCAAGATACAGATGATTCAGAAAAAGATATTTAGCAACATCTTCATTTTAATGATATTATTTTTGTATAGATGATTTGACATTTAAACTTGATATTAAATTTATGTATGTAAGACCATTACTATTTAGATTTGAATGTCATTAGATTTGTTACTGAAATTTACATTTTGAATGTAAAGCATTTATTCACAAGAGTAGCCTTTGAATTTTAGATTTAATAATTTTTTTATTTTTTTCACCGTAATGCAAATTTCCTACGGATCTCACACGGATAAAACTATGGGAAATTGTCCAACACAGTACTAGGATTCAAGTGGGCAATAAATATTTCCCACGGATTTCCCACGTCATAATTTTCATATATTTATTTTTTCATAAAAAATTTTATTCTATGTCTGTGGGAAAATTCGCCGAAAATTTTCATCTGAATCTGTGGGAAATATCGTGGGCAATCATAAGCAAAATTTGTGGTAAATTATCGCGAGTAAATTTGCTTGAAAGTCCCGTTAAATATCCATGGGAAATTACCGTGGGAATAGGCCATGGGAAATAGTTTCCTACGTGCCCAATTCCCATGAATTCTGAATTTGTGAGAACTCCGTGGGAAACTTGGAAATCCGTGGGAAATCTGGGGCAATCCGTGGGAAAATCTGCCTCAAATAAGAGACATTCTTGTAGTGTTAGAAGAGTTCAAAAAGCTTATATTTGTGAACCTCACATTTTTATCTTTATGTCAATACATTTTAGTGTGAATTAGATGCCTAAAGCTTTAAGGGAAGGCTTTATAACAATTTAGGAAAAGTATGTCTACCTCTAACAAGAGAATTTTTACTCAAAATGCTTTTTAAGTGAGTGGAGTGTCAAGAAGGCTTAGTAAGAAGCTAGGACACTAAGCTAGGGACTTAAATGTATTGGCTTATAGCCATCCCTTATACAATATTATGGAGTGAGACATATATGTCATAAGCTGGTAATTATGATAGTTCGATAAGCAAACATGCTTAAATTAAGATAAGACTTTATGGAAAAATTTAGCTTACTGAGATGGTTTTGTGGCTAAAATTTAGGATTAATTTGGCTAGTGTACTATTTTTCTTATTTTCCTAAATTTAGGAGCATTTTAGTTATTTTGGATGATTTTAAGAATTCGGTGGAGTTTGAGAAACCTATATTTGTGATCCTCACATTTTTATCTTCATGTCAATTGATTTTTGAGTGAAATAAACACTTAGAGCATGGTGAAAATGGCTTATGATAGTTCAAAAAAAGTATGTCTACTTCTACCAAAAAGCTTTTTATTTAAAATGCTCTTCAATAAGGTAGAGTGTGCTAAGGGCCTAGTGAGGCACTTGGACACTAAGCTAAGGATGAGAGTCTGTTAGCTTATGGCCATCCCTTTACATATTCTAAACTATGAAATAAGATATAAATCAAGTGAATGGAGTGTTCCTCTCCTTATCCAATCATTCCTCTTAGCTCATACTTTCCAGAGGCTTCCTATATGGAAGGATCTTGTAGTCTGGTATGTGAAAGTGCTTTAATGACATATGATATTAACTTGTAGACATGTTGTACATAGGACTTGTTATATGGGCGATAGGTCTTTGGTGTCCTATTATCTTTACCAAGCATGCCAAAAGTGTGTTTTAAGTGGGAAGACTCGCATGTTCACCAAGAATGACCAATATGCATTGCACAGTTTCAGTTAGAGAGCTGTCAGCCCATGATATTTGATATTAGAGCTTGATTTGCACTAGAAGGCTAAGATTAGGTAAGCATAATTGGTTTTGATATGGCTTGTCCAATGATATATGTGGTATGCGTGAAGCTATCATTCTTACAAACTCGATGGTGTCATTAGTAGAGGGTCCAAGAGATTGAATCGAGCCAAGAAGCTAGTATACAATGGAATGATTTGTTTGAGTAATCATCGATCGGTGGTCAAGCCTAAGCATTTGTGCCAAATGAGCTATCTTGCTTGTTGGGGTGCATGGAACATTAGTTATGCACTCATTCATAGTAATGTCATTGAAGGATGCAAACCATTATCCAATGGAATGAGGGAGAAGACCTGGTCTTGCTAGAAGGCTTGACTACTTGAAGGATTAGTGGAACCGGAGGGTGAAGCCATTGGTTATGTAATAGTACATGACAACAATTAGAGGGCATGAGTAGATTGTTTCGGAAGGAGTGGTTTAAAATCATGTTAAGGATGTTTAGAGGGATCATCTGCGTTACTCATAAGAGCATCGCGAGAGAGTAAAGTGAATTGTTCTAGAGAGAGTATTCTACATTATGTTGAGATGGTCTAGTGCGATCATTCGAGTTACTTGTGTGAAGCATTGCCAAAGGCAGAGTGGATTACTTGAAAAAGTATTGCTCGGGGGAGCATAATCGAAAGGTTGAGTTAAGATTTAGAGGAATTAATATAATGTGCATAATCTTTAGGTTCAAAGAGTGCACGTAATCACTTACACGATTTGAAATGGGATGCTAGAGGGCTAGCATATTAATGTAGTGGGTTAGGCTACATAGTTACTTGGTAGAGTAGCAATAATAACTCAGAGGAGGGTAGTAAACTAGCATTACATTATTGCTTAGTCAAGGAGACTTTGTAACATTAAGTTCACATTTGCTCGTCCATAGGCAAAGTGTAACTAGAGCTAAAGTTGAGGATGCTCTATGCTTAACCTTGCCTTATGATTTGGTGGGGGAGCCATCAAAGGATATGCTTGAAGAAGTTGTCAATAAACGCACTTCAGTAAGACTGTAAGAACCTAGACATTGTTGGATGTCATTTGAGTTAGAAGGGGTCATGAGGACCATGATGTTGGTGAGCATCAACTTTAAAAGTAAGCAATAACAGTAGATAAGATGCCAAAAGGTATTGATTCAGAGAGGGTCAGAGGATCCGATTAGATGTTAAAATAGCATTGCAAAGTGCAATGAATTAACCGAAAGCAAACAAGCAAACTTAGATGCGAGGTTATAAGGCCTCTTGCATAGATCAAGCATAAGTCTTGTCTCTTGTATTGGTGATTATGGGACATTAGGTACAAAATAATTATTGGTAGGTAATTCAAAGTGCTAAGCATTATTCATGAGCCACAAAGTTAGCACATATTTTGGTTGCTGTGGAGGCAGCATCCATGCAATCTATAATGGTGGTGAGCACATAGTTGTAAAGGCAACTACCCATTGAATGAGTTATAAAGGTAATGAGTTCAATAGAGCTTTATGGGAAAGTGACACTAGAAAGTATTAAGACACCTTGAAAGGAGACTATAGACATAGCCTTTTAAGAAACTTGCAGAAGATACATTTTGCCAAGAGAATGCCTATGTTATGTAGGCAACAAACAACCCAAATTCGAGATAGGGGAAACATTCATAATGCTCAAAGAGGCAGGCTTTAATTTAGTCAAGAGAGTAATTTAGTGAAGTAGGTTGAAGACCACCATCAAGTTTAAAAGAGTAAGTAGATTCTTCATAAAGCAATGTTAGATTGAGGCATCAATGAGGGCATTGGCATTTGAAATGAGGGAGAATGTCACACGCTCGTAGTTATGACAAATTAATAGGCAAGCATGCTTGGATTAAAATGAGACTTTGTGGAAAAATCTAGCATGTTGAGATAGCCTTGCAGCTAAAATTTAGGATCAAGAAGCCTATATTTGTGATTCTTGCATTTTTATTTTCAAGTTAATTAGTTTTTGAGTGAAACAGACACCCAGAGCATGGTGAAAAAGGCTTATGACAGTTCAAAAAAATATATCTATTTTGCCAGAAGGCCTTTGGTTCAAAATATTTTTTTAAAGGAGTGGAGTGTGCTAAGGGCCTGGTAAGGTGCCTAGACATTGAGTTAGAAACGAGAGTGTATTAACTTATAGCCATCCCCCTGTACACTCTAAACTATGGAATAAGGTATAAACTAAGTGATTAAAGTGTCCCTCTCCCTATTCAATTATCTTTTTTGGCCCGTACTACTCGAGAACCTCCTATGTGGAAGGATCTTGTATTCTGTTATGCAATAGTGCTTTGGTGACATATGATATTGACTTGCAAACATATTATACATGGGACTTGTTGTATGGGCAATAAGTCTTCAATGTTCTATTATCTTTACCAAGCATGCCAAAATAGTGATTTAAGTGGGAAGGCTGGCATGTTCACCAAGAGTGGCCAACATGTGCCACATGATTTTAGCTAGAAAGCTACCAGCTCGTGACATATACTAAGCAAATGAAATGTCCTCCTTATTCAATCATCCTTTTTAAGCCTATTGTGCCTAAAAACTTCATGTGTGGGGCAATCTTATGGTTTATTATGTGTGAATGTTTTAATGACATTTAATTATGACTGTGAATTTATGAGTTCAGTCATCTTTACTAAGCGTACCATGGGTGTGTTTTAATAGGAAGGTTGGTATGTTCACTAATTGTGGCAAGCTTTCGCTATACAATTTTTATCATAACCCAATTTGATTATGACCGATATAAATCCCGATACCCAATTTCCACAAGTCTTAACATTATTCATACTGATTGATCTAATAGAAATTCCTATATTTCTAAGAGGACTTGAAATTTACTTTAAATTTTGTAAAAGAAAGGATAGATTTTCTCTTATTTTTGAACACTTTTCAAGGGTCACATGCCCTAAAATACAACACTCGTATTTTTTCAAAGATGACAACATCTACAATATATGTAATACTACACAAATTCAACATACATACATAGGTAAATGATTTGACGCATCAATAAAATTCTATTTGTTAATTCTGATCCTTATCTAATTATTCAAACCCTTTAGTAAGGCAATCTTAGATCTCCATAGGTGTAATATGCTTAATTACACTTATACTAACCTAAAAATATTAAAAAATAAATGGAGTGAGGTATAAAAACTCAACGAGCATATATCTATCACTAACTAATCAATTTTATAAATAATAATCATAGGTTAACCATGTACTAAATTAAAAATTATTAGCAAACCCATTTTTTGGATTTTTGAAATATACAAAACCATGCCTAAATTTAGGAGTTCACTTACACAAGACTTAATCTCTATATCTCATATCACAATTCATATAAATCTTAACTATCCATTAATACATAACATAATTATCATATCATATATTACCCATTCTGAGTAGATATCACAATCATAAATAGCCAATAAGGCTTAAACATTTTATCTTAGTCACACCAACAATAATATTCACTCACAAACAATTTCCAATGTTACAATATATCACACATGTAGTTATAGTAAACATATATATAACCACTTTCTAATTTCTAGGTCAATCCTATATTTTTTTCAATTGTTCACCAAAAATTTCCTATCTGACTCTTAGATCAATCTTATATCCTTTACAATTGTTTGCTAAGAATTTTCCATTCGACTTTCACATTATTTTTCCATCACTATTCATAATTTTCAATGTCACTATTGGCATGATTCACAAGTAATATGCAATATTAAGTATACAATAGTATATATATAATAATGCTATCATGTTCATCCACACAGCCATAACATATTGATATTATAGAAACTCAATTACAATTCATCATAAGGTAGGAATATCACTATCATGCTTCCACTGCACAACTTTAATCCATTAACTTTCATTCAAATAGCTACTTATACCATGGAACTAAGTTTACACATGAGTATATATATATATACATGAAGATAAAATCTAGACTATCAATAAGAAAAATATACAATTCACAATATTTAAGCTATCTTTTATTAAAATATCAATTTATGGTGGGATATATGCTCACCTAGTCGTATTCATTGGTTTTGAAGACCTTCAAGCATTTGTTTCATTCACTTTAATCTTCCATTTCTTCCATCACTTCAAGGAGCTACCATAAGCTCCATTGCCAATGAGGAAGCTTCGTTTGCCAAAAATTGCAACTTCACACTTCCTGCTTGGTATGCTCATCACAAGCTATTTGATGTGAACAGTATTATATTAATATTTTTCCTTATATTTAGGTCCCTTAAGAGGTGATAATACTTGATTGGATCTATTTTGCATTAATTTTGGGCTTAATTGAATTTCGGGCTTAATACTGGATTTTTTATGTTGTTTCAGTGTTTTAGTCATAACTTGAGCGTCGGATGTTGGATTTGGACAATCTATACACCGTTGGAAAGCTATGAAAAAGAGATACAATTTTCATGTTGACCATAAAATCCAGTTCTGCCATCTTGGAGGTCAAATATTAGCTCAAATACGAAGCATAGTTGCTGTTCAGGCTCAGACCCGATCCAGTTGCAATGATTAATTCATATCTTGAGCTCCAAGGGCTTAATTGATGCAAGGCCAAGTCCAATTAATCCATGAAATACATATCTAAACATTCCTAAATCCCTTTTGAAGAAATTGGGTCGTGTTGAAGGCCAAGGAAGACGGATTGTGGCTTATTATTTCATCTCGGACTGGATTGAACCACTTTCAATATTTTAGCTATAACTTAAGCTAGGAATGTCTGATTGGGCTGAAATTTTGTGGGTAGTTTTCTAAGATATTAGGCTACAAGTTTGTAGTTCAGGTATAGTCCTAATTAGGCCTCTATGGTTGCAAACAAAGAGGTTACAGAATCAGAATGTGAAGAGAGAGAGAACTAGATAGTTTTCCTAATTTCTATTGTTCTTGAGTTTTTCTCTAATGGAAGGCTAATTCTCTGAGTTGATTCAAGGAAATTTAAGGTTCTTCTTCCCTAGAATTATGAGATCTTGGTTTGTATGGTGGTAACTATAATTGATTTTCCTTTTTCCTCATCTATCTTTTTTGATTTGCATGATGTATTGACTTGGATATTTATTTGATATAATCTTTGTTCAATTTTGTAAGTTATGTTTTTAATATGAATTGATAGTAAATTTTGGTTGATTAATTAGAATTTTTCATGAGAGAAAAGGGGATGAATGATTAATTTAGGATTCTGAATTAATTCATTTAATTTGGCTGAATTCTATTTTTAAATTGGTTTTGATCTAGCTTAGGGGTTATGGCGATTGTCTAACTTAGCTAATATTAATCAATCAAATCCTAGGCGATTGTCTTACATAGAATTCATGAATTGTTGTAGGAATTCTGGATAATTCAAAGCTAAAAAATCAATTGTAAAATCCAATTTAGAATGATCTATGATTAATTCTTCAAAGAAACCTTGAATTCCTTGAATTGTCTGTTTGATTTCATTAATTTCCCTCTATTTTACTTCTATTTTTCAAGCTTAAATTTGTGCTTGTTATTCATTTAATTCATGCAACCAACCCCCCTAATTTTGCATTCTGCTTTGCATAGTTTTTATTTACATACAGCATACAACATTATCTCTAATTCTGTTTCATTATAGCCTTTATAATCTGCACGTTTTGTGTTTGATAATTTGCATAGCATTCTGTGTTTAATAACATAATTAGTAAATGATCACAGAGACTTATTGAAAAGGATCTTTAAAGGTTCGATTTGGTTTCCACTATTTTTGCTACAAATATTCTTTGGAATCAGAAAATTTAATTTAACCAGTTCGACAGCCGCGATCACTACTCCACACACCTCCCTTTCATGTCACCAAGCTAGTGCCACTAGACAACGGCTCTAATTTGTTACATAGTTGCCATCTATAGCTTCTCTTTCTTTCATCATCATTCACAGTAAAAAGAAGATGGGATGTTAATAGCAACTACAATTTTACCCAAAGCAGCAACAACCACGCCTTGGAGAGAAAAGAGAAAATAGATAAAGAAGATAGGGAAATAGAAGGGAAGAAAGCCAAAAAAGTAAAGGAGAGAGGGGCTAATTAGGAGAAAAGAAAAAAGGAAGAACCTGGAGGATGTGTGTGTAGAAAGAAGATACCAAAAACCAAGAAAAAAGAGGGAGAATGTTAGCAAAGAAATGAGAGAAAAGTTGCCAAAAATAAAATAAGAAGGGGAAGAGAGAGAAAGATGCTAAAAAGAGCATAAGGATATTTTCCAATACTTCTCGATATAAAACAAGCTCATCCCCTTTTTTTTAGATCTTATCCACACAGCTTAACTGCCTAACTTTCTTTCATTAAATCCTAGCCTTTCATTTCTTTTATAAAATTCAATGTTTATAAAACTTATTTTATTTAAAATTCCATCTCAATAGCCTAATAAATTTAAAAATCCTAAAATAATTATTCCACATTTCTCAAAAATAATTTTTTAAATACAAACAAATTATTTCATAAATCCATGCACCAAGTCTTGCATTAATAATAGCCATATAAAAATAAATATATTTTTCAAATATTATCATCAATATTTTTTTAATATTCTAGAACTTTTAACACAGAAAATAAATATAAAGTCAAATATTAATCAAATAAATAAATAGTTATCCACAAATATTAAAATTTATAAAACTTTAAATTTTAACTTGGAATATTATAATTTCAACTAGAAAGCTATCAGTGACAGGGTGTAGGTACTTTTTAGTGAAATGAGTTTAATGAATTGACCGAATGGATTTTTAATAAGTAGTTAAATTGAAATTTTCATGTTACAATGTGTTGAGACATAACAGTAATAACCTTACATACAGTTATTATGATGCTAATCCGATTCCTATGAATCATAAATTAAAGGGACATATAGTTTTGTTATATATAAAGTTTATGAATGTCAAAATTCATCATTTCTCGAGAAGAGAGATTTCTAAGTATCATGATTCAAGAAATGTTTAGTTAAAGTAGGTTGAAATCAGCAAAAGATTTTTCTTCGCTTCATAAATGAATCATACAAAAAGGAACAGATACATTGCTATCAAATGGTTAGGATTTTCGACATAAGGCAATAAATAAATTAGTTTATAAACTTTAGAGGTATTTCATGCATTAGTTTATTGAAAAAAATAAATTCCAATTTAATAAACTATCTTGAGTAACTTATAGTTTATATAAGCTATTGTCTCTTCAAAAATTTTCAAATCTATTCTCATTATTTTCATTAAATTATAAACCTAAATCTATCCTTATATCTTAAATAATTATAATTGTATTATAAATAATAAAAAATAAAAATTATATAAGTGAATAATAAAATATAATTAATTAAATATCAGATATTACATTTTTATTTAGAACGTCTTAATTGCATTATTATAATTTAATCTTTAGATAAATATAAATTATTTTAATTTATATATTTAATTCTATTAATATATCATTTTATATTATTTTGTCATTTCAGCTAATTTAATATCTAATTTTTATAAAATATTTTTTATACTATCAGTTAATTTATTAATTATTACTTATTAGTCATAAGTTATTAGTTATCAATTAACTTATCAACCATTTGTGTCAAATAGAATCATAATACCATATCCTAAATTTGATTTGAATACTGGATGTATGGAAGGATTGTATTGCACGATAATTATAATTATTTATATTTCACATTGTGTTTTCATGACAAATAAATTCCTTATAAATGTTAAATTGAAAGTATTTAATCCAATCAGAAATGATTATGCCTCGTTATTAGCTTAGCAGTGAACCTAAGTGATTGCATATATAAGGTTGGATATATGCACATTAATTTTTTTTAATTATCATGTAATTGATAATTTAGTTTTGAGATAGTTGATAAAAAAATAAATAAATACAAATAGAGAGTATTTATTTATTTAAAATTTCACTGCATTTGCATACGACGAAACGCAAAAATGATCAACATAATTGATGAGTAACTTTCGTAAAAGATTTGCATATATAAGGTTGGATATATGCACATTAATTTATTTTTAATTATCATGTAATTGATAATTTAGTTTTGAGATAGTTGATGAAAAATAAATAAATTCAAATAGAGAGCATTTATTTATTTAAAATTTTACTGCATTTGCATACCATAACACGCAAAAATGATCAACATAATTGATGAGTAACTTTCGTAAAAGATTTGCATAATTAATTTACTTGTTTTTGGAAGATTAAGTCAATGTCTATTCCACAGTAATATATTTTTATCATTCTTGTTAAGCATTCATGATGAACATTTCTATTCAATATTGATCGAATTCTGTGTTTTGAATTAAAATAATTCCTCAATCATTGAAACTTAATGTTAATAAAAAAATTAACAATGAATGGGTACATGGTGCATTATCCGGTTGGAGTTACATTAAGAGGTCCTTATCTATACTTGTCACTCTTTGTTGCTACCAAAATGCCATTTTCTAAAATGACATTAGGAAAGGGATATGTGTAAGTGTCTGTTATTTTTAAATCGATTCTTTCTGTTGAAAGAAACATTAAAAAAAATACCTTATGCACATCTTAGGCATTGAAAAAACTTAAATACTAAAAAATATCATTATCCAATAAAGGATACTTTTAAAAAAATTAAATAACATTATAAATCTAACAATTTAATAAAAGTTTTCAAATCATCAGTCGATTTACTATACTAAATTAATTGTAAGAGTTTAAATTTGTTTCATTGGCGGTATAAATTATTTTATAGCAGTAATAAATAAAATATCATGTAGTTAAACAATTTTACAATTTCATAAAGAGAATAGAGCTGTAAAATGTTCGGTTTGAGTTATTACTACTATTTTAAGTTGAGTTGGTTGTCACAATCCTACCAAAATGTAAAGAATTCTCCACTTTCATTGGTTACATATTAACACTTTATTACATCAAACTTCTAACAACTAAAATGAAGGAATTATATGATATTATTATGTTAACTACCTTGATCATAGGTAATGGTGCAAAATTCATTTACTTTGACGTGGATGAAATTTAAATTCCCGATTGGCATATTTCTTTATATATATATATATATATATATTATTCTATGTTGCTTAGCATTACATTTTCACCACCAGCAATAGCTCTTTTCTTTATTGTTTGGAAAAATCGATGGAAATCTCAGAATCAGTGGCGAGTGCTATTAATGTTTGTGTTACACTTTTTGTTATCTTAAACCTTTGGAGAGCACTTAATTTGGTGTTTTTGAGGCCCAAAATGATCGAAAGATGGCTGAGAAAGCAAGGGCTAAGGGGAAACTCCTACAAGGCTTTGTTTGGAGACTTGAAAGAATTGTCAGTGATGCTTCAAGAAGTACAGTCTAAACCCATTACCATTACTGATGATATTGCTCCGTATATCTTGCCTTTTAACCATTGGGCTGTTCAAAATTATGGTATATATATATTTCTATGGCTTTGATTATCTTAATTACCTTTAATACCTTCCCAATTTGAATACTGTATATTGAAATCAGACTTGTTTTCTCCTAATTCATCAATCAGTTTTCTGGTAAATAAGCAAAGTTAATTCTTCTTGAAAGCAGCAAAACTTTATTTAGAAGAGAAGAGCTCAGTGTGAATTTGAAAACTTACGAGGCTTTAGTTGAATTTTGATGCCTGTAAATCAACTTGATTATGTCTTTCTTTCTTAATATTGATATCGAATTGTTTGCAACGGTGAATTCACTCACAGAATAAAACAAAAAGATCTGCTGAAAAATAAATTAACTTTGGTAACCTTTAGAAGACTCAATTGGTAAGGTTCATTATTCTTAGCCAGTTATGTCATGGATTCGAATTTCATTGCTGACAATCTCAAAAGATTAGATAATTTGTAGGGATTATTATGATTCCTTATAGTTGTTGGTGGCATACTGTAATCATAGAGTGGAAAGAAAAAAAAGAATCTTTGACAACCTTATTCAAGCAGATGAGAGAAACAAAGAGATACATGGATGAATATGATCGATTATCTATAACATTAATATGAGTAATCTCATGAATTGATTGAAGTTTGTTTTCTTCAAGTGCTTATGTCTTGTAGTCGAACTTCGACACTAATAATTTCAAGTGGTTAGGTGATATTTAAATACTATTGTAAACTTAAAAAAAGGGGGGGGTAGAGACACGTTCTGTATAAGTTCTAAGTTTGGAATGTGCAATTTATTAATCTAATCGTTTGTGCTCAAAAATCCAACTTATTTGATTCTTTTTACCTAGCATCACCACTTTTATTCACAAATTTATTAATCAGTGAAGATTTTTCTCTAACTGTTATATTAAATAATATTTTTCTAAAAAAGTTTATATACCCTTGCTAATCTATGTCGTGTACTTCTATCGAATCTTGAAATTAAAATGAAATTCGACAAACATTTTGCAGGTAAGAATTCATATATATGGATTGGCCCTAAGCCGATGGTTAATATTACGAAGTCAGACGAGATAAAATATGTTTTGAACAAGATCAACGACTTTCCAAAGTTGAGCAAGAGTCCACTTGCCAAATTTCTATTAAATGGACTTGTCTCCCTTGAGGATGAAAAATGGGTAAAGCACAGAAAGATTATCAACCCTGCGTTTCATCTAGAGAAGCTAAAGGTCGCAATATTTCACTTTCACATTTGTTTATTTTTCCTTGGTCTTGTTCAATTTTCGTCATTGATTATTATGCTTTGGTTTGTTAGCATTTGTTTCTAGGTTCCAAACATCAACGTACAGTCCAAAATTGAACAAAATTTCGGCAAAAAAGGACATTTTGGGGATAATAATTTTATATAACTGCCATTATGCAAAACAAAGATTTAAAATGTATATATAGTTGTATAAAAGAATAAGAAAACTATAAAAGAAAAAACTGATATAATAAAATGAAAAATGATTACATACGATTACAACAAATATTATAAGAGCAAATTAAATTCAATTCCCTTAAATTTTAGCGTAATTATACTTGTATTCCTTTTATATTCCAGTCATATTGAGTAGAGATGGCAACTGAATTTTTATGTGTAACGAGACCCAGAAATTATCCTTTTATGTATAATAGGACCTATAAAGAAATTGTCTTTCCCTCCCTAACATAAACAAAAAAAAATGAGAAAATAAAATAGAGAAAAGGATCCAACTCCGGACCCTTTTTAAAACCTTGATGTGAACTACTTATTAATATTTGTATGAACAGTAAGTTTAAGGAAGTGTTTCAAGGGTGAAAATGCATAATTCTGAAAAATGAGAGCTATTAAATGTAATTAAATTAAAATTTTGATCAATGTAATTTGTCTAAAATAATATTTTTGTTTGTGATAAAGAAATTGGATACACTGGATCTCATGAATCTAATGCATGTGTATACATTTCACCCAGTAATTTTTGCTGCAGCTTGTGTTGCCTGCACTCTATCAGAGTTGTAACCAAACCATAAAGGAATGGGAAGAATTAGTATCTAAAAATGGATCATGTGAGTTGGATGTGTGGCCTTTCTCGGATAGCTTGTCAGGTGATGTAATTTCTGGGACGGCTTTTGGAAGCAACTATGAAGAAGGCAGAAGGATTTTTCAATTTCAAAAGGAACAAGCTGAGCTTACAGCACGGGTCCTACGATCCATTTATGTTCCAGGTTGGAGGTAAACTTGAAAATTTACGATTATTATATTATCAGACTAATATAAGAATGTTTCTTCACTGTTTCACTCATTTAAATTTCAATTATGAGTGAAAATCCTTAATCTTTAATTTGAATGATAATCACTTAATAGAAGCTCTTAATTGTTATAATTATACATTTTGAAATGACTTTTGTGTGCGTGCACATATGTGGTAGTTTATTTTATTTTTTCAGATGTTAATTGCCCGGAAGAAGGGAAAATTAGTGTAAAGATCAGACACTTCCACTGAATCAAAAGTTATAATGGGAGTGTTATTATTATATTAGCTAAAGACTCTTGTTACACGCGGTGTTTGGTTGGAAAAATTTAAAGGATTAGAAATAAAATTAAAAATCAATTCTCTTATTGCACATTTGGTTTATCTAATGTGTAGTCTGTCACATTTACTTAATCAAATTCTTCCCATTCCATTTTGCTCTTCCTTCTAAGGTATCAAATTACACTACCCAATAGAAAAAAAAAATCTTTCTCTTTCACTTCATCATTGACATCATAATTATCATCATCACTATGATTACTATCACCTCTATTATTATTCCTACTACTACTGCAATCATTTTTGTGATCCCAACACTACTACTATTATCATTCCTACCACTGTTACTGTTGTCATTATTATCACCACCACAACCTATGATACTGTCACTTGCCTGTACAACAGCAGCTATGATTAAACAAAATCATAAGCAATATTACATCTCTCAACTATTGAACAAAACAATAAAATGGAAATCAGAAAATATGTAGTTGTACTTTAAAAATTAATAATTTCTTTTTCTTTACTTCCCTTATTTGATTCCATTCAACAAATTTAACCAGACGCTTCTGCTGGAGAATAGCGAGATTTTCTAAAACACACTTATAGCTAGCCTTCGACAACCTGGGTGTCAAGTAAGACATCGCACCTTCACACGATAACCTATCCTAAGGATGAATGCTGGCCTTTCATTTCATTTACAAATAGGACTCTATCTGGAAAAAAAAATTACTTACTAAACTTTTATTAGGACGTAAAAAAAATTTACTACTTTCTCCCTCTAATAGTATGAGCTATATGCTAAGACATTCTTGATAACTATTTTGTATGCGTGTGAAGGTTTCTACCAACTAAGATGAACAAGAGGATGAAGGAAATTGAGAGAAAAGTACAAGACCTACTGAGAGGCATTATTAACAAAAGAGAGATAGCAATGGCAAAAGGAGAAGGTCCAAACGATGATCTTCTAGGTTTACTTTTGGAATCCAACCACAGAGAAATGCAAGAATACGGGAACAAGAACGTTGGATTGAGTATCGCTGAAGTGATCAACGAATGTAAATTGTTTTACTTTGCGGGCCAAGAGACAACCTCTTCTCTGCTCAACTGGACGATGGTTTTGTTAAGCAGATTTCCAACTTGGCAATCCAAAGCAAGAGAAGAAGTCATTCTAGTATTTGGCACTCAAAAACCAGATTATGGCGGCCTAAATTGTCTCAAAGTAGTAAGTATTGATATTTTCATATTTTGATTAGTTTATTACCAATATTAAAATGTATATAATAATGGGTTCATGTAAAGCTTTGGATTCACTAAAAATCGGTGCATAAATCCTATTGTTAAAAATATTTTGTTCAAAAAACGTGTTATGCTTGTCAGAGTATAATTAATTATAGGACAACTAAGGTATATATAATTAAGTCCATATGATATAATTAAAAGAACTCTTGATTTAATATTTATTAATTATCAAAAATAGAGTTTCGTCATTACTAAATAGTAAAAAATGCAAATTATTTCCTGCAACTTTAAAATAGTTGCATTCAACATCAACAACTATCAATTTTTGCGATCACTTCTTAACCTTATTCATAAGTGGTATACCTAACAAATAACAATTATCTTATGAAAATTTTGAGGGCAAACATACCTATTACGAAAAACTTCATGAAAATTCAAGCATAGAATAGAGGTCATATGGCTTAAATTTAGAAGTGATCAGGTTTCCTTATTCACTGTGAGTACAAAAACATATAACTACTGGCTTACATTTTTATTTTCGTGTTGGTATAATATAATACTTAGATTCCTTTGGACTTATAAGAAAAGACTTCATGGGTGTAATTTATCACTTATCAATTAGTTTGGAAGGGTGATTGTGAAGATTATTAGTGGTGGGGTAATTTACATTCTGCCTACTACATATAAGCCGTCAGACACATATTCATCACACTTAGAGATGCATATAGGTTTAATTAAACCAATATTCTTCCAAAAAAAAAAAGATACTTACCATATCTGCAAGTTTATTGTGCCGTAAGATTTTTCAAACTTGTTTCAGATAATTTTCAACTTATGTAATAATCACAAAATAAAGACATTGATAATTTGTCTCAGGTGACGATGATACTGTACGAGGTTCTGAGGCTCTACCCACCGGTGCCAATAATTTCAAGAGAAGTGAAAAAGGAATCAAGACTGGGAAATCTAACATTACCATCTGGTACAAGTATCTCCATACCAATAATTTTATTACACCATGATCGTGAAATATGGGGAGAAGATGCCCAAGAGTTCAGGCCAGAGAGATTCTCTGAAGGAATCTCAAAGGCCACGAATGGCCAAGTTTCATTCCTTCCATTTGGTGGGGGCCCTCGGATTTGCATTGGTCAATATCTTGCTCTGCTCGAAGCCAAAATGGCTTTATCTCTGATTCTGCAGCGCTTTTCCTTTAAGCTTTCTCCAACTTATGCGCATTCTCCGATCTTAGTCTTAACTGTTCAGCCGCAGTTTGGTACCCATCTTATCTTACATAAGCTCTAGATTACAAATAAAACATTTGGTTCAAATACCAAGTCCTTGCCTGTATTTATTTAGTAGCTTTGCTCCTCCTACCTTTATAAAATATAAATAAATTGTAAGTTATATAAATTAAGCTGTCAGATAAGTTTGTAATTATTTGTATTGGATCGTATAAATTAATGTACGTTACTTTGGTTATAATTTACCACAAAACATAGTTACTGGAAACTTAGCATGCGTCGTTTTGTTTGCAAATCTCCGAATGCATGCCGATCGCCGTTTAGGGCAATATTTGATAACATTAATGAAGAACATGGTAATTTGTTGGAGGAATGTGTTTGGAGAGACAGCTCAGAGTAATTAGAGGTCTAATTAATTAGGATCCCTTGCAGTTTATTAGTTTTAACTATTTTATATAATTGTAACATGCGCAAGATTTTAAATTGATGTAATAGTCGCAGCAATGCATTTTACGTCAACCTGTTGTTAGGCCCAAATGAGCCATGCCTTGCCAAGACCCATGAAAAATAATGGGCTTCAAACTAGAGACAAGGCCCAGGTAGAGCCCATGGGTATCTATAAATAAAAAACCAGTTTGTCTAGTATGCAGCACAGATCCACGCTGAACTCCAGTTTGCCTTTTCGAGTGTTTTCACCATCTCTTTCAAACCTTCCACTGTATATAAATAAAAAAACCCAGGGTTAATTAGCACCCAAGCGAAAATGTTTTTCTTATTAAAAAATTAATTATTCAACTAATGTCAACTTGTTTTTCATTTATGGCGAAGAAAAAAAAAACTTGTTTTTCATTCTACTTGTACACATACACGAACAGGGAACTTGAAGATGAATCTTTCGAATTTTATCAAATGCAAGGAACCGACCATTGTCAATGATGTAAATCTTGAAACAACCAAACAAATGTAGTCACCCTCTCCATGCCCAATCTACGGAATTCTCAAGCTCATTCCTTAGAATAAGACACATTCTAATTCTTCAAAACTAGAACCGAGGCCCTTCCGCAACCTTCTTCCCCATAAACCATTATGACAAGAACACTTCCCGCTCCATCTGAACATTAAAAAATTCAAATGATTAAGTTCTAAACCTCTATCGAAAATAAAATCCTCAATAATTATAGATGGCAGAGATTTTGATTGATGTGTTTTTTTTTCTCTTTACTTCATTATTGTTTCATATATCTTTTCAAACAACTAGAAAGGATTATGGTAGAAAACTAGGAACAACGAGCAAGGAAAGAAAAGGAGGAAATGACTCTTACACACAATGCATAATTTATATGGCAGCTTGTGTCGGTAGTGAATCCTCAAGTTGCAGACGACACAAAATGCAGAAATATGTTGAAGATCATTGCCGCAGATCAATTGGTCCAATTCAATCAATATTTTCAAATCCAGTCTAGAGTTAGCAAGATGATTGATTTAAGGTTAGATTAATTCAATTGGTCGAATCAAATAATTCAACAAGTTAATATATTTTTATATGTATAAAATTATATATTATATGATACATATGTACTTGTAAAAAAAATTAAATCCACTTAAATAAGCATATTTTTGAAATATAAGAAAATAAATATTAATTTTACTACAATTACAATCACATAACAGAAATTTAATATTATTTTATAATATTAAAATTATTCTCTATTTCAATTTAATGAAAAGTTTAAATTAAATATTTGCTAAATAAGAATGATTTAATTATATATGATATAAAATATAAATATAAATATATAATATATATTACTTAGAAGTAATATAATGTAAATGAAGATAAATTTGAAAATTGGAAAACAATACACATTATATATAATGAAAGCTAATAACGAATTAAAGAAATTTTTTGCCACAATGGGGAGAGAATGTGTGTGTGTGTGTTAATAATAGAGATCTCCTGTTTAAGTCTTCACATTGCCACTTTTGGTATTTTCCTATTAAGGCGCAATGTTAACTCGTTCAAACTTATGAACTAGTTGTCTGGGCTTCTATTGGCAATCGAACAAGGTCTGATTCTTGGTCGAATCAGTTGAAATAGCCGGTTGGATCAAAACTATGGGTTTAACAGAGGGGTTGCAAAGATTGAAGGGGAGAGACTAGTTTTTATCTACTCTTCCAAACTTGGGTCCAACCTAGGCATTGGAGACCGGGCCAGGCTTCCCCATTTTGTGGGTAAAGGCCTAATATGCCCCCAACTCACTATACCCAGGAAAACTTATGCGGGAATAAAATTATGGATTACAAATATTGATGATATATTGTAAACATGAATTTTCTTTTGTTCATGCTACAAATAATTAAAATTATATAATAGTAATTAATTTATATTATTTGATATTAATTCCTTTAATATAATATATTATCATATTATATCAAAAAATAATTTATTTGAAAACAAAATATTTAGGTTGACTTTTATTTTATAAAAAATAGTATATTGAAATTGGCCTGACAATTACAACCACAATAATACATTGAGGTGTTGCAACTGCAATTTACCATTGTACCTGTGATTTTTCAAAAGAACTGCAATTTCGGTATGATATAGTTGCAGGTAGCGTTGCAATCAGAATATTATAGCTCCAACCCATGTAGCAATCCGCAGTTTAAAATTATACATGGGACTAAATTATCCTCATATCGTCCAGGTTTTGCCTTTGTGTATGGCAATGTTTTGCCAACTTATTCTGATATTAAGATTTTTCTTCATTTTTCGTAATTATTGGCCTCTTATACAGTAAAAAAAAATTTACACTCAACTTACGGAATTAAAAGATTAATTTTTAAGCATCTAAGACATTTCAATTGAATTTGTTTTCAAGTGTTGTTGGCACATGCAGTTCCTATATCATTTGACAACAATGACAATGACATTCTCACATCATTTCTTTGTTATAATTATAGAAATGATAATCCATTTCACACATCTATTTCATCATCTATACGTTTACATTCTTTGAAATTGCAGTGAAATTTGAAATTAATTGATTTCAATCCTGTTACAATGAGAGAAAATGTGAGTAAGGCTATTGTCAGAGAAGGATTATGGGATTTACTTTACTGCTCCCTTGAAAAATATGGAGAAACTAACTTCATATAATTTTATTATATTCAAGATTTTACAATTATTTTGTAAAATTTAATTAGCAAAAGTTTTTGCGGACGTCCAAATATTTATGTGACAATTACACCGTTCATACTGTAATGTTTTTGCAAAAGAAATTACAATTTTACATTCCAAATATATGACATTTTTATAAATAAAATTGTAAATTTTATGTAAAATTATAAATTTTATTAAAATCTGCAACAATTTTATAAATACATATAATTGCCCGCGATAAAAACATGAAAGTCAAACCCATTATTTTATCATGGAATATGTGCCCGCGTTAATCCACAATGTCAAATCAAACGCGATTGACAGCTTTTGCTCAGCCCCCACTTTTAATTTTGTATCAAATTTAAACATCAATTAAATACATGTAAAGCAAAGCAATTTCAATTAACAGATGGTGTATGCACCCATTTTCAAGTAAGAACCGTATAAAACCTGAGAACGCAGTTGGAGTCTTAAGCTTTTGTAATCATTACTTATAGTCTTAAGCTCATACCACCATTTTTGCATCATCCAAATTCAATGCCGTAGTTAAACTTTTCTCTCTGTTGATAATATCTTTCTTACACGTATTTCTTTCTCTTTAGTTGAGCGCTCAAATTGCGGATTACAACATTCGTTGCGACTAAATCTTATGGTTGCGTCGTACAATTCTAATAAGACTTGTGGGTGCAGCCCTGAATTGCTGCTACAACTACGCAATGTTGCATGTTATTATGGCAAAAACGACTGCAACAATTGGAACAGACGATTTTTTTTAAAAAAAATATTTAAATTTTTTTATGTTTTTCTTATAAATGGAATTTATTTGTTATAATATGATATCTTCTTAAATCAGAAAAACATACATCAAATAATATAAATTAATTGATATTATATAATTTTAATTATATATTATGCAGATAAAATAAAATTACACAATCGTAATATCTATAAAGCCCATTTTTACTTTCGCAATAAAAAACTTCAAAAAAATTTTTAATTATGTTATGGACAATTCTAAGATGCTCATTGTAAAATTATGAGTATCGAAAGCAAAACAACTCTCGATCGTTGAAGATAAAGGCTTTCATTTGAACCGTTTATTCACAACCACTTGTAACTGGTCGAAGGAATCCCACAAGTCAAGTAAGTGTTCAAGTCTACCCTTATTATTTTTGAAGGATCGGGTTTGTTTGGGAACTAGTTAGTTAAAATTAAATTTAAAATAAATAATACATAATAAAATATAATTATAATTGAAATTATCTAACGTGAGTTTTAGATAATAAATTCATTGTGTTGGTGATGCAAGTTAAAAGATATAAATAAATACATTTTCCATATTTTTATATATTTATTTATCCTATTGAATTTTTCATTTAAAATTATGATATTTTACTTTATTGAATTTTTATGTAACTATTTAAAATGATCATTTAACGGACATTAAAAAGGTTTGCCCATTAGAATTATGTTAACCCTTAAAAAGGATATAAGTGTTAACCCTCTTATTTAATGGACAATCCTTTTTAAGGAATCTTTTGATGCTTAGAAGTTTATTATGTCATTGTATGTTAGGTTTGATTGAACTTGATAATAACATTTAAGTATATATTTAATAACGATCCTAATTTGTAATTAACCCTTTTTAATAAAATTGACAAACCTCTATTTTTTTATTATTTTCTATTGAAGAAAGGATTGTTTTATGGAATATTTAAAAGAATTTATAACATATCATCATGAATTAATTAATTAGACCAACAATGTAAATTAATCTTTTTCTCGTCAATTATGGGATCTCACACGCTCTATGGTTTTCCGCATTACACGTAGAAGCCTTTATTTAAGATAAAGATCTATTTGAGTGTAATTAAACATAAAAATTAATGACTCATTTGAGAGCCCGGGTAGAAAAGAAAATTAGGAATTATCTTGTTCTTAAACAACTAATGTCCATTTTCTTTCACTTTCCCCCTCCATCCTTTCATTAACCAAGAAATTGGCTGCAATTATTATTTGCTTTTATTTGTTGCGATTATTTGAATCAAGTTAAAATTTCTATCGAAAAATTAAGTTTTAATTTAATATTATGACTCCATTTCATTTTTATATAATAAATAATTTTATTTATAACTTATTAATTTGATCAATAAATAAAAGTTAACCTTGACATAGTAAATTATCAAAAAAAAATTAATTTAATATGTTAACTTGAGTAATTTATAATTTGTAAACTATTACCTTTACGAATTAATTTAAATCTATTCTTATTCTTTTTATTAATTTAATTTTAATATAACTATATCCAACTATAAATATATAAAAGTACATATGTAAATAATTATTAGTTATATTCATTATTTTAATTTTATATTGTATTTTTGAATGAAAATATTAAATGAATTAAATTTCCTTTGAATTTAAAAAATATATAATTTTTCATATTTATTACTTTGATTAACATTAAATTCAATTCAAATGGAGAGATTATATAAGATTTAAAGTATCATAATTTTTCACAAATTTAAAAGGACAATCTACCCAAATTAAATAATATTAATTTTAGTAAAAATATAATTTTTTTATAGAAAAATATGAGTATGTGATTATTTAATTTCATTTAAAAATAAACATACTAAAAATTAATGAATATTTAATTTGAAATACAAAGGTAATAAAATAAAATATATTCTACAGTATTTATTTATATTATTTAGTTATATTAAATTTCCAAAAAGAATAATCCTTATTTATGACAAAATATTGCTAAAATGATTTGATGTGGATATCATATTTTAGATTCACTATGTTAAAATAGTGTTACAAAACTTTAATCTCTCTCTCACAGGATGGAAACTTCGTATCTGTTACTAGTCTAGAACAGGAGTAAAAATATAGAAAGAGGGTAAGGGTTTGTTTGGAAATAGTTTTTAAAATTTGTTTCTAGTTTTTTTTAACAATAAACTTTGTTTGGGGGATTGTTTTTTGTCCTTGTTTTTAAAAATTGTGTTAAAAGTATGTGTTTTAGAAACAATAAAATAAGAACTTGATTTTCTTTACAGCACAGTGAAAATTAAAACTACTGTCAAAAGAGATCAGCCAAACACACGTTTTAATTTCACTTGCTTTTTTAAAAATTGTTTTTAAAATTTATTCTACAAAACTAATTTAAAAAATGCAAAACAAAAATATATCTACGCATATCCAATGTGTCTATTTGTTTTCTTTATTTAAAAATAATTTTCATTTTTTATTTTTAAAAATAGAGGAACCTATTTGACAAATTATTTTCAGAATTTATTTTTAAAAATTATTTTCTAAATGTGTAACTTAAAAATAAAAAAATAGAAATAATTTTTAGTTATTTTCTAAATTTATTTTCTTATTTTAAACATCAATTTTGTAATTAAATACAATATTTTTTCATTTAAAATACTAAACATCCTTTATTTTCTTTTCAATCCAAAAATAATTTTCAAGAATAAGAAAACAATTTTTAAAAGCAGATTTTAAGAATAGTTTTTCAAATTTTTAAAAATAAAAACATATCCTTGCTTCAAAAAAATACTTATTTCTAAACTTAACGAACAAGTTTAAGATAATTATTGAAATTATCAAAATCTAATTGATTTTTCACAACACAAACAAGGTATTATGTAATTTTTATATTAGTTATTAAAATTTAAATCAAAAACATCTAACTAAAATATTTATTATATTTATAATTTTAATTATAAAGATATTTAACATTTGCGTCAATACCATTATAGAAAAAAAAGTCTATGTAGATAATAAAAATCTTCTATATAATTATTATAAATGATAAAATCATCTGTATTAAATCATCTATAAAGATTTATATGTATTTCAACTTATATAAATAATTTTTTCTATCGTTTAAATTTTTTTTAAAATCTTAAAAAATTATATATAGACAATAAAAATCATTTGTATAGAATTTTTCTTTATAAAAGATTTGAAAAATCTTTGTCATCCATATAGAGTTGTTTAATTTTTTACAAAAAATTTGAAAAGATCTACACAAATGATAAAAGTTATCTATATAGGATTTTTTAACTTTTTTTTTTAAATTTAATCCTATACAAATAATTTTTATCATTTGTATAGAATTTACAAATGGCAAAAGCTATACATATAGACTTTTTATATTTTTTAAAGAAAATTTTAAAAACCTATATAAACGACTAAGATTTTATCATTTTTATAGGTATTGTTTGTATATTACACAATTGTTGTATTTTATGTGGAGGTTAGCAATCTTTTCCCTTTTATTTGGATAAAAAATTATTCTATTAATTTAATAATATTAAAATAACAAATATTATTATGCTTATTATAGTCAATTTTTTACCACCATTATTTATTTCTATTAATAAGTATATTTATTATATAGATTAAATAATGTGGGCACTTAATTTAAATATTTTAAATTAATATCTCTCTAATAAAATTACTTAAATGCCTCTTTTTATTTTATTATTATTAAATTAATGATATAAATTTTTTAAATGAAAATTGTTAACTTTTGCACATATACGTAGATATTAACAATCCTCCATAACTATATAATGTAGTTTTGTATAAAATTATTTAAAATTAAATAAAGTAATTTTTCTTTGAATGTAAAAAAGATTATTTAATTTTTCATATTTATTATTTTGATTAATATTAAATTAAATTCAAATAGAAAGAGTACAATTCATTGGTTCTTTTTGTTCAATAGATGGGCATAATTGTCAATCCAAATTTTTCAATAATTGGTGCAAAAATTGAAACCCGTGATGGAAAGTTTCAACATCCATGTGTGAAGCTGTAATTCACCGCTTAGAATGAAGGAGTATGGGAATCATCCTTATGTTTATCAATATATTATTTTAAAAATTTTGGAATTCATCCCTCCCCGCTATTGCCTCGTGACCGCTGGTATTATCACTACTTATAGATGAAAGAAAATTATGAGGATACACAGTTATATACTCATAAATAAGCGATCCCATCATGGGGCACGTTTCTCAATAGAATCATGTATATGGACACTTCAAGTTGACATCGTTGATTTCACCCGAATTTAATTTCCTATCGGTTATTTTTTTATTTAAGTCAGTTCTTTTTATTAGGATATAATTTAGTTTTTTTTATGAAATTAATATTTTTATTATAAATTTTTATATTAATAAAAATTTTGATATATAAAAAATATAAAATAAGTATTTATAAAAATTACATAAAAATTCTGTTAAAAATTTATGGGAGATATAAAAAAATATATAAAAAGCTATAGAACTTACGGTGTTAGTATTAAGACTTTTTACATATATTATTTTGTAAATTTTGATAATATAATAAATAATTTATTATTTGTAATTTTTTCATTAGAATTTAAATTGTTTATATTAAATTTATCTGTATATCATTATACTATTCCAATTAATTTAGTTATATAATATTTTTGTGTTTAGAAAATGGATATTTTTCTTAATAACCATAACCACGACAGCGAGTTTGGTTATGTTCCAAGTGCCATTTATTCTATCTTCTATTTTGTCTAGAGAAGATAAGATAATTAATGGGCCAAAAACCCACCCATTCGTTCGCGGTTCCCTCTCACTCCAACCCCTCCCCCTCCCCCTATTTTTTATACAAATTTGAATTTCTAAAATAAAATCCCATCTAGATGCAAGTTAAATTTGGCTCAGCTTGTGTGACCTGTTGTTTGCGCGAGCCATGACAGAATGGATTGGTACGCATTATTTTTTTTTCAATTTTAAATATTTAAAATTTTAGATTGGTCTAAATTTTCAATTTAAAAAAATTACATCCTCTTTCTTATTTTTTATTATATAAAATTGTGTGATGAATTATTTTAAATAATATTTTTTATTTTTTAAATATTTTATAACTCATTTATATACACTATTTTTTAAAATTATATATAAATTTTAAATATATTATATTTTATAAAAGGATATATGATAATTTTAAATTATTTTATTATTTAAAATTTTAAAATTTTAAACTATTTTAAATTTAAAATAGAAAAATTTGCAATTTGGCTTGTTTACACGTAAGCATTTTAAGGCCAATTTAAAACCTTTAATTTAGAGGTCCGCCAAAATTGCAGGCGGGACGCTTTACCACGCAAGTTGTGGCTGACTTGTTCCGTCTTACTTATTTTCTCTTCCCCCCTGTACTCTCGCATGGACAGACGGAAAGAAAAGGAAGCATCCCTGGCAAGTTGCAACAACTACAACCAACCACCGTTATCCCAAGGAAGAAATAATAATTTTTTAATATAATAAAATATTGATATATTATTAAATTTAATTATATATTAAATTTATTAATTTTTAAAATTAAATTTAATATATTATAAAATAATATATTAATATGTTATTATATTAACCATGCAACGCAATCACATCCTTATCCTACCTAGCGTCGATCATGTTGTTGCCATGCAAGTTGCTGAGTTGGGGGCGGCTGAGGGCATCGATATGCGGATTGCCCTTTTTAAAGTTAGTGTGGACAAAGGGACAGTTCAATAATGCAGCAATATTTGTTGTTTTTCTTATTTTTTATGTTTGAACCAGATATATATGTATGTTATAAGTGAGTTAATTAATATAGATTAATATAGTTATAACTTACCTTTTGCATTTAACCCATTGTTTGGAATGGGTAAAATAAGGAGGGGCAGAAAAGGTTATGGTGAAAAGTGAGGTGAAATTCGAATTTCCCCTATTTGACTAGATGTGAAATTAGAAAGGGGCAAAATTGAAGGTGAAATATTTTGTAGGATCCAGGGAGAAATTCCCCCTACCCGAAATAAAGGGTAAAACAGGTGAAATGTCCCAATTTTTTTTTATACGCACAATGCTCCTCTGTGCAGACACTCCCATTGCCAAGGCTCTTCTAGTCTCTCCATTGCTATCCACCACGAATTAGCCTTCCCTCAAATCATTTGCTGCAGCGCCTCCATCAAAAACTGGCTGACATCGTCTTTGTCCTCTTCTTCCTCATAGGTATTGGTCCTTCACTTTCATCCTTTTTTTGTTGCGCTAGCATTACTATTAACTGCAAGAATACTATCGACTTGGTTGGGGGATGTCGAACAAAGAGGGATCAAGGACCTCCTTTAGTTCTAGACAAAGTTCAATGGTCAATCTACTTTTGATTGGATCAAAGGCCAACATTTTGACGACGGAGCGCACTCCCAGGTTAGGCAGCTCTATATTTGAGTCAGCCATGTCTTGTTTGACCATGGACCCAACCCGAATTGCAGAGTAGACTTAACTTGTGAACCATTTTTTTTCAAGTTCTGGATTCCTATTTTTTTTTCACAAATTCTAGATTCCAAATTTTTTCCTCTCTCCATTGTAAGCTTATCAAAATGAAGTTGAAGTTGGACATGTTTTTGTGTTTCAGATAACAATTTTTTTATTAAAGAGTTTTTTTTTTTGTTCCTACAACTAACGAAAATTGATGTTGAGAAATAAATCATGTAATATGAGAAGATAAACCGTGGTTGAATTATTTGTAATTAAATACATTAAAAATCATATAACAATTTTTTTGTTGAAGAGTTCCTTGTTTTTGTTCCTACAACTAATCAAAGTTGACCTTGAGAAATAAATTAGGTAATATGAGAAGATAAATAGTGGTTGAATTATTTGTAATTAAATACATAAAAAAATCTAAATTCAACTTTATAAAAAGTTATCTGAAATATTGGAAATTTGCAATTATGTTGTAAACTATTTTTAATATTTTTTAAATATTATAGAAGCAAATTATAATTTTGATACATTAGGTATATGTATTGCATCTATGTAAAATGAGAAGATGAAATCTTCCTAAATTTATAGTACAGATGATGCTAATTAAATAGGGAAAAGTTTTACTATTTCTTTATAATTATTAAAATTTAAAATGTTATTAAAATTATTAACATAAATTAGATTCCTAAATCTATTATTCCAATATCAATTCAATTATTCCTAAATCAATTTCATTCCTAAATTAAAAACAATCAATCAAATTCCTAAATTAGAAAATAATAAAAGAAATTATTACTTTAGAAATAAATTCCTTCATTAAAAAATAAATCAAATTATTAACAAGATTAGAAAAATTAGTAATTTTTTGTAACCATGTATTTTTATTAAATTTTTTATATTAAAAAATTATTTCATTCATCATTGAAATAAAAATAGATTATGTAAAATTAATTACTAATTAATATTATTAAATATAAAACAAATTATATATAGTTAATTCTCTCAAATTAAATTATTATCATCAATTATTTATATTTTTACTAAACAAGGTTATTATGGCAATTTGATTCAATCTTATTTCTCCCCCTTAATTTTTACCCATTCTAAATAAAAGAAATTAATTTCACTCTTATTTTCCCCCTCTCCCATTTTCACTAATTTCAAATAATTTAGGTAAAATTACTTCTCCCTCAATTTTCTCCCCCCTCTATTTCCTTTCACCTCCATTTCCTCCCCCCTTCATTTTCACTTCCATCCAAACAAAGCATAAGAAACTTAATTTTTAATTGATTTGCGAAGAAAGCAACATCACCGAGGATGTTTTCATCATTATTTTGTCCAAACATTTTTTTGATATAATGTCATTGCTTATACATACATACATACATACATACATACATACATACATACATATATATATATATATATATATATATTAATGAAATGTTTTAAATACTAGGCATGACATATATATATTATAATTAAAACAATAATATAAGGTATCATAATATGAAAAAAATAATATTTTTAACAATAAAATTATATATTTTCCACCATAATCATTTGATTTAACAATAAATAAAATATATTATATTAGCTTTCTATTTTATAATGGTAGAGGTAACACTTCCTATACATTTTTCTCTACATAAACAACAAAAAGTCATTTATATAAAATTTAAAATTTTAAAGGCAACAAAAATTTGGCAGTTAAAATTACAAACACAATATAAACAACTTTTTTTGGTTATACAAACTACTTTTTTATCGTGTTAATAAGTTTAAATGTTGAAATAATGCATTTGCCCCTCATTTTTGGACAAATTAGGACAATCGAAAATATTTGTAGAGATGACTTTTATCATCTATATAAATTTACTCATAAATGCCTACTTGAGAGCCATTTCTTCCATTTCTTGCATGTACAAGAAGAGCTTTTCCTCCTCCTTGAAGTTCATGTATGTTCTCTTATTTTCTTTTTATTTTTACTATATTTTTATATTTATTTATTAATTTTTGTATTTATTTTGTTATATAATTAGATTATATTGTTACATTATTAATTGAAATTCTTGATTGTTGCTTCACTAAGGTATGTTAAAAAAATTATACACTAAACTTTTTTAATAATATTAATATAATATATGAAAATAAATTTTTACTTCATTAATCAATTTGATATAATTATTATTTTGTACAATAGTGTCTATATTTATTGCATTAAACATATAATGAGTATGAAATATTATTTTTCATATTTTAATATGATATTTAGTTTGAAAAAATGATTATTTTATATAGTTGGATATGATTATTGCTTTAAACATCTAATGATATTGATATGATAGTTGAATATAAATTTATTTCAATCCTTTATTACATTGATTAGTAAAATTAATATTTTGTGAAAGTTAGTATATTTATTGGATTAAACATTTGGTAAGTTTGATAGAAAATAGGATAATAAAATTTGTAATGATTTTGAGAATTACATAATTAAATTATTAAATTATATTCAAAATAAAAGTCTATAAGAAATGAATAAACATAAATGTTAATAATTACATATACAAAAATGAAAAATCTCATGATGTGAAACATTTAGTAATTTAAGCAATCATTTAAAATATTAAAAAAATAAATAATTTGAACATTTATAAAATTACTTAATTAAATATTTATCAATAATTACTAAATAATAAGTATTCAATATTTAATAAAAGTATATCATTAAATAATAATGGAGAATAAAATATGTAATAATTTAATATTAGAAATAATTTATATAATTTTCATTAAATTGTTAAATTATATAAAAATGAAAGTATTCAAAAATGATAATAGCTAATTTTAATAATTATAGCAATGAATATAAAAAAAATCTACAATGCAAAATATTTTATAATTTAAGTAATAATTTAAAGTACTAAAAGTATAAATAGTGATAAATAATAAAATATATAATAATTCAATATGATAAGTAAGTCATATAATAGTAATTAATTTATTTTATTATATAGGAGTTAAATTAATAATTTAAAATGATAAAAATATGAGGAGCAATAAATAATAAGATACAAAATAATTTAATATTAGAAATAAGTCATACAATGGTAATTAATTTATATTATTATACAAGAATGAAAGTATTTAAAAAATGATAGCACAATAATTTCATTACTACACTAGTGAAAATAAATAAAAATTTCTATGATGTTGAATATTTTATAATTTAAGAATTTAAAATGTTAAAAATATAATTAATAATAAATAGTATATATCATGGATTTACTTTTCATTTGATACTTTATTTTGTTATGTATAAATGTGGAATGTATTTTTATTATATATTATTAGAAGTTAGTTTTTGTGTCACAACCAAAAACAAAAGGCCGTGACTAGCACATAATCTTAAGGAAAAAATATAACCATATAGGTCGTGCAAGCCTAAAACATTATAAAATAACTTGTAACCTATTTCAAACTGAATTGGGCATATGACTATTATATATTTACTAATTTTTCACATGCACATAGTCCCATACAAACTTTCCTATTTTTCAACATTCACCAGTTAATCTATATATTAACAAAATACCTATATTATTTTGTAACTAGACAATCCTTCATAATTTGTAACAAAATATACGTGTATGCATATCAATAGAAGCATGCCTTGCTTGTGGGTTTAATGTAGCACATATAAGAGTATTCAAATTTTATAACTTTCAAAATATATAAAATTTTTATATTAAGACCACATGAACAAAGTATGAGGCTTACTACAAGAGAATACTCATCTCTCTCTCTCTTTAAAGAGCTGCAAAAGATAAACCTAAAACCAAATCCTTATATGAAAAATATTACAACAAATAGAGTGAGTCATTGATTCAGTGAATAGATAATATAAATTTTCAATGGAAATAGGACAAGTTAAGTCACTAGTTTTCCCAATTTAAATTGATATCATAAGAGTTATGCAATCTTATTTGATAAAATATCATTTGAAATGTTTATTAAAAGTAGAATACAAAAACATGAGTTTCAAGTTCATAAAGTAGATAATAGGTTTTTTAAACATAACATAGAAAATCGTTATAAACGTAAATTTATAAAGAGAATATCAATACAATATATTTATGATAAAATAAGTAATCAAAATAAAAAATTATTAAATTTAAACTTATAGCATAAATGTAAAGTTTCTCTTTCTTTTTCTTTATGAAAATAGTAGAACACCATAGATATAAGTAACAGTTATATAAGAAAATCATTGAAAATAAATAGTTTCATATAATAATGGTTTAATTCAGTCTCAATCTATACTCTTATCAACTATGAATAGCTCATCAAGGCTTTCAACCATGGTAATCAATATTTCCTATATCAAATCATTCTAAACTTATCAAAAATCAATTTTACAAGCATACATGAAAAATCGATACATCATCACTTCATTCATAATAACCTTTCAAAGAACATTATATAATAAAGTTTCAGCAATACATCATTGCAAAATAAATCATATAAATTAATTTCATTATTGTAGTGTCATTCTAATACCATTCTATATCATTATAACTCAAGAAAATTTTTTTATCATACTTATCCCAAGAGTACCTGGTGCTCTAATATATATATGGAATTAAAATGCATAAAAAATAAAAATAATCCATAAATTAATATAATTAATAATTTAAAATTATAAAAAAGGTTAGAAAATATATAAAAATATGGGAATACACATTATCTACTAATAAAATAGCCAATATGCTTGGGTTTAACTCCTTCTTACTTCATGAACCACTAGTGCCATTACGAAGTATTCTTTGACTTTGTACAAACAACCAAACAATGATTCAAATACAAATTAATACTAATTTTGCAACATTGAGTTCCTATTACAAAACTCCAAAGTTCACATTCTTAACATAACCTAAGAACAAGCTAATCTTTGCTACCTGCTAGTTAATCCAAGCCAATTTAAGTCCTAAATAAGAGAATGGAGCTTGGAATTACTTTATTAGGCAAAAGAAAGGATCTTTTAGTGCTTGCTAGCTTAAAATCCCAAAGTAACAAGAAATTCACAAACTAACCAAAAATAGTAGCAAGAAATAGTGAAAAAGTGGAAGAAAATGCTTAGGGATATAAAAAAAAGGAGTTGTCTCAAGCAGGTAAAGGTAGAAGCAAAGAAGAGAGGGTTTTGGCATGTCTAATGTTGTTCTGGTTTTGTTTCAAGGGTGTTCTAATTTTGTTTCGAGGTTTTAGGCTAAACTACTTATATTAGAGTCTTATGGATTGGTTTATTGGGTTTAGGCTTGTGTCATTGAATCTGTCCTTATTTCTCATTTATTATTTTAATCTCCATTTACTTAAAACATAAATGTAAATAAAGAAATACCTTCCATTTGGATTCAAAAGAATATAACAAAAATTAAAACTCCAAAGAATAAAAATTTAAATTTTGGATTCTAATTCAAAATATTGAATTTTGAAAAATTTTAAAAATAAAGGTTTCTCAAAATAGTCACTTTAGGTTCCTAAAAATTTATTAAAAATTACTCTTTGATGTAAAATTATAAGAGAAACTAATATTAAGATTTTTTATTTTTTAAATAATACATATTTCATATAACCCTCCAAGGGAAGTGCTTCAAACTTAGAAAAAAATTTTAAATTCTAACAAACTAAACTTTACTTATGGAATTAAGCTTAACAATAGTATAAATCAAATTAAATTCTTTCAATAAATTATAAAATAAATGGTTTAAACCTATTTGAGATAATACTAAGTTTATATCAAAATTATCTAGCCATATATTACACTATAATGATCCTATGTTAGCTATTAATGGTAGGGCCATCACATTTTTTCCCCTTAAAGAAATTCATCATTGAATTTCGTAAGGCAAATACTTGCCTTGATTATTGAAGAGATATGGATATTTTGGATGTATAACATCTTTGGGTTCCCACATTGCTTCCTCTCCTGAATAGTTTTGCTAAATTACGTTTATCGACACCACCTTTTTTGAATGAAGTATCTTAACTTATCTATCCTTGATGGCCATTACTTTTCTTTATATGATAAAATTTTATCTATTTGAACTAATTAAGGTTGCAATACTTGTGAAGGATTAGGTAAGTATTTCTGAAGCATAGAAATATATAATACTGGATGTACACTAGCAAGTTTTGGTGCAAATGCTAATCAATATGCAACTGCACTCACTCACTCAAGAACTTTAACAAGACTTATTTACCTTAGACTAAGCTTCCATTTCTTCCTAAATGTCATCACACCTTTCATAAGAGAAACTCGAAAGAACACATGATCACCAATAGCAAACTCTAGGTCCCTTCTTTAATGATTAACATAAACTCTATTTACTTTATGCTACCAACAATATTTCCATTATCAAACTAGTCTTCTTTGTAGAGTCCTCTATTGATTCTAGTCCTAGGAGTTTAGCTTCCCTAACCTCAAACTATTTGATTGGTGACCTACAATGCTTTCCATATAAAGCCTCAAAATGAACCATCTAAATGCTAATTTGATAGCTATTATTGTAAGCAAACTCAATTAAGGATAAGCAACGATCCTAATTCCTTCCAAAGTCTAGTAAACAAGCTCATAGCATTTCTTCCAATGTTTAGATAGTTTTTTTTATTATCCATCTATTTAAGGATGAAATGTAGTGCTGAGATTCATTTTAGTCCTTAAAGCTTCTTGAAAAGCTCTCAAAAAATGAGTAGTGAATTGGAGCCCACTATTAGACATGATAGATATTAGTACTCCATGAAGTCTAAAAATCTCATCAATATAAATTTAAGCATACTGAATAAAGCTATAAGTAATTTTTATAGGAATGAAGTGTGCCGATTTAGTTAATCTATTCATAATCACCTAAATGGAGTTAAAACCCTTAGTGGTATGAAGGAACTCTTACAAAATCTATCACGATCTTTTCCTACTTTTATTCAAGAATTTCAATATTTTAGTGCAAACTTACAAGACATTAGTATTTAACTTTCATCTATTAGCAAACTAAGCATCAAGATACAAAATCTGCTATGTCTCTCTTCATGCCATCTTGCAAATACAATTGTTTTAAGTCTTAGTACATCTTAGTCGATTTAGGATGAAAGGTATATGCGCAATAATGAGCTTCCTCTAGCACAAGTCTCTTTAATTCCTCTATATTAGGTACACATAATTAGTTTCCATACTAAAGAATTCCATTATCTTTAACTACAAACTCACTAGCCTTTTTATTTACAACCTCTTCCTTTATCTTGCATAATTATGGATCATCGACTTGAGCTACTTTAATTCATTATATTAGTGAAGAGCAAAGTTGTACTTATGCTAACAACACTCTAGGACCTTTAACTTGCATTTGCACTTTATTTTTCTCTAACTTGTAGATTTCATTAATTAATGACCTTCTCACTTTAGTTATATAAGCTAAACTGGCCATGGACTTCCTACTTAATGCATTCCTAACCATATTAGCCTTTCCTAGATGATACAAATTCATGTAATCATAATCCTTGAGTAACTTCATCCACCTCCTTTATCTAAGGTTAAGATCTCTTTGATTGAAATATGTATAAAAAACTTTTATGGATGGTGTAAATCTCACAAGTGCCATTATAAAGATAGTGCCTTAAATCTTGAGTGCAAATACCACTACTATCATTTTTAAATCATGGATAGGATAGTTTTATTCATATTTCTTAAGTTACCTAGAAGCAAAAGCAATAACTTGTCGATGCTGCATCCACCTCTTTTGTCTAAGGTTAAAATCTTTTTAATCAAATATGTATTTAAGACTTTTATGGTCGATGTAAATCTCATAAGTGTCACTATAAAGATAGTGTCTCCAAATCTTGAGTGTAAATATCACTGCTACCATTTCTAAATCATGGGTGAGGTAGTTTTGTTGTTTCTTAAGTTACCTAGAAGCATAAGTAATAACTTATTCATACTACATTAAAACACAATCAAGCCTAATCCTTGAAGTATCACAATACACTATGTAATCACCCAATCTTGATGGTAAAGCTAACACCAAAGCTATAGTCAAACAAGATTTAAACCTTTGAAAGCTCTTTTCACAAGCATTTGGCCATTGGAACTTCACATTCTTGTGTGTTAACATGGTTAGTGGGGTTGCTATCTTAGAAAAATCCTTAACAAATCAGTGATTGTAACCTGCTAAATCCAAGAAGTTACAAATTTCTGTCATTGAAGTTAGCTTTGGCCAATGTTGCACTACCTTAACTTTCATTAGGTCCATTTGGATACGATCCTTCAAAATAACATGCACTAGGAAGGTTACATAATTCAACCAAAACTTACATTTCAAGAACTTTGTATACAATTATTGATCCTTCAAGGTTTGCAAAACAATTCTTAAGTGTTGTTGGTGTGTGTCCTAGAACTAATCATATAGATGATTGAAGTTATACATAATGTATTATGTTTTATTTTAGGTAATTTAATTATTATATTTTATTATTATGCACAATTTATAACTTAATATAATAATTATCCTTGTAATAGCTTTGCTATTCCTAAAATGCCCCTAGTCAAGTATTATTACGAAAAGGATAGTAATAATACATCGAGACTAGCATGTATAGTGACTGATGATTACAAATTATGGATATGTGATATCAAGTTAATACATGAGTACATTGCTAGTGAACAACGTACTGGACCAACCCACTATGAGAATATTGCATGGATAGATGTGTCATAAGTTATTCTCATATGATCACAAATACACATAAACTTTTGACCTGAAATCACTACGCTTCCCTACATGAGGAATTACTCACTTTAATATTGTCCTATGTCACCTTTAATCAGGATGACAAGTAGGGCATTGATTGGGTGTGTTATAAATCATGCAGAGGGAAGTGAGTCATGTAGATGAGATTTTGTTACTCTTGTATAAAAGAGAAATATCCTTGGGCCCCTTGATTAAGTGAGACTTAGAAATGTATGGCCATGCTCAATTGAATTAATATATGATATTAATCATTTATTTTAAGTCTACTCAGTATCAAGAAATATAAATTGAACATTAACGAGGATAACACTTTCCATGCCTGCAGTTCAATTTGGATATTATTACAAAAGGGTTATGATGCAAAATATTGATAATGTATTAGGTGGATATCGAATCACAGACATTCTTACAACTTGAGTGGCAGTGATGTATTGCTAGATACCGCTTACTGTCTATGGCTCAATAATGAGTCATTATTAACATAGTAAGAACTTATAGGGTCATACAAAAGGAGTAAGAATAAGACAATAATTAATTAGACTTTAATTATATTAATATCCAATTAATTGGACTTATTTTCATGCATATATATTATTATTAAGAATAATAATAAGTTATTCACGTAATATATATATATATATATATATATATATATATATATATATATATAATATTATATGATATTATTTGATATTAAAGTAATATCAAATAATTACGTTATCAGATATTAGATAAATATATTATGAGATAATATTATTATCTAATATTAGATAATTAATAGATAAGTCCTATCTCTCCCCATTATCTATAGGATAAGGATAAGATGAGCTGTTAAGTATGATTAGGATTTTGGAAGCATTATTCTAGTAGGACTAGGATTGTGACTTGCCTAAGTTCTATAAAAAGGGACTTGAGGGCAACACTTTTTATAACGCGCTCATAGACTTCCTAAAATCCTAAATCACTCAGAAAACATCAAAATCCTAGTTCCTAGAGAGGGAAACGCATCCTAGCAGATTTATGGAGGGTGAGAGGTCGTGATTCACTCCGTGTGGATACCGTAGAGACGCTGTACCTTCCGACCAGCGTTTGATTCATCCACTCTCAAGTTTTAACTAATAGAAACACGAGTACCCAATAGGTAAAACCCTAATCATTGATTTATACTTTTTGCATGGATCCTAGGTAGAATTCGAATTAAAATTTTGAAATTCCGCTGCATGTAATAATCCGAATTCCTAACAGTTCATACTTTTCCTTACTCTTAGAATACATTAAAATATTATGTATGAATATAATAACAAACTGATCAAGAAAAGGCTTGAACACCCTATTCATCAAATCTATGAATGCAGCTAAATCATTTGTTAAACTAAAAGATTTCACTAAGAACTCATAATGCTCATAATGAGTTCTAAGTGTTGTCTTAAGAATATTCTCTTTTCTAATTCTCAACTAATGGTACCCCAAATGCTGAACTATCTTTAAAAAGTATTAAGCACCTTAGAGTTGATCAAATAAATCATCCATGCAGGGTAAAGGGCATTTGTTGCATATAGTCATCTTGTCCAATTATTGATAATCAATACATAACTATAATGAACAATTTTTCTTTTTAATAAAAAGTATAGAAGTACGTTATGGAGAAGTACTCAGATGAATGAAACTTCTTTAGGAGCTATACAATATGGAGGTATAAAGATGGGCTATCTACTCGGAACCAAATTAATGCAAAATTCAATCTCTTTTTTTGGAGGAAAATTAAGTAACTCATTAGGAAAAACATCACCAAATTCTTTCACTACAAGAACTTTTTCAAAGTTTCTCTCCTTGTGATTCAATATCTCTTACCATTACTAAGAAACCTTCACAACCCTTTCTCAATAGTTTCCTTGCATCTAATGTAGAAATAAGATTATAAGGTGTCAAACTTCGATCACCTTGGATTAAGAAAGATAGTTCTATTATAGGATCAAACTTAATAACTTTCAAGTGACAATTAAGAGTGGCATGATAGGTACTAACCAATCTATGCCTAAGATCACTTCAAAGTCAATTATATCAAGTGTAATCAAATTAACTAATCTTTGCTTCGTAACCATAACTACTTTACAAGACCTATACACATGATCAACATAGGACTCTCCGATAGGTGTAGCAACGAAGAAAGATTAATTTAACAATATTGGATCTCTACCAAATAAAGAAGCACAGAAGGGAGATGCATATGAATGTTTAAATCTAGGATCAAACAACACATATGTATCATGGGAACAAACTAAAAAAGTACCTATCACAATAACATTAGATGCTTGGGTATCTTAAAGTGTTAATGTGAAAACATATGCTTGGCCTCTACCTAGTTGGCCTTAGGTTCTATCCTTTGATTCTTTGCCTCCACCACCTCTATTGGTTTGAGCTAAAAATTATCTCACAGGTTGAACTGCTATGGGTATTAATGGTAAAGAAGTATATACTGACCTTTGGCTAAAGCCTCTATATAATTAAAGGTAATACTTCCTTAAATGGCCAGCTTGGTCATATTAGAAACAAGTAATTATCTCTTAGTGACATTGTCCTAAATAAAACTTCCCACAAGTTTGACATGAAGCTCTTGCTCCTTGAGATTGTTTTGTATGTTGTGAACTTATTTGCCTTTATCCTTTCATATCATGCTTCGACCCTTGTGTACTTACTAAAGATTGCTCAATGGATCTTAAGCCTAATTGTAATACATTTTACTGCATTTGAGGTTGTAGCTCTTTACTTATATTTCCTTACTCACTAAAATTACCTTCAGTCTTTCTTTTTTTGGCTTCTCTTATGTTACATGTCCTCCATTTCTTTTATTTTTAACATTCCTGCACAATCCACCACAACTGCATAAGAAGGAAAAGTTTTCATTTAGGCACCACTACCAAATACAATTGCCTTACCAATCTATTAATAAACCTTTCTATTTTCATTCTCTTTGTATAAATCAAGTATGGAGCATAATGAGACAGTTGTGTGAATCAAATGTCATACTCTATCACTGTTATATTAAGAGTTTGCTTTAACATGTCAAACTCCCTAGCTTTTGCTTTTTTCACACTTTCTAGAAGAAATCTTTCTATAAAAAAGTCATTCAATTCTTCCCAAGTTAAGGTGGGTGATCCTTGAGATTTTCCCTTCAATCAAGTATTAAACCATGTTTGACCAACACTATCTAGGAATCACTATGGATCTTTAGAAACATTAGATCCTATAAATATGAAAGGCTGTAACTTCATAAACTTAAAGTAAGATATATGAATTTCTTGACCACTAGGTGGTGGTTGTTGCTCAATTTAGGCCTTATTACCATAAGGGCCCTTTTCTACTTGAATATTACCTTTTTGCCCACCTTGGCTAGCAATAGATCCCACCAAAGTTTCAATTGTTTTTTGGAACTTTTGTATACTAGCCATCAACTTAGTTATGTTAGGTGCTAGGCCTGCATTGCCTTCAATGCCTTTATTTTTATTGATTTTGGCATGTCTTCTATGAAAAAGAGGTCTACCACGGCCGCCACAACTACCACCTCTACGAACCAAAGAGTGAGGCCTAGTAGATATGTCATCAAATGCATCATTTACATTAATTTGTCTACCTTGAGCGTGAGTCTTAGGTGGCATCTCCACCTATATAAAAATAACAAACTTTGACAAAATGCAATAAGAGTTTATAACACATAAGTAATTCAATTAGGAAAACTTCAAGAGTGAGAAAAAGACTGAGAACTTATTACACTTTTAATAGTGTTACAATTGTAAGAATGGCCAGTAACATTTTTCACAATTGTGACCGCACTAAATGACACTTGCTCCATTAACCATAGGAAAACCTACAGCTCTGATAATTATTTTGTCATAACTGAAAACTAAAGGCTATGACTAGCACATGACCCTAAGGGAAAAATACAACCATATAGGCCAAGTAAGCCTAAAATATCATAGAATAACTTGTAACCTATTTTAAACTTAAGTGGGCATCTATCAATTTTGCATTCACCATGCAAATAGTCCTATATCAACTTTTTCATTTTTCAACATTCACATGTTAATCTATATATTAACAAAATACCCATAATAGTTTGTGACTAGACCATCCTTTACAATTCATAATAAAATATATGTGTATGTATATCAATAAAAGCATGCCCTACTTGTGGGTTTAATAGAGCGCATCTAAGAGTATTCAAATTTTACAACTTTCAAAATATACAAAATTTTTACATCAATCCCACATAAACAAAGTATAAGGCTCACCACAAGAAAATGCTCCTCTCTCTTTAAAGAGCTACAAACAATAAATCTGAAGCCAAATCCTTATCTAAAAAATATTACAATAAATAGAATGAATCATTGACTCAGTGAATAAATAATATAAATTCTCAATAGAAATGAGATAAGCCAAGGCACGAGTTTTTTCAATTCAAATTGGTATCATGAGAGTTATACAATCATGTTTGATAAAACATCATTCGAAATATTTATTAGAAGTAAAATACTAAAACATCAGTTTCAAGTTCATAAAATAGTTAGTAGGTTCTTTAAACATAACATAAGAAATCATCATAAACATAAATTTATAGTAAGAATATCAATACAATATATTTATGATAACATAACTAATTAAAATAAAAAATTATTAAATTTAAATATAAAACATAAATATAAAGTTTCTCTCTTTTTTTCTTTATTAAAAATGCAATTTTAAGGTGGGAGGTTTCCAACTGTAGATAATAAACATGAGCATTCCACTCATGAAGTAACAATCTTAAAAAAGCTCTTAACTCTAAGGCAACCCATCAAACTATTATAAACCAATTCATATGTGTTGGTCATACACAAGGTTAGCAACTCTCTTACTAACTAGGGTTTGAACCTAAGTGCACCAAGGCTAATATTATCACTACTGTTAGTTACAGTTCCTAACTAATCTCCTTCCAAAATAAATTTATGAAAATAGCAGAACATTATATATATAAGTAACTATTATATAAGAAAGCCATTGAAAATAAATAGTTTCATATATTAATGGTTTAATTCAATCTCAATCCATACTCTTATCAACTATGAATAGCTCATCAAGGCTTTCAATCATAGTAATCAACATTTTCAATATCAAATCATTCTAAACTCATCAAAAAATTAATTTTACAAGCATACATAAAAAATTGATACATCATTATTTTATTCACAATAACCTTTCAAAGAACATTATACCATAAAGTTCTAGCAACACACTATTACAAAATAAATTACATAAATTAATTTCATTATCGTAGTATCATTCTAATACTATTCTATATCACTATAACTCAAAGAAAATTTTTAAATGCTTGTCCTAAGAGTACCTAATGTTCTAACATATATAAGGAATTAAAATGTATAAAAAATAAAAATAATTCATAAATTAATTAAATTAATAATTTAAAAGTATAGAAGAAGTTGAAAAATATATAAAAATATGAGAATACACATTATCTACTCATAAAATAGCCAATATGCTCGAATTCAATTCCTTCCTACTTCATAAACCACTATTGCACTAAAAAGTGTTCTTTGACTTTGTACAAACAATCAAATAACAATTCAAATACAAATCATTACTAATTTTGTAACATTGAGTTCTTACTACAAAACCTTAAATTTCATATTCTAAGCATAACTTAAGAACAAACTAATTTTTGCTACCCACTAGCTAATCTAAGCTAATATAACTTCTAAATAAGAAAATGAAGCTTGGGATTACTTTATTAGGAAAAAGAAAAGATCTATTGGAGCTTGCTACCCTAAAATCCCAAAAATCCCAAACCAACAAGAAAGTTCCAAACTGACCAGAAATAGCAACGAGAAATAGTGATAATGTGGAAGAAAATGCTTAAGAATGTAAAGAAAAGGAATTGTCTCGAGTGGGTAGAAATAGAAGAAGAAGAAGAAGAAGAAGAAGAAGAAGAGAAGAGCTAAGAAGAGAGGGTTTTAGTGTGTCTAATGTTGTTCTAGTTCTATTTTGGGGTTTCGAGCTGAAATACTTATATTAGAGTCTTCTAGGTTAGTTTACTAGGTCTAAGCTTGGATTATTGAATCTGGGTCACTGTTCAACAACTTATTTACATTTGTCATTTAGCATTTTACTCTTCATTTACTTAAGATGTAAATATAAATAAGGAAATACCCCCATGAGGATTCAAAAACACATAAAAAATCAAAACTTCAAACAATAAAAATCTAGATTTTAAATTTTAATTCAAAATATCAAATTTTGAAAAATTTTAAAAATAATAATTTCTCAAAATGGTCATTTTAGGTTCTCAAGAATTCATTAAAAATCACTCTTTGATATAAATTTATAAGAGGAACTAATACCGAGATTTTTGTTTTTCAAATATTATATATTTCATATAACCCTCCAAGGGAGGTGCCCCAAATTTAGAAAAGAATTTTAAGTTTTAATAGACTCAACTTTGTTTGTAGAATTAAGCTAAATAATAGTATAAATCAAACTAAATTCTTTCAATAAATTAGAAAAGAAATGGTTTAAACATATTTAAGATAATCTCAAGTTCATATCAAAACTATTTAATCATATATTATACTATAATGATCCTATGTTACCTATTAATAGTGAAGCTCTCACATTTTGTCTCATTTATTTTTACAATTGATATTATGATATTTTTAAATAATTATTAATAATTATAAAAAATTTTAATGTATATTAAATTTTTTTACCATTCATTTACAAATAAATTCTTTAAATTAAAAACCAAAATGTTAAAAAATTAATAAAAAATGAAATTATTAAAATTATTAAATTTTTTAAGGTGGATTGAAATTTCTTTTACACTTTTCATGTACTTATACATATGACAATACTCTATATAGATAATAATTATTGTTTGTTAAGGGGATACCCATATAGACGACTTTGTCATCCACATAGGTAAGCACCTATATAGACGAAAATTGTCATTTGTATAGGTAGGATAATATTAACCATTTTCTTACCCTATGTAGATGACTTCATTTTCTATGTAGATGTAAATGCCGTAAAAAAGTCATCTATATAGGCTGAAACATGCATGAATTTATAAAGATGATAATATTATTTGTAATAATTATACAGACAATAATATGGGTCTATACAAATAACTTTCATTATCTATATAGATCTTTTTTTTTTGTAGTGTAGAGTTATGTGTGTGTGTGTATATATATTATTAATTACATTTTTTTATAAAGTTAAAAATTTTCAATGTAACTTTAGTTGATAGAGTTACAATTTTCATTACTAGAGTTAAAATTGTTTATTTACTTGATTTTGAAAAATTTACAAATACAAGTTTATTCCTAGGAATATTTTACATAAATTTTCAAATATTAAACTATAAATTGCATGATTTGAAACAAATTATAAATACATACATCTATTTCTATGGGAATAACATTAAGGCTCTGTTTAGTATAAATAACTAATAAGTTAACTAGTAATTGATAAGCTAACTGATAGTTAATAAGTTAGCTGAAATATTTCATAAAACTAGCTATTGAACTAGTTAAAATTGTAAAATAACATAAAAGGATATATTGATATAAATATATATATAATTAAAATAATTCATATTTATTTAAAATTAAATGATATTAATGCAGTTAATAAGTTTAAATTAATAGTATAATATTTAATATTTAATTAATTATATTGTATAAATTTATATATTTATTCACTTGTATAGTTTTTATTTTATTATTTTTATAATAAAATTATAATTACTGAAAAATATAATTAATTATATTTTATGATATTTTTATTTAGATATATATTTTTATATTTGTAATTTAAAATTAGGATATAATTATATTAAAATTAAATTAATTATATTTTATAAAAAAATTAGATTTAAATTACAAAAGTCATGAGTTGTAAATTGATAAAGAGAATAAAGATAAATTTAAAAAAATTTGAACAGATAATAACTTATAAAGTATAAATTACTCTAGATAACTTATAAAATAAAATTTTATTTTTTTTAATAAATTAATACGAGAAATATCTCCTGATGTTAGCTTATAACTTATTAGTTATAAACTATAAGTTAAGTTAGTTATTATATGAAACAGAGCCTAAATCCTCTGCAATATGTGTGCCAAATTTTGATGCCAAAAATGTTTAGTGTCTAAAGAGCAATCCTCTGAAATCTGACTACTCTATTTTGTCCAATAGTGTTTTGAATATTTTCCTTGTTATTCAATTAATAGCCACATGTATTCATAACAAATTCGGAACACAAAATTCGGGTGAATTTGCAAGACCTTTTCTATAAATGCTTTACAATAAAAATGTTATAAAATTTATTTGGATTTAGAACTTGGAATTCGTAACGAGATGTTGAGATAAATTAGTGTCGATTTGTAGTTTTCTTTGCCTGTTAGCTTTGGGTTATTATTTAATAATATTCACGAGGTCTATGTTAATTAGGACGAATTTCATTCATGCCATCATCACTCAACTAAAATTTAGAGGAACTACTTCATTTTGTACTATTTCATTCGGAGTTTTTATATCATAACGGAATTTGCCTCAAAGTAAAATTGTTAAGATTTTGATATAAATTTTATTTTTATTAAAAAGGATAATTTTTATTTATATCTTTATTTTATTTAAGTTTTAATTTTAATAAGATGAATTTGTGATTAAATTAGATGTATTTCAGTAATCAAGTTACAAATAATTATCATTCATAAATATTGGTAAATGCAATATTTTATCCCTTTATTAAATTTGCAATGTTTGTCTAAGAGGCAGGAAAGAATTTATTTTTATAATACCATATACGATTACTTGAGATCTTACATTAGTATCATTCTTTTAATCATAAAACTATTTATATCGAGAGTTTGAGAGTGTAATTAAAGGGTTTGTCTTTTCGTTAATAAATTTTGTTCTCCATCGGTACTTGTACTAGCTAGGTTAAACGGTAAAGCATATTAAATATTTGTATTTTGTAATTTTCTTACCGGGGGAAAATATGAGAAAGAGGAAAAAAAAATTTAAATTTAAGGAGAAGAGAAAATAAGAGAGAAAAAATTTTAAAATTTTAAATTTAAGAAAATTAGAACCATACTCACCTTTTCATTTTTTTTTCTTCTTTCTTTTCTCTTCATCCAAACAGAAAAAAAAGTATAAAATTTTTTTCTCCTTCATTTTTTTTCCTCTATTTTTTTTCTTCCCATCCAAACAAAACAAATTATTAGTTCTCAGAGTTGGACCTCCTACATGACGGCCATGGAAATTTCCCGACAGTTACAATAATTGGATCTTTCAAATTAAGAAGAGGTGTGGACTTCCACGCCCGACTTCTTTTTCTATGATATATTTATCCTAATAATTTAATTATTAAGATTGATTTAATATAATAAAAGAAATAGGTCCCACTTAGAATAACTTTTTTTTTTTGCCTCTAAAATTCTATATTTCAAAATCGTTATCCAAAATCACTATATCGATGTTTAAATCCAATTCAGCAAATATTTCTATCAATTTTATTGATTAAATATATCTAAAATCTTCATTTCTAGATATAATTAAATTTATAATGCATATATCTAAAATCTCTGTTTTTTAGATATAATTAAATTTACAATGCTTATAATAGTTTAGAATTTGATGAATAAATTTTAAAATCATAAAAAGAATGGTTAAAAAAATTATATAAGAATTTAATATTCTATAATAAAATTATCAAACTATTAATTAAATTTAGTGCTTAAAATGAAAACTATTTAACATTAAAAATTTAGTGTTTAATATATTTAGGATTTAAAGCAAGTGCAGTCTTTATATGAAGCCAAGCACGAACTTAATGAAAAATATAAAAAAATTTAGAAATTTTAAAAATAAAAGCAATGTTAATTTCAGTTAACAAAAATAAGGATTGGTTGTAATAAAAATTATATTTCTCTAAAAAATAAATTTGCACTTATAAATAAAATTAATAAAATAAAACAACATACAAAAAATTTAAATCTAAGTATTTAAAATTGAAAATTAAAAATAATAAAACGAGGGTGTTCTGTTTTTGTAGTCGTTACTCATGTTTCTTGTAAGGCATGGAAAATCATACGTCATATCATATGTCTAAATAAATATAAAAGTCGATCATTATTAAGCAAGTGCAGATTAATATACCAAGAGGAGAGTTTTGCACTCAAAATTAAAAAAAAAAAAAAGTTAGTACATTCCCAATAGGTAGATTTGATCTAACACATTATTTAAGTCTTTCACCATTAATCTATTAATTTGTGGCATAAATTATAAAAATTTCTATGATAACATAAGCTGCATTAGTTAAATAATTGTTTTCTATGGTACAAATTGAAAATCGGATCGTAGGTATTTTTTAGTAGATAATTTTATTTTAAAAAATATAATTTTAGTTTTAATATGTATATATAATATAATATGTAATATTTAATTTAAATTAATTTTGGCCTAGAAATTTTATGCTAGTTTGATTTTTTTTTTCAGCTAGAAGTTTTTTTTAATGATAGATATAAAACATAGGTAATTAGAATAATATTTGTATGGTTTAGTTATAAAATGTAAATATAAATGATTTATTAATTCACATAAAATTTGAAAGTATACTTGCTGATCTTAAATGTTAGAGAATAATATTAATAGTATTGACTTAATTATTAGTTCATTTGCTTTAATTTTGGTCGAATCATAAAAATATTATTTATGGTGTATTAAATTTTAAGCATTAAATCTATTAAATATTAAATTTGTAGTTTTTGTATAAGTTCAGATACTAAGTTTTCAATTTAATTAATAATTTGATAATTTAGTCCAAAAATGTTGATATTTTGTATAGTTTCAAAATTATCGTTACTTATAATTTTAAAATTTTTATGCATCATGCTTTTAATGTTAAATTTAAAACGTCGTGTATATATATGTATATAATTATTAAGTGCTGAAATTAAGTATTGAATTTAAATTCTAAATTTATTAAGTGATAGATTTATAATGTTTAAATTTTAGGTACTAAAGCTATTGATTTCAAAGTTTTTATCACAAAATATTCAAATTTTATAAAATTTCAAAAGGAAAATGATAATCATCCCGATTGCTTGTGCTGATTTAATTCCCGAAGTAATTTTTTATATTACCTTTCCCTTGTTTTGAATTGAAAATAAATATAGAACAAATACTTAATATTAGAACTTACCATTTTATATTCATTCGGTGCATTTTGGGTGAATTATTTCGGGCGGTATAGCATAGCCCATTTCAAAATTATCTTAATTATGATTTAAAAAATTCTATATAACTAATTCTTAAACGATGTGATATAATATAATGCTTTTATTCAATTATTACAAAAAATTGTGATAATGTTGAATATTTTTATCCAAGAAAATCTCATAAAAAATAGCAGTAGTTGCTAAATATATTCAGTTTGATAATTGCTTTTAAAAACGTTAAAAGGATTTTTACTGTATTTAATATTTAGTCCTCATAAATTAAACAAGGAAAATTTAAGTTGAAGCCCAAACATATTCAATTAAGCATTGAATTACTATTTTTAAATATTTTATAAGTAAATTTTTTCTTGATTTGATATTTAGCATAAACAAATCAAATAAGTAAAATATAAATTTAAATTTAATTTATTTGATTATAAGTATCGAATTAGCAATTTTAAACACACCCTTCGTAATAAGAATAAACATTTTAATAGCAAACATATAGTCTCAATTTAAAATTAAAATTTAAAATCATATTGTAAACATAAAGATAATTCTAGGAACTTAATTTCAAAAAATTAGTTAAGATATATTATTTGCAATCTTAACTTTTTCTCAATTTTAAAAAAAATGAAATAGGAATAAATAAATTATCAAATCAAAATGAAATATATATATATATATATATATATATATATATATATATATAATGTTGTATACTGAGTAATATTTCAAAAGATTTAGTCCTACATTGGACAAGTTTAGCCTTAAGAGAAAGTTTATATATGAAAAAAATTTATATAAAGTGACAAAGAAATAAAGTACCCATCTGAACATGAATAACATATAAGATTAGGCCAACCTATTTTTTGCAAAACTAAATTTTAATTTTAATAAAATTTAAAATATCAATATATTTATTTAAACATGTATTTTCCAACAATTATATTTTCAATAGTTATATTTCCAATGGCAATATTTCTAACAACTATTTTTTAATGGCTAGATTTTAGAGCCTATAAAAAGGCATACTATTCTTCTCATTTTGAAAAACATACTCATCTACACTCACTTTTCTACAAACACTCTTTTCGTACTTACTGGGTTTCATTTTCCTACTCCCTATTTCCTATCTAGTCATGCATTGTTAGGGTAGAAGTTCAAATAATTCCTTGAGGACAATGACTTGTATCACGTTTCAGATTGCACATCCATATTTTTGTAATAATCTCAAGGAATTATTTTTCAAGTGCAGTATTAAGAATAATGTTTTTATAAACAAGTTTTCAAAAATAACTTCTGATTTATTATGTTAACAATTTTTATGATATAATTTCTTTGACTATATTTTTTTATTTGTATTTGTTATTTGAGATGTAAATCATTATGATTCATCATAAGACAACTGTGGTTCAATTTTTTTAACTATTTATAAATGAGGCCATGTAGATAAATTAGAATCTTTCAATGATCTTGGATGCTCCTAACATGAGAGTTATGGACTCAGGTAAGTAGGCACTTTGCTTATTTTTTACTATAATATTAAAATTTTTGTTATTATTGCCAATTGGCATATTGGTGTTATACTTGTGCTGTACTATTAAATCATGAATCACAATTTAAAAGAAATAATAATCTAATTATTCATTTATTTATATTTTGAATTATCTTTTAGGTGTTACATTCTTTAAAAATTTGTTCTCATTAGGAAATATTTTTGCTATATATGTGAACATCACTATCTAGTAATTTGTTTCGTAACTTCCTACATAACTTAACTTGTTTGATTTTTATTAGTAACACACTATACAAGCATAAAAAAAAGAGAATTTTAATACTTTTTAATTTTATGTTTAACTTAAATCCTCTATGAGAATTTACATTAATCCTTTGTGAAAACTGACATTATACTCTTGAAATTTGAAATAAATTTAAATTCCTCTTATTGAATGTTTATGGATTGCTTGAGAAGATTTTATTGAGGTCTTAAGTGGCATATTTGTGGAGTCATCAACACTAACTAATTAGCATTTTTAGATTTAATGAACCTTACTTTTCTAATTTTGAAGGTGAATATTTATGCGTGATAAACAAGCTTATGTAAGCCTATGTTGATATATCTACTTATTTTACCTAATGTGTTTCAATAGGCCTTGTCTAAATTCTGTGTGTCTTTAATAAACATGTTATCCAATATTATTAGTATAAATTCATTTTGTATGTCACTTACAAATAGAATGCCTCGATAAAAATAGGGAAAACACCTTATAAATTGTGGAAAGGTTATGCACCTAATACAATATTTTAAAAAGTGGTGGTGTTTAGCTATAGTTTTATAATTTGAATCCAAGAAAAGAAAAATAAGATAAAAAAATCTAATTGTATATTTGTGGGATAAGAGTAATAGTTTTGTAAATAGAAATGATGTGCTTGATTGTAATATATTAATAGAGACAAAGAGTATTGAGTTCTTTGAAAATATCTATCCATAATGTGATAAAATTTCTCTTGAAACAAAGACTTTAAATGCACCTTTGATTTAGAATTGACTAATAAAGTCTTAAAAAAAGTAAATGACTAAGAAAAGAAACTTCTTTTGAAAATAATTTTTATGTTTATTATTGATAATGATCATAAAAAATACTTTGGAACAAAACTTTGAGAAAACAATCAAAATATAATTTGAATCAATTTTATTAGGAACTAGTGAACTTGTCTTCTAGAGCAAAACCAATAGGTTATAAATGAAATTTAAATATATATATATATATATATATATATATATATATATATATATATATATATTCATGATGGTTCAATTCAAAATTATAAAACTCAATTAGCTGTCAAAGATTTTACATAAAAATAAAATATTAATTACTTCAACCCTTTTATACAATAATAAGGATTTCTTCAATTCATGTTAGCTTCTACTTTTAAATTAGTTATACATTAAATGAATATGAAAACTATTTTTTGAATGGAGATTTAAAGGAAGAAATTTATATAGTACAATTTGAGGGCTGTGAGGTCCCAAGACAGGAATAGAAAAAGTTTACAAACTAAGAAAGTCTTTATATGGTCTAAAATAGGTTTCCCTAAATAGTGGCATGAGAAATTTGATCAAATCCTAATAAACAATGGGTTTTCATGTGTTGAAATGGACAAATGTGCATATGTAAAATGTGAAAATAATGAATGTGTGATCATTAGCTTATATATGGATAATATTTTTATTTTTATACCAATTTTAATATAGTGTATAAGACTAATACTTAACTAAAGAAAAAATTAGGAAACTATTATGTTTGTAGTAAGCTAAAACATCATGCACCCCAATGTGGAAAAAGAGTAAGAAATGATAATCCTCTAAAACTGAAATTAAATTTGGTTGGAGATGATAAAGATGACATAATTGTGGTGGTTATTTCTTAAGCAAGCAAATATTATGGCCAATTTGAAAGATTGGGTTGTGGATTTAAGTGTTACGAGGCACATCTATGCTAATAGATAAGCCTTCACCTCTTACTTACTAATAGGAGATGGAGAAGATTTGATTTACTTTGGATATTTAAGAACTATAAAAAATTCTTGGAAAAGATAAAATACTTCTAAAACTCACATTTGACAAGACCTTGACTTTAGGTAATGATCTACATGTGCTAATATTAGAGTAAATTTAATTTGCACATTCTTACTAAAAAAAATAGGATTAAAATACCTTTTAGATATGACTAGAATAATGAAATACCTAATGAATTATGATATTTTGTATAAGTGGATTTCCTACTATATTAGAAAGATGTAGTAAAGCTAATTGGATCTCTGATTTAGATGAGACAAATTTCATTAGTAGTTATGTGTTCACCTTTGGTGGTGGTGCAGTGGTTTGGAAATCATCTAAGCAAACAATTATAGTTAGATTCACCATTGAGTTAGAATTTATGGTTTTTAAGATGGCTGGAAATGAAATTGAGAGGATAAGAAATTTCTTATTTGACATATCGTTAGGTACGAAACCAAAACTAAAACCTTCAGTATCTATACATTGTGATTGCTAATTAGCAATAGCCATTGCAAAGAATAAAGCTTTCAATGGCAAAAATTGACATATTAAATTGAGACATAATATTGTGAAACAATTATTTAAAGATGGAATGATTTCCATAAGAACTCAAAAAGGGATTTTGTCAATCCTTTAACAAAAGCCTTGATTTAAAAATAAATGATTGAAATATTGAGGAGAATGGGACTATTGGAGATCTCATGAAGTAGGTTCATATAGTTAATAACAAGTCAATATTAGTTCTAAAAGCATTAAAATTAATTTATGTGTCTTTCTTATGATGTGTGTGATTAGTGCTTTAAAATTGTAAATTATATGTGATGATGAGCTTGACTCTTAATGAATTCCATAGCCTTTTTATGGGTGGTGCATTTAACTGCAATGTACATTTGATGGATTCACTTATATGAGTGTGGAGTGCGGTTGTTCCTATGAAATACTAGCAAGATCTTCAGAACACTCATGAACTACCAGGCATTTGCATGCCCTATTAGAGCAAAACCACATTGCATAGAAAAATGATTTATAAATGTGAATTGATTGGTGATACTACTATTTTACAACAAAGGATTAACGCTTCATAGAAACTAAATGTTTCACTAGTAACTTTATAAATTAAGTCACTTTCTAGATTTGGTTCATAATTTGTAAAGACATCACATCGATAATTTACATTTATTTGAAAACTTAGCGAAGATTCTTTACTTATTTTTTTATTTTCTTTTATAAGTCTTTTGAAATACATAAGGGATTGTTGTATATTAAGTAGTATTTTAAAAGACTTAGTCCCACATCAGGTAAGTTTGGCCTTAAGAGAAAGTTTATATATGAAAAAATTTTTTATATAAAGTGATAAAGAAAGAAAATAGCCCTCTGAACACGAATAACACGTGAGGCTAGGCCCAAGCCTATTTTTTACAAAACCATATTTAGATTTTAATTTTAATAAAATTTGAAATATCAATGTGTTTATTCAAACATTTATTTTCCAACAATTATATTTTTAACGGCCATATTTCAATGGCTATACTTTCAATGGCTATTTTTTAATAGCTAAATTTTAGAACTTATAAAAAGTATACTATTCCTCTCATTTTGAAAAACAAATTCATCTATGATTACTTTTTTTACAAACACTTTTCTATTTGTTGGGTTTCATTTTCTTGCTATTTTGGTCTTGCATTTTCAAAATAGAAGAGTCTATTGAATCTTAGGGGAATTACCGGTTCAAGCTTCGTATGAAAAACTCGGATAATTTCTTGAAAATAGTGACCTGTGTCGCACCTCAAACTGCACATCCATATTTTTCTAACATATAAAGTCAAAACAAATTTATTTTAAACATAATAAACAAACCAAAAGAAGATTAAGGCCACTCATTATTAGGTTATTTGTGCTGTTATATTATTTTTTAGGGTCAAAGTTTTAAAAACAAAAAAATAAAGTAGTCAAGCAAAAGTTAAATCTGTCCATTTTCTCTTTTCACAGCATCCTGTGGTTGATCCCCAAAGGGACGTCTTTATGCCCTACTTTTTACACTAGAGCATAGTAGTCCGGGCCTTGAAATCAAATTCAAGAAACGTGCTGCGCCAGAGAATTCTTATATGTGGACTACACCGATGGCTAATAGTATGCACCTAGACAAGACAAAAGATGTTCTGCACAAGATGAATGACCTTTCAAAGTTGAACAAAAAGAGTCAACGGGCAAAGTTTCTATTAGGTGGACTTGTAACCATTGACGATGGAAAAATGGGCAAAGCACGGAAAGATTATCAACTCTGCGTTTGGTCTAGGGAAGCTAAAGGTCACAATTTCATATTGACATTTGCTCACTTTTCCTTGTTCTTATTCAAGAAATTCGAATGGTAGTTGTGGCATTGACTAAGCTGCTTTTGTTTGTTAGCATTTGTTTTGACCATCAACGTCTAAGATGGTGCAAAATTGAATGAAATTTCTAAAATAAAAGGGCATTATAAAAATGGGGTTAATCCTGAACTCCACATTTTATCGAGACATGCAGGTGTTATTTATAAATTACATTAACCAATCCTGAATATTAATCTAATTACACTCGACATTTGTTATTTTTCATAATTATATGTATTCACCTCTTCAACATACTTCCTCTATTATGAAATACAATTATAATAATTTTTTAATTACAATTTATTCTTTAAAGTTTTCTCTAATGACCGGAAGATAATTCATCTATATTTTTGTATACAAATGTTCTTTTATTAAAGAATAAAAATATAATAGCCTTACACATTTTTTTTTTAAAAAAGATAAAATTGTATCTAAAAAAGTCGGAAAATAATATTCCATTCATCAAGGACGACTTCAGGGAATGGATTGTATTTAAAATGTTGACATTGTTGCATTTTTTAATGGTGGAAGTGGGATTAGAGGGTGAATTTGTATATTTTTAAAAATGAGATTTATTGAGTTTAATTAGATTGAATTGCAATGGAGGTTAACATAATTTGCCCTATTTTTTTTTATTTTTTGTTTCCCTCTCTTTGTTCATGTTTGTTTTCTTCTTTACATTGTGAGCTCTTCCAAAGTGCAAAATATAGTTTAGATGGTAAATTGAAATATGAAAATTTTTAATAAAAAATTAAAAATAGATAACTATAAATTTTAAAAATTATCTTTTTAATTGATTATTATCCTTTAAATTCAAAATCCTAAATTGTTTTAAAAAAATATAATATCTTACTTTACTCTCTAAAATATATCTTACACATCTCACATTATTTATCTTCATTTGATTTATATTATTATTTTTTGACTCTTCTTCAAAGAAGAGTTTAAGATGTAAAATAAATATTTGTATTTTAAGTGAGATATACATCAGAGCTAAGCTAGAACAAAAACTTTAGATGAAATGAGTATAATTTATTAGAAATTTTAATGAAAATATTTGAAATTTTGGGGAGTTATATATAAATTTTCCATTTCAAAATTCAAAATGGTAAGAAAATTCTTACAAATTTCCTTAGTAACTATGGGATGGCTTTAGACACGCTCCGCCACTTGATGTACTGTCGACTTAGTTCATGTTTTATAATGAAATATATATTTCGATGGGTAATGCTTTTTGCAAAATATAATTAATAAATTAAAATAAAAAATATTTTATTTATTTAATATTAAATAAAATAAATTTAAAAAATAATTTCATTTATGTTAAAAAAGAAATTATTTTTTATTATAATTTTAGGTATCATTTTTTTAAACATAAAATATGTTTCATATGTTATTTTTATTAATATATATAAATAATATGTTTTATATAAAATACTTCTTGATTAAACAGATGGAGCCTTAATATACTGATAAAGTATTAATTTAGTAGAAAGTACATTAACTATTAGATACCACCTCGTGCATTAAAAAGGTGAATATTAATTTTAATAATATAATATTATAATAATTAATTAATCATTTATATAGAAGATTAGATACAAATTTGATTAAGATATAGTTAATAGTTCTTGGAAAAAAATTATTTCCTCATTAATTTTGTTCAACACTTAAGTAGGTAATTAATTTTAAATTTAAATATTATATTAATTAAATATTATTTTTAATATAATTATTATCATTAATATTAATATTTGATAACATAATTTATGATAAGAACAAATTTTTCTAATGGCAATATATTTTTTATTTACCACCCTATAGTATAAAATAAACTTTTGAAAGTAATAATTTTAGACTACAGATGAATATTTATTTTAGTAACCTAATATTATAATTATATATTAATTATTTATAAAGAGAACTAGATGAAAAATTAATTAATATATAGCCAACAACTAAAAATAAAGAAGTCATCTCTCTTACTCTTCGATATTTAAAAGAAAATGAATCTAATAAAATAAAAATTAAAAAAATTTAAGGAAGGAAAAAAGTCGTATTTCTTATCATTTTACTCAACATTTAAGTAAATAATTGATTTTGAATTCAAACTTCACATTAATCAAATACTATTTTTCAAGATAATTATTATCACTAAAATTAATATTTAATAATATAATTTAATGTAATAATAAATTTTTTAATAGCACTATAATATATTTTTTATTTACCATGTTAGAGTATAAATTAAATTTTGGAAAGTAATAATTTTATATTGCAAACAACTTATTAAAATTCATAAATTATGACATATATGTTGACTAAAATTTAATATTGTGATATCAAATATTTTATAATTTTTAATCTACATGAAAAAAAGAAATAGCTTTTGGTTAGAGAATACTAATGATTGACTTATATTTAGTATCTTCTAAAAATGTATTATAATAAAGTTCTTTTCTTGGAATATAATAAAAAATATAAAATAGTAAATAAATAAAAATTATGCAATGGGTATCAAATCTTTAGAAGAAGAATTAATCTACCCCTTAATCAAAGTTTAAGAAAATATGTTAATGACATAGACAATAAAAAAGGTCAGATAAATAATATAATTATTTAGGAACCTAATACAAAAAAAAAGAAATAATTAATTAGATTATGAAATGAAATAATAAATGTACAATTATCATAGTGAAAATCCATCAAATGAAGATGAACTATTGAGATATTTAGTGACAAATATTATATATAAGTTGTATTGTTTATTTGTTTATAGAAGCCTAGGATGATTTTATTAAATGAAGATAAAATGAGAGTGCATTATAGATGAAAGTTTATAAAATTGAAATTGGATGTAAAATGAGATGAAAATGAAGATAAAAAATTTTCTTATCAAATCAAATGAAGATAAAAAATAGAAAAATTTCAAATAAAATTAGATAAGGATAGAGATAAAGTAATCTTTGAATTTTAAAATAGAAAATACTATATTTGTTAATCTCAATGTTTCGATATAAATTTAAGCCAATAAAAATGATCTATTCACATATATATATTGTCAATTATAAATTTGTAAATTTTTATAACTGATAGTTCATATACTTACATAATAGTTCTCTTCTTTCTATAATTTCCTTCAAAATTGTATTTTTCCTATTAAATAGTGTGAAATAGTCAAAAAATTATTTAATGAAATAAACTATATAAAAAATGTATGCTTTTGCAATTTTACATGTAAAGAATCTATTAAACTAATGAGAACCAGTTAAACTACAAGTTTTTTTTTTCTATAAAAGCAGAAATCTAATGAAATGAAACATAAATAAAAAAATATAATCAAACTACAATAATAATAATATAAAAAAGAAGTAAAAGAAATCACGGAAAAGAATTTACATGATAGGATTTTTTAATTGAGTAACTTAAAAAAGCTGAAAATAGTAAGAGAGACTATTTATAAAAATTGAAGATAAAGATGAAACTCTTGTCTCAAAAAAGATGATGACTTTGAAGTGACTAAAGATAAAAAAAGAAAGAAATAAAATTTAAAAATAATTCAAAAATTTTTTATGAGAATGAAATAATTAAATAGTTGTGAATTTACAAATATTGAGGATAAAGATAAAAACTCTCATCTTAGTTAATAAAGCAAATTATATCCATATCTCTTAAAATTCAACATAATTATATCTACATCTTTTGTATTTTATAAATATACATTAACTTTACTTTTTATATACATTCATATCCTTTTATTTTTTATTTTAAGCATATACTAATCTTCCTTATTTTAAAAGAGAAGAAAAGGAAGATGAATGTATATTTTTAAAAATAGAAAAGTGTGAGTGTCGTATATTGAAGATAAACGTAATTTACTTTAAAAATAATTTTTTATTTTTATTTTCAATTAAAATTTGAAATTATATCAATATTATTCAAAATGATTTAAGATCAAAGCTTTTAATCAAAACTTATCTAAATTTCAAGAAGTCCAAAATTTTAACAAGTTTAAATTGACAAGCCCTTAGTGTCTTGGGTTGGGAACACCCAGTCTCAAAACATCACATCCCCACTATCCCTTATCTTGTCCTTTTTCTTTTCAGGCACATCCCTAGAGAAAAATAGGGTGAAAGTAAGCCTAATGTTTCTTTCGCAGAAAGCACTTTTTTATTATTTATATATATTTATAAAGAAGTAATATATATGAGATAAAAAAAATTTAGAATCATAATTTTGACAGAAAATAAAATTTTCTTTCAAATAAAAAATTATTTTACTTAAAATTTTCATATTTAATATTAAATAAATAAATATATAATTTTTTTCATCTCAGTATATTATTATTATATTTTTATTAACAAGCTGAGCCTGAATATATGAGGTGACATCACGATCAAACATCCATTTATAATAGGATTGGTCGCAAGTGTGTGTATCGACATCTTAAATTAAGATTTATTTAATTTTAAAATAATAAATAAAATTACATAATTTTTTCCGAAGAAAGAAATTATGTAATTTATGGAGTGCAACATATATCAAGGACAGCTCAAAATTGTACTTTGAAAAACCGATCCAATTTCATTCATTGGTATTTTTGCCTTTTTCCTGTAAAAGCAGTCCAATTCAAAATGATTATACATCCTGTTTCATATATTTCATATAATGCATAATTATAGGGTTTGACGTAAAATGCAAAAAGTAATCTCTTTTGCAAAAGATTTTTTGTTAATAATTTTTCTATCCTATTAGGAAGAGATAGATATTAAACTTTCATCTGCAGTGACACACTGAGAACATTTATATTTGTGTATAATAGGTCCTATAAAAAATTAGGTGCATCTCCTACCGATGTTATATAATTAATGTGTGATTATCTTTATTTTATTAATATAAAGAGATTTATGCTAATAAGCATGGCCCAACTCATAAATATAAATCTTCACTTAAAATTTTGAGGATCTAAAATCTTTTGCAAGTTCAAACCACATATATAAACAAATTTCTAATTTTTTTTATATATTTACGTAATATTTAGACAAAATTTTATAAAAACTAAAATACTATTTTGATCTTTTATATATGCACTTTTTTAATTTAATCCTTATTTAATTTTTATTTTCAATTTAACCCTTGACACATTCAATTTATTTTATTTAAGTTCTCCCCATCTACCTTAAACTATATATTTACTAAAGTAATGATATGAAAGTTCAAAATTTGGCTTGGAACCCTTTGGTGCTTGCATAAACATTAAATATGAATTGTATAAAAGTTAGCATTTAAGCAAATTAATACAACATTATAGTAAATGATAAAAAAAGATATAATTAAAGTGATTATCATACATTTTTATTTTGAAATTAAACTCATATGGTTAGTATAAAGTATGATAAGTATTGCATTTTATACTTGCATAAACATTAAATATGAATTGTATAAAAGTAAGTATTTAAGCAAATTAATACAATATTATAGTAAATGATAAGAAAAGATATAATTAAAGTGACCATCCTGTGTTTTTATTTTAAAATTAAACTCATATGGTTAATATAAAGTATGAGGAGCACTACATAAATATTTGATAGTGTCTTGTAAGATTTTATACCTTAATATCCTAGATTTTGTTGAAAAGTGATAGTATTCTAATTAAATCATATTAAATCTTTTCAGAGACAAATTGAGAATAGCAATTAAGCAAGAATCAAAATAAAAAAATGTATTATTGAGGGATTAAACACTGTTCTAATCTTTTAAAAATTTTGGAAGAGAAGAATTCAGAGTTCTGACTGTTCCTGCTCGACGGCTGATGTATTATCACCGCTTGTAGATGAAAGAAAATTTAGATGATACAGAGTCACATGCTTCATAAATAACCCACTCTATCAATAGGCACATTTCCCAATAAAATCACGTAAATAGCCACTTCTTCCAAGTCACTATATAACCACGATTGTGACTCTGGTTATATTGCAAGTGGCATTTATTCTATCTTTCTCCGTTTTTGCTTCCCTTGTTCCTTCTCACTTGTCTTCTATTTTCTCTGAGAGAAATGGAAGCATCACTTGCAACAACGACAACCTGCGTTATCTTAGTACCCATCCTGATATTGGCATGGAATTTGCTGTATCGGTTGTGGCTGAGGCCGAGGAAGCTTGAAAGGTGGTTGAGAGAAGAAGGCCTTGAAGGAAATCCGTACAAGTTTCTGGTTGGTGACGCAACGCAAATGTTTGAGATGCAAAAGAAAGCAAAATCCAAACCCATGGATCTCTCCCATGATATCGCACCCCATGTTTTCTCCTTCGTCCATCATATTGTCAACAATTATGGTACGTCGGTATATGTTTCTCACTTCTCTTGTATGTATAATCACTTAAAGATTTTCCGTCACGGCAATATTTCTACCAAAGCTGTTGAGGTGGGTTAAAATATGTAGATCTTGAAGGATTCAAACTTTTATTTTAAAGATTTTAAAAAATGCGGATCGTAATCTGTCTAGGTAATGAACCCTGTAATTTATGTGAATTAGTGGGTGGGCTGGACCGGCCCACAATTTTTATTTCGATTTTTTAAATTCTATGTAGGTAAAAAATTTCAATTCATATAAAATTCTATTATCATTTTTCATTTTTAGTTATATAGAAATTTTCTATATATAATTTATGGAAGATATTTTTATTTTGTAGATATTTTTTAATTTATATTTTTTACGTATAGTATTTTTTAAGGTTATATATAAATTTAAAATATATTATAAATTATTTATGAATGAATATGTAATACTTCCAAATAATTTTAAATTTTTTTAGCTTAAAAGTTGAAAAATTTTAAAACAAATATGTGAGTTAGTCTGCAGCTACAAAGACTGGACTAGAAACCTCCAATGTAGTGGTTTTTGTGTAATCTGGATAAGCCCGACTCAATCTGTTTAGCAGCTAGTCCAGCTTGTCCAATTAATGACTCTAATTTCTATTGTAAATGATATGATATTCACAATTTCTTATAATTTTCTATTGCAATAATCGAATTTTTTCACTTTTATTCCCAATTTTACAAATCATAGTAAAATTCCAATCATGTTCATAACTGCAATTTACAACCATGATCTTCACTATAATTATAGTTCTTCGGATTTAATTATTTATTCATTAGGCTAAATTGATTGAATTTATGACCACATTACAGTTCTTTGTGTGGTTTAATTCTTAAAATATTTATATCATTCTTGATTTGCAATTTTTAACTAGTAACCTAAAGTTTATTTGTATGGAAATCTTGTATTGTAGATTTTGTGCAATTTATTTTAGATATTTTGAAACTGATCAGCCCCCCTGCTTAATTACAAAGTTTCAGTGCTGTATTCAAGTATTTTCATTTCAAAAGTCTACCTTACAGCTAACATTAAGCGCGTAAGTGCTGAATGTCATTAGCAATCATGCCCCTCTGTTCAACAAAGTTGGCAGGTTTCCTTTTTCCCTTTTTTAATAGTAAGAATTATAATATAACTCGCTTAACATTTTTTAAATAATAAATATTATAATTCACTTAATGTAAACACATAATACCTAAACATATAATATCCTAAATATCTTGAATATGCAGTGTTTTGTTATTTAAACCCAGCGAATATAATAAAATATAAAATATTTAAAATAACAATGAAAGCTACTGCACTGTTAAAATAGTGTTCAGTGGCTTTTTAATATCTTACCTTTTCTCTTAAAGAAATCCCTTTTAATTGACTAGCAAACCAAAGCAACGCTTTAAATGGGGTTGGTTATTTTACTGTAGACTTTTTTTTAAGATAAATTCTATTAATTATATAATCATGTAAAATAGGGTGCAGAGTGCCGGGCATGCTATGCTTGTGCCAACTTGAACCTATGTATAATCTTACAAAAAATGTGATAAAAAATTGGCAGGCTCACGAAAAGTTTGCAAGTGCCCATGGATACTTGCAGGCAGACTGTATTATTTTTTTTTAGTATTAGGAGTAATTATATTACTAAATGCATATATATAAAGATCAAATATCAAACTTTAGATATAGAAAAAGGAAAATACATATAAGAGATATTGAATTGAATTAAATTAGAGAAAAATATAATTTTTTAAAATTATAATTGAACAATTAATTTTTTTTTGTAATGAGTTAGTTAAGTAAGGTTAAAAATATTATATTAGTCTATTAGACATTGGGTTAGATTAAAATTTTTTTTCAAATGCTTAAATAATTATTAAAAATTTTAATGTAAATAAAAAAATCCTTAGGCTTATGGGCAAGTTTGCACTTGTGCGGTCTTGAGCTCATGTAAGCTTGCTTGCAAAAAGTGCGGGTTCCAATTCAAGAAATCCTACTCACCTCACACCCATGAGTTGCCCATATTACCCACTGACTTTATCTATTTTATATGTCTAATTATATATGAGTAAAAAAATTCATAACACTATAATTTAAAAATAATAAGAAATGATTTAATTACATAACAGCATAGGGAAATAGTTTGACTTATTTATTATAAATTATACATTGAGATAATAAAAGTATTTTTATTTAATAATAAATATGAAAATCATCATGTCATATGATAATTTATTAAAAATTATAATATGACATGCGTGTGTGTTCCCTTATTTCAAGATATCATATTATAATTTATTAAAAAATCGCCATGTCATTTCTTCTTGTTTGTTACTTTATTTTTTTAATGCTATGATATGTTTAAACTTTTATAATACTTTTATTTAAAGTATTTGTACATATATTATTTTAAAAGACTCTATCTATATGTTGAGTATATTTAAATCACAAAAAAAATAGTCTAAGAATTCAATCAATTTCAGCATTAGTTTAATTTAATGCATGTAACTTTCAAATGCTGCAAATTTTATACTTAATGTATTTAATGCTGAATTTCAATGATAAATTTTGTGATGTCATCAAAAACACTCTTGATACCATTTAACCATTAATCACGGGCAATTTATCCCCTGATGTAATATGTAAATTTTATTAATAAAATTATATAATAGAATATGCACGTGACTTATTTTATATAAATTTAAAATTTAATATTTTGTGTTCCTTAGAAAATCATTTATAATTTTTTTATTATTGAAAAATTGACAGACCTCTCAACTAATTTCTCAACAATCTACTTTTGATTTTTTTGAGGGTGCTAATAAAGCAAATAACATGCAGGTAAGAATTCATTTATATGGCTTGGTGTTATGCCGACAGTGATCATCATGGAGCCTGAGCAGATTAAAGATATCTTTAACAAGATCGATGATTTCTCAAAGCCTAAGTCTAATCCCATAATCAAGTTAGTGGCCACCGGTCTTGCAAATTACGATGGAGACAAGTGGGCTAAGCATAGAAGGATTATTAACCCAGCATTCCATTTAGAGAAATTGAAGGTTATTCATTGATTTATGCTTCCATTACTATTTTACTCACTATAAGATTCATTTTATGCAAATTTTCAGTTAAATCAGACAAACATTTTCTTCTAAGAAATTCATAAACTTAATCTGTCTTCATTCTGCTTCAGATTATGTTGCCAACATTTTTTGAAAGTTGCAATAATATGGTTTGCGCATGGGAAGAAACGTTGTGTTCAAATGGTTCATGGGAAGTGGATGTATGGCCCTTCCTTCAAGATTTAACTCGAGATGTTATCTCTCGAGCAGCATTTGGAAGCAATTGCGGAGAAGGAAGAAAGATATTTCAACTTTTAGTAGAGCAAGCTCAACTTTTAATGAAAAATTTACACAAGCTTCGTATTCCTGGATGGTGGTAAGATTGATTTTTTTAATTCAAAAATAATAGAGAATGAATAAAATTGGATGATTGTACTTAAAATAAAGCAACAAATATCCTCCATTTTCATTATTTTTTATTATTTCTTTTCCAAACAAACTATTACTAAACGCAGATTTAAATCCCATAGAATATTTCATCCAACAGTTTTGTAGGAAGAATTCAAGATGTTTGAGTCACAGAATTGTGATACCACTAATGATCTTATGCTAAACGTTGATAAAATGACTCAGAGCCAATTGATTAATAAATATAGGAAAGATTCGTACAATCTTTATTTCATGATATGTGACACAATGGCTATAAATGTATGTGTAGGTTTCTTCCTACAAATAGTAACAGAAGAATGAAGGAAGTTGATAAAGAGATACAGGCTTCTGTTAAGGGTATCATCAACAAAAGGGAGAAAGAACTGAAGAAAAGTGAAGCCAGCAAAGATGATTTACTGGGCATACTTTTGGAATCAAATCAGAAGGAAGTTGAAGGAAATGGAAACAATAGGAATGTAGGAATGACAATTGAAGATGTAATTAATGAGTGCAAGTTATTTTATTTCGCAGGGCAAGAGACAACGTCTAGTTTGCTGGTTTGGACAATGATATTGTTAAGTAGGTACCCTGACTGGCAAGCACGTGCAAGAGAAGAAGTCTTGCAAGTCTTCGGGAATCAAAAACCGGATTTTGATGGGCTAAGCCACCTTAAGATTGTAAGTATGTGTAACAACATGATTATGAAAATAATATGCCTAGTATAGAGTGGTCACTGAGATTTAAAAAATGGTTTGCAATCATAATATTGTTTACAATATTGCGGTTTCAAACTTGACCACATAACAGTTTTTATTTTCTCTCATTTTCCCTCATTGGTCTGCATTGTAGCTATACTGTAGCTGCAGCTTTGGTCTGCATTGTAGGGATACTGCAGCTGCGGCTATAGCCATGGCCGCAATCACAATTTAAATCCTTGAGTGGTTACTTTAAAGATTTAGAGTCCTTTTGTTGAAAAATATCTTATATCTTATCTGTTTGGGTTTATATAATTACAACAAATTAAAATTCCAGAAAATGATAAATTTGCTTAATAATACGTGGGGTTGTATAGAGGAAGAGAGCATGTTGTTTCCCTCCACAATCATATCATCATTACTTTGATAATTACAAGACAACGAAACAATTAAGTGATAAAAATCATTCATAAGTCTTCACCCAATAATTGAACATTTAGATTGATGTATGATTTTTTGTACTAACTCCGATACATGATGATTTTCTTTTACAGGTGACTATGATTTTGTACGAAGTTCTCAGGTTGTATCCACCAATAATTCATATCTTTCGAACCACTCACAAGGATTTGAAACTTGGAAAGTTGTCCCTCCCTGCAGGTGTGAACATTTCCTTGCCAGTACTTTTGGTTCATCGTGATCATGAATTCTGGGGTGATGATGCAGAAGAATTCAATCCTGAAAGGTTTTCTGATGGGATTTTGAAGGCAACAAAAGGTCAAATTTCATTTTTCCCATTTGGATGGGGACCAAGAATCTGCATTGGCCAAAACTTTGCTATGTTGGAAGCAAAGATGGCTTTAGCTATTATTTTACAGCGTTTCTGGTTTGAGCTTTCACCGACCTATGCTCATGCTCCCACAGTAGTAATTACTCTTCAACCAGAATATGGGGCTCAAATAATTTTACATAAGCTGTGATATTATGAGGAGGTTACGATAAAATTTCTTTCACACGTATAGTTGGAAAGGTTGTCAGTTTATAACTACAATAATGTTATTTATACTTCTAAATTAATTCCAAGTTTGATTTACGCTTTCTTTTTTCAAAAACAATTACTAGTAAATTTTCTTTCACCCGTATATGCAGTAGGTAACGTTGATCGGACACAGAAATATTGATGTAAAAGAATCATTTCATTACTAGTATAACATGGGAAGGCCCTCATTTGAATTATATCAAATGTTTTACTGTTCGGGAAAAATTAAGTTAATAACAATGTTATATTTACCAATAATGAAAATTGAAATTTGGTACTAAATTTAAATTAATGGTTCTCATTATATATAAAATGGTAGGACAAATTTGTAAAATTCAATTCAATGAATATAAAAAAATTTAAAATTTAATTTTGAATCTTATTTTTTATACCTATAACATTTTTGTCAAGTTAATTATATTATGGATTTTGCTGCAGGTTATGTATGAAATTCTATGTCCCTAGGAGTAAGTTTAAAGGGATTGGTTTGTATGGTCTCAACCCTGTATGAATCCATCAGTTTTATATAAAATAATAGAGCAAATACAATATTTAATCTCTTATCTATAAAAGTGATCATTATTAATCATTAAATTTTATAATTAATACTATTAAATTTTTATTTTTATTTTTATTATAATTATTCATTCTACCATTCATAATAAATAAAATACATTAAAGTTGATTATTAAATATCATTTTAATAATATCAAATATATGCTTATAATAAAATTTTTACTTTATAATTTTTTTTTATGATTATAATATAACTTTTTTATTTCAAAATAAATTACCATATATATTACAATAAATATTTTTATAACACAAGTAACAGTATTAAAAGTATTATCCATCATATTTATATTTTTTATTTATTCTCCGCTGACAATTTTCTCAATATTTCTCCTTTCATATTTTTTGTAATTATTAAATTGTGAACAAAATGTTTCATTGTTATTTGAGTTTAACGAACTGTGTCGAACAACTCATAAATCTTAATTGAGTTGATCATGAGCTATATACATTGGACGATTGCCCTCGAATGTAAATTTAACCATCCCTTTTCACCGAAAGGACGAAGTAAAGAAAAGGGCCCAATTAGTCGGAACTTAACATCTCAATTTGAAGTTGAGTTAAAATCAGCCCAGCTCCACTCAATAATTCACTGTTACCAAGATTATAAGCAATAGAAATAGAAAGAGGTGATTATAAATTAAATGATATAAACCCGGGTGAATTGTATTGTATAATTGGGAAAAATTTTAAAACTTCTTTTACAATTTTGTATATTTCTAGAAAAAATTACGCATAGCTGCCTCAAATTTTAAAATATTTTTATTAACATCTTTAATAAATTATTATTCAACTCTTAAAATATTTTTAGCTTCTGCCATGAATATAAATATAAAGAAAATATTTCAGAACATGAGCAATATCAAAGTATATATTTGGCGTCATTGAGGTGTTTCTAAGAATTTTTCTTTTGTGAGAACATTCCTTTTTTGAAGAGTTACAAGGAGAGAAATATTTTGAAAAATGTAATAAGGCGTGCTTTAGTGGATACACACTGAAATTTGTCCTTTTTTCTTCTTCCAAGAATTTGTATTTTTTATTAATTTTCTAATAAAATGGTTTAAGAAATATCTTTTCTCAGAATTAAATCATCCTTTTTAATGTGTTTAATAAATATCTGGATACGTCAATGGAGGATAATAAAGGCAAAAAACAGTTAATAAATGTATGATATCATCCATGAGAAATTTCTAGATCTGCACCTGTGAGAGTGCTACGTAAGGCTTTGTTTGGATTTGGCAAAAATATAGGGAGAAAGAAAATGAAAAGAAAGAAAAGAAGAGAGAAGATATTTTCTTTTCTTATACTTAGTTGAAATTAAAAAAAAAAAATAGGAGAGAAGTTGTTATCCTTTATTTGGTTGAATAGAAAATTGAAAAGAAAAATAATAGGTTGAAATGGTTATAATGTCCTTAATGTATTATTAAACTCAATAAACTTAAAATTTTAACCAATTTTAGCTCATGAAATTAAATCAATAGCTTACGTAATATCCAATATTAATCTATTATTTTAGGAGCTATTTTGTTTATATTGAAAGTAAGTTCTTATAAAAAGTTAAACTTCACAAGAAGAAAACTTACTTGTAAACTTTTTGAGAAGGGTTTAAAATTATTTGATTAATACTAAAGAATCCATATTTCTCGGAACAAACTTTATATGTGTTTCTTTGGTTTGACTGTAAACTTCTTAAGGGGTATCGTCTAAATAATTGATATAACCTCCAAGATTGTAATATAGATAACAAAAAATGCTAGTAGCTTTTAATTATCTTTAGTTATCTTTTTTAAATTATATTTTTAATATCAATTATCATCATAATATTTTAAATTAGTAATTTCCTATTTTTTAATTTTCTATAAAAGTAAATAAGTTTATATAAAAAAATTAAGATGTCATATATATGTCTCAAATTATTTTTAATATAATTAAAATGGAATATAATATAAATAAAGAAAGTATTAGTTAAATAATTAATTCTATCAAATTTGAAAAAGATAGATAAAAATACACTTCTTTATTTTTATAATTGAATAGTAAAATAATAAAGACTAGAGAAAATAAATATAAAATAATAAATAACATAATGAAATATAAATAACAAATATAATTATATAAACAATTAAATTTATATTATAATAATATTTATGATTACATTTAAAATTTATATTTATAAAGCAATATTTCATATTTATTTTATATAATATTAATTTTACTTATTATATAATTTATAAAATAATTATATTTTATATAATTAATAACTATATTTAAATCAGTATATTTATATTTTATAATTAATAGATCATATTTATTACAATTTTCAAATAATGCTAAAAAATTTAAAATAGTCATTTATTAAATTAAGTGCAAATACTTTCATATTTCTATATATAAAAGATATGAGAAGTTCTTTTTATCGATGGGATATAGGTAAATAAATTTTTATAATTTATGAAAAGTAAAATTTGTTAAAAAGTTCTACTTCTTTTATTTTAATAGTTAATGGCTAATATTATAATTTAAAAATTACAAAATTGCCAAAAAAATTATATTTTCCATGATACTTTTGCAAATCAAATAATTTCTTAAATCTACAAATAATGATCAATGCTTTTTTATCAAAAAAGTATTAAATAAGAAAATTTGATAAATCTTATAATGCTATTAGTCATCATGTTAAAAAATTATTAAGAATAATTATTAATAAAAAATTAAATCAATAAAATTAGTTACACAAATTTACTAGAATTGGTAAATTAATAGAATAAATTATGGCTATTATTAAAAATAAGTTATAGTTATCGTTGAAATTAATAAAATAATTATAAAAATTATGGCATGCATTATTAAAATTAATAATTTAATATAATAAATAATATGTACGATAAAAGATAAGTAATAAAGCCCAAACGGAAACACAGAAACGATGGAAGGAGAGATGAAGCTTTTGGGCGACGCAAAAGGAAAGGAAGAGTTGTCTGAGCGCACAGACAGAGGAACTCCAGGGTAGATTGGGCAATAGGTGTTGGGTTACGTTCTTCTCTCCTAATTTCTCCAGTAATGAGGAGCGAATAAAAAAAATTGTGGGCTCCACTCATAATTTCTTTTCAATCTTCTTGACATATTTTCTTCTCACATCCAAATAATAGATATTCACAATTTCTACTCTAATTGCTTCTTTCTCATTTCTTTCCCTCTTAATTTTCCTGCATCCAAATGATGTGTAAGTGCGCATGCCGCCAACTCGCCTATTCAAAGTGAGTGAAAATTCTATTTATTCTCCTAGTTAAGTCATTTCTACGAAGACTATCCTATAAAAGTGCGCATTCCAAGCCAACATCTTACTTTCTAATAAAAATTCAGATATATTTTTATTTTTATATTTTTAAAAATTGTTCTTAAAATTTATTATTTTTGTTATCAAAATTATTTTCGGATCAAAGAAAATCAAGAAATAGAAAGTGATTGGTGTTATAAATAAATAAATATTTTATTTAATTACAAAATTAATATTCAAAATAAAAAAATAAGTTTAGAAAATAATTAAAAATTAATTTTTTTATTTTTAAGTCATACATTTAAAAAATATTTTTAAAAATAAATTCTCAAAATAGGTTATTAAATTAGTTTTTCTATTTTTTTAAAATAGAAAATTATTTTCAAGAATAGAGAAGAAGCAAGCTCTATATCTAAAATTTTCCTTTTTCTCAGTTGTTTGGCTAGAATAATACAAGTCACCATAATAACAAATAATATGAACTAATTTAAGAATCCTAAAATCACACAATAATTCTCTTCTTTGTTCGAATTCATTATACTACAACATTTTTGGTATATGGCAATAATAAAAAATTGTTGCTTAAAGCTTAAAGTATTGCCTAAACAATAGGCAACATTTTTTCAAGTGTTGTGTTGTTGAGTGTTGCTTATTCTTTTAGGTAACAATTTTTTTTCAAAATTTGTGGTAACACTTTTTTAAAATTGTTGCCTATTCTTATATCATAGGCAACAATTTTTACCTTTTCTCTATAGCAATGGTTTTTCACCATTGCTTATTTTAAAGTATAGGCAATGGTTTGCTTTTATTTTGACAATGGTTCTCAACCATTGCCAATTCTTCATCATAGGTAATAATTTTACTTTCATATTTAACAATGATTTTTTTACCATTGCCTATAAAATAAGCGACAAATTTATCTTTAGTTGCACATTTTGATTGTAGTTTGTTTGTATTTTGACAACAATTTTAACCTTATTATCCAACATAACTTAACTATTGCTTTTGAACATTAATATATTAATTTTTTTTAAAATATTTATTTTAAATAGTAATAATATGCAAAAGTTAAAATGTTAATATTATGGTGAATGAATAATATGGGACAATCAAAGAAAATTAGAGTGAACAAAATTGGATTATAATGGAATTATCCAAAAGGCTCAAATGATCTTACTGAACAAACAAAAAATTATGCATGCATGTTACTTGAAAACCAGTTAACATAATGAAAATATTCAAAGTTTTAAAACTTGTAGATTACTAGAATAAAACTTTCTTTGAAAGCATAACTGGACAACACACCATGATATGCTTGATTAATAGTCCTCATGTTCCCAAAAAACCTTGGCTTCTCATATTCAATAGGCTTTAAGTGCGAAATAACAATAGTTGTCAATTTTATATTTAGCAATCTGCAATAGTTGTCAATCTTATATTTAGCAAACCTTAATAACACAAGAATACTTGAGTACATTAGATATTATTTACTTTAAATTGACAAGTAGATAATGCTCGTCCTCGAGTAACAAAGTAAGAGAACAAAAATTTACTCCACTCTTCTGTTAATATCATCAGACAATCATTCAGTGAATCAGAAATTAGGATTAGGTCATGCAAGGTAACTAAATGAAAACAAAACAGCAAAATAAGTCAATCCTTAGCATAAAAGCAAAAGAGAAGAGCCTCACAGATAAAGTGTTCACTCAAACTCTCAAGATAAGGCTTGTGTATACTCTCAAATCAATCAGCTCAGGACTTAATGTTACCATATGCTTGCAAAAACTCTAGTCTCCACTACTATATTGTAAAATGCATGCAAATTAGAGGACTTTATTAGGGAAAATGATGAGGATAGAGGAAAAGAAGATTAAAGGATCAAAAGTGATAGAGTCAGAGAAGGGAAAAGACACATTGGCTTTAAGTTCGATCACTGTCGAGTTCCATTGCTCAGCTTAGCATATTACCTTACTTCTATTCTTTGCCTTAACTTTTTCTATGACAGCAAATAAAACTTTTCTTTCTTTCTTATTTCCCAACAAGCTTTTCTTCTTCTTCTTCTTCCTAAATTATTTATTTAACACCCTTTCTTTTTTTTTAAATTAACAATAAATTAACTTACCCAACTGAGCAGCTCTATGTAAGAACCTCTAAGTGATAGCTAAACTCATTTAATGTGTCTAAGTTCCTTTAAACTCTGAAGTTCAAGTTCACTTAGGCAGTGGCTTTAAATGCACATAGGATGAGTTAGGCTTGAAATGAGGGTCCAAGGCTCAAGGTGGCTAACTAGGGGCAAAACTGAAAATAGTCTAGGGTAAATCAAAGAAGGGATTTAAATAGTAAAACAAATAAAAAGGGTGAAGAAATATGGCTTCATCGTTTTTGACATGCAAAATACATAAAATGTAGCCTCAAAAAGAGCAAATACAAGTTCTAGAGCAAAAAGTCAAGAGTGAGACATAATCCCTCAAGAAAATAACGATGAGCCTCAAATTCTAATGTGAAAAGTTGCTTAATAAGCTTAAGTCTCACGAGGATCAATTATGCTAATTACTCTCAATTTCAAGCTTTAAATTTTCCTTATTAAGTTACTAGTTAATCATTAAAAGAGCAAGGCATGAACAAATCCACTTTAGTTAAAAGATTGCCTAAAAAAATTTTTAAAATTTTTACACATCATTGTGTTTGGAGTAAATTTCAATACTCTAAATTAATCAAGCAGATTCAAGTGTAATACATTCTAAAAAATGCTCTCCCACACTTAAAATTGGACATTATCCTCAATGTACAAAAATGAAAAAGAGACAGAGAAGAGATAGGGGACTGGAACTTCCCTAACAAGTGGAGCATTGTTCTCAATTACAGAACATGGCTTCTGGGGGGATCCACAAGCAGAGAAAGATTAGGAGACAAAGAGGAGACTATTAATGCAAAAGAAAAGACACGCATTACTAGGATAAAATATGTCATTAGTTAGTTATTACAGACATAAATAGTAATAGTGCAAGAAAATAAAAGAGAAAAAGTTAAAGTAATAAAAACTAAATGAAAGTGCATCACCAATATAAGTACAGACCAAGATAAATGAGAATGGAAAAGATGAACAAGTAAAAAGGAGAATATATAAGTAAAAAGGAAAAGTAATCTGAGCTACTGAGTAGGAGGATCTAGATCAGCTAGGGAAGAGGGGTGGAAAAGCTTGAAAAAGGGCTCAACCATGCTCTCAATGTGTCTGGATCTCCTGTCCAAGTCATCATGGAAGCCTTCAATCCTCGACTAACACTTAGATATGCGCTGAAACTTAACCAGAATCTACTGTTGACCAGATAAAATATCTCAAAAATAAGCCTCAAATGAAACTCTTCTGCCTGCAGAAGATGATGGACCCATATCAGGAGTTGCATAAGCATCGCCATCATCTGTAAGAAAATCATGCCCATCCTCAGGGGGTGGCTGTTGCACTGGCTGGATTCCCATAGCTAGAAGGATGCCTCTACGGAGGGGGTTCATATGAGATGCTACAAAAAGGGATCCATAAGGTCGATCAAAAAGTCCTAACCGTCTGGCTAGTCTGGTAATGTATGGACCGGTAACAATACTCCCAGCTCGTTTGTCTAATGCCTGAGCTGAAAAGAAGTGTGCAAATGCAGCTTCAATGTGGATGGGGACTCTCTGTATCATGCTGTACAGGAAGAGGATATCAACTGTGCTCACTACTCCGTGACTATGCCTCTAACCACTCAAAATATGATTGAAAATAGAGTGAATGACTCGCCATGTGACTCTCCAGAGGCTAGATACCTAACTCTTTGTCGGATCATAAGTGCTCCCGGTAGCAAGGTTGGACCATACTTGCCACTCTTGGGTCCTATATGGCAGTCCTATCAGAATATCCTGATACTCAGGGGTGGCTACAAAGTCTTCAGAGTAAATTCCCATGTTTACTAATAACTGGGTCACACTTATAGAATATGTGACTTTCTCGAGGTGGAACTGCACTGTCTCAACAGAATCAACAGTGCCAAAGTATCTCTCCAGATAGAAGGTGCTGAGAAACTCCAAGGTAAGTTCTCTATAAGTTAGCTCTATGATTTGAAAGAATGTCTCCCAAGCACCTACAGTGATGAACTCTCTGATCTCGTCCTCAAGGCCAAACTCCCTCAAGATCGCCTAATTTATGTATCAACCTTCCACAAATGATTGGTCTTTGTGTCTATTAAATGCCTGGATATGGGCATCATTTGTGAATTCTAAGAGTTGGGGGGTAGCTGGTCCTCTAGAGGAGGTCCCTCTAGAAGTACTACCTTTAGAGGTCCTCTTAGCAGTCATCTTCTATCTTTTTAACATGATCTGCAAAGGAAAACTAGAATATGAGAGAGAATTTTAAGAGTTTCACTATAAATTGGACAGTTCCAAGTTCAAATAGTGTTAATCAACAGAATTCAAGGCTAGAAATTCAACAGGCAATTCTAATATCTATCCAATGTCAAAGGAAGTGCAATTCAAAGCTTGATGTCATCAATGCAAGTAAGTGAGCAAATCAAATGAGGTAAATCATGCAATCAGGTTCCTCAAGTAAACATTAAACTCTAAAGGATTTAATCTTAATCAGTAAGATCTAGCCAAAGAAAAATTCTAAGGATATGAACATTCCTATAAGTCCTACCATTCATTGAAGCTCAATAAACACAAGTAATTGCAAATATTTTCAAAGAATTCAAGGGAAAGGCTCTTACCTCATGAATTTTAGAGAAAAACTCTAAGTTACTGGTTCAAGCCCAAGAGGAACCCAAATCTTGCAATTGGATAAATTAAATCGAAGATTAAATAGTAAAATTGCTTTAAATAGTCAAGTAAAACACTTTAATCAGTGGATTTTGGGAAAAGAACGACTGAAAATGAGTGTAGAAAAATTAGGTCATTGTGGGTGCTGAAGAAAATGAAGGAAAATAGAGGAATTTCAGCCATTAAAAGCTCGTCCGCCCAGGAACACGAGGTATGACACGACCCGTGTTGTACCCCATATTCTTATGCGAATGGGTATTTTGAAGAACCAGTGTATAGAGGAGTTTTCGCAAAAATACACGGGGTTTAACATACCCCGTGTTGTACCCTGTGTTTCTCGTTGGAAGGCTCTTTGAAGACTTTGCAATAGTATACGGGGTTTGACATGGCCCATGTCGACTCCCGTGTTCTTCTTTGGAAGGCTCTTATGTTCAAAAATTCTTATCATTGGTTCAGTCAGTAAGGTACACGGTGTTCGACATGCCCTATGTTAGACATTGTGTATCTCAATGGAATGTCATTAAATGCAAAAAATTTCAATACTAACCAGACAGTGAGGTACACGGGATTTGACATGCCCCATGTTCTACACCGTGTATCTCACTGGAATGCATTTTGAGCCCTCTATGCATGAAAATGAACAACAAAAATGCATATATGCCTAATTTACCCAAAAACAAAGACCAAGTGCAACAAATGAGCATCTTAAATCAATAACTAATAACTTATATGCCTCAAATTAGTTAGAAACTCAAAGAAAAATTAGGAAAAATGAAGATTAAAAGCAATAAAAATAGAAAAATTTGCTTGGGTTGCCTCCCAAAAAGCACTTGTTTAAGGTCATAAGTTCAACACCTATTTCAATCAGTCTAGAGCTGCCATTATTGGTGGTCCAACAACATAGTGTTTCAATCTTTGGCCATTAATCTTGAAATTGCTACTGCTCTCACTCCAAATTTTTACAGCTCCAAATGGATACGCTTTTTTCACATGAAATGGCCCAGTCCAACTTGTTTTGAACTTCCCTGGAAAGAGCTTAAATCTGGAACTAAATAACAACACCAAGTCTCCTTCATGGAATTTCCTTCTGAGAATGCACTTATCATGCCAAATTTTTATTCTTTCTTTGTATATCTTGGCATTATCATAAGCATCATTTCTCAGTTCTTCAAGTTCAAGAAGTTGAAGCTTTCTTTTCTCCCCATCAGATTGTAAATCAAAGTTTAGCAACTTTATTGCCCAATATGCCTTATGTTCAATCTCTACCGGCAAATGACAATGCTTCCCATAAATAAGCCTAAATGGTGTCATTGCAATGGAAGTCTTGAAAATAGTCCTATAGGCCCATAAGGCAGCATCCAACTTGAGGGCCCAATTTCTCTTTGATCTAAACATAGTCTTCTCTAATATGCTCTTGATTTCTCTATTTGAAAGCTCCACTTGCCCACTGGTTTGTAGGTGATATGGAGTAGAGATTTTATGGGTTACACCTTACCCTTTCAAGAGGGATTGAAATTGATTGGCAATGAAGTGAGACCCTCCATCACTGATGACTGCTCTAGGTATCCTAAATCTAGGAAACAACACCTTCTTGAAGAATCGAACTACAACTTTTGTATCACATGTCCGAGTGGCAATTGCCTCCACCCATTTGGAAATATAATCAACCGCCACAAGTATATATTTGTTACTGCAAGAAGGTGGGAATGGTTCCATGAAATCAATTCCCTAGACATCGAATATTTCAACTTCCAAAATGTTGTTCAAAGGCATCTCATGCCTTTTTGATATACTACCAACTCTCTGACACTAGTCACATGAAGTCACATAGTGATGAACATCCTTGAATAGAGTTAGCCAATAGAAACCTACCTGGGCAATCTTTGCAGCTGTTCTTGAGGTGTCGAAGTGTCCGCCATAGGGGGAGGAGTGATAATGGAACAGAATACTAGCAATTTCTTCCTAAGGCACACACCTTCTGAACAAGCCATTGGCACATCTTCTGTAGAGAAGAGGATCATCCCAAAAATAATGTTTCACCTCTACTAAGAACTTCTTTTTCTATTGATATCCTACATCTGAAGGTAAAACACCACTCATAATGTAATTAACATAGTCGGCAAACCATGGGATAGCTGAAGAAGAGATAGCTAACAGATAATCATCTGGAAGGGAATCATTTATTGGCATCTCTTTGTCTACCTCATCTTTTAACTCTTGCTTCAACCTTGAAAGATGAACAGCCACAACATTTTCGGTACCCTTTTTATCGCGAATTTACAGATCGAATTCTTGTAACAAAAGAATCCATCTGATTAGGCAAGGCTTAGCTTCTTTCTTGCTTAAAAGGTATTTGATTACTGCATGATCCGTAAAGACTATCACCTTAGAATCCACTAAATAGGATCGAAACTTGTCAACTGCATAAATTATTGCAAGAAGTTCCTTCTCAGTTGTAGCATAATTCAGCTGAGCCTTATCCAAAGTCTTGCTAGCATAGTATATGGCATGAACCTTCCTATCTTTCCTCTGTCCAAGTACCGCTCCTACTGCATAGTCGCTAGCATCATACATCACCTTAAATGGTAGATTCCAGTTCAGTGCTTGCATGATTAGGGCAGAAATCAAGGCCTTCTTTAACCTACAAAATGCATCCAAACAATCTTGATTAAAATTAAAGGTAACATCTTTTACAAGTAGGTTAGTTAAAGGTTTGGTAATTTTAGAGAAATTCTTGATGAAGCATCGGTAGAAATCGGCGTGTCCCAGAAAACTCGTCACTCCCTTTATAGAAGTTGGGGGAGGTAATTTCTCTATGATTTCCACCTTGGCCTTGTCTACCTCAATACCATGCTCTGATACTTGATGACCAAGGAGAATCCCTTTTCTTACCATAAAATGACATTTCTCCCAATTGAGTACTAAATTTACCTCCTCACATCTCTATAACACTTGAGATAAATTAGTCAAACAGTTATCAAAGGAAGTACCATATATAGAAAAATCATCCATAAAGACCTCCATGATGTTTTCAATAAAATCAGAGAAAATAGCCATCATACAACGTTGAAATGTAGCAGGAGCATTACACAAGCCAAAAGGCATTCTCCTATATGCAAAAGTGCCATAAGGACATGTAAATGTGATTTTTTCTTGATCATTTAGATGTATAAGAATTTGGAAGAAACCAAAATAACCATCCAAGTAACGGAAATGTGAATGCTTAGCTAATTTTTCTAAAGTTTGATCAATAAAGGGGAGAGGGAAATGGTCTTTTCGAGTTGCTTTGTTCAATTTTCTATAATCTATACACATCCTCCAACCCGTGATAGTCCTAGTGGGAATTAGCTCATTATTGTCATTTTTTACTATAGTTAATCCCTCTTTCTTAGGAACAACATGTACCAGACTAACCCACTGACTGTTTGAAATTGGGTAAATTACCCCAGCATCTAGTAACTTCACTATTTCCTTTTTTATAACTTCTTTTATATTTGGATTTAGCCTTCTCTGATGTTTAATGGAGGGCTTACTATCTTCCTCTATCAATTTCCTATGCATGCATATTGAAGGACTAATCCCTTTCAAGTCAAAAATTGTGTACCCTAAAGCTTTTCTATGCGATCTAAGCTACCTAAGCAATTTTTCTATTTCAAGGGCATTTAGATTTGCATTTACTTTCACAGGATAAGTGGAGTGGGGTCCTAGAAACTCATACCTGAGGGTAGATAGGAGAGGTTTCAATTCTACCTTAGGTGGTGTCTCTTCCTAAGTGGAGGGATTTTTAGACTTCACTTCCAATTATTCAATTGCTTCAGGAAGGGAAAGTGGTGGGCTTACCTTCAAAAATTCTGCATATGCAGCAATCTCCTCATTTTCAGCAACTTCATCTGTTACTAAACATGCTTCAAGTGGATCTTGAAGGCACCCCATGAAAAGGTTTTCTTTCACAACCTTGTCTAGCACATCAATCCTGCATATTGAATCTTCATAAACAAGTAATTTAATTGATTCATTCAAATTAAACTCAACTTTCTCATTTCCCACAGATAATGAAAGCTTTCCATTTTTGACATCAATCAAAGCATCCGCAGTGGTCAGAAAAGGTCTACCCAAAATGATAGGGATTTGCGTATCCTCTTCCATTTCAAGTACAACAAAATCAATAGGAATGAAAAACTTACCAACCTTGATAAGTATATCCTCAAGTATACCTACTGGGTATTTTACAAAATGGTCTACTAACTCAAGTGAAACTGTGGTGGGCTTCATTTCTTCTATGTTCAGTCTCTTTGCAACTGATAGTGGCATGAGGCTCACACTTACTCCCAAATCACACAATGCCAAGTTAATAGGAATATTTCCAATCACACAAGGAATGGAGAAGCCACCTGGGTCCTTAAGTTTAGGAGGTAGTTTATTCTGGATGATGGCACTACACTCCTCCGTTAGGGCTACAGTCTTATGCTCCTCTAGCTTCCTTTTGTTTGAGAGGATGTCCTTCAAGAACTTTACATATGACGGCATTTGTGAAAGAGCATCAGTAAAGGAGATATTGATATACAATTTCTTCAATACTTCTAAGAACTTCCAAAACTGCTTGTCAAGTTTAGCCTTTGCTAGTCTTCAAGGATAAGGGATAAGTGGTTTGTATGGTTCTGGAGGGACATACTTTGGCTTTTCAGGTAATTCCCCTTCTTTCACTTCAGCATTATTAGGATTTGAAGCCTTTTTGCCTTCTTTCTGCATTTCTCCCTTAACCATCTCTTCTTCACCTTGTTAAGTAGCATTTGGAACCTTTAATAGCCTCTCACTCCTAAGAGTGATTGCCTTACAATGCTCCCTGGGATTTGATTCAGGTTAAGCAAGGAGTTGACTAAAAGCTCTGGAAGAAGAAGCAGAAGCTTGTTGAGCTATTTGTTGGTGTGTATCCTAGAATCAATCATATAAGATGATTAGAGTTATACACAATGTATTGTATTTTATTTTAGGTAATTTAATTATTATATTTTGTTTTTATTATTATTATGCGCAATTTATAACTTAATATAATAAGACTAGCATGTATAGTGACTGATGATTACGAATCATGGATATGTGATATCAAGTCAATACATGAGTACATTGCTAGTGAACAATGTACTGGACTGACCCACTATGAGAATATTGCATGGATAAACGTGTCATAAGTTATTCTCATATGATCACAACTACGCATAAACCTTTGACCTGAAGTCACTACGGTTCCCTACATGAGAAATTACTTACTTTAATATTGTCCTATGTCACCTTTAATCAGGTGACAAGTAGGGCATTGATTGGGTGTGTCATAAATCATGCAGAGGGAAGTGAGTGATGTAAATGGGATTTTGTTACTCTTGTATAAAAGAGAAATATCCTTGGGCCCCTTGATTGAGTGAGACTTAGAAATGCATGGCCATGCTCAGTTGAATTAATATATGATATTAATTATTTATTTTAAGTCTACTTAGTATCAAGAAATATAAATTGAACATTAACGAGGATGACACATTCCATGCCTCCAGTTCAATTTGGATATTATTACAAAAGGGTTATGATGTAAAACGTTGATCATGTATTAGGTAGATGTCGAATCACAGACATTCTTACTACTTGAGTGGCAGTGATGTATTGCTAGATACCGCTCGTTGTCTATGGCTCAATAATAAGTTATTGTCAACGTAGTAAGAACCTACAGGGTCACACAAAAGGAGTAGGAATAAGATAATAATTAATTGGACTTTAATTATATTAATATCTAATTAATTGGACTTATTTTCGTGCATATATATTATTAAGAATAATAAATTCACGTTTTATATATATATATATATTATGTGATATTATTTGATATTAAAGTAATATCAAGTAATTATCTTATCAGATATTAGATAAATATATTATGAGATAATATTATTTTGATATTTGATAACTATATGCAATTATCTAATATTAATATATTTATATTATGAGATAATATCATTATCTAATATTAGATAATTAATAGATAAGTCTTATCTCTTCCCATTATCTCTAGGATAAGGATAAGATGAGTTGTTAAGTGTGATTAGGATTTTGGAAGCATTATCCTAGTAGGACTAGGATTATGGCTTGCCTAAGTTCTATAAAAAGGGACTTGAGGGCAGTACTTAATAATCACGTTTTAAGCTTCCATATAAACCCTAAATTACTCAGAAAACATCCAATCCTAATTCTTAGAGAGAAAAACGCATCCTAGTAGACGCGTGGAGGGTGAGAGGTCGTTGTTCCCTCCGTATGGATACCGTAGAGACGCTGTACCTTCCGGCCGGCGTTTGATTCATCCGCTCTCAAGTTTTGATCAGTAGAAACACGAGTGCCCAATAGGTAAAACCCTAATCATTGACTTATGCTTTTTGCATGGATCCTAGGTAGAATTCGGATCAAAATTTAAAATTCCGCTGCATGTGATAATCCGAATTCCAACACTATTTGGGTCTCTAACATTTTTCCATGTGTGGCTAATGAGTCAACTTAGGAGGACAATTGCCTAATGGAGTCCTCCATGGCTCAACCATGCTGCCTAAACTCTTTATTAGTTTTCTCTTAGGAAATGAGAAATTTCTCTAAAAGGCCTTCTAATTTAGAAGTAAAAGAGGGTTGAGCTGATGGGTTAGGGTCTTTGGTTTTGAAAACCAGGTGGTGATGGTCTATTGTGAGTGTTTTGAGTGTTATATGGCTGATTGGGCTTATAGGATAGATTTGGGTGGTTCCTCCATAATGGGTTGTAGGTGTTTCCAAAGGGTTTATTTGGATTCTTCTATTTATATCCACTGTTGTGCACATAATTCACTTGCTCAGTGAAATCCTATCCCAATTTACACTTAGTTGCCATGTGACCTATCATATCACAAATCTCACAAGGAAGGTTAGTAGCACTTGTAGCATTTACATTATTAACTTGAAATTTATCAAATTTAGCCATAAGTGCATCTACTTTGCTACCTAGACTTCCTAGAACATCTACCTTAGCCGACAAATGATTAAAAGCATCTAATTCATACTTACTTGGAGCTTTCCTTGAAGATCCTCTCTCATTTGACCATTGGTAGTGGTTCAAGGCCATGTCCTCAGTCAATTCATATGCTTCATCTAACCTTTTGTTCATCAAAACACCTCCAGCAATAGCATCCACAGTAAGCTTGGTATTGTAGCTCAAATCATTATAGAAAGTGTGAAGAACTAACCATTTTTCTAGCCCATGATGTGGGCACAACCTCAGAAGTTCTTTATATCTATCTCAAGCATCAAATAGAGATTCCCCTTCTCTCTGAGAGAATATGGTGATTTCATTCCTCAATTAAGCAGTCTTGCTTGGAGGAAAATATCATGACAAGAAAGCCCTCAGTAGCTTTTTCCATGTGGTAATAGATCCTGCTGGTAAAGAATGTAACTAAGCCCTTGCTCTATCCCTCAAGGGGAATGGGAAGAGTTTAATCTTGATGGCATCCGTTGCCACACCATTTATCTTAATTGTGTCACAATATTTTAAGAAAATCTTAATGTGGAGGTTAGGATCTTCCATTGGTCCTCCACCAAACTAGTTTTGCTACACCATAGACAAAAGAGCTGGCTCCAATTTGAAGTTGTTAGCCTCAATAGTAGACCTCCTTATACTAGATTGAAGCCCACTTGCGTCAGGTGCTGCAAATTCTCTAAGGGACCTGTTATCCATGCCTTTAGTCACTGTTTCAATGTTAATTGGCTCTTGGATATGTATTAATTTTTGCTCTCTCCTTCTCCTAAGTAGAGTTCTTTCAATCTCCAGATCTAAGTCAAGAATTCCTTTAAGACTTCTCCTTTGTATATACAAAATTTTCTGCAAAAAGAGTAGGTAATACTCGAACATAACAAAATAAGAAAGAAATTCTATATAAAAATAAGAAAATCAAAACAAGATGAATTAAGAACTAAAAGAAATGAATCACCTAGTCTAATTCACTTAAAAGTTTCTATTAATATCAACTAGTTTCAATCCTCGACAACGGCACCAAAAACTTGACGTAAGCCAGCAAGTGTACAAGTTTAGTTAAGTTATAGTATAAAAGATATCATTTCCACAGGGATTGAGTGTTGAATACTAACTGAATTTTAAGGTAAATTATCTAGGTGTACTAATTGTGATTTGTGAATTAAGAGTAAAGTGCTAAACAAAGTTTAGTTATAAAAAAGGAAGCAAATAGAACTAGTATGAATTAAGTAAAGATTTAATTCAAATGGGGTGGAAGTGTACTCAGCTTTAGGGTTTCCTTGTGCTATTCATTATGGAATGAAGATAATCATCTAGCCCGATTTATTGTTAATTTAGATTGCTGGATTACTAAAAATAAGTTATATCTCATTGCAAGGCTACTAGCTACTAACCAAGAAATAAAGTGCCCAGAATTTCTCTAGTAATCACTCCCCTAGGTTGCATTAACAGTGCTTTGAGAATCTAATTTTAGATATTTCATCTTATGCAAAAAAATTCAATTAGCTTAATTCCTAAGTCTAATAGAGATTCCCAATGATTATGCAAGGTCTGATTAATTAATTGATCATTCCAACCTAGAATCAACTAATCTTTTACATAAATCCAATATTCCAGAAGTATTGGGTTGTTGAATTACAAAACAGCATAATCAAATTATAAATCAACAATAAATCAAGCTAGATTATATTAAAATTAAATCCATAAATCCATGAATAAGTCTACCCCAGCTGAGCACTGAAGTTTAGTGTGAGTTTATTACAAAACCAGCAGAAAACTAGAAAATAGAAAAGGAAATCAAAGTAGTCATGAAACTCTACAAATTCCTTGCTTGAATCCAATCCTCCAAGGCTAGCAATCACCTTCAGTGTCTTTAGGTCTCTCCTAGGGTTTCTATTAACAGCTTTCCTTTTAATTTTCAGCTCTCCTCTCTCCTTCAACAAATTCTCCGCATAAAACTTATATGGGTAAAGTACACAGGGTATGACACGGCTCGTGTCGACCCCCATGTTCTTATGCAAAGGGTCAGGCAGTATGGTACATGGGGTCTGACACTCCCTGTGTCGACCCCTATGTTCTATTGCGAGCAGCTCAACGAGGCTTCGAAACACACAGAAAGATACATGGCCATCCACACAGGGTTCTCATACCCTGTGTTCTTTGTCAGATGAGCGAATTTGCTTTGATTCTCCATAATTTGCATGGTTTTGGCTCCGAATCCTTTTCTAATGCTCTAACTTCAAAACTTGAGAATAAAATATCGAGCATTTAAGTACCTTTTTCCAATTAATTTGCATAAAATATTAAATAAATAAGTGATGAAACACATAAAATATAAGTGCAAATGTGCATTTATCAGATAGGATGAACAACTAACTAGAACTTTTTGTAAAATAATATTTAAAACTTTGAATTCCAATGATTGGAAAGCAAATAAGTTCATAGTTCAAATTACTATACTAGTCACCATAAAAAAGGCATATTTATTATCAACCAAAATCCATTATCAAACTATCAAATTTAAGAGCTCAAAGATGTTTCTTGTATGCAAAGATTTGATTGTGGTATGGTTAAGCATATGTGCTATGTGCAAAAGAAAAGTTGACATATTACATTTAGTAATTGAAAATGAAAAATTTTGGAAAACTAGAAATCATGAACAAAGCCTAATATGAAGGAAAAGAATTAAAGTGATATAGGAACTTAAAAATCTTATCATTACATAGTTTGTTATAAGTCATTTACTTTTTAAGCAATTATGAAGGATCATAAATAATTTTCTTGCCTTTAATTGTTTCTCCTTTTGAAGTCACACCTAAGACCTTTCCATTCTCATCAAACTCAACTTGAGGCATTATGCCACATCATATAAGAATCACTAGGTGAAATTTCAAACTTTACAATGTAAAGTATTCATATTACACAATCAACTCTACCTTACCTTGCATTCTAGCTTATTAAGCATGTAAGTACCACTATAAACAGCACTTAAATGAGCAAATCCTTACCCATATTGCTTAAAATTATTAAATAAACCATGATTTTCATAAAGCAAACTTAATAGTTACCTTAACTTTGAATTGCAAACCTAAGGGAGCTCTCTCAATCAATAATGTGTATAAATATAAAGAGTTCCACCTTGAAAATGCACTAAAGACTTTGCATATAGTTCTTGCAAAACCATAGCCAAAATATATCAGAATTTTACATTTGCTACTTAACAAGCATATATAGCAAAGCACTCCGATTTGTGGATTATGCTTCATATAGGATATGGTTTTAAGTTTTGGGAAAAATGATAAATGCTTTTCAATAGACCTTATAGATAACTTACTCATAATTTCATGATTAGGTCACAACTCTTAATTACAAAAATTAAAAAGAATGCAATAGAAATTATTCATGCAAGAAAAATGACCTGGAAGCTAAACTGAGACAAAAGTGGAAGGAAACATAAACATCTATCCTTACAAGCACTGCCATTTCAAAATTTCAAGTAATACACTCAATGTGAAGTCAAAATTAGCTATAGCTATCTAGTGATATCTTCACCTTTTTCATGAAACCTATTGCAAACTAGTTTGAGTAAGTATCATCCAAATGAAACACCAATGCATGGCTTCTAAAGTCAGTTATATTATTATCTAGCCTATACTTCCTAATTATAAACAAACTTCAAGTTATTTTTTCTCCCATAGATAACATTATTATTGTTGGAGAAAGAAAGTATGTGAATTTTATCTAGAAAAGATCATAAAATTTTCTTACAAGATCTTCCAAGAGTTTAGGAATATGGTATATTTTCATCACTAAATATGTAAACCCCACTAATAAGGGAAATCAAACTTCTTGCTTTAAATGTTATCTAATTCTAATATAAGACTAAGCATATATTCTTAATAAAATAAAAGAAAGCATTAAGGTGAATGATTTCACTAGATATGTTTATTGAAATATCCACACAAGCACACCTGCCAAAAGGAATGCAAGTGAGATAGTTTGAAATAAGTTGTTTCACTATGACTTTATTAAAGCCTAAGCCTTCTATAGGTTTTGGATCATTTTCATTGTAGTCTTCCACATAGGTGGAATTTTTTTTTTATCATAACACTCATCAAATAGGCCTATAAAGGGAGAATCAAGTGCTTCCACATCATTCAATGGTACTTTATGAATTTATAGAAAGCATTTGAATTCATGAAGTTAATAGAAAATTAGCTTAACAATGAAAATATAAATTAAAGGTGGTTGGCTTCATGCTTAGTTTAGAGCCAAGTTTAGTTTGCCTCACAAATCTTTCTTTTATTGTTCACATAACTACCATCAATAACATTGGAATTCAAATACTTGGTTTCATTTGTGTGGATAAGAACATGAACTAAAGAACCAAAGTAGTCATAATTCAAATTTTGCTTTTTCACTATATGGTTGTATTAATCCATATTAACGTAGTTGTATAAACCAACAACACATTTAAAAAAAAAGAGCTAAAATATGAACAAACTAGTAATTGCTAGTCTAAAAAAAAGCTTGCATATTACAAGAATCTTATACTCATTGGCAGTAAACTAATATGATTTATTATGTAAATGATTAAATAACCTTTTGGCTTGTAGATACATATTAATTAGATTTCAATTTAGTTTAGTTTTTAAATATATTAGTTCAACTACCAAAATATCAAAACCACAAATAGGATTACAAAGGCCTACATTAAAAAAAATAAAACAAAGCCAACTATCTAAAAAAAAATTAGCTAATTGAAATATTAAGGCATGATTAGATCTGTTCACGGGTCTAAAGGCTTATTAGGCTAGTCAGGCTTTACCCATCTATAATAAGGTTTACCCTAATTTTTCTATTTTTCTTAGCCTATTTGTCAATTTTAGGCTAAGCCTAATAAACTCAGATTAATTTCGAGCTATATTCGAGCTAGACCCAGGCCTTAAATGAAAAATAAAAGTAAAACCCGAAACTTCATTCTCCTTTCCTCTTTTTATCATTTTTGAACCACAATCAATTTTCATCATTATAATGGTCCTCAAACTTCAATTTGCTCAGTGCTAGTGGAACTTTTCCCTTGATCTAGGTATACTTCCATTATTTTCTATAGATTTTTACAAGAGTTTGCTTTCTATTCTGGCTTATCATTACTTTTTGTTAGTTTAGTTTTTGCTCTGTCATCCTCTTTAAATAGGAACCTTAAATTTCTAGGATTGCTAATTTTAAAAAGCTTAAATCATGATTCCCTATAGTTGAACAAATGGGGAAATGGGATACAGAGGATTTTGGTTGATAATGGATAAAAAATGAATGCTTATATATTATAGTCCCAGATACAGATGGGGTCTTATTTAATTAGAAGCATTTAATATAAATCTTGTTGGAACTCTGAGAATACTTTTTCAAGAGCCTAGCAGATTTATATAGGGTTAATCTATTCACTATGTTAAAGTCTTCTTATATGCTTCTAAAATTGTGTCAATTAGGATTTATACTTGGGTTATGTAGTTAGTTACATATCTACATTCCAAATTATTAAGTGCAAGGAAACGTAGCTTGATAGGCTTTAACTTATGAGTAGTGTTATTAACTCTCCATCTACTACTCCTCTTATGTATTTTAAGTCATTTTAGTCCTGTAATAGGTGAAAATAGTTTGATTTAGATTATGTTTTCACTATCATTTGTATATTTATTAGATAAGTTATGAATGGATGGAATTGTAGTAGTCATTTTCTTTTTCTTGTTGATAAACTAAGTCAGATTAGTGTTGAAATTTGCTTGACAATTGATATATATACATATACATATATACATTGGTTGAGTGTTCTGTTGTTTGGGTTTAATAGTTTTACAAAGGGACTGAGAATCTATTCTCACACTTTGGTTAAGTGTTATGTTGTTTGGATTTTTGTAGTTAATAGTTTAAGGCTTTTTTTCTTTGAATGTTCCTTATCTCCTTGAAATTTATCCTATTTTCTTTTAATTAACCCTTCATTTCTATCAAATAAGAAGAATTACAAATAAATCAATTGGTTGGTTATGGTATCTTATTTTAATTGTGATAAATTGATTACTTTATGTTATCTCTTGTGTTATTACTCTCATGAAAAGGTATACTTGGCTTTGTTCTCTTTATAACAAGGATATATGCCTTTATTGCTATCTATTGCTCTTTTTTGTCATTTTCCTCACAAACAGATATTCTTGGAAGCTTTTAGAATGACTTTTGATCTTGATTGAATAAACATTGCCTAATTATGTTTGAAACATGGTGGCTTATTCTATTCAGAGAAGAACATTTCTTTTGCTTCTATATTAAAATTTTAATATGCTAAAAAATTAGTAGCTTATTGGTCCTAGAACCCATCCAGAAGTAAGTGGAGCTTTATTCAAATCCCTTGCCCCCGTGACTATAACATTTTTGTATTATAAAAAGAATTTAAGTGTTGTTTTGACATTTCTTAACTTTCCATTATATGAAATATTAAGTACTAATGTAATGATCAAGAATATAATTTCATGGACTAACTTATACTTGCCCTTTGTTAAGTACACTTTAAAATCCCATGCCCCCAAGACTATAATGTCTTTGTATTATAGAAGGGATTCAAGTGTTATTTTTACATCTCTCAACTTTCCATTGTATGAAATATTATGTAGTAATATAATGATCAAGAATATGTGTGGGGTGATGAAGACTCTTTTACCCTATAGTGGCTAGCAAATAGATTGAGACATAAATGAAAAGAATATAAGAATTTGACCAAACAAATTCACTGAATAACATTTTCAGGTTGAATTGATAATGAGTTTCAATCTGCCCTAAATGTATTGTAATTAATGTTTACTTGTGTGTGTTTAGACTATCCAACAACTTAAATAAAGTCCCCAAGTCCTTATATGTATATGGTTTCCTTTTCTTTATTATATATAGGTTAATTTTTTTATGCATATTGTATTGCCAACTTGAGCTTTACTCATTTTGCCATTTCGATACCCTATTCTCACTTCTCAAACTACCATCTTTTTGTGAAGACTTTGTTGACTACACTCCTTGAAAAGCCTAAAGATTAACTCTTGTTCTTGTCAACTTAGAAATTCACATTTGTTTTTACTTTTTCCTATTGTTTTAGTTTGTTGCAGTTCATTTTTACTTTCAATTGTCATACAAGCATCTTATACTATTTTTGTTTGTTGTTTATTTAATGTTACTTGCCTACTTAGAACTTTAAGTTTTCTTCTTTATTGTTTTTCTTTCTTCTTATGTTCTTTAATTTAATTGACTAAAATGCCAAAAAAAACTAGTTTGTTCTTGTGATATTTGTTTCCATACCTTTCAATTTAGTTGACTAAAAAGCGAAAAAGAATTGATTGCTTTTCCAAAACTAACTCTCTCCTATTTGCTTATTTTTGTAGAAGCCTATTTACCTTTGAATATTATTTTAAATAAATTCAGTTTACTAGAAAAATAAAACTAATTATTTTAAATAAATAAATTATTTATTAATATTTTTAAACATTTTGACTAATTATTGACTTTGATTATTAAATAGCTATATTAGTTTACTTTATTTTTATTAAATAGCATCCAATGCGTTAACATGCAAAAGCTACTTTTATTTAAATACATCTTGTTACTTTTATGTTATTGATTTACCAAGGTTATGCATACAGAAGCTACTTTTAAATATTTGATTTGCTTTTTGATTTAGGATTATTTACATAAGTTTGAAGTTTAAAGGCTTGATTATATGCTTTTAAAAATTTATACAGTAAAAGCACTTGGTCTAAATTTGATCTTTTAGGCCTTTTATTTTGAAAAATTAACTTTTTCTTTTGTTGTTTATGATAGGAAAATGACAAGTGACTCCAATGAAGATGCCATTTATAAGGAAGCAAACCTAAACTTAAAAGATGACAGTGAAGAAAATGAAAATAAGCAACAAAGATTAACATCAAAAGTATAGGAAGAAATGGAGAAGGTTCAAACAAGTGAAGGTTACAAGGTTCAATGCATCCATTATGGAAAGAAGTTGAAAGATAATTATGGAACATTCCATTTAAGGTGCCACTTAAATATATGTCAAAAGTGTCCCGTTGACCTTGCTGTAATGTAAGCAAAAAGAAATGGAGGTACACTTATAAAAGACTTTAAGTTTAGATAAAAAAGTGTCTTGTAAAAGTTTCATCGAATTTCTTATATATAGAAAACATCCATTCACTTTTGCAGAAGAGCACAAGTTTAGAGAATTTATGCATTCCATAAATCCAAAGTTTAAAAACTTGAGTAAACATATAATTAGAAGGGATTTGTTTGCTAGGTATGATAAAGAAAAAGAGTTTGTTAAAAATGAATTAGTTAGTAGCCATGGTAGGATTTCCTTGACCATAGATAATTAGAGATCTGGGTATACTATTAATGAATACATTTGGATAACTGCGCATTAGGTGAATAATAATTGGGAACTTAAAAAGTGTATCATACACTTTAGAGTTCTAAAGTCTCCTTTTGATAGGATTTCTATAACTGATGAGGTTGCTAGGTGTTTAAATGAGTGGGGGATTGATAACAAATTTAGTATCACATTAGACAATGCAAGTTACCTTTGATTTATCAGTAATAGATCTCTTGTGTGTGATGGAAAGTTGTTCAAAATTAAGTGTTGTAGTCACATTCTTAATCTAATTGTTCAAGCTAGTTTAAGTTTAGTTGAATATATTGTTTCTAAAATATGTAATAGTGTGAAGTATTTGAAGAGATCTATATCTCAAAAATAGAAGTTCTATGAAATTATAAAAAATATCTATCACTTGAATCCTAAGAAAAAGTTGAGAACTGATGTAACCATTAGATGAAATAGTACTTATTTGATGTTAGATCATGTGATATACTTCAAATTGGCTTGGCAATATTAGGGCAGGTGTGATAATATTTTCAACCATTTTGTGCAATCTAAAGAAGAGTGGGAGAAATACAATTGCTTCACTAATTTTTAAAAGTATTTTATGATGTTATAAATTTATTTTCTACTAGCAAGACTCCTACATCCAATGTCTATTTCAGAAAGGTGTGAAAGGTGCACACTTATTTGTTATAGGCAATAAAAGTACCTTATAACTTTATATCTAGCATGGTCTCACAAATGAAGGCTAAATTTGATAAATATTGGGCTGATTATAGTTTAGTTTTATCTTGCATTGCTATTTTAGATCTAAGGTACAAGTTTAGGTTTATAGAATATTATTACTAGAAAGTATATGGTGATGGTTACCAAGATCACTTGAGACTTATGGATCAGACCTTTTTTGATTTGTTTGATAAGTATAACAAGAATTTTTCCAATGCCACCGCACCATTAACTAGGGCAAGTAGTAGTGATGGAGATTTAATTTTAAGAAATGATGGTAATTTTGATTTGGATGGTTATGAAGACTTTTTGAGTTCAAGGTTTAGTCAATCTAAGCAATCTTAATTAAGGCAATATCTTACTGAAAAGAATTTGGATTATAAGAATGATATAGATGTTCTTCATTATTAGAAGAAAGTTTCTTTGCAGTACCTTATTCTATCATTAATGGTTGGTGATGTGTTGGCTCTACCAATATTTATTGTTCCATTAGAATTAACTTTTAGTGTTACAAAAAAGATGATAAGTCATATGATAAGTTCACTATACTTAAGGACTATTGAGTCACTAATTTGTCTTGAGGATTGGATATATGCTAGAGATGGTATGATTTTATAAAATTTATTGTTTACTTTTTTTTTCATTTAATATTAATGAAGTTTTTAATATATACTATTTTTTTACCAATATCATATAAGCATTTGACTTACTAAATAATAATAGCAATAAGGATCATAATGAGTCAGATTCTAGTAATTATGATATAAACAGTGAAGGAGAAGATAACTACCATATTCTCTTGTAGTCTACATTAAGGTAATTTTAAAGCTACCTCTTGGTATATTTTAATATTTATAGACTATTTTTAAAAAGTTTGTTTGTTATGTGTGTCTGTATATATAATTTGAGCAATAATATATCATAATTAATGATCTAAAGAATTTAAAATGCCATATAACTAATGAAAAATAGGAAAGTGGGATAGTAAGGAATTAAGTTTTGAATTGATTACTTCAGATTTATATCTTGAAGAGTATTAAAAAGCTTAAAGCAATAGATTCCATATAAGAAATAGCAATTTCAAAAGTGGCTAACTAAGTTTTAAAATACATTATTTTTTTAGTTTTTAACTCAAAGAAAACAATGTAGGAGCTTTCATCTTAACAAACATCATATTTTGGAGTGTAACTATCCTCTTCTTGTTAATAGCTTATTTTTATATGAACTTGGTAAGCATAAACTTCCTAAATTGACTGTTTTTAGATTTAGTTGAATTATTTGATTTATATTGCATCCAATACCTCAAACAGTAGAAAAGGTTTCAAGTGATTTTAAGGGCAAAAGAGCTAGATTGATTAAGGCCCTTACTACTAGTTCACTTTTTCCTTATGTATTCAATTATTGTTTTTCTTTTGAAAATCTTGAATATCCTTTTGTTTATGTATTCTAAACTATTCATTTAGGTTTTCATTGTCTTATTCTTGTAAATGTTGAAAAGTTCTACTAGTAATGCAAACTTGGTGGGTTAGTTTGATATATCTTTTCTTTTTTGGGTAATGTCTCTAGTTATTATTAACTTATGTCTATTAATTAGTGATAGTTAAGCTATGTTGATTAAGATTGTAGTGATTGAAGTGACGATGACTTGTTTAGCTTATGATTGTTCTATAGCATACTTCTAGGTTTTAAAGTTAATATGCAATTGTGTTACTTTGTTATTAGGCAAACTATGATGTCAGTTTCAGAGTTGATATGAAATTAGTGGGATTTTTATGTTATTTCATAGCATGCTTGCTACTTTTATAAATTATTTTACCCTTCTACTAAACATGGTGCATCTTATGGCTATTCAAAAGTCTTCTTGTCTGTATCGAGTAGAACATTATTCTCATTTTTTGTATTCATGATGTATCCATAAACACCTAAAAGCCTACTATTGCACCACTGGTTTGGCATGTTTATGAACTTTTTATGAGAATACATGGTTGCCATGTGTTAGGCTTGTATATGAACATTTAAGGTATGCATATATAGGCTAATTGTTGCCCAGTTCATTAGCTCAACTTAGGATTTGTCTAAGCTTATAGGCCTAAACCATAATTCATAAATAAGTTTAAAATTATATGAGCTAAAGCTTAGGCTGTGGCTCAAAGCCCATTATATTTCATGGGCTTTAACCCAAACTTGGCCTACTAGAGCCTATGAATAAGTCTAAGCATGATGAAAAATCTTACTTTTTATAAGGAATAAATAAAATGAGCTACTATTTTGGCTAAATGTAAAGAGCCATAATTATTATCTACAAAACTCCAAAATTATATGAAAAAATCATATTCAAATAAACTGACAAATCAACAGATGCATAATTAGGTATTTTTCATTCTATGGAATAGAGCTTAAATCAAAATGGAGACATAAAAATTCATACACAGTGTAGATAATGATAGAAAAGGATAAGCAAAATGCATAATCAATCGATCGATCGATCAAATAGAGAAAATTAAATTAAGGTTAGAATAAAATTATATCAATAATGGTCTTAATGATTTGCTATACTTGATGTCATCAAAAACTCAAAATTGAAGCTATAATTAATGGCTTATGGTAGAGATGTGCATGCTATAACTACAACAATAATCTACTACAACAATTGAGCTATTGTGTGCCAAGTGTAAGGCATCGAAGCATCAAAGAGCAGCACCTAATAGTGTGTACTTTAGAGATAAAAGCATCCAAGAAAGAAAGGAAGATGTTAGGTTTTCTTTTGTAGAGTTAATATTTTAATTTTTTTTATTTAGTTTAACAAGTCAATATGTTAAAGTAGAATTCCAAAGGTGTTGTTATGTTTAGTTTTGTGAAATAAAAATTTATTATATAAAATAAAGTATAAAAATTGGTATGAAATTTTAAAAAGTAAAAATTTTAGGAACTTAAAAAGGAATAATTTAATTAGTTTATTTATTTAATAAAAAATCTAAGTTGTTAGGATATAGAATATTTAACTTATGAAATATAATTTTGTTGCTTGGATTAGATTTAAAAAATAGAATTAAAATAGAACTTTAGAAAATAAATTATAATTTTATAAATTTAAAAAGGGAAATTAATTAATTTATTTGACATAAATATCATTCTAAGTATGTGAAAAGTATTAATTATATAAAATAATTTATAAAAGCAATATAAAGAAAGTGTTGTTTCTTAATTTACGAAGGCAACACAAGATAAATGTTGTCTATTCTATAATAGACAATAGATAATTTATTGCTTTTGAATGATAAATTGGCAACATTAAGTGTTGCCTATACTATATTAAGCAACAATTTTTAAATATTGCTTAATAAGTATTGCCTAAATCAAAATTTAAAGGTAAAAATGTAAGAACCATTGCTTATTTTGGTTTTAAGCAATAGTTTTTAAATGTTGCTAAATTTAGTGTTGTAGTATGTAAAAAATGTTGCAGTGCTATAAGAAAAACAAGATTTAATGAGGGGAATATCCATCACCAATTCAAAAAAGTTTACCGCTAATTCAAAATTAGCAACAAGTAAAATACCTTGCTAAATTTACAAAGGGATGTTAGCATGCCTTGCTAAATTTTAGTAAGGATTATATGCCTATCATTATTATATAAAGTCAATTGTTAATGGCTTTAATGGACCCATTTTTAGACATTCTTTGTGATAAAATAGGAATGGATATATCCATTGCTAATTTTGCACTAGAAAGTAGGCTCTCGCTAATTCATTGCCAAAACTTATGCAATAGGTTAATCATTGTTTGATTTGTGAGAGACTACTAGTTACTAGTCCCTCACTACATGTGAACAAAATTAGCTAGAGTTAAATGCTCTATTTTGAATTTGAATTGGGTACACTATCATTGCAACCAAAACTAGAACTTGCATATACCTTTTCCCTCATTTATTTTTTTACCAAATGCTATTTTGAACCATTCAAAACCTAAACCTTGAAATCAATATCACATAAACTTGCAACTCATCTAACTTTACAATTAGAAACTAATAATTTAACTTGCAATCAACATCACACAATGCAATGAAATCCAAAATGACATTATAAAATCGTGTCAATATATATTATTCTTAATTACATGAGTTATGGCTAGAGTAGCAAGTAATTAACATTAAGCATCCAAAATAACTAAAAAATCTCATAAACATCCTATAAATGTGTTGTTATATATATATATATATATATATATATATATATATATATATATATATATATATATATATACATATTTTGTTGTATGCATGCACCTAAACAAAGACCCTTTTGTACTATAATCATGCCTATAGATCATTCAATGAAGGGCTTGTAGTATTGCTAGTTAAAAGGGCTTGAGTATTTAAGTTTAGTATGGTAAGTGATACTAAAGTAGATATTGTTATGGTAAATTGTTTCTAAAATTAAGCTATTTGTTGTTTAGATTGATGTTGACACTCGGTTACCTAATAGTCATGTTCATCCAAGATTTGTTCTAAAGTAGTCCAAAAGATAGGATTTGATATGATATCTTCCAATTCAATTTATGGTAATGGTTGGGTTAGTTAAATGATGATAAATACGTTGAAGTCCTCTAGTCAATAAAAGATCACTGGAAATAATCAATCTTTTATCGGAAACTGCCTTGCAATATATTGAAACCTTCCTTTATTATGTTTTGAGATTTTAGGAGATTTTATCTTTTGAAAGTGAATATTAAAATATGAACTAGTTTAAATTTTTTTTAACATTTAGCAAAGGATTAATGACAGTAAACTCTTTCATTATTTTTTAATGAGGCCTAAGGCCCTTAGCCTATCCTTTGCAAAATAGCCAAAACCTACTAAAAAATTCTACAAAAATGATGAAAACTTGAAAACACATAGCAAAGAATTAGTAATAGTTTTGTCCCTCCTTAAATTTGGCGAAGGACAAATTCCTCGATATCATAAAGTAACAAAACAAGTTAGAATTCTTATTTCTCTTTTTTCCTTTGCAATTCTCATTTATCCTTCACTACATGAATAACAAACTTTTTATTTACAATAAACATACACGTCATCCCTATACAAATTAAAAAGAAAAGTGATTATCATCTATTTGTAATTCCTTTATATCGTTTGATGGCTTTTACGGTACTTGATTACTTAATTTGCTACAGGCCTTTAAGGGTTACTATTTTTCATTGCTAGCTATGCTTTTTTTTCTATGTGTATCAAAGCTTGACATAGCATATAAAGTAAGAAACATGTTAATTCTTGCATTAAAGCATAGGAAGTGTAAGAGAGTCATAGCAATTGAAGCAATTAAGCATAAGTGCCAGGTGGAATATCAGTACAACTGCCAATTTATCATCACTTTACAATCCATCTTTGAATTTTCTCAATATTCCTAAATGTGCTTCTTAGTATGGAAGGTGTAGATTAATGACTTTTAGAATCTATCAATAAGGAAAGATTTCAAAATGAAGGGTGTAGATCATAGTATTCAACTTTACTTGAGCTATTGAAAAAATCTTGGAATTAATCAAAAGTCCTTCCGAGGATTTGTATTGATACTTTCAACAATAAAAATAAAGATCCTACAAAGTATTTAAAAGTGTTATTGTTTAAAGTTCTTCTAAATATTTCATAGAATTCTTGTGTCCATTATCAAAGTGTGGGTATAAGTCCCTATAAGAAACTATTAAAGGATTTCATGAACTTCCAAATAGCCTTGTTAAAGTTGAATACCAAGAATTGCACCTTTGAATACTAAAGAGAGCCCTTTTTATAGGCCAAGAGAAAATTGTTAGATGTTGTGTAAACTATTAATGAATTATCACGATAATCAAAATGACTATATGGTCGTTGGTATACCATTAGATGTTAATTTTTTTAAACTAATGTGGTATTTCAAAACTACATTAGTTTTTAATAAATTACTAACATTTAAGTTAATATTTTATAAAAAATACATCCTAACATTTTTTTGATTACAACTTACACAAATTATACTAGATTATCAACATAGTTTATAGCCTAATAGCTATGTAACCTCAAATTAAAATCAATTTAGTTTATATTATAATCACTATAAAAATAAACTTTTTACAAATTCTCATATGTTGAAGAGAGATCTAATCTATTTTCTCATGTTAAAGTGCTCTACTAGATTATGCAGACATGAGTTATACTTTTCTTGCAATATTAGATGAAATATAAGGATAACACACCCATCGATGTTGCATATTTAAAAGAGCTTCAAATTTTATAATCATGACAATCATATCAAGCTATAGATATCTTCTTCCACCTAAATTATTTAAGGTTAGAAAATAATTATAGTTTGATAAGATGTTTATAATCATAAAATTTGAAAATTTTCTAAATATATAACTAGAATGAATGTATTATCCTCTTATTCCATATAAATAAAAGATGGAGTGAAAACAAAATTTATGAACAAAATGAAAATCAACATACATCGATTATTAAATAAAAATTGACATCATAAGTTTTAGCAATTTTTTCATATATGTTACTTCATAAGGCTTAGTATTTATAACAAGTTAATAAATATTTATTACAAGTTAGTTATCCATTTATGTTTCTTTAACCATTGATTATAATAAAAAAAATTAACATTGTCTGGCTTTTTTTTTCTTAAAAATACCACTTTTGCAACTTAACATTTTGGTAATAATGACCTATACAAAATTTACACAAGATTATTAGCATATCCATCTATGCTACACATTCTTATTTTGAAGAATAAAAATTTTGTCACTAACACTTAGGAAGATATAATATTTATAACCACGACTACTTTGAAAAAAATGATAGTATTTATCTTCATAGAAGAGGGCAAAAACATGGTTTATAGAAGCAAGAGTTTAGATCTCATAACTTTAAAGAAAAGTGATAGTGATTATCTTTATGGCATCCTTGAAGCGTTCCTTTACTTTTATTTCCATGATAACCATATTTTATCCCCATTCCCTTGCTTTCGTGTCCATCATAAATTATGAAAACTTAATATAGATTATGGCCAAGAAAGGATGATCATCTAGGTGCAATGAATTACATCTTAGTAGTTAATGATTAAGTAGCATCGATCATGTATTATCCTCATATGCCACCTAAATAAAAAATAGAGTGAAAATTTAAATGAAAAATAAAGTGAAAGAGAAAAGAAATTGAGGATACAATTTATGAGCAATATAATAAATTTTACATTGGTTATTACACAAATAACTAATGTCTTAAAAATTTTTTTTTTATGTTGAGTCCATTGACAAACATTTTAAAAGTTGATTATTTGAAAAATTATTGTTAGTGTTCACCTTATGAATGCCAAAGTGCATTTTAAATGAGTAAATGATTGAAATGTAAATAATCTTTGCAATTTCCAATAACACTATAAATAAAAACATTAATTAGTTGTAAATAACCTTTAAATGTTAATTTTTAACTACAACCAACATCTAAAACATCATTGTTTGTAAATACAATCAATAATTGGCTGCTCACATTCCTTTAGACATCAAGTTAATGTACAAGCATCATATTAAGTTCTTTTATGCCAAACTCTCCATCTCCTATTTGAAAATAAGGCTTTATAACATCAACTTATCATTCTAACCATGGTGCTAAGTTGTACTTATATTTTAAAAGTGCCACTATGCCATTTTAGATATTGGTTTTCACTTTAAACAATATAAATGTAGTGACATTAAAAGGCAATATTGTAGTAGTGTTTGGTGGTATTATGTTTTCTTTACATAGCACTCTTATTATCCCAAGCTTTTGTATAGAAATAACTATTGATTTAGTTTTATAAGAAAGAAATTGGCCATCTGTTCTTCAAGAAACCCACACCACCCAAAATCTTGAATAAAGAAATAAAAAACATAGAATTCAAACATATCAACACAATAAATAAAAAATAGATGTCTTCTTTAAACTTAAATAAAAAACAAAGCATTTTAATGAACTTTAACATTGAGAAGAAGACACGAACGAAAGAGAATAAATAGCTAGACTCAGGCTAAAGTGATCTTTTGTGTGAAGAAATTGTAATAGACTTCTAACTTACTAAGAAAGGAAATCAAATGACTAATTTCTCCATGTATGGCACTACAAATTTCATGAGGAAGACACTCTAGCTTTGCATACTACAATTTAGTGTTGGGATAGGCTTTCTTTGTATTTTAACTCTAACTTTTATTTTGGTAAGTTTAAAGGAAAGAAAAATGGCACTGTTTAAGTATTCCACATTAGTTATAAACTAAAACTAACGTGGTATAATATTAACATTTTATTTTTTACCAAGTTATTACTTTTTACTATCCAATTCTGAGTAAGACATAATTTTACTTTTCCATTTTGATTGTTTGTATAAATTTGATTTCATATAGTATCCACATTAATTATTAATAGGCAATTGTCATGGTTTCTTGGCTTTTTTTAAAAAATTATTTCTATTTCTACTCAAAAAACAAAAACTAAACTTGTTATATAAATAGTAGGATAGACACTCTTGTTGATGAAAAAGAGTACCACATTTTAAAAAATATTAAATTATACAACAAAACTTATAAATAACTTTAATAATGCATACAAAATAATATATATATTTATAAGTAATTGCACTAAGTCTTAGAAACACAAGCATATATACATTTTAATTGATAATTGAGGCAAATGATGTGCATGCAGCAATGCATCAAAATTAGATTTAAAATTGGTTAATGAGAATTAATGTAGAATAATGGCGCAACCAGGTCATATCCCTAGTGCTCCTTTGATTTTTATCTTTCCTAAATAATTTTCTAACAATATATGCACAATTATTGAATTATTTATGCAATGAAAATAAAGAAAACTAATGCAAATAGATTGACAATATAGTGAAATAGAATGCTAGCAGAAATAGAATGCAAAATGCAATAATAAGTTTTGTGCTATTTGTGTAATTTTTGCAATAACAAAATGCAGAATTAGGGAGGTTGGTTGCACAAAATTAAATGATTAATAAGAACAAAAATTAAGCTTAAAATAAAAGTAAAACAAAAATAAAATAGCAGAGAATTCAATGAAATTGAAAGCCCTAATTTGAATTAATCATAGATCAATTAGGATTTGAATTTTTTTTCTAATTAATTCTTTAACCTTAGATTACTCAGAACCCCTGCAATAATCTGTGAATTCTATGCTAGATAACTGCCTAGGATTTGATTAATTAAGATTAGTCAATTAAGCAACTTCTATAATCTCTATACTAGATCAAAATTGATTTAATGACAGAATTCGGTTAAATTGAGAAATTAAATTAAAAACCTCCAAATTAACATCTCAAGTCTCTGACCCTATGTGTGAAAATGTAATTTACCAACCACAATTCATGAATAAAATAACAAAGAAATCATAAATCACAAGGAAGAATATCAATTATACCAAATCAACATCTAACACAAGTAATCTTAATAATTTAGCATAAATAAATAGGAAAAAAATTAATTAAGAAAAGTTAACATTGCAAATCATGATCTTATAATCCTCAAGATGAGAGTTTTAAACTCCTTGAATCAACTTCAGAAAATTCTCCCTGCATGGTTGGAAGACAAAAGCTTGAAGAGAAAGAAAGAAAACAATGTTGCTAATTGTATGCAATCAAATTGTATAATTGTATGATTGTTGCACCCCCCTCATCTCTATTTATATCTGATAAAACTCATATAATCTTAATCCTAGTCCTCTTAGGATTACAAAAATTAAGCCCTTGCTAATCCTACTCGTATTAGGATTATAAAACTTAGAAATTTCTTCTAGAAAGTCTAGCAATAAAATCTCACTGGTCTAACTTCCATATGATGAATGACCCCTAAAATGATGTAGTTTCACTAATATTTTATTTAAGATTGTAGGCTTAGGTCTTATCAAAATTTGAACACTAATTTTACCTTAATTGGACCTCTATAGCTCCAAATATAGCCCAAATATCAAAACTAGTTTAGTTGGGATAGAATGATGCCTTTAACTTTTTAGCCGTTTTTGACCTCCAAAACATCCAAATTGAGATTGGATCAAAATATAAAAGTTGATATAAAATTGTAGATCTATCTTTTATATTTCTATCAATATAAATTTTTCCTCAATCCGACATCCAGATCCCAAGATATAGCTAAAAAATAGAAACAATGTCAAAATATAGTATTTACCGAATAAATTCAAAAACTTGTAAAATCAATCCAAAATTATAAAACAAGGCCTATTTTATAAAATTAAGCACATATAACACCTAAGAGACATAAAATAGGAAAAAATAAAATAGTAAATATTTTTCTCATCACTCAATAAGTTATACATTTAGTAACCCCTTGATGTTGATGCCCCTGTCTCTCTCTCTCTCTCTATACATATGCAACCCATTCCTTTTAGAAGGATGCTATAGCTTTTATACTGTAGGGTGTTATGTTTCCTTCAAAGAATTATATATTTACATACAAAACTTAATAAGAAGATAGACCTAAATGTTTTCCATAAGTATCTAGTGTACATGTGGGATGAGGTTTGTTCAAAGAAATAAAGAGGAACCTTTTATGCCTCCATGTTGTTTAAATTATATTCTACTTATAATTGAATTATATGACTAAATCATTTTTTGCCTAAGCATTTAATTGTATAGTCGATGGAATTGTTAGATGTGAAATACTTTCTAGTAAGACAAGGTTTTATTATATTTCTTGTATATAAATGATTTTTATTATTAAAATTGATTTAGAAAATTTGTATGATAACTATTTTACTGGGTAATTTTATTACTCACTTTACTTAGGGTTATATTTTCAAGTACCCCTTCACATAGAGCCTCTTATGATTTTCAATGTATGGTGGCATGTTTATGCCATGGGAGTTCCACTTTACCATATTGATTAACAAGGACAACAACATTTAGCAAAATACACAACTAAGGGTTTTTTGGATATAGACATAAGAGTTAAATCCTATGTAGGTTTATTTGGATTAGCTTTCAGTGGCTTTGGATATCAGGCAACATCAAAGGTATTGATCCTTGATGACCTTATATTCATTGAAGGAGTTATTGATGACCTATATATGATGATGTGCGTCTTTATCCAACCATGCTAGCTTTTGATCTTCTAACTACTCCACTTGCACTTCTAGTTACTCCACTTGTGTCTATAACATCATCACTAACATTGACAGTGATTGACCCACCACCATATATCTCAGTTACACCACCCTATAACATACTCCCTTAGGACCTAGATGCCTTTATTCTTTTTGAGGATATAGTGAACATGTATATAGATGTCAGCTAGTTCTAATTTTTGCTAATTGTATATACATCATTGATTATATAGTTTTTGTATATATGTTTTAATGAAAAAGGGTTTTGGTAAATCCTTAAAATATTTTGTATAAAAGAAGCATGTGTTTAATTATACAATATGTACATGATGCATATTATAGCAAAATTTGTCAGCCTATTGCTTTTAAATAACTAATGTTTTTATTAAAGGATTGTTTGAATTCCATGAAATTTTCTAAGAAAAAGGAAGGGATGATGGTTTTCATTTGTTTTAAAGGTAATTGGATTTTTTAAAGTATTATATGGATATATATTTGAATTAGATATGTGATATGATTTTAGAAAATATTTTAGAATAGAAAAATATATTTTTGACTTAATTTCAATAGAAGAAAACCTAGGTTCTAAGTTTGATGGAGAGTGCTATTTCTAATAGATTTAAGATCAGAATAAGATCTTATGATTTTTTGAGTTTTTATTAACTTGAGCTTATTTTATTGCATTTATTTCATGGTTTGAACTACCATTTTTTGGAAAGAACTTAATTCTTTTACAAAATAAGAAAAGTTCTTCAATGATCTTCTTTCTAAAATATCTTTCCAATTTCTTGAAGAACTAAAAAAGAAATGATATTCAAGCAAGATTTTCTATATTTTTATCTATTAAATCATTAATATCTTTTAAAAAATAGTTTGTCCATTAACAAAGACTATGATAGTAAATTATCAATTTTTTTCTAAATGATTTATTTTTTTGAGATCACTTTACCAAAGATTTATAATTTCTAAATTTATAAAGAAATTATATTTCAACTATTTCTTAATTAGAAGGATAAAATTGTTTTAGAAAGTAATTCTCAAAAGAAATCACTATTTGACTAACTTCAAAATTTCCTTCAAAAGAAATATTGTTTACCTCAAAACAAAGTTCTATTTGTTTTGATTTATTAACTATTTTAAAAAAATATAAAAGATTAAACCTCATCAATTTGAAGAAAGTTATTTTCTAATGTGGTGTTCAAAAGAAGACATATATATATACACGCTGATTTTCAACTTTATATTTTTACATCATGCATGTTTTGGAAAACAAAATGTTTTGTAAATTAATTTGTTCGTAAAGGCTTGTAAAAGTGTTTGTTTGATATCTTTACACCTGTTACAATGATCCAGAAATGATTATGATAGAAGTGGTATTAGGACACCATTCCATAGTTTTTCTTATATAAAGCTTTTCCAAAATAATAAAGAGTTTCAAATTTGAGGTAGTTAACCCATAAATGGATTTCTACGTCCGAATATGTTACAATAGGAGTGGTTAAGCCTGTGCGTAGGATAGATCTCAAGTATGCTTTAAGGCTATCTGAGTTCACAAGCACTAATATGCTACAAGTTTTGTGCATTGGCACATTTCACGCTAAAGCCGTTGCTAATTTTGAAGAAATGAAATCAAATTTTTTTAAGTATTTTCAAAAGAGAGTATATTATCCCTAACATGCTTTATAAATAGAATAGAATCTGATGACCTTTTTTTGTTAGTTTTTCTAACCTAATCCTATTGTTGATTTCATGGTTTAAACTTCTTTCCTTGGAAGGAAATTAATCTTTTTGAGAATAAAAAAAGTTCATCAATGATTTTCTTTTTAAAATATCCTTTTGATTTCTCAAGGAATTTCAAGAAAACAACATTCATATAGTTATATGGATCCAAAATAATATTTCAACTATTTCCTAATCAAAGAGAGAAAATATCTTTTTTAGAAAAAATATTTAAATTTTATGTTTCTGATATTCAAAATCAAAGGAAATTATCATATGTCTAATTTCAAATTTTCATTTAAAAAGAAAAAAAAAGGGTCTTTGATATTTCTAATTTTTTAAAGTGGTTCTGTCTAGCATAGATCTCTTTGATTACTTCTTATCAAAGGAATTTTTCTAAATCTCCTTCTATTTAAACTTAACGATATTAAGGAGCTTCTGTTTGTTAGAATTATCAACTAATTAAAAATATTGAAGATCATTTAGCTCCTTTAACTCCTTTAGTTTTGTTAGTGCTAATCAATATGGAAGAATTGATATCAGGTCAATTCCTAGGGCTACGTCGATCGTAAACTCAAACTCTTGATCAAGTGGTAATCTTGGCAGTTCTTTCAAGAACACATTTTGAAATTCGCTTACTACTAAAACTTTGCTAACTTTAAGTTCTTCTTTCTTAACTTTACTTATGGTTTCTATCTATAGTATGTATCCCTTCTTAACAAGTTTCCTTACTTTTGTATAAGAGACAAATATGGGCATTTTCACTTGCTTTTCTCCTTGGAATACTCATGCTACTTTCATTTGGGTTGATATGTTACCTTCTTATGATAACAATTTACACAAGCATGATACTTAGATAACTAATCCATTCTTAGGATCACATTGTAATCCACAATATCTAATATTATCAAATCTACATTAGTAGGATAATTATCCAAGCTAATCTCATGCTTCTTAACACCATGAGTTGCTACAAGTGCTTTTCCTACTAGGGCTGTGACAAGCATAACATCATTTAATTCTTCCTTAGATTTTGAAATTCTAGTTGCTAAATTATAGGACAGGAAGGAATGAGTAACTCTAGAACTAAATAGAACTCTTACATAAAGATTCTCAATTAGTTAGGTACTTGTTATGATAACATTTAAGGCTTTAATCTCCTATCTTGTCATGTCAAATGCTCTGAGTTAGGTTTTGCTTCTTTCCTTCTTTCTCTCTCTTCTTGCCTTTTTATCAAGTCCTGTTAGTATTCTTATTGAAGTGGATACCTAGGTGTTCCGAGTACTGGACACAACATTATTTCTATACTGAGTCATTGTGCACTCCCATGCTTTGTATCTCACTATCTCACGCTTAAAACAAGATCCATATGGTCTGATATGGTTCATGTTGCACTGATTGCAAAAAGAAGGTTCATTTGGTGGATTCAACACTGAGTAGGTCATTAGTGCCATAACTATATCTGTTATTGGTTTTGATTCTTCTTACAATTATTGGATTTTTTGTTAGGGAAAGAGCATTAGCAAGCTAAATTGAAAATATTGGTTGATTTGTATAGCAATAAGGTAACTTCTTCCATATTCACATAGTCTTCAAGCTAAGTAATTACACTTTATTGTAATGTAATGTTAATTAACAAGATGATGTTCTTCCCAAATATTCTTACATTAATTGGCTATTTTTTGTATGTATATAACTTATGTGGTGGGGATTGCAAAGGCTTTAAAGCCCTAGGAGGACCATCGCAAACAAATTGAATTAGAAATGGATATCGGACCATAATTACACAAAATCATGGTATGATAGAAGCGTGCTAAAATTATATAAGTAGAAAAGTTGACAAAATGTGCATGTGAAAAGTAAGCAATCATTCTGTCTTCCTCTTTCCCTTTCTCTCATATAGGCATACACATGATTGGAAGTTTAAATGTTTTTATTTTCTTAGCTAAAAATTCGAGGATATCTTCCATAAGACTTTTTTAGGTGAGGGAAATTTTCAGGTTAGAAATCGTGATTGGCGTGAATATATCATAATCCTATAATATATCCACAAGCCTTTTCTCATTTCTAACCAGACACAATAATACTAATAAACTGATATATATATATATATATATATATATATATATATATATATATATATATATATATATATATATATATAAAGATTAGCCATATTTACAAATCAAAATAAAAGTACTATTTCATAATTCATATAAACATCAAGAAGTACTTCACTACTAAAATACCATACTTTAAACATCTAACAATTCAAAATACATGGCATGCCAGTGATCACATGCAATCTGGGGATCCACCTATGAAGAAAATTTTAAAACAATAATAAAATGAGTATTTTAAATATTCAGTAAGCCTATTTACATTCTAATTTCTATAATAATTCTACAAAGAATTTATCATTTTTCTCATAAATATTTAACTAACAATAATTATCTATCAACATAATTTAGCTTCATCAATCTTAATGGAATTCAAATCTAACATATAACTAATGTATAATATGAGAGTGAGAATGGTGGGAAGGTATAGGTTCTACCTTGTGTCTCCCATCCAGTCTTATCCCTTTCTCCAATATAATGGCCTTCACATGAATAAAATCTGTCCTTTTCATAGGGCCATCCCTTTGAGGGGTTAAGGTATAGTCAATATACCTCCCACCATAACTTTATTATATTTCAAATATAACAATAACTTATAATTTTAAAGAAATTCACAATTTCCTATACATAAGCATATTTTATAAAATAATAATATACACAATATCAATCATATATCATTTATTTATCACGTTTTATAATTAAATTAGTAATTATATTGTTAATTCTTTTATTTTCAACACTATTAATAATATTAAATGAAGATTCTAAATTACAATTCTAAATTCTTGATTTCCAAAATTTTTCTAAGCAGAATTTAAGCTTAATTGGAATTATTTAAATTTAAACACAATTATTATAAATTATTGCATAAAATTAAAAATTAAATTAAATTAAAAATTAGGTAAATAGAACTTACCTCAATTCTCTTAAAAATACCTCTTCTCTCTCTCTCTCTTCTTTCTTCTTCCTCTTTCTTTTTTCTTCTTCTTTCTCTTTTTTTTTCTTCTATTCTTTCTCTTTCCTTTTCTTTTTTTTTTTAGTGTCACCCTTGTTGCTTCTTACTATAGCTATCAGGCCAATGCTTCCCCCCTTATATTTATAATGGGCAAATGGCGGTGCTATCACCACCATTCCTCATTAAAATATAATTTTTTATTATTTTATTTTATTTTTATTTTCAAATTTTGCCCCTTATCTTTTCATAAATTTAGATTCTTATCCTGATAAAGTGCTTTCCAATTTTGCCTTTCCACTTTATAAAAATTTACATTTTTACTAATATAATTACTTTCTAATTTTACCTTTTTCCTTTTATAAAAAATTCAAATGTATCTAAATATTTTCTAAAAAATATTTATTTATTTTCTTTGAAAATTTACATTACAACACATTTGAAATATTTTTATATTTTTATCTAATAATTTTATTTATTTAATAACTTAAAATATTTAACTATTACAAGTTCTCCCCTTTTAATTAAAATTCATCCTCAAATTTTTTTTCAGGGGTTGTCATATAATTTAGGATATTTATTTTACATTACTTCTTATGCCTCCTAAGTAGCTTCTTCTTCTCCATGTCATTCCCATACCACTTTCACCATTGGGATTTTTTTAGATTGTAATTTTCATAGTTGTCAATCAATTTGAAGTGGTATTTCTTTCAAAATATGGGATTCATCGGGAGTGTACTTCTTTAGCATAGACACATGGAATACTGGATGAACTGCACTTAGCTCCTCTAGTAACTCAAGTTGATACACTATATTACCAATGCATTCTATAATTAAGAAAGGTCCAATATATCATGGTGCCAGCTTTCCTTTCTTGCCAAATCTCATAATTCCCTTCATTGGTGAAACCTTTAAGAATATGTGTTCTCCTTCTTAAAATTCAAGATCTCGCTGATAAGTATTAACATAAGCTATCTATCGATCTTGAGTTACTTGCAATCTATCTTTAATAACTTGTACTTGTTGGATGGCATCCTCAACCAAATTTGGTCCTAAGATTTTGATTTCCCTAAGTTCAAACCATTCAATTGGAGATCTGCATCTTCTTCCATAAAGAGCTTCGAATGGAGCTATTTGAACACTGACTTTATAACTATTATTATAAGCAAACTCCATTAATGGTAAGTATTTATCCTAGCTACCTTCGACTTCTAACATACAAGCCCTTAACATGTTCTCTAGTATTTGAATAGTACGCTCGGTTTGTCTGTCAGATTGCAGTTCAAATGTAGTACTAAAGTGTAATTGCGTACCTAATGCCTCTTGGAATGACTACTAAAAGTATAATGTAAACTGCATCCCATGATCAGAGATAATTGCAGTAGGTGTTAGGATTCGGATTAACATATGCAATGGAATTTTAAAAATTTAATCCAAAACCTTCCTAAGATCTATGCAAAAGTCATAAACCAGTATTAAAGTTTTACCTTATTTGTGCTCGTGTTCTTTCTGATCGAATCCTTGAGAGATCGAGATAAATTAAATGTCGGCTAAAAGGTATAGCATTTATATGGTATCCACACGGAGTGAACAATGACTTCTCTTATCCACAAAATTGTTAGGATTCGTTTCTTTCACTAGGATTGGGATGGACGTTTTTAAGTGATTTAGGATTTTATGAAAGCTTAAGTGCGTGAATACAAAGTGTTGTCTTCAAGAACTTTTATAGAACTAAGGCATTCCATAATCCTAGTCCTACTAGGATAATACTTCAAAAAATCATAATCACACGAAATAACTATCACTTTATCCTAGAGAAAGTGAGAAGAGATATGACTTATCTTATTAATTATCTAATATTAGATAATAATAACATTATCTCATAATATAATTATCTAATAGTAAATTGATATATAATTATCTTATATTAGATAATAATAATATTATCTCATAATATAATTATCTAATATCTAATAACATAATTATCTAATATTATTTTAATATCAAATAATATCACATAATATATAATATATATATTGCGTGAATAAATATATATTATCTTAATAATATATATATAAGCATGAAAATAAGTCTAATTAATTGAATTTAAGTCTAACTAAAATCCAATTAATTATTATCTCATTCCTACTCCTTTTATGTGACCATGTAGGTTCTTACTATGTTGATAATGACTCATTTTGGGTCATAAATAGTAAACGGTATCTAGCAATACATTATTGTCACTCAAGTAGTAAGAATATCTATGATTTGATATTCACCTAATATATGATCAATATTTTTGCATCATAATCCCTTTTATAACAATATCTAAATCGAACTGGAGGCATGGAATGTATCATCCTCGTCAATGTTCAATTTATATTTCTTGATAATGAGTAGACTTAAAATAAATTGTCAATATCACATATTGATCTAATTGAACATGACCATGTATTTCTAAGTCTCACTCAATCAAGGGCCCAAGGATATTTCTCTTTTATACAAGAGTAACAAAATCCCATATACATCACTTACTTCCCTTTGCATGATTTGTGACACACCCAATCAAAGTCTTACTCGTCATCCTGATTAAAGGTAACATAGGATAATATCAAAGTGAGTAACTTCTAATGTAGGAAATCGTAGTGAGTTCAGTTCAAAGAACTATACGCATTTGTGATCATATGAGAATAACTAATGACACATTTTATCCATGCAATATTCTCATAGTAGGTCAGTCCAATGCATTGTTCATTAACAATGTACTCATGTATTGACTTGATATCACATATCCATAATTAATAATCATCAGTCACTATACATGCTAGTCTCGATATATTATTACTATCTTTTTTGTAATAATACTTGACTAGAGATATTTTAGGAATAGCAAAGCTATTCCAAGGGTAATTATTATATTTAAGTTATAATTTCCACAAAATAGAATAAAATAAAATAAAATAATTATATTGCCAAAATGAAATGTAATACATTGTGTAATATTGCAATTATCTCTATGATTGGCTCCTAGGACACGCACCAACAGTAAGAACCTCATATAGTGCAATAATTTTGTTAAAAATAATTGCACATATCGTGACATATTTTGACTAGCAAGAAATGAGTAGTTTCAATAAGACGATCAACAATAACCCAAATTGAATCATAGCCTTTTCTCGTTCGTGGTAATCCAACTACGAAATCCATTGTGATGCTTTCCCACTTCCATTCAAGAATATGTAGGCTTTGATGAAGTCTTGTCGGTCGTTGATATTCAGCTTTCACTCATTGGCATGTTAAGCATCTTATTATGAAATTAGATATATCTTTCTTCATTCCTTCCCACCAATATTAGTTCTTTAGGTCTTGATACATCTTTATGGTTCCTGGATGCATTGTATATGATGATTCATGAGCTTTACTCACTAGCTCCTTTCTAAGGTTTTGTAGAACCCACAATCATCCTTCTTTCCTAATGACTCCAGTAGAGTCTACACTCAATTTAGACTCTTCTTCTGATTTTGCTCTTTATTTCAATTTCTCGTAATTAGGGTCTTTTGGTTGCTTTTCTTTGATTCATTCTATTATTGTGAATTGAATTAGTATACACATAATCTTCCCTTTGGGTTCTATCACTTAGGGTCATCTCCTTTTCCTTGAGGTTTTTCTACTTAATGCATCTGCTACTACATTGGCCTTGCCAAGATGATAGTGAATCGAGCAATCATAATCTTCGATGAATTCCATCCATCTTCTCTATCTTAGATTTAAATCTTTTTGATCAAAAATATATTTTAAGCTTTTATGATCAATATATATGTTGCAAGTGGCACCATATAAATAGTGCCTCCAAATTTTAAGAGCAAACACTCCAGTGCCATTTCTAGATCATGCGTAGGGTAATTTTCTTTATGCTTCTCCAATTGTCTCAAGGCATAGTTAATAACCCTTCCATTTTGCATCAAGACACATCCTAGGCCAATACGTGAAGCATCACAATAAACAGTGAATCCTCTGGTTCCTGAAGGCAAAGTTAATACAGGAGCTGTTGACAAACATTCTTTAACTTTAGAAAGCTTTTTTCACACTCGTCGTTCCATGCAAATTTTACACTTTTGTGAGTTAGTTTGGTCAATGGTGCCGTTATTTTCGAGAAGTCCTTCATGAAATGCCGATAGTAACTAGCTATTCCAAGGAAGCTTTGAATCTTTGTAATATTCTTAGGCCTCAGCCAAATGACTACTACTTCAACTTTTTGTAAATCCACTTGTATGCCTTCCTTTAACACTACATGGCCTAGGAAATGTATTTTGGTTATCCAAAATTTACATTTTGAAATTTTCACATATAGTTGGTGCTATTGTAATGTTTGTAGAACAATTCGCAAGTGTTGTTTATGCTTTTCCTTGCCTTTTAAGTATACTACGATATCATTAATAAATACGATTACGAACTGTTGGTGTGTGTCCTAGGAACTAATCATATAGATGATTGAAGTAATACACAATGTATTATGTTTCATTTTAGGCAATTTAATTATTATATTATATTTTTATAATTTTATTATTATTTTGTGCGATTTATAACTTAATATAATAATTATCCTTAGATTAGCTTCACTATTCCTAAAATGCCCTTAGTCAAGTATTCTTATGAAAAGGATAGTAATAATATATCGAGACTAGCATGTATAATGACTGATGATTACAAATTATAGATATGTGATGTCATGTCAAAACATGAGTACATTATTAGTGAATAATGTACTGGACTGACCCACTATGAGAATATTGCGTGGATAAACGTGTCATAAGTTATTCTCATATGATCACAAATATACATAAACCTTTGACTTGAAGTCACTATGATTACCTACATAAGGAATTACTCACTTTAATATTATCCTATGTCACCTTTCATCAAGATGACAAATAGGGCATTAATTAGGTGTGTCATGAATCGTGCAGAGGGAAGTGAGTGATGTAGATGAGATTATGTTACTTTTGCATAAAAGAGAAATATCCTTAGACCCCTTGATTGAGTGAGACTTAGAAATGCATAGCCTTGCTTAATTGGATTAATATGTGATATTAATAATTTATTTTAAGTCTACTTAGTATCAAGAAATATAAATTGAACATTGACAAGGATGACATATTTCATGCCTCTAATTCAATTTGGATATTATTACAAAAGGGTTATGATGCAAAACGTTGATCATGTATTAGGTGAATGTCGAATCACAAACAATCTTACTACTTGAGTGGCAATAATGTATTGCTAGATACTGCTCACTGTCTATGGCTCAATAATGAGTTATTGTTAATATAGTAAGAACCTACAGGGTCACACAAAAGGAGTAGGAATAAGATAATAATTAATTAGACTTTAATTATATTAATTTTCAATTAATTGAACTTATTTTTGTGCATATATATATTATTATTAAGAATAATAATGTGTTATTCACGTAATATATATATATATTATGTGATATTATTTAATATTAAAGTAATATCAAATAATTACATTATCAGATATTAGATAAATATATTATGAGATAATATTATTTTGATATTTGATAATTATATACAATTATCTAATATTAAGATATTTATATTATGAGATAATATTATCTAATATTAGATAATTAATACATAAGTCCTATCTCTCCCCATTATCTTTAAGATAAGAATAAGATGAGTTGTTAAGTGTGATTAGGATTTTGGAAGCATTATCCTAGTAGGACTAGGATTGTGGCTTGCCTAAGTTCTATAAAAGAGGACTTAAGGGTAGCACTTTTTACAACACGCTTAAAGCTTCCATACAAACCTTGAATCACTCAGAAAATATCCAATCCTAATTCCTATAGAGAAAAACGCATCCTAATAGATTCGTGGAGGGTGAGAGGTCGTTGTTCACTTTGTGTGGATACCGTAAAGACACTGTACTTCCCGGCCAGTATTCGATTCATCCACTCTCATGTTTTGATCAGTAGAAACAAGAGTACCCAATAGGTAAAACCCTAATCATTGATTTATACTTTTTGCATGAATTCTAGGTAGAATTTGGATCAAAAATTTCAAATTCCTCTGCATATAATAATCCGAATTCCCAACATGAACTTATCCAAGAAAGGCTTGAACACTCTATTCATAAGATCTATGAAAGCTGTTGGCACATTTGCTAGTCTAAAAGGCATTACTAAAAATTCATAGTGGCCATAGCAAGTTCTGAAAGTAGTTTTTAGAATATCTTCTTTTCGAATCTTTAATTGGTGGTAACTTGAACATAGATTAATTTTGGAGAAATATTTTGCTCCTTGTAATTGATCAAAGAGATCATCAATCCTTGGCAAGGGATAATGATTTTTTATCATCACTTGATTCAATCGCCAACAGTCGATACATAGTCGTAACGATCTATTTTTCTTTTTCATGAATAGTATTAGTGCTTCTTATGTTAAAGTGCTTGATTGAAAAAATCCTTTGTCTGATAGTTCTTGCAATTGTTTCTTTAATTCATTTAACTTTCCTGGTGCCATTCGATAAGGTGGTATTGAAATGGGTTCTGTCCTAGGTATAAGATCAATTATAAACTCTATTTCTTGATCGGGTGGTAATCCGAGTAAGTCATTTAGAAATACGCGAGGGAATTCCTTTACCACTGGAACTTCTTCTAACTTAGTCTCTTGTTTTTCTTTTCCACTTATGGCCACTAACCATACTTGACATCCTTTATTCATTAATTTTCGCACTTTAGTCCAGGCTATAATAGGTGGGCTTGTTGTTTTTCTTTCTCCTTGAAAAGTTATTTCTATGCCTTCACGAGGTTCGAAGGTTACTACTTTGTGATAACAATTTATTCTAGCACAATATTTTGAAAGCTAATCCATCCTTAAAATGATGTTATAATCTTCTATCTCCATTATTGCCAAGTCAATCTCAGTAGGGTGTTAGTTTATAACTATAGCGCAATCATCTATACCATTTTTAGCAATTAATTCTTTTCCTATAGGAGTAAATACTATTATCATTTGCTCTAAGGGGCGCATAGGTTTAAGTATTTTCTTTGCTAGATTATGAGATACAAAATAATGTGTAGCACTAGGATCAAATAAGGCACTAGCATCTTATTTTTCAACTAATAATGCACTTGTCACTACTTCATTAGATTTTTTTGCCTCCTTTCATGTGATAGCAAACATTGGTGCTTGCACTCCCCTAGTTTCCCATTTTTTATTCTTCCTGTTGGGCATTGTTGGTGCTTTTGTTGATTTTGTATTTGATGCTGCTTGGTTATTATTGTTAGTCTCTCTGGACATGCATTCTTTAGCTTAGTGTCCTAGTTTCCCATATTGGAAATAGCTTATGCATCTTCTTGGATGAGCTCTTTTACATCACTGGCAATAAGGGAAGCTTTCTCTTTGCTGAAATAGAGATGATATACTTTAACTGCCTACTCTCAAGAATCCTAGTTTGCTTTCACCACTTCTACTTTGAAAATTCTATTGACTTTGAGGTCCTCTAACAAATTGTTCCCTAATACTCCTTGATAGTTTATTGGAAGTTGATGCAATTCCCTTAATCTTCTTACTACTTCTTTCTTTGAATATGTTTCTCTTTTTGCTTGAAGATTCTTCTTTTCCTCTTCTTTCTTGTAGGAAAATCTCCATTCTGAGTGCTTGGTGCAGTGGTTGCTGATAGGTGGTCCCCTCAGTAACAATCACATGATCAAAGCAGTAGTCTTGGAGCCCATTGACAAATCTTTCAACTTTAGCTTTTCTAATAAGTATCAAATAAGTTGTATATCTTGAGAGGTGTGTAAATTGAGCATCATATTCTGGAATAGTCATATCTAGTCAAGTGAGATGCTCAAATTCTTTGGCTTTAACTTCTCGAATGCTTGGCAATAGAAATTAATCCACTAAGTCAGGCATCATACATCACGCAATAAATTTTTGCACAACAGTTAGGAGAGGAGAAAAAATGCTTCTTTGATCAACATGTTGCATGTACCAATAGTAGGCTATATCATCTAATTGATAGCCCACTAGCCCAATTAGCATAGTTTTTGAACAACCTAACATTCTTCCAATTTTCTCAATTTGTCCAAGGAATTGGTATGGGTCTATAGAGGAATTGATGCCATCGTATCTTGGTGGCTTAAGTTTTAAGAATTCATGGACAATTAGTAATTTATTAGCAGAGGGTATTGGGGTTAGCTTTCTTACTTTGTTTTCCACATAATTATGATTTTCGACTCTTTCACTTTTATTAGTCTCTTTATCTTTATTCACACCTACTATTTCAACTAATCTATCGATAGTCTACTACATGCAGATTGCCTACTCAAGCATCTCAGACCACCCACTAGTAGATCCAATTCCCTCATGTGTAGCCGTATTCCTATGGCATACAAAGGAAAGAACAACATATAATTTATACTATCTAAGTATTAAGAATTTCAAAATAATATTTGACTATGCGGATGGATCCCTCAAATTACATCATTGGTATACCATGATTAGGAAAACCCAGAACCATGCTCTGATACCACAATTGTCATGACCCAAAATTTCAAATTAGAAATCATGATTGGCGTGAATATATCATAATCCTATAATATATCCACAAGCCTTCTTATTTCTAACCAGAAACAATAATACTAATAAATTGATATATATAAAGATTAATTATATTTACAAATCAAAATAAAAGTACTGTCTCATAATTCATACGAACATCAAGAACTACTCCACTATTAAAATATTGTACTCTAAACATTTAATAGTTTAAAATATATGGTATACTAGTGATCACATATGATTTAGGGATCCACTTATAAAGAAAATTTTAAAATAATAATAAAATGAGTATTTTAAATACTCAGTAAGCCTATTTATATTCCAATTTCTACAATAATTTTACCAAGAATTTATTATTTTCCTCATAAATATTTAACTAACAATAATTGTTTATCAACATAATTTAGCTTCATCAATCTTAACAGAATTCAAATCTAACATATAACTAATGTATAACATGAGAGTGAGAATAGTGGGAAGGTATAGGTTCCACCCCGTGCCTCCCATCCAATCTTATTCCTCATGCCCCAGCCTTATCCCTCTCTCCAATATAATGCCTCCCGACACGAATAAAATCTACCCCTTTCATAGGGCCACCCCTTTAAGGGGTTAGGGTATGGTTAATATACCTCCCATCATAACTTTCTTATATTTCAAATATAACAATAACCTATAATTTCAAAAAAATTTACAGTTTCCTATATACAAGCATATTTTATAAAATAATCATATACACAATATCAATCATACATCATTTATTCATCACATTCTATAATTAAATTAATAATTATATTGCTAATTTTTTTATTTTCAACACTACTAATAATATTAAATGAAGATTCTAAAATTACAATCCTAAATTCATAATTTTCAAAAAAAATTTAAGCAAAATTTAAGCTTAATTGGAATTATTTAAATTTAAACACAATTAATATAAATTATTACATAAAATTAAATTAGAAATTGGATAAATATAATTTACCTCAATTCTTTTAAAAATACCTCTAATTTTCTCTCTCTCTCTCTCTTTTTCTTCTTTATTCTCTTTTTTCTTCTTTTCTTTTCTTTTCTTTTCTGCGTCACCCTTGCTTCTTCTTTCTCTAGGCATCAGGCCAATGCTCCCCCCCCCATATTTATAATGGGCGAATGGCGGTGCTGTCACCACTATTCCCCATTAAAATATGATTTTTTATTTTTAATTTTTAATTTTAATTTTATTTTTCAATTTTGCCCTTTATCTTTTGATAAATTTACATTCTTATCCTCATAAAATGTTTTCCTATTTTGTCCTTCCACTTTATAAAATTTTTCATTTTTACCAATATAATTACTTTCCAATTTTACCCTTTTCTTTTTATAAAAATTTTAAATGTGTCCAAATATTTTCTAAAAATTATTTATTTATTTTCTTTGAAAATTTACATTACAACACATTTGTAATATTTTTATATTTTTATTTAATAATTTTATTTATTTAATAACTCAAAATATTTAGCTATTATAGGGTGTTCATAAGAGGTCCTCATAGAGGAGCAATGTTTTTGTGAACTTTCTTGAGGATCCTATGATACATATTCTCGGGTACCCTATACTCAGTTTAACCTTGTCTGATTATGCTAATCTTTACATAACCATTTTTTTTAGAAGTTTAAGAAAGTAATTTAATAGTTATTGAACTATTATAGTTATGGAGCTATGACATATGATGCTAAGTCGTGCATGGAAAGGCCACAAAAAATAGGAGCAAAGTAGACAAACAAGCATTTGTCATCAGTGCCGAGCTGAACAGGTTTGTTGGACAATTTCTAGCCTTTACAACTTTCCCATCAGACAAATATTGGTAAGCCATATTTAGTTCAATATTTTAACTATCCTTCGGTAGATTATGGTATTCCACTGTAGGTTTTGATATTTGAATCCCTATTTTATTTTTGAATAATAGGAGAAGAACTGACTATCAATCCAGAAGATGAAACACCAGTGAAGAATGTCACCGTATTCCAAGGTATTCTTACCCACAAGGTTGTCTTTGTGTAGCCTATGTGAAGAATTATATGCAGTTTACGTCATAGACTCATTGTAATTATAAGCATTATTTCTGTTTATTTATGGAACTTGCATGGCAGGGGATTGTGAAGTACTAATTTTCTTCTATGACAATGCATGCTCTTCATATCTATCGTTTACACTTTCTACTGGAATTTTTGTCCTCCAAGTTGAATAATATAGTTTGTCATGCATGAATTTTGTGAGAGTGGATATGGAGAAAGGCATGGGTAATACATGAGTTTAAAGAGAAAAAGATCAATGAAGTTAAAAGAGTCTGCCAACGGAGGGTTTTATGGAAGAGAAGAGATGGTCAAAAGGATCCCACTCGGAAGTGCTACATATAAATGATGAACCATGCAGAATTTCTCTACTGAAGGGGAAGCTGTTGGCATTGTTACACTTGATGATGTCATTAAGAAGCTGTTACAGGTATCATGAATTACCTTTTTTTTATATATATATTTCTTCTTTTCTCTTTTATATTCTTTTCTATGCCATAAGATAATTCATCTACCTCTCCTTCTGGCTGATTTATATAGGAGGAAACCTATGATGAAACAGATCACCATGATATTACTTTTTGAAGAATCTGCACTTAAAATGGCAGCATCCTTGCTTATACAATTAAATTCCCCGTAAAATTAGCGCAAGCAAATGGCATTTGTTGCTAAAAGAAGAGGTTTACTACAAATTCTTAGCTCCTTGAGTAGAATGTTACAAATACGTCATAGAACATATGCTTTAGCAAAACTACAGGTCCAGGCTGATACAAATCAAGTGTTTTTTTCTCACTAATAGGAGCGAACATCACTATTCATTTTGTTAAATGATCCCAGTTTCCTCATATCCATTTCTGCCATGACAGCAAGAACATGAAAACACGTCACATAAATAATTTTTCTAACTAGAATTAGCCGTAAACACAAGAAAGTTTATGAAGGTTTTCACCAGCACTAATATTCTAAAATAGTCTGAGAATGTGGTCTGAACAGCGACAAAAACATGGCCTTTAAAACTATACAAAAGTCGCATTTCATTAGTAGAAAGCACAAGACCTTCAAAGATGGAGGACGGAGGAAGATCAAAGGAAAGTAATCTTGGGACCTGTTTTGGATCAATGCAAGCATAACATAAGTAAAGTTAAAATGACTATGATATCACAAGGCATTCGCGCAAGAGCAATTCAGCTGTATAAACCTTTTTAAGCTGCGCCGGAGCATGTGGAATATTACGTCATCAAGTACAAACTAAAGTGAATAATCAATGAATGTGTCACCAGGTACTTTGAGTAGCATAAACCAGAAAATGTTGTCCAACATTTAGAAAAAAACACATCAATGCGCAATTATTAGGGGGAAAAAGAGCACATCATGATTTCTTGTATCAAATTGAACATCAGCAAAAGTCTGTTACAACATGCCAACAATTTAATTTTGAAAAAAGGATTAATAATGTATGTTCTTTAAGATTCTCAGTTGTAAATTAGAATAGCTACTAATAAAATAAGATTCAGTTTGTATATTAGAATTGGCAAAACAAAATAATATATTTCAGATGGACCAAATGCAATTAAATTGTATATTAGGAGAATGAAAATTGTAATTAAGAAAAAAATGCAACCCCGAGATTTTCTTATAATAGAAATAAAATATATTATATATTAATACTACTCAATACTATCTTAACCAAATGATGAACATGCATCTAGGAGTGAAACTAACTTCTAAACTAACATCGGTAGATATTTTAAATTTGAAAGTTAACATTTTACATAAAATGTTGTAATCTTACGCAAAAAGTTGAAAGTGTGTACTTTTTAGGTGTAAGTGCAAAAATGTTGCAAATTCATCATTAGTTGCATTAAAACAATTTTCAAAATTTATTACCAAAAAAAATTCAAAACTTCTACAAAAATTACAATACAGCTATTTAATGAAAAGGTTATAAAGTATAAAATTGTTCGCCAAACTTGCAAAAGTAGATATATATATATACAAAACTAATGGTTAGTTTTGGCTCATCCAAGTCCGAGGTCTCAAGTGAATCTTTAACGGCTGTTCCTTGAGTATACCAAAGGACAAGCGCAGTCAAGCATTTTGGTAAACAAGCAGGGGTAGCACAAATTATGTTTTTCAGAGAAAACACTATATGATGAACTTAGCATGGCAAGATTATGACTTTTACTAAGTGAACCAACCAATTCACAATCAAGCCGTTGTTGAAGAACACAAGATTGCTACTTAACACTATATATTGGAACTGCTTGGTTACAGCCCTTCTACTCTTTAAATTGACAACCTAACTGAAAGCTATGATTTTCTGTTGGTGACAGATGGGCATAAATTATCCTAATTTACCATTTTTAAGTGTTAACATTAACAATGATTATTATCAATTTAGATAGACTTTTAAATAAAATGTCCAAAGATACATTTGGTCATTTGTATCAATTCATCATGTCTGCGTATCTGTAGGGATGATTTTGTTTAGGTGCCAAACTCGGATCAACCATGTAAATTTTGTCACTATTGTAGATTATCCCTTTCGCATTGGTTGTTTTAGGGCTTTAACATTGGTTCTTATGTAATGTATATACGGGTGATGTTATATATTGGACATATTTGATGTTGATTTTGAACTGACATGAAATATAGGTAACAATGTTAGTGTGTAATTGATGTAATTTTTTTAAGAAATCAATGCACATTTTTTTAAAAAAATATTTTAATATTTTAAATTTTACATTGATCTTTTGAAATATTTTAAGTTTTTACATTTCATGATGGTTTTTTTACTAAAAAATAATGTGAAATATTTACATTTTTTTTAAATCCCTTCTTTGTATCCCACCAAAATATTTATGGTAGAAATTGATTAAATCTAGAATCCTGCCAAAACTATGTACATTAAGTAAAAAAAATTAAAATATCATAACTTTACGCTTAATTATTCGTTTGGGGAAAATTTTATGTTAATTTTATATAATTTTTTAAGATCTATGTATCTATAAAATTAGAAGGTTTTACCCTTCATGGAATTGAAAAAGATGTCTATTTTCATAATTTTTCTTTCACTTTTTCTCTATCTCTCATCATTGTTAGCCAGTTTCAAATTGCAATATTTTGTCAAATACATAATAGGCATTTAAAATTCAAATACAACTTCAAAAGTTATAAAAAATAAAAATAAAAATCTTTTAAAAAACTTGTGCAATAAGCATCTCTCGTCATTTTCCAACTAGCTTCATTATTTGCTACAATATTTTATCAAATATATAATAAGTATCTAATATTCATAAGTAACCACAAAAGTTATACAAATGAAATACAAATAGAAATCTTTTAAAAAACTTATGCAATGAGCATCTCTTGTTATTGTTTAACAAGATTCGATCTTCATTGCAATATTTTATTAAATATATAATAAGTATCCAAAACTAAAAATATAACCAAAAAGGTTATATAAAAGGGACACAAACAAAATTCTCTCAAAAAACATGCATAGAAAATAGAAGAAATGGAAGAGACGCAGATTTGAGAAATAAAAGCAAGAAAGGTAGTTCTAATATTTAGAACCTACTTCATGCTTGATGCTAGTTTAAGAAGCATCAATAGTTAATTGATGTGTGGTAGAGGACAAAATGTGATCCAAAGCTTTGCATAGGTAGTTGGACAGTAATGAAAATTAAGTTTAGAACTTTAGAAAAAAAATAAGAAGGAGTCAAGGTGATAATAAGGGTAGAAAAAGAAGACATAATTTATTTTATAACATAAAAATGTTATTTCTCACATGACTTTAGACATCAGTTAGGCAATAGTTATTTTTTGAACTGACAATTAAAGTCTCACAACAAGAAAAGAAGATAGTTTTTTAATGAATTGACATCTAAAGTGTTATAATATTTTCAAAAATGGCACTATTTGCATGACTTTATATGTTGGTTATTTTAGAAATTGATATCTAAAGTTTTGCAAAAAAAAAAAGATGATAATTTTTTAAACAATTAACATATAAAGTGTCCTCATATCTCCAAAAATGACACTGCTTACATAACTTTAGATATTAGTTATTTTAAGAATTGGCATCTGAAGTCTCATAAGAAGAAAAGATAATAGTTTATTAAAGAGCTAACATCTCAAGTGTTCTCATATTTCTTTAGATGTTGGTTTTCCATTCAAATTGGTGTGATAAGTTGTACCTATTTACAAAAATATCACTACGCCATTATATACATGGATTTTCACTTTAACCAATGTTGATATGCTAATGTTAAAGGACAAATTTGTAGTAGTATGTAACATTTAAAAAAAATCCCAAAATTATGTTTGCTACTATTTACTTATCTTTTTTTTATATATCACCTTACTCTCACTCCATTTCTTTAGATTTGTCCAACTTAGAAATCAGCTAAAGCAAATGATCTTAATGGTTTCATCCTCCTTTCAATAGTTGGAGGTAAGTACTTCTTTGTCCTTTTGTTTCAAATTTTCATTTATCATTAATTTTTTTTGCTTTATTATTAATATTTTACCATAAGTTACATAGTTCATTATTCCTTATTATTCTTTTTCATCTCTTTATATAGCATGACATTATTACTATCAAAGCATTACTACAGAATCATGATACTATAATGGTTGATTGAGATTAGTTATTGTAAAAGTTAACATTTATAAAAATATGGTGGCTTTCTTTATGAAAAAATAAGATAATAACTTCTATAATAATTGACATCTATAGTTATATGGTGACATTTTTGAAATTTGTAGGAAAATATAACACAATAGTTGAATTAAATGCTAATGTGTAAAGTTATTGGGAATAGATGCCAAAATTTCATCAAAAATTACAATTTCAGTTATTTATATAACTATTGTCCAAAATGTAATTTAAAGACCACTTGAAAAGATAATATTGCTTTTTTTTTTTTTATAAATCGATGTGTAAAATCAAAAGTCTCTTTAAGCAATGTAATAATCATTTATTTGAAAATCATGCATGTATTAGACATTGATTTTTAGTCAATAATTGACGTCTTTTGTCTTTTCAATTTCCTATATATCTGATTTTGCCTATAATTTGAAAACATCTCAGTTATACCTTATTCTCTATTGTCTAATTTAAGTGTTTGTTTGAGGAGATTGAAAATGGGTCCTTTAACATTTTATCTAATACCTTTCCTTTCATTATTGAATATGATTATTGTTACTTTATCCATTATTATCTATATGTATTAGATGAAATGGAAAGGGAACTATTTTTCTCCCCATCAAACACATGCTAAGATTAGACAATGAAGCCTAAGGTATTGCCTACAATCATGATTTACCAAATTTAAAGTAACATTAAATGATGGATATGAGAATTAGCATTAAGTTTGGAAACAAGGCTGGAAGATCAAAGATCTCTTTTTTTCCTCTTTATATAAATATAGTTGTAAATTTACATTTTTTAATGTAATGATATATATAATAAATAAGATTTCAAAATAAATTTTCTTTTATCAATGTTTTCTTTCTTATATTTTTGTATATCAAGGTTTAATGTGTTGAAGTTTCTATGTTTGTGAAAAAAGTTGCAAAAAGAACATATAACTTTTGTTTATTTGTTCGTATATCCAAGTTCAATGTGTTGGTGTTGTAAATTTGTAATTACCAATGTTTAATGAAATTACAAAAATATTTATCTAATAATTTTGAAACTAATATTTTTCTTCATGCTTAAAAAATTAATTTTTTATATGATCTCATACAAAAGATGTTATTTAAAAAAAAAAAACTAACATGTGAAAATAAGACAATAATTTTTATATTAAAATTGATATGGCATGCTTTAGTTTAAATAACATTGCTTTAATATAGATTATGATTATTGTAATTAAACTGATGTCTAATAACCACCTTGGTTTAACTTGTAATTGTTTCACACCATTTTGTTATTATAAACTAATATGGAAAATGATAAAAAATTATAAAAGCATTGGTGAGAGTGTAAAATACAAGACTATTTCACTTTAGCATCATTTGCAAACTCAACATTCTTTTAACTTAAAGCTTGTCTTAGAAACTCCATTAGAATTATGAAATGCAAATCAATCTTTTACTCTTTTGTATAAACAAGTTTCACCCACCAAATATCTTTAGGTTTTTTTCTCTATTTTTCTTGACTTAATATTTTAGTGTAGATGTATGAGTTTGCTTTTCTTGAGTCCATTGTAATATATTTAGTTTGGGACATTAAGTGTCGAGGTTATAATGCCTTACTAAAATGTTTCTAATCTTTATTAGTTTATGAACATGCTTTGTAACTTTAGGCATAAAATATATTACATTTAGAATATTCCTTATATATATGTATGGAAATGTTTTAGCTTTGGGTAGGTACAACTTAAATACATTCTTTTCTAGATGATTTGGACTACATTATGTCAATATATGAACATCTATATGTTTTATGGATGACTACTATATAAATGTATGAATGTTTATATGTTTTATGATTTATTTGAGAATGTACAAATTTAAGTGATATAGGGTTTGGTTAATATTTTTATATGTATGGTTCTTATTAAATTAACTAGTCATGGATTAAAGATGGATGAATGTTGATCAACTTAACACTAAATAGAAAAATAAGTTAACGAATTCATTAAATTTGTAATTATTCATGAAAGGAATTAATTTAGTGATGATCTCATATTTTGCTCGTGTCTTAAATATTGTAATGCGAAGAATGTGATAGTGGTGCATATACATGATCATTTATTTCAATTTGGCATTAACAATGAGTATAAACAATGTACATTAGACAATGAAAGTGAATTAGACAATATGTTTACTATTCATAAAGATGATGATTTCGATGATTACTTAGAAGATATGATGCATGATGTTATAAATAACTTATTTGCAAGTTTTGAATACCTTATTGAGTGATGTAGGTTACATTAAATAATCTCATTTATATGTTGTATTAAAAGTGTTTTACTTGAAAATAGGAAAAGGGTGGAATGACAAGAGCTTCATAGAATTGTATCAATTATGAAGTATATGCTTCTTGAAGGCAATGTATTATCCAGTTATGTTTATGAAGTGAAAAATAATAATGTGCTTGATTAATATAGAGTATAGGATAATACATGCACACCTTAATGATTGCATATTGCACATAAATGAGTACAAAAGATTGCTTGAGTGTCCAAAATATGAGGCATCCCTTTACAAATTGAACAAGCATTATAGTAGCATTAAGGAAGGGGGATTGGCTAAGATGTTATGACATATTCCTATTATACAAAGGTTTAAACTCATGTTTGCTAATATAAAAGATGCTAAAAACTTACCATAGCATGTAAAATGGATGGCTACTAATAATAAGCTTTGTCATCCAACGGATTCTTCTTAATGAAGGATGGTTAACTCATTATTCCTCAAATTAGATAGTGAATTAAGAAACCTTAAACTTATACTATGTACTGATGGAATGAACCCTCATAATAACATAAGTAACAAATATAGTACATGTCCTATAATGTTAATGATTTATAGCCTCCCTCATTCATTATACATGAAGTGGAAGTAGGTGGTGTTAAACATTCTTGATATTGAGGTCTAAGCAATAGGAAAATGACATATATCTCTTCTTGGCACCACTTATTAAAGACCTATGACTTATGTGAGATAAAGGTGTGTCAGTGTTTGATGCATATAGGCAAAAGTCTTTCAAGTTACATGCAATGCTCTTTAGCATAATCAATGACTTTTTGGTTTATGGAAACTTGTTGGAGTATAATGTTAAAAAACATAGAGCATGTATTATTTATGATGATGGTAGATGCTCTTATCAACCTAAGTAGTTGAAGAAAATATGTTTTAGCCTTTATTAAAAGAGAATGTTTATGATAAGATAAAAAATATTGAGGTTACCTTTGGTAAACCTAGTGCTTTGGCAAGTAGCAACACTTCGTGAAAGAAGATGTCCATGTTCTTCGATCTTTTATACTAGAAGAACTTGAATGTTAGGTACAATATTGATATCATGCATGTGAAAAGAAATATATGTAATAATTTGGTTAGGATGTTATTAAACATATGGGATAAGACAAAAAAACAAGGTTTAATTGAACTAGTAAGAGATGGCCATATAAAAGGAATTAGGATAAAAAAAGAGGCCAACATATTTACTTACCTTTGGTTTGTTATACCCTATACAAGAAGGAGAAAAACAAATTTCTATAGGTTTCTAAATGGAGTTAAAATTCCATAAGGATATTCTTCTAACATTGAAACACTTTTTTAAATGAAAAATTTAAAATTCATTGGCTTGAAGTCTCATAATTGTCATACTTTGGCGCTACAATTTCTATTGATCACTATTTGAGGAGTGTTGCCTAAACATATAAGACAAGCAATTACAAGGTTTTGTTTTTCTTTAATGTAATATTTACCAAAGTTATCAATTAAGAGGATTTATATGACTTGTAGAAGGATGTTGCCATTACACTATACTCACTTGAGATGTGTTATTCGCCCTTATTTTTTAACATTATGATGCATTTAGTGAGGGAGGTAAACCTATATGGTTTGGTTTACTTGAGATAAATGTAACTAATGGAATGCTACATGAAGATCCTAAAAAGGTATGTGCATAACTAGAATAGGTTTGAAGGAAGTAATATTAAAGGATACATTATTGAGAAAGTTATAAAGTTTGGCACCTCATACTTGTCAAACATGAACAATATTAGGTTTTCCAAGCCTCAACATAAGGGAAGAATTCAAGAAAAGGCATATTAAAGAACCAAGTGGAAAGCATAAATTATGAAATATAGAAAGAATCACACTTCTATATCCTACAAAATAGTAAAAAGATTAAGTCTTATATGAATGAAGATATTGCTCTTATAAAAGAGCTCCATCCTACTAAGAATAGGAAGTAGATACAAACTAAAAATAATTATATATTTATTAAATGATTTTGCAACTGAGTGGGTAACATGATGGAAAAAACATTGAGAACCATTTCTAACACTATAAGATGGTTGGATGATAGGCCTTACATGGATGTCATATTTATTAGTGATATGACATTAACAAATATTCATTTTACACTAAGAAACAAAATAAGAGAAACATTATACAAAATAATGTAGTTATTTTGGTGGCTTAAGTAATACATGTCTCTAGTACCAAAGATAAAAAAATCTATGCTATAATGTTATATTATGGGGCCTGAAGACATATAGGATCTTGACTACATCTAATTTTAGGAGTCTCTTTTTCAATATAAGTGGATGAAGAGTAATAATGGCATCCAAATAGATGAGTTATGACTCATGTTAGTAGATCTTAGTAAGGAGGGTTATAAAGAGGAGCTATTTATAATGATATTCTAAGCAAAATAAGTTTTTTATATGTCAAATCCCATGGTTGAGGTTTCATCCAATGCAAGTCAGCAAATAGTTGTATCTAATGCTAATTTCACTACTATAGAATAGCTAATTAACACTAGGTGTATAAAGGATTACATGTTGGAAATCAATTAATGTTTAATTGAGTGTCATTGTATATATGTTCTTACCATTAATTTTGAAATTGTTGTAAAATATAGCAATAATATCAATTTTTTTATTAAAAATAGCTAATGTCATTTATTTTTCTATCATGATGGAAAACAATATTAAACATCATTTGTTTTCAAATAAATGAAGTTTAATTTCAATAACACCACTTCTGTTTACATTTATAACTAACGTGATATGTCCCATCTATCTCACACAACCAAACCCCATCCTCTAATTCCTCACTCCCTTATTTTAAACCTAAACCCTATCCTTTAGTTCCTCACTTCGTCATCCTAAACCCAAACCTAAACCCAAACCCTATCCCCATGTTTCTCACTCCCTTATCCCTCTTGTATTCCTAACTAAAAATAGAAACTATAACTTTACAAAGTCCTAATTTAAACAATTTAAAAGAATAAATTGAATGGTAAAAGACTAAACATAGTGAAAGATTATAGACAATATTCCAATTAGAGATAAGTGCTTGGTAGATCTATCTTGATATCCATTACTCAATATATAAGACTTGCACTCGCAAGAAAAATAGCTTGAATACAATACCTATAGATGTAATGAGCATTCATGAATAATTGATGTATGCTATTACACATTTTCATTTGAATAAATAGTATATAATACTACAAAATACCAAAGAAGATGAACAAGATCAAATTTCTTACATATACAAACTTGTACAAGCTGCATTAAAATGAAAATAAGATCAATTAAGAAACTAAAAATTAAATTGCAAGATCGAAAACAAAAGTAAAAAAATTCTCACATTTATATTATGTACTTTCCCTATGAGTGCTAAACCTTACATATTTGCCATAGGCTGATAGAGCTTCATTCTTTAAAATAATTAGTGAGTAAAAAATTAAAAAATGAATAGAAGAATTTTAAGGTTAGAAGGAGAGCATATATTATTCAACAAAAAATTATTTTTGCATTGGAAAAATTTTAGGATGAAATTTTCCAATGCCACCAATTTTACTCTTTTTTATTTTTAGCTTGTGTTATGCTTTAAACTTTTCATTTTCAATTCATGTTTGAAAGCTAAGTTTTCATGCCAATTGGTATAAAAAAATCAATATTGTTGGTTAAGTAAAAAACACCATTATCTTTGATATAATGATGCCATCCCATTTAGTAATGTTTCATGTTAGTTAAAAAACAAGAATTGATGCAATAATGGATAATGTCATTCAACGAAAAATAAATTTCATTTTCTTGGGCAATATTTTACATAACCTTTTTGTTACAATCCTAGAACCTCTATAGAATCATTATAGAATGGTCAAATACAACAAAGAAGTATATTAGAATAAATTGATTCAATTTTACACATCATATATATCAAAGCAAAATCCAAAACACAATTGAAATTGATAGCAATAAAATTCTTTTTTGTATCATGACATTTTTCTTATACAATTAAACAAACATAAATAGAAATAAATTGAATGTAAATGAAAAAAATGAGAAAAAAGACACCTATTATTAAAAACATTATTCAAATGAAAAGGAAAAGTTAGTCACCTCTACTTAAAATTCTTTTAACATAAATTTTAGTTAATGATCAAATAGTTGATTACATCAATTTACTAAAAATAACCAACAAAGTTTTCTATTTTTCATTATAGAACATTCAATGCTCAAATATTTTTAATGTTGTTTAATATGTGTTTATTATAATAAATTGATGTCATAGCATAACGATGTTAGTTCTTAGAAAGAAACTAATGTGGTTTACATTTTTTTATTACTATAAAACATTATAGTATTTAAAGTTTCAAATGAAAAATGATAACTAAAAAAAGTTATGTTTAAATTAAATAGACATAAAGTTAATTTATCTTATTTTTGCAAAAAATCGATAAACAAAAATGATCAAACAAAAACTTTAGATACTTACACATAAAACAAATCATTATATTGAAATCTTTTGAACTTTAGATTAAAGATTGTAACCAAAAAATATCAAATTGAGAGAATTATTTTTAAAAGTTTTAAAGAGAAAAAGAGTTATGTTTTTAACTTATAATTACATATTGAAATTATTATTTATTCAAAACAAATAACTTTAGATGTCAAAAGAAAAAAATATCTAAATGCAAAAAGCAAATATAAATTGTAGTAAATTGAAAGTAAATAAAGAAATATATAAGATAATGAAGAATTATGAAATTTCAATTTTATTTATTTCCATAAACATCTTTACATCATTACATTTACAAAATACAATAATTAATTGACTTTTTATTACATATATATCATTATATCATCAATAAATGCTCTTTAATACTAACACAATAAATAACTAATTCTCTGTACTTAAGGGGTTATTATATATCATATATAGGTAATGTTACATAGAGAACCTTTTTTCACCCTCATGAAGCAACGAGGGTGGAGGGAAGCTTCTATCTTAGTAATAATAAATACACTATTCTTCAACATGTTTCTTGCTATCAATTTTATTTTGTTGAATGTTGAATTATTAGCATAGGTAATATATTTGCCTATGTTATCAATATTAAAGTTTGGAATGAATTCAATGGTAACCTTCTCTTCCATTTCAAGAAGCCAATTTGGAGATGTTGTAGGTCATATCAAAGGACTTGCCTTTCTTCTAGTATCTTAGGTTTTACATATTTGTCATTTAACAATGGATCACACACTATGAAACTTGATATATTAAAGGAAAGGCAAGTCTTTCGATAAGATTTGCAGCATCTTGATGGTTATTAAATCTAATCAAAATTGAAAAATACTAATTTGATAAAACCTTATAATACAAGATAATAAATCAAGTCAAACACCTAGTGATTCAGTTAATAAATCTTATTACATTGATTTACTAACTAAGTCTATAGAATTATCTAAGCCCTTTTATGCAATAAAAATTAAAAAAATGCAAGCAATTACAAAAATTAATATTGTACAATTAAGGTAAATATGGAAATAGTATGTATGCAGAATGCAGAAACAAAATAGAACTAAATGGAGGGTTTTAATTAAAAATTAAATAGAATATAAGATTAAAATTATAATTAACACAAGATGATAACAAATAAATATAATTGATCCAAGGAAACTAAGAATTACTTAGCAAATTAATCACAGATCAATTTTGATTTGATAATTGCAATTGATTTCTCATCCTACATTCATTCGAAACCCTTGTAATGATTCATGAATTTTATGCTACATTACTATCTAGAACTTAATTAATTTAAATTAAAAAAAATTAAGCTATTACTATAATTTATAAAGTTAGATCAAAACAAATTTGAATTGACGGGTTAAAGTATAAACCTCTAATTTAATCATTTAATCATATGAAAAATAATGAATGACCAACCAAAATTCAATATAAAACTAGATAGAAATTATAGATCACATAAATGAACACAATTTATTCTAGATTTGTATCTAATTAATGCAAATAAAAATTATCAAAACAAAATCTCATAATTTAAACCAAGCCTTAATTCCTTGGATCAATATGATATTTAACCTTCCATGGATGAAATGAGGAAACTTGAAGAATAGGAGAAAGTTATTTGGAATGTGTGATCTTGCCTTTAGAGGCATGAGCCCTTAAGTTTGATTTCCTTTCCTATGAAATCTAATGGCCTAAGTTGATATGATTCCTATGATTACAAAGAATGGAGCTTTGCTTATTTTAGAAGCACATAATCTAATTTACAACACAATACACTATAAGAGTTACTATAATAAAATCTCACAAGTTTGCATTTAAACTATTGTAAAACCCTTAAAACTAAATAGTTTCACTAAAGTAAATCTTAAATCATGTTAGTTGGGTCTTAGGAAACTTTGGGCTCTCATTTGAGCCAATTTGGACCTTTAGAATTTTATTTAATGCTTAAAAACTATGGATAGGTTAGATTGGATAACACCATTGCTTCATCTTCACAACCAAATTTGACCCTCCAAACACATGAATTAAATTTTGGCCAACATGAAAATGTTTTACATATTTCTCTTAACTTTCCAATGATATAAAGATTACTCAATTTTGACATCTAAAACTCGAGTTATGGCCATAAATATGAAACAATGCAAAATCTAACATTAATTGAACAATTTAAAAGTATTGGAAAAATAACACTCACTCACATGACAAAATTAATTCTATAACACTACAACAAAAAAGACTTTCAGTGGTGACAATTGTCATTGGTGTAGAGAACTTGATTGTCACTAAATCTTAAAGTCATTGGAGAAAAAGTCATCAATACCAGTTCGTTGGTGAAAGTGGCAACATCGATAATTTTTTTGCCATTAGTAAATATAATATTTTAAATTGAAATTGAAATTAAATGTAATTAAATAAATATATTATATTTAATAATATAGATAAAAATATTTTTATTTTAATTCAATTGAATTAATTAGATATTTTTTAATTTAATTTTATCTAATTTAAATTATACAAATAAAATATGTCAATGGTACTAATAATGTGCAATATGATCACATGATCCATATAAAAAATGAATAATTATAAAATAACTATCTAATTATTTATACATAAATAAAAAATAATATATACATGATTCATATAAATGTCTATACATAAAAAAAATTCTATATACAAAATAATTTAAGGGGGAGGGAGATGCAAATATTCCAATGTATCGTTATTTGTACGAGGACTATTATCATTATCATCCTAATAACGTGGATGATATATCAAAGGTGGTGTCTGAGAAGGACTGTGTGGTTGGGCAGGGGGTGCAACTACAAATTTGCTTGGCCTAGGCAGTATAATAGCAAATTAAGGCATAGGCAATACAAGACCTAATTATTTGAGTAATGAAGTGAGCTCTGTGAGATATGTTCTAAATTGCTACTACATCTACTGTTAATAAGCAAGTTGTTGTTGCTACTCCTGAATTAACTACTAGCTCTGTTGAAGTTGCTATTGGCTTTACACCAGTTGTTGTCGACTCTGCTATAGCTATTTCTATAACTTACCCACTAGGGACATGTATTGTGAGCTTGCCTTGGAGTTAGAGGTGCTTGCCAAATGGTCCATTTAACTAGCTAGCACATGACCAATTGCTTTCATGTAACCTCAACAAGTGCTAAGCATCTCTTCAATGATAGCAACCTTGTGGATCTGTACAGGAGTGCTAAGCGAGCTAGTGGATGATACACTAAACTTAGCATGTTGGGTTGCCAACTCAATCATCCTCATCTTAAATTATTAAAACAAAAATCAATTACAAAGATTATAAGATATATTCATAAAATTTGTATCATTAAAATATAAATTTTAGTTAACATAGATATTACTCCATGGGGCTCCAATGCACCCACTTCCCTATCCTACACATGTGTTGATCTTTAAAATTTCTTGACACCCACATTAACTTACCCGTTTCCTTATTTCTCTGTTCATATTTAACAAGAGAAAAAAAGAATGAATATAATTATTTAGTTACTAATAAATTATACATTTAAAACATGAATAATAACTTGAATTACCTTATTATAATGATGTACGACAATAGATTTTGATCCATGTCGATCATTTACCACTTTTTTTACTTTATTATTTGCATTCCTCATTGACAACTCTTGCAAATTAAGGAAAAAACCATATAATATAGTTATGTTTATAATTTAGATATATGAAATAATGACATAACTTTATTAAATATCATACTGGCCTTGTAATCATCATTGTCGAAGAAGTCTACACACCTCTACCATGTCTTGGGTGAGATAGATTGTGGTATATAGCCCTTAGCATGGTTCATCCTAGTCTTGATCATCCTTGTGCTGTAAAAAATGCCTATTTAACCTATACTTCTAGTCTCTTATAGGTCAACAGCACTCTGCATCAAACCACTCAGAGCTCTATCCCACTCAGCCTTAGAGATGCCTTAAAACTTGAAGTAAGATTGCGTTAGAAGATATTTAACAAATTAGTGAGTACTTTATCCAAAAATTTTAATATCAAATATAATTAAGTTAAGATAGTGAGGAGATTGATACTTATGCAAATCTCTTGCAAGACTCTATCCCGAACTACTGAAGCACCGATTGCCATGATTTATAATAAAGTAACACGTGTGCTTGAATATACTGCCTATATTACAGGGGAGATGGCTAACATTTTTATTAGCCGGATGCCATTACCAATCATATTGAACTATACAGGCATTAGTTTCCCCCTGCTACTTTCCATCTTCTTATTCAACTAAAGGACCTATTCAAGCCTTTTCTTCTCAAAACTACAATTTTGATGGATAATAAAGAATATCAACACCACAAATTCATATTTAATAAATAATTAACTTAAGTGTGCACAATAAAAAAAGATACTTGATCCCTCGCACTGTAATAGAATATAGGTAGGCTGACTTGGAGGGTCCCTTCTAACTTCACCCTTATGGTGTTATGCCTTAACATCTACGATGACTGGGATAATACATATTGTATAAGTGTTTATGAGAAAACTCTATAATTGAATCAAATGATGACAAGATATAAATTACTATATTTATATAATGAAATCACACAATAACTCTTACACAATTATGAGTTGTAATGTAAAAAAATAGTGTTTCCTTAATATGAGTCAATGTCGGTGAACCTAACAAACTTATCCTTACAGTCATCAATTTTTCTATCATTATCAAATTGTAGAAGCCTTTCCTCCATATAATCTTCAATCATTTCATCTTTGAAACCATTTTCATCATTGATGAAGATGTCCACTCCTTTTGTAGTAAATCTAATATTCCTAGAAGGTGAAACAATTAAAGGACCATTTCTCTAATTCCTTAAGTTGATTAAATGGAAATTTTTAAGATCAATTGTGAGGTTGAAATTAGAGGAGTTTCTTTCCTATAGGAATGGCAAGTCTTATACATTGACATCATTATCGAGTAAATCCCATGTGTTATGATGTACCACATTATGGACGACCTTTCCAATTAGGTCCACTAAGAAGATCCTCAATGTAAAAGACTTGTTTTACTTAGGTTGCAAGTATGTAAGAGTTATCTTTGTAGCATTGTCCACTGACGAAGCTGCTTGAACTATTGATGTCAATGCAAAGCTTCTTCTTTCTAGGATTAGCATCATACCATTTACATTTGAATAAAGTCACAATGTACTTATTTAAATAAGTTAATTTTATAACGTCCTCCAATGCACCATAAAACATGTAACCACCAATTCTTGGAATAAAAATGCCATTGTTCTATATTTTATACTTTGTATCCCGAGTTTCAACTACAAAATACACTTTATTTACAATACACACAAAGTATATTATAATAGTAAAATTGGGACTGGAAGCTAATGATAATAGCTTTTCAGTGGTTTCTAAAGAGCTATTTTTATGTAAATGGTATATCTACAAAAATAACAATTTTATGAAGAGTTAAATTAAAGAAAAATTACAAGTAAGGAATAATATTTACATGATTGGTATAACATGGCTAGAAAGAACACACCTTTATCTCAGAGTAAAACCACACAAGGAATTTTGTTCCTTATAACTCATCTATGTTTCTAACACCACTTTGTTTGAGCTCTTGTTAGTGCTCACTACACAACATATATATTTTAGTTCTTTATAATTAATTAGGAGAAAATTATGAATGATTATAGAAACTTACTAGAGATACTTTTTGATCTTGGCACAGTTATTCAAGATGTACCATATGGCAACATCTCAATCTTTCCTATCAAAGTGACATATGATCTTTTTCCCTAATAGTCGATATTGAGATCTGAACACTAACAATGCACTTTTTGTATATTTGGATGATACACCCTAGTTTTGGTTAGGCTAATTGAATCAAGTTTGTACTCTTTCTAAGCACTTGGAATAAAATGTTAATGTCTTATTAACAACATATCCTTTAGTAATTAAACCCTCAGGTTAAGCACAATTATTGACATAATCCTTTAACTTTTTTATATATCTCTCGTATGGGTACATCCATTAAAAATGAACAAGACCACCTTATAATACTTCATTAGACAGATGCATCACCAAGTGAACCATTATGTTAAAGAATACCGAAGGATATATCCTTTCATGCTTGCATAAAATGATGGCAATGTCTTACTTAGCTTGCAGGACATCCTTCTTGTTAAGAGTTTTAATGCATATTTAGTTGAAGAAGTTATATAACTCAACAATTGGATATGATAGTTCCTTTAGCAAAAATGCTCTAACTGAAGGTCTTAACAATCTTTACATGATAACATGATTGTCATATGATTTCAACCCCTTCAACTTCATATCACAATTAGTCACATTCTTCTTGAGACTCCTAATAAGCCTATCAAGAAATTTCACATTCTTTATAAACTGGTAAAACCATCTTTATTTCTTTTGGTTGAGGTGTATGTAGCATGTGGTTTGAAAAGTTAGTCTCTTTCTTCATATAGATGCAAGTCTGGCCTTATTTTTATGTTTGTTAGATCTCATCTTGCTTTATTTGTATCTTTTGTTTTATGCTCAATATCTAATAATATACCTAGAACACTGTCACATACATTCTTCTCAACATGCACACCATTGATATTATGCCTCAAGTTCATTGTCGGCTAATACAAAAGGTTAAAATATGCTTCTTTTACTCTACTTAAGTTCATCAATACCCTTCTTTCACTTTAAACCACCAAATTGACCATATTTTCTAGGAAGTATCTATACCACCTTACTCAGCAGGTCTATGATAATTTCATTGGTAAGAGGACAAGAAGGGGCTCTCTTCTCTAGCATCTTATTGAATTCCTTTCTATTTCTCCATGTTTCTATTTCTCCATGTGTGACTCATTGGAAGTCAATAACGATGACCAATATAAGCTATTTTCCCCCTAATTGGAATTGATGAAATATTATCATTGCACGTAGGACATGCTTTATGGCCTTGTTCACTCCACCTATAGAGACTGCTTCAAACGAAAAAATCATTTACAGTCCATAATAGAGCTACCTGCATGTTAAACATCATATTTGTATTAGCATCTTGAGTCTTAATCCCTTCTCCCAAAGATGCCTTCACTCTTCTACAATCGATCTTAGGAAAATATCTATATCCTTACTTGGCAATTATGGCCCAAATATTAACAGGGTCAACATGAAAAAGGATTGATTCATGTGAATCTATGGTGGCAAGTTATAGGTTGTTATGACCATTGGCCACATGTTGTTCATATCACCAAAAGGACTAAATTCATCTGCACTTAAGCCTAGCCTAACATTTCATAAGTCGACGAAAAAATTAGGTTGCCTCCTATCGAATTCGTACTAAGCTTTTCCATTAATAGGATATTGCATTACCTCATCCTCTATTGACCTTCTAATATGATGCCATATGATATCCTTTGCAATATGCCCCGACCCATATAATTGCTTCAGCCAGGGAGTTAGTGGAAAATATCAAACTATTTTTTGAGGCACCTTTTTTCCTTTTACATTTTTGTTTACCCATAAAAACTCTTTACAAATTAGATAATTATCCTTTGAAGCATGTTCTTTCCAAAAAAGTGTATAGTTATGCTTCCATACATTTATTGACTTATACCCTAACTTTAACTTGTTAAGCCATTTTTTTACACCATAATGTAATTCGAGTAATTTATTATCCTTCAGAAATGCCTTTTTCAACAACTTCAAAAGAGTATCAAATGACTTATTAGTTCACTTATGTATCACCTTCAAGTACATGAGTTTCACTAGAAAGTTCAAGGTAGAGAATGATATACATCCTGGATATAGTTCTATTTCCACTTATTTAATTAGGTCATCACAATCACTAAAATTCAATTTAATGACCCCTTTGGATGCATCATCATTCCCTTCTCTTTTATTGCGAACTATTTCTTTAGTCATGGGGGCAATAAAATTATGTGTAATATCCACCATCTCATCCTTATAATCAGGAGATACCTTCCATGCCCCCAGAAGTTAAAACATCCACTTCATCATGATTTACCTAATTTGTGTACAATGGATGAAATCCATTATCTATAACATATGTCTCCAATGTTCCTAATGTTTGAAATAATAGATTCACACACTTTTTTCATGGGCATCTCACTAAACCCTTTTTATCAACAAAGTTTTTGGTCCTCTCCACAAATACCATCGCACTATTCTAATACTTATCTGACAAGCGATTTTGTAGATGGATTCAACTTTTATCTATAGATATTGTATCACTGAACAAGAAGAAGATAACTTCTTATAAAATTAAATGTTGTTATCAATGCTTGTTATATGCCCTAAATCCATTATATCATTCTAATTCTAAAAGGTAGGGTCCTATCACATTTGAGATATTTCTTTAGTTATGATTTTATCAATTTATCTATGCTCATTATTTCTTACATATAGAAATTTTAGTAGCATCTCCTCATAATTTTCCAAGTATATAAACTATACATCGGTATAGTTCACACCTAGAGAATAGTTAGGATGCTAATAAATTTCTACAATGTCAAATGAGAGCTAGATAAATTATTAATAATAACTACAAGACATATCTTAAATTGTCCAACTTTATTGGACAATTCAAGAGTTAGTTGACATATAAAGATCAAGCAACCCTTAAACGAGTCTAAGCTCACAATGCAAATGCAAATGCAAATGTAATTCTATTTAAAATTATTATAAAAATATATTTAAAATAATTTTAAACTTATATTACAATATTTTATGAGTACCATTATTCAGGTGTCTTATTATTTATATTGTTAAATTTTTTAAATATCTACATAAATTATTATGTTTAACATTTTGGTATTAGGAATTTAGTTTTGTAGCCTACTTTACCATATACATAAGATGCACAGTTCAACTCTTTTGATGTGATGTATATTTTATGAGTATTGATAAATTTTTAAGAATTCAAAGTTTTCAAATATCTATTATTATATTATCATTAAATTGACATGGAATGTATTTTGTATGAGAATTCTTAATGACATAAAAATTTAAATTTTCACAATCTTTTAAAATTTTTTATTCATATCATCATAATATCTTTATTAAATACATTTGTAGAATTCAATATTTTTTATTTATGCATTTTTATTAAAATAAAGTTACTAAGTTATATTTTCTTCAATATTTAATCATATATTTAAAATTTTTCTTTTATGTTTACGATTGAGGATTATGTACAATGTCTCAAAATAATCATTATATTTTGTTATAATATCCTTTTGATTTGTGATTTTCTTAAAACATATAATCTTATTGTTACTATTCTGTGTGTAATTTTCATATATTTTCTTATTTATATTATGTATTTATACAATATCTAATATTATTGTTGAATATATAAAAAATTAATTTCAAATATTTAATATTTTGTGTTTATATATTCAAATGAAACATTTTCAAATAAGTTTTGTTGTATAAAAAAATAATATCATATTTGAAAATATTTTCATTGTATAAATACAATAATCAATATTGAATAGCTATTATTTTTATACATAATAAAAATGATATTAGATATCTGCTTTTATTGATCATTGTATAAAAATAATAAATTTTCCAATCTATTGAAATGATTTATTTGTATATTCAATTTTTTTTACATCTTCTATTTTCAATATCTCAATACTTTCTAACTTATTTAATATACCAATTTGTTCTTTACATGTATAATTTTTTTTAATTTTTAAAACTTTCAAAATATCTTATTTATAATATTTTCATTGAATATATTTATAACATTTGCTTTCTTTATTATACATTTTCATTGAAATATTTTTACAAAGTTATATTGAAAAATTTTACTTACATACCTAAAAGTTTATTCCCATGTGAATATATTTTTTAAGATATGTTTATATAATTATTCTAATTTCATACTTTACATTATTTCAATAAGATTAAAAATTTTGTATTCCAAAACTACATCTTAAAATTTGAGATTTGTAAAAAAATTCTCATAACAATTCCATCTATCTAACTAAATAATTTATACGCAAATCATATTATGCAAACTTACAATTTTATTTAGTAATATTTTAACAACAAAATTTATATTTATAAATTGTACTAAAAGTAAAATTATGTAAATACATTTAAAATTTATAATATATGAAATCAAATAACATTAATTTCAATTCATTTCATATTATTTCATCTCATAAATTGCATATTTAAATAAAATATTATAAAATTTAACTCACATACCTTAATGGAATAAATTTACTGATCAAATATTCTCTAAATGTCTAACACAAGTAATAATAAATAACAAATTAGAATAATATACATAAGAAATTATACTATATTATAAAAAGATACAAATAGAAATCATGTTATATTATGAAAAAAAATTACATACCTCTCACCTGCTTTCCTGCTTCCTTCTTCACCATCCAAAATGAGACTAAAATGGCACTAGTGGGGTATTTATAGGCTTTCCCCTTAGAGGCAACAAAATTTCTTGATCATCATTGAAGAGTCATTGCTAAAAGCTAAAATTTTCACCAACAACATTGTTGTTAATATAAAAATGGGATATTTAATGGCATAATTTCTTGTGCCACCATTCAGTGATGATAAGAGTCATTAGTAAAAGTCCAAGACCTTCACTGATGACATTGTCACCGTTAAATAAGGACATAAAAAATTGTGCCATAACTTTCAGTAATGACATTGTCATCAATGAAGGTTTTGGGCTTTTATCAACAACTTTTATCATTATTGAATGATGGCATGAGAAATTGTGTCGTAACCTTTTAGCGATGACAAAAGTCATCGATAAAGATTTGATTTTCATTGACGATAAAGCCATCACTGAAAGGTTAATTTTTCCGCCTTTATATTTGAATCCAATCTTCAACTATGACAACTATTGTTGGTAAAAGTATAACACCTTTATTGATGACAATTATTATCGTTGAAGGTTTTTGTTTCTTACCTATTTGAAAAAAATGGCACCTTTTGATTTTTTTTAAGTAAAAGTTATCTGATGAATCATCGATAACCAAGTACATGTCATCATTGAAAGTGTCATTAATGTTGGCCTATTTTATTATCGTGTCAAATTAAGCAAATGTAACAAATTAAGAGGCATAAAATAAGAGGAAATAATATAGACAAAAAGGACTACCTTTGAATCAAAACCAAATTCTAGAGTTAGATAATGGAAGTTCAGACATCAGAGAAATATTTCAAAGCAGAATAAAGTGAAATTTATAGGCAATATAAGATATTATATGATAGTTATTAACATATAACTAATGTTTTAAGAGTTTGTTGATATATCTTTTAGATGTATGTTATTTGAAAAACTGACATTGAAAGTATTCTCAGTCTCCCAAAACCTTGTAAATATCATAGTCTAGCGTAAATGAGTTGATTAATAACATTACAAATTCACTTGTGAATGCCATAATGTGGTTTAAATAATTTGACAATTGACATTACAACCTTATTCATGAATGTCATAGTGCAGTTCAAATGAGTTAACTATTGGCATTACAAATTCTCAAATACAAATATTAATAGTTTTTCAATAATCTTTATACATAGGTTTTTGTATACAATCTAGATCTAATACTATACATTTTCTAATGATATTGTAAATACAAAAATTAGTTGGCTTTTGATAAACCTTTAGAATTAGTTCCCATATACAACCAACATCTAATCTTGAAACTTTATTTATTCAAATTTGTATAAGCATCCTAAACTATAATGCCTCATGTTATTTGAAAGTAGGAGACATTAAAATCTTAGATAGGGTGCTTTCAATAAATTCAAAGCATTTCTAAAGAATAAGTGAGTTGTACTAAAATTTAATCTAAACAATAAAAAAAAAGTGTAAGCAAAACTTATAAGCACTAGGAATAATATTTGCATGTCAATTTATAATTTAACAATTGATGTCTAAAATAATGACATCAATTTGAAGCAAAATAGACATATAAAGTTAGAACTATGTTTACAAAAACACCAACTTTGCATCAATTTCATTGTCATTTGATATACACACTGATGTCTTAAGATTCATAGTATATTCAGTCATCCAAATAGATATTGTTTATAATGTTAATTATCATAGTAAGTTTACTATGAATTTAAAAAATGCCAATTACTAAATATAGACATCGGCTTTATTTAATAACTATCATCCTAATTGTCTCATTAATTTAAAAAATGTCATCACATTAATATAAATATTTCATTTAACTAACATCTATTGATGAATATAGAATGACCATTATGTAATAGTTTTTCCATGATTAAACGAACAGTTTTTTATCTTTTATATTAATGCTGGGCAAAAGTGAATTATCTTGCTCCGATATTCTAGCGGTGTTGACATGTTCCAAGGTGCACCTGCTGATCAATTTGTAAAAATGATGTTAACAGTGTTTACAGCGAGTAAAATGATGATGATATTTATGAGGCAACCATTAATGATGGGTAGAGTGATGACTTTTCAATCAACAATATTTATTTTTCTATTTTTTATTTCTAATTATTTTTTAACACAGTTGCTTCGATCTAGAAAATTTAATTACACGTCTTTTTAAGATTGTGAGTAGATATTCCCTTGTTCAATGCTACTTTGTGCTCTTACAATGTCTTGGATTCATTAATTGAACTTTTAAGGCCAATTTTTACTCTCATTCTTTAACTGTTTGTTTGATCGTCTAAAGCGAAACTTCTCAAAGGGACAATATAACAAACTACAAACTATATATAAATGGGCTCAATTTACAAAATCAAGAGTTTAATTATATTATGAAAATTATTCTTTTATTTTCATTTTTGAGAAAATCAACTGTCATGCAAGTAAGAAACTAAAGGCAGTGTAGGTCATTGTATGACGCCTATTGTTAAAGCACATGCGATGGACGACTAGTTTGAGCCCGCACAACAGCATCAAATAGCGGTGGGTCGTTAAAATTTTATTAAATAAGAAGTGTTTGAGAGACATATTTTTACTTCAGAATGTCAAACATAAATTATTATATTAATTAAATATTTAATTTGAAATCGCAAAAAAAATTACAATTCATGCATTACAATTAGTAAAAGAATTATATAATAAAAGTAATACTCGCCTAAATGACAATTTCTTTTTCCTATTACAGAATAACAATCCTTCTAATGAATATATATAAATATATATATAATTGTATGATGTGCTCTATACTACAGAAACTTGTTTATGATAGTAAATATATATTGCATTATGTATATCAAACATATTTAATTAATGATATTATTAGATAAAAAAATTATTTTGAATGTCTATTGAATTATAGAAAATTTTCACTTAACATTAAAGATTAATTGATTTATAACATGATATTTTACGAGACAATTATGGCCCATACATCGATTCTATTGATAAATATAATTTTAAAAATATAACATATTTGATTTGAAAACTTGAACTCAGTCTGTTTGTAAACTAGTTATAGTTATTCACTTTCTTTTTTTATATTTAATATTATTTTTGATGGTATATTATCTAAAATTTTTTAAAATTACGAAGATTATATAAGTTTTCACATGTATTCGTCAAACTGGAATGATATATAAAAATTATATATATAAATTTTTTCAAATAATTATATATCAAAGTTGTTATGAAATATACAACATCACTTGATATTTTATTTCATATGTCATATTTTTATTTAATAAAATAATTTTTATTTTCTAGTGTTTTTGAACATATTTTTGCAATTAAAATATAAACTATTCACTCATAAGAGGAATGTATATTATTTGTTAATAATTACGATATTTTCCAATTTACTGTTTTCTCGTCATTATATTCATTTTCTACATATATTTTTTTACCAATATTTATATATTGTTTAAAGTTTCCTTTTCTACTTCTCTTGCTTGACACGAGCACTACCCTAGTCCTAAGTAAAATTTTATAGTCACCTTTTAAATGTTTATATACCATAATCAAATTTTGAATTTAATCTAAATAGTTCCCCTATTTAAAGGTTACCAATGTTGATGATTTATTCATTCAAAAAAATAACAGAAGTATATTAAAAAATCTTTAATTGAAATTTACATAAGAAAACACGTTGTCTAAAATGTTTTGAAATATTAGAATATTTCACAAAATGAAATACAAGATAAAGAAATAGTAATTTAAAAAATTCCAATTATGGAGAGTTGAAAAGTAAAAAAAATTCTTGTTTTAAATCTAAATCAATTATATCAAAAAGAAATATATTGGACAACTGATTGGAAAAAAATCTGTAGACCTTCTAGAAGTGAAAATTGTTGGGAGACCAATAAAAGAAATTTAATGGAACATTAACAGAAAATATACAAATAATAAGAAAGCTATTACATAAAAGGGAACGTTTTTAAAAATGATTTATCCAAACAACTATAATATTTGAAACAGCGCAATCCAAATCCAAATTACAATTGTATAGTAAACATTTACTGTTTATATTTCGTAGCCATATTTTCAATTAAGTGGAAATGAGTTTCCTAATACAAATATTTAAATGTTTAAAATCATAAGAATTTACAGAATAACCATAATTATTACCATTTTTCTTCCGCACACATTCTATAAATGAATTAAAGAATTTCCCTTTGTTCATCACCGTTATCTCTCTCTCTCTCTCTCTCTCTCTCTCTCTCTATATATATATATATATATATATCACTCCATGCCTCTTCATATCTCTCACACAGAGACAGAGAAATGGAAGGGTATTTAGCGCAAACAGCACTTTGGGTTCTTACAGTGATAGCACTGATTTGGGTGTGGACGATTCTGAATTGGCTATGGCTGACACCAAAGAGGCTGGAGAGAAGGTTCAAAGAGCAAGGCCTTCGCGGAACTTCATACAGAATTTTGTTTGGAGATTCAAAAGAATTGTATCCAAGACAAGAGGATGCAAAATCCAAACCCATGAAGATGTCTGATGATATAGTTCCTCGTGTGGAACCGCTTCTTCATCAAACCATAAGTAAATATTGTATGCTTCTGCTTTTCACTTTAGCTTAATTTTGATTATGGAAAGGTAATGCTACTCAAACAAAATACACTCACAAGTTACATCCTAAAAAATCTCAATGTCTTCACTTTTACTTATAGCAATTTACGATTAACCTCCAAAGATTTAAAATTTGTCTTCAAAATGTTTTATATTCGACCCTCTTGAAGGAAAATTTTGGCTTAGCTACTGTCTATTCCATCTAGCATTGTAGTGAGACTAGCAAATTTGAAGTTGGGCACTACGTGAGAGGAAGTATACTGAAAGTGAGCTTGTTAAAAATCAAGATTATCAACATTCTTAACATCCACTATCACATGTATATAATTATTAAAATTGTGATGGCCCATATGAAAAATGAGTATTTAATGGTTCTGTGATGAGTATTGCTCTTTACTTTTATGGCTGAAGTCCAGATTTTAAATTGTGATTTGCAACTGCAGTATTCTATAATTTTACACAAAATGGCTGCACTTTTCCCGCAGTTGCCTACAATTTTGTTAAATGCAACAAAAAAAAAAAAACCGCAATTGCAATTACAATTAAAACCATAGTTGAAGTTCTTGTTAAATTCCAAAATTTATTTATCAACATGGCTAGTTTAAGCCCCTTTTTTTCATCAATCTTTTCATAACACCGAACGTGCAAGTAAGAATGCTTTCGTATGGTTTGGTCCAAGACCAAGGGTGATCATCAGAGACCCTGAACAAATAAAAGATATTTTAAATAAGATCAACGATTTCCCAAAGCTTGATGCACATCCAATTTTCAAGTTACTAGCTTCTGGTGTGGCAAGTTATGGGGGACAGAAATGGGCTAAACACAGAAAAATTATCAACCCTGCATTTCACATGGAAAAATTAAAGATTACCTTACGTTATTGGCTATATTTCTAGCAAAGATTTTAGTGTCTTTTAGGCATTTCATTTCAGAAATACTTTATAAACCATGACAAAATTATCAAACTCTGAATATTTATAAGAATTTAATGAGTTCTAATCTCGAGCAAAATCTGTTGGATGTAATACCTTTTTATATTGAAGATTAAATTTCATACACGTCATATTCTTCATAAGCTATATGATTTCTATGCTTGCTTATTTGGCTTAATACTAAAAGCTTATACTTCTTCGATCATTTTTGCTGCAGATTATGTTACCGGCATATCTCCAAAGTTTTAATGATATGATCAGTAAATGGGAGGAAATGTGTTCAAATGGATCATGTGATATGGATGTAATGCCATTCTTTCAAACTATGACTAGCGATGTGATTTCTCGAACAGCATTTGGAAGCAGCTATGAAGAAGGAATGAGAATGTTTGAACTTCTAAAAGAGCAAATCAATCTAACAGTGAGAATCGCTTATGTAATTAATATTCCTGGTTATAGGTAAGACTTCCATGTATCCCCAACATGTGTTTGTTGTTCAAAATTACTTCATAGATATCCAAATAATTATTGACTGTACTTTGAGTTTACTTTTAGGTTTCTACCTATTGGTCCCCTCAGAAGGATGAAGGAAAATCAAAAGTTTATACTAGCTACGCTTAAGAAAATTATTAACAAAGGAGAGAAGGCACTAAAAGCTGGTGCTGTAAATATGGATAACTTGTTAGGCATACTACTGGAATCAAATCAAAATGAAATTCGAGAATATGGAAACAATAAGTGTTGGAATGACTATTCGAGAAGTAATTGAGGAATGTAAGCTCTTCTACATAGCAGGACAAGAGACAACTTCTACTTTGCTAGTTTGGACAATGATATTATTAAGTAGGCACACCGAATGGCAAGCACGTGCAAGGGAGGAAGTCTTTCAAGTCTTTGGTAACCAAAGCCCAAATTTTGATTGCTTAAGTCGCCTGAAAATTGTGAGTATATTGCATAATTCAATTTACAATTATTAAAATCTTATTTTGATTTATTTGATTCTTTCTATTTAAATTGTCCATTTGAACTTATTATATTATGAACCTTTACTAGAAACACATGAATTATGTGACTCATGATTTGAATCCTATGACTCAGGGATTTTGTTATTCCTTTCTACTGAATTTTCTATTATGTTGAATTATGATTTCAATCAATTTTCATAAAACATGATCTTAGAAACCTTGTTCCCCTTCTTCTTTCCTCTTTCTAGCAACTTTTAGTTTTTATATGAATAAAAAGCATATTATTTGTTACTTTGCTATGCACATAGCTAGTTATCACTCATCAATGTTGTTTAATATCTAATTTTATGCAAGCCCCTAAGTGGTGGGTTGGTGATGATATGTTTGGGAAATTTGCTAGAGGTCGTAGGTTTTGAACCTCCCTACCACCAAGGTACCGAAAAAAAAAAAATCAAGTCTTGTACTATTTTTTCTTTTTTTCACTTCTCGAATTATATATTTTTCTTATGTAAATTATAGAGTGTAAGTTATGATAACTTTTGGCGCGAATCTTCTGATTCAAGACTCAAAATTTGGCTTTTTGGTTCGCAATTTGACAACTTTCATTCAATTAATCATGATATTATTGTTGATTAATAATTATTTTTAAAATTTTTTATAGGTTACCATGATTTTGCACGAGGTTCTTAGACTTTACCCTCCAGCAGTTAATCTTGTTCGAAGTGCTAACAAAGATATGAAGCTAGGAAACCTCACAATACCTGCAGGAGTGCAGATTTCATTGCCTATACTGCAAGTGCACCGTGACCATGAACTTTGGGGTGATGATGCAAAGGAGTTCAAACCAGAGAGATTTTCTGAAGGAGTTTCAAAGGCAACAAAAGGCCAAGTTTCATTCTTTCCATTTGGATGGGGACCTAGAATTTGCATTGGCCAAAACTTTGCCTTGTTAGAAGCAAAGCTGGCATTGTCCATGATTCTGGATCATTTTTCATTCGTGTTGTGACCGACTTATACTCATGCTTCCACTACCATTAATGTTGGTCTGCAACCACTGTACGGTGCCAATCTCATTTTACATAAACTGAAAATATGAGCAGATAAGATTTTAATACAAGTTTTTATTTCACAACTACTCTCAAAAGAAGTGTAATGCTTATTCCCATGTGCATTTACTTAAATAAATATGCGGTAATTGAAATGGCTTGAGTTGTCTTTGTAAAACCACTACTTTATTTCCTATTTTTTTAGAGGTGATGCAAGGGAAAATAGCTGTAGAGGAAAAATAACAATTATTAGATAAATTTTATAAAACTTAAAAAACCAAATAAATTCTTCTTTTACATCTAACCTGTAAGAACTAGATAAATATTAATTAAGAGACAAAAAATGTGGAACTGTTGAAAGTAAAAATTATGAACTAATCAAAACTCAAAAACAAATAATGGAACAACGTCGTAGTCCTTTGGAATCTCTTCACTGCGGTTTATTTTAGGGTTTAGGTTATTTTACGCAGACTTTATTACGGTAATATAACACCAATCTTATTTTCTGACATAAAAATCAAATTTTAAATTTCATAATTTTTTCCTTTTATTTTTATCCTTTATTTTCTTTTTGAGAACTAAGAGATAACAAAATTAAAATGTCATATCCAAATTAATCGATTAATATCATGTTAATAATATTCTTTATAAATCCAGTATAATTTATGCATTTTTCTAATTTTGATTTATTTTTTGCTTAAAAAATTTACTTTCTTTTACTAAATTCTAATTTCTTTTAAACAAAAAATTGAAACTATTTAACAAGATAGCAAATAAATATTTTTTATTATATTGTATTTATATTCACAATAAATTGGTATATTTTAAAATTATTTTATCATCATTACAAAAATAAAAAATACATGTATGATAAACACTTTAATTATAAAATATAAATGTCAGCTATTTATTGCTTCATATAGACTATGATGTAATGCCTATGTAATTTACCTGTAAAGCATGCTTATAATTATTATAAAATAATTTGAAGTGTATTAACTTGTCTATATCTACATGTATATTATATATTAGTCATAATATTTTTTTACTTCTTTTTATTACAAATATCATTTTCATAACTTGCTACATGTCAATTTGTCATTCTTTCTTAATGAATATTATGATGCAATGAGTCACATTCATGCAATTAGTATAAGAAATTAAATTATTCATTTATAAATAGAAATTTATATTAATTTGAGAAAAAATCTCTTATTTCTTTCCCTTGTTTATTGCATTTTCATAATCTCTTTAATATATCTCCCTAACTTACTAAGTTTTCTAATTTTTATGCATTTTTCTATTTCAAATAATCTCTTTATTTTCTTTCCTTTATCTATTACATTTTCATAACCTTTTTGATATTTTTCTCTGATTTATTATGTTTTTTTTTTAATTTTTATGCATTTTCTAAATAAATGAACTCCTATTTTTAACAGTCAGTCAAGTTATATATAACCTCACAAGACTAAAAGAAATGCGTTTAAAAATTTTTTTTCCTTATTTTGCTTGAGCTCTTTATTTGTTGAGAATGCATTTTCTTGATACATTGTGGAAGCAAGTTTACATGTAGCTAGCTTATGCAGCTACTAGGATGTCTACTAGTTTCGGAATAATCTCCCTGACTTTTTTATCTCGTTCATTGTGTTTTTGTAATAATTTTGCTCTTTATTTTAAACATGATCATATATATGAAAATTATTGATTTACAAATTATATAAAAATTACGCATGATTCAATTTGTTTTTATATTTAATATTAGGTTATTGTATTTTTATAATCATGCATTTGATCATATTATAATAAATAATTTGTAGTTTGTATAAAAATTAGATATAATCAAATATTTTATAAACATAACAATATATTATTGTATTTTATAACCATTGATTACGTATTAAAGAAAATCATAAATTTTTAAATTTTGTATTAGGTTATCGTTATTTATAATAATTCATTTGGTCACATTTATAATTATTGATTGTTGGACGTAAGTGCATTATTCACAAACAACTCATTTTCTGAATTATTATTTTAAGTGAAAAATTACGCAACTTATAATCTTTTTTTCCTGATTTTTATATAGGATACAATCTTTTATGATAATGTGAATTACAAATTTAATTAGTCCTTGACCTTCAAAAAGTACATTTGATGACGGTTTTTAACACCAATTGTAAATTTAATTAGTCTTCACATACTATGCAACAAAATCGAGACGATTATCATAAAGGCGAATGATAGTGTTTTTTAATTATGTTTAGAACTTCAGTACTCTTGGAACAATTTAATTTTTTTTTCATACTTTTTATATTCAATAAACTAGTTGTAAATTGTGCCATGCATTGGATAGAGTAATATATATTGTATTAAAAATAAAAGACAAAAGGAAAAGAATAGCATTTAAAGTATAAAGAAGTTAATAGAAATATTTTTAAAATGTTAATATGTGGGTTGTGAGAGTATTCGTTCTTAAATTTGCAAAATTAGATTCTCAAATTTTGAAATAAAATGGAGCTCTAAACAATGTGGCAAAAAATAGTTTATCAGACTTTTATACTTTATATGTATTTCAATTTAGATATTTTCTTCTTAATCTAGTAATTTGAATCACCTCTTTCATTGTAAATATTAATAAAGACAAAATAAAAAATACTCATACTGTATAATGCATTATGAAGAGATAATAATTATTTAAAACAATTATAATTTAGAATAAGAATCTTTCGTACCTTATTGAAAATTTTGAAATATTTATTTGAAAACAAAACTTGTTCTTGTATTTGTGGATCATCCATCATACCTTTTTCATTGCATACCCTTGAAATTGCAACATATAATTTACCATGACTAAATACTAGATTAAGAAGACAAATGCTAACATAAAAAAAGTGTTTTCCTTTGATTTTTATTGATTATTATTGCAAAGCAAAATATTATTAGAATTGATGTCTTTGAAATCTTTAAGGTAATTTTAGATCTAAAGGAATCAAAAGCATTCTAAGAATATAAATAATGTCCTCCTATAACATTTCTTGAAATTACTTTTTTCTTTAAAACATGGTTAACTTATTCAATAATTATTAGTCTATTACCACCATGGAAACTTGAAAATTGATCAATATTTTTCAATAACATCACAAGTATAGCAACTTATAAAACTAATTAATGATTTGAGATACCAAAATATTTAAAGGTGTTTAGATATTCTAGTGTGTGTAAATCAATAGAACATTCATCTTTGACATCCTTTGCATGGACTAGCACTATTATATTAAACTCTTGATTCACCAAGTTATAAAGATAAAATATATTTATTCATGAAATCAATGACCTCTCATGCAAGTGCTAGTATCAGACTTTCGTAAGTAAAAAATGTTATCATATTTTTATAAAAGAGATTGATAAGTACTAATAATTGAAACAATTGAAATTTCAAAATCATTGATCAACAAATGTTTGGGAATATCTATTTTTGTTTGTTTGTCATTACGTTCTTCAACTTTGCCATCACCTATACTTGAAATCCACTTTGAAAATTGCTTTTACATCATCTTAAAATTTTCCCTCAACTCTGGTGACCAACCTCATGTTTTGGACAAGTGTAAAAATCTAACAAAAATCCAAAATATAAGAAGACTTGATTGTTGTATGAAATATATCATGTTTACTATCTTTTAGAACAATTGGTAGTGTTTATTTAAAATCATTACCTAGTATTACAACTTTCCATCCAAGTGGTTGATTCATATTGTTTCAATTTGAGAATCTTAAAATATCTCTTAAAAATATATTGAATGCCTCAAAACATATTTTGTTATTCATTGGAGATTCATTTCAAATTATAAGCTTTAATTAAAAATGTAGTCATCTTATTATCTTAATTAAGCTTACATGTAGATGATTCATTTATTTATAATGGAATACAAAATCTAAAGTTAGTAGTTTTCCTTCAACTGGTAATAATGATACATTTTTGTTTCGTATAACATTTAAAATAATATCGCCCTTTAGATGTAAAACTGCTGAAAGAGAATTACACAAGAAAATTTTACATGTTTCATCATAAATATAAGGCTTATTAGCTAATAATAATAATAATAATAATAAATATTATTTCATAGAAAATAAAATTAGATAACATTATAAAGAAAACTTTGCTTTGAAAATAAGGTAGCAATAAAATAATCAACAAAATTTATGATAAATTTTTTTAGCTCAATTAATTATACACCTTTAAGTATAAATAAAAATATTGTATTTTTTATTTTTAATGTTTAAAAAATATAAAATTGAGACTTACGAAATCATATCTCAAAATTTTCACTGAAAATTTATTTGTTACAAAAATAATAATGCACCAATTAAGTTGTTGGTTGGCCAACATAAGTTATTAGGATGTAAAGAGTGGTGCTTGAACATTAACTAAATTATATTTACTGTAGAAAAATTTGAAAGAAAGAATAGCTTGAATGATTCATCTTTGTTGATATGAAGAATCTGCAGTTGTTCTATTTTGTTGATTGAATTTTGATCATGTCTTGAAGAATTATGTCTAGAACGAAGAGATTAAGTGTTGGCTAGTTACGAAATTCTTAGCGATCACAATATTATTATATTGAACATCATTTGTCAAGGAATCTGTCCGCTGTTAGGGTAAGAGAATAGTATGATTCTGTGATTGCTTGTATACAGGTCTCATTTGGCATTCTACTGTTGTTGATGTGGTTAGTTCTACTTTGAATATCTAATTACCTTTGTGTTGTTTGAACACAGTTTGCTTGAATATGAAATTCATGTTCTTTGATCGATAGTACTGTTGTTATTTAGTAGAAATATTACAACATTGCTTTTACAAAATTTATGTCCCTAGATGTTGTTTCATCTATTTAACACAAGTCATAGTTCATTTTGTTTTGCGTGGTATTGGTGCTTTAGATTTTATTTTGCTCTACTATTTTGGTCATGGATAATATTGTAGATTCCTATAAAGAAACTAGAAAGAAGTTTAGGATATGTGATAAATAAAACAATTTAGGTTTGAATTCTTATTTTTGATACATGTGTGATTTTTCTTGACATGTTGGGAAGTGCAATAATGTTATTTTGATAGCTTTTGAACACAACAGAAAAAAAAAATAATTTACATACTTTTTTGAATGTTGGTTGAATTGAGGTGTTTCAAAAAGAAACTTCTGGTTTTCATAAGAATTTGAGTTAGGAAGTTTGGTTTGATTTTTGGCAGGGGTTTCGTAAGTAACATAGATTAAAATAGGAAGTTACAAGAAGAAAAATTGCATAAGATATGGTACTTAAATTATGCTTTGAATTATAAGTGTAACTCTAATTGAGTGATGTGATCTTTAAAAGGTTGCAAATAAGAAAACAAATTGGTAAACTAGATTAGAAGGATTATAATAAGTTAAGATCAGTAATTAGTGAGCTGAAGAAAAACTAGGTTAAGTTACTGGTATTTGTAACATCAACAAAATAGATAGGACTATTAGGTTCAAGAGTAAGAGAAGGCTTTAAAGTTAATGATAGGATCAAATATGTAATGCTCGGTAAAACCCAATAGTTAAATAATAGAACTAAACCAGGCAAGGTTTGTCAATGGATAACTTGTAAAAATGCTCACCAATACTTGTAGAAGCATTTATTAGAATTAATGGATGAAAAATCCATCAATAAATAATCTAGGAAAAATTTGAGTAAATTATAAATATTCAATAAAGTTGATACAATTTTGGAGTAACTTGACATTTGTACTTAATAGCATCCTATGAAAACTCTAAGGTGTCAAAATTGAAATTTTCAACTTAACCCTCGGGATATGCATGGTTTTGGGGAGAAAGAAGGGAATATGGCTATGTTCAAGGGTACTAATAGAAAACCTAATTAAAATCCTATCTTAAGGTCCTAATAAGGATTAAGAAAGATGATTAAGTTAGGAAATTGTTATTTTAATAGCTAATGAGAATAAGAAGGTGGTAGGAAATTTCCTTAGAGTTTTAATCAATTTAGTGACATATGCAATGACCTAAACAAAGAGGGTAAGACTAAGACTACAAAGACTTGAAAATTTAGCTTCATCTTTGGTCCAAAATTAAGAGCCATTTCCTATCATATGCTACTTCATCTCTTCTTCTATAAATAGCTAAGCTTAACTCTATTATTTCCCACAAAAACACGCTCCCTAGTTAGAGAGGGAATTAAGAGAAAAGAATGAATTTCTGGGTGTTCATGCTAGTTTCTAGTAAGATTTTGTTAAATCCTTGATAGTTCTTTGAAATTGGTTGAAGGAAGAAGTTCTTTGAATTTTCCAGTGAAGAGAGAAACTTATAAACTTCCATAGATTTATCTCTTTTCATAATTCTTTCTATAACATCTTCACTAACTCTATGATGTTTTGATAAAACACCTAAGGTGTTAGGTGAAGGAAGCAAGCTCCTACAAGCTATTTAGATCGAGTAGGGATCCACTACTTTTCTTCATAGTTTTCTTTTCTTATAGAAGATTCTTATATATGAGATGTGTATGTTATGTGGTTGACAATATACTAAAGCCATGATTATCATGATAGATTACTTGAAAGGGGATTTTACTAAAAAGCTTTATGATAAAAAATTTAAAAATTAATGAATGATAATTTGAATTCCACTTGTTCTTCTTCAAAAGGAAAGAGATTTGCAAAAAAAGTTCAAAAGAATTTTAAAAATGGTTTTTCTTAAACATGATTTCATGTTGAAAAGAAAAAAGAATGGTTGTGTTGATGATTTCTTTACAATTAGTAAAGTTTAGAAAATATGATTTTTAATGAAAAAATTTTGTAAGGGAGCTTAATGAAGATCATGTTTTTCTTGGCCTAAGGTAGGCAAAATTATATATTTTTTTCCTCAAAAAATGTTACACCATAATTTACTTGAAATGTTGGAATGGTTAAGTATCAAACTTGAAAAATAGAAATAAGTTAGTTTTGTTCTATAAAGGCTCATGAGTTCTCTTGTGTTTTAAGAGGAGAAATTTTGTTTTCATCAAGTCAACACTAAACTACTTGTTAATATGAATATTTTAGAATGTTTGCATTAAATATTTTAATGAAAAATCATTTTTGACCACCTATAAGGTGCTTATGAATATGTTGTTGTTTGAAAAGAAAAAATCCTATTTTTATAAGAAAAACTTGTTATAATAAGTTTTACATTATTTAAGGGATATTTATTAACATTTATATTTGAATTTTGTAACAAAAGCATGTTTTTAAACATATTAGAAAACTTATGGAATGATAGTAAAAAAATTGCTTTTGAATTAGTATTTTAAGAAGAAGGTTGTTTACTGTAGGTGGGTTCTTTTAGTAAAATGTCTTGTTCACTCCTATAACTTATTTTATAGTTGAAAATGGTTCTTTAATGTTATTTTAAGGGAAAAATTCTCAAACTTTTTAGTTAAAAGTTACATTAAATGATTATATTTTATAAAAAGATCTTGTCTTTCTTGATGCTAATTGCCAATAGGCTAATGTGGTAAGTAATGCAATATATTTTGAGCATAAAAAGAGTTTAAAAATGTTATCTAAAGTATTTAGTATTTTAGAAAAATTCATAAAGAGTTATAGAAAAAATGAAAATTTGAAAGCAAAGTAAGCCCATTTTACATTAATTTGGTATATAGAGTTGTATGTATCTTGTGTAACTTGTTTTGAGTGTAAAAATGGTTGTAGAATGATATTTTATAACTTATTATCAATTTTAGAAGTTTTTATAAAATTTCAATGAAGTTTGGCATTCCTTATGTAATTTCAAAGTTAAAGGTGCTTCCTTTAAAGTGTTTTGATAGTTGGTTAGGAGGGTACCTTGTATGACTTATTTTGAGCATGAGAAAAGATTAAAAGTGTTATTAAATAATCAAGTACTAATTCTAGAAGTTTGGGTTAAATTTTAATGAAGTTATTTTTTTAGTGAAATATATAATTATAAATGTGATTGTTAGAACCTAGTATTGGTTTATGATTATTTCTTAGCTTTTGATGCTAGTGTTTGATTGAATTGAGTAGCTTTATTACTTTTGGGTAGCATGTTTAAAGCCTTGAATAATTAAGGAGAAATAGTCTTCATACTTGTTAAAATAATGCATAAAGTATAGGTTTAAAATTGTTTGAAATTAGAAGCTATGGAACTTGGAAAAATCAAGTTGTGCTTCACATGAATTTGTTAGAAAAATTGTGAGGAATATGATGTTTTCATACTAAAGTTTGTTTGACTAACATGTGATGATGATGACTTAAATGCAAACCTAAATGTTGATGAAAATACTATGAAAAGGATGGGCCCTACTTTAAGGGTTTCATAGTAAAACCTTGAGCATATTTGTAAGATTAAAACATGGATTTCTATTTGAACTATCTTGTAATTTATATATGCACTAATGTGTTTATATGAAAAGAATACTTGTAATTAAGGCTTACAAGAATGCCTAATTGATAATAAGCTTTTAAGAAAGTGATGTAATGATCTAGTGTCAAAATGGAGCACCAAAATTTGTTATAGTCACTAATAATGTGATGAAGTAACTTTAAATTCTTTTCTATCAAATTATTATGTTGTACTTTGGTTATGACTATGATTAGTATTTTAACCTTACCATGTTATATGGAATAGGCTTGTAATAGCTCCACATTAATAGGTAATATAGAATCATTATAACGTAAAATATGATTAGATAGTTTTGATATCAACTTAGGATCATCTCAAATGGGCTTAAACCATTTCTTTTCCAACTTATTGAAAGAATTTAATTTAATTTATACTATTGTTTAGCTTAATTCCACAAATAAAGTTGAGTTTATTGGAATTTGAAAAAAAATTTAGATAGTTTTGATATAAATTTAATATTATCTCAAATAGCTTAAACCATTTCTTTTCTAACTTATTGAAATAATTTAATTTGATTTATACTATTATTTAGCTTAATTCCACAAATAAAGTATATCATAATTCAAAATTTTTTTCGAAGTCTGGGATAACTCCATTGGAGGGTTATATGAAATATGCATTATTTGAAAAACAAAAATCCTAGTATTTGTTGCGCTTGTAATTTTACATGAAAGAGTGATTTTTAATGAATTTTTGGGAAGCTAAAATGACTATTTTGGGAAAATGCTATTTTTAAAATTTTCTAAAATTCTACATTTTAAACTAGAACCTAAAATTTAGATTTTTATTCTTTGGAGTTTTAATTTTTTAATATTTTTTTGAATTCAAATGAGGGGTATTTCTTTATTTACATTTATATCTTAAGTAAATAAATTTCAAATGGGAAATGAGGACATTTACTTAAATAACAAAAATGAAAATAAAGTGTTGAAATCATGAACCAAACCTAGAAACCCAAAAATCATGCTCATGACCGATGACTGATAGTAGTTGTGACCTAGAAAACCTTATTTTTGCCAAAAATAGAACCTTGAAATAGAATGCCTGAAACAAAACCATGTCAAAACCTTGGCTTTCTTCTTCTTCTTCTTCCTTTTCCATTTTTAATCACACAATACAACTCTTTTTCTTTATGTTTCAATAGATTTTTTTCCACTTTCTCCCTATTTCTCACTATTGTTTCTATTATTTTGGGATTTTTGAGGTTTTGGAGATTCCAAGACTTCTCCTACTAATCTGCTATTTTTGTTATTTATTTTACCTAATAAGTTAATTACCAAGCTTCATTCTCTTATTTAAGAGTTAGATTAACTTAGATTAGTTAGTAGATAGCAAAGATTAGCTTGTTCTTAGGTTATACTTAGAATGTGAAATTTGGGATTTTTGTAATAAGGAATTCAATGTTGCAAAATTGTGTTAATTTGTGTTTGAATTATTATTTGATTGCTTATACAAGGTCAAGGAACACTTCCTAGTGGCACTAATGGTTCGTAAAATAGGAAGAAATCAAACCAAGCATATTAGCTATTTTGTGAGTAGATAATGTATATTTCCATATTTTTATATATTTTACAATCTCCTCTATACTTTTAAATTATTAATTTTATCAATTTATTAATTATTTTATTTTTTATGTATTTTAATTCTATATATATGTTAGAGCACTAAGTACTCTCGGAACAAGTATCTTAAAATTTTCTTTTGAATTATAGTAATATAGAATGGTAATAGAATAATACTATAATGAGAAAATTAATTTATATGACTTATTTTGAAATGGACTATTATTAAAACCTTATTGTATAATGTTTCTTGAAAGGTTATTGTGGATGAAGTGATAATGTATTGAATTTTCATGTATGCTTGTAAAACTGATTTTTGATAAGTTTAGAATGATTTAACATTGGAAATGTTAATTGCCATGGTTGAAAGCCTTAATAAGCTACTCATATTTGAAAAAGTATGGATTGAGATTAATTTAAACTACTGATATATAAAACTATTTATTTCTAATAATTTTCTTATCTAACTATTACTTATATATATACATGGTGTTTTACTATTTTTATAAACTTGTTTTGAGATAAGACTAGTTGAAAATTGTAGCTAATGGTAGTGATAATGTTAACCTTGGTGCACTTTGGTTCAAACCCCAGTTAGCAAGGGAGTTGCTAACTCCATGTGTCAGCCAACATAAGTGAATTGGTTTATGGTAACTTGATGGGTTGCCTTAGAGTTGAGAGCTCTCTTGAGATTGCTATTTCATTAGTAGAATGCTCATATTTGCTAATCATAATTAGAAATCTCCCACCCCAAAGTATAATTTAGATGGTTTATGTATTTTAAAATTTATTCACTTTAATTTTGATTACTTTTTTTATCATGAATATATTGTATGGAAATTTTTACTATGAATCTATGTTCATGATGATTTCCTATACTATGATTAAAGAACATACTATTTATTTTTTAGCTTAAAACTTATGTTTTAGTATTTTACGTCTAATGAACATTCTAATTGGTATTTTATCAAATATGATTGTATAACTTTTATGATATCATTTTGTATTGAAAAACCTATTTAATTCTTTCTAAGGATAAAAAACTCATGCCATGGCTTATCCCATTTCCATTAGAAATTCATATCATCTATATATTGAGTCAATGACTCACTCTTTTTGTTGTAATATTTTTTAGATAGGAATTTGGCTCTGGCTCCATTATTTATAACTCTTTATAGAGAGAGAGAGGAGCATTCTCTTATGGTGAGCCACACACTTTGTTCGTGTGGACTTTAATGTAAAATTTGAATACTCTTATATATGCTCCATTAAACTTACAGGCAAGACATGCTTCTATTGATATATGTATATGTATTTGTATTTGTTATAAATTGCAAAGGATTATCTAGTTATCAAATGATATAGATTTTTTTCTTAATATATGAATTAACAGGTGAATGTTGAAAAATAAAAAAATCCATGTGGAACTATGCATATGTGAAAAACTATTAATTATGTAATAGCTATATGCCCTCTTAAGTTTGAAACAAGTCATAAGTTATCTTATAATGTTTTAGCCTAGTACGGTCTATATAGTTATGTTTTTTTCTTATAGTCATGTGCCAGTCATGGCCTCTAGTTTCTAGTCGTGGTAGAGCTACTAACAGCCTTAATGAGATTGGCTTTTATGTCATATGGGAACTTATGTCAATATGCTAAATTTAAATTTTTATGCCATAGTTGATATTATTAGCCTAAATGTTGTTGGCTTGAATGCTAGCATCTTAACTTTTGAGTCACATGAAAAGATGTGTGGGATAAGGTTGACTCAAAAGGATATAGTTGGGATACACATTGGATAGGGTAGGCCAAGAGTACTTGGGTGGAACCTTTTTATGCCTCCATGCCATTTAATAATTATCTTGAATGTTTATGTTAAGAATTTTATGGTTAAATTACTTTTATAATATAGTATATAGGTTTACCTAGGAAATATATTTTTGGTAAAGTAATTTTGGATACATGTTTTATACATAATTAGTTTCTTTGGTTGAAACTGACACTACAAAATCACTAATAGACATCGGGTGATTAGGGATTACACATCAAAATTTGATTCACAAGTAATCAAGCATTGTAGTATATGTATATTCAACATCGATTAATAAATTGTTGTAGTATAAAACAATGTTGTCAATTTTTATTCCATGAAAACTTATGTCTTTTATGTTTATATTATCATAAAAAATATCATTCAACATTGTTTACATTAAAAAAAGTAATGTCTAATAAGTTGAATACCATGTCAATTTTTTAAATAGCTAATATCATATGTCTACCCACCCTACTTAGCCAAACTTGTGTTAGTGTATATGTCCTAAAACTAATCATATTGGTAATTGTAATTTTGAATTATGTTATTTTAATGGCAATTTCAATTATTATATTTATATATATTATCTGCATAATATATTTAATTATGATAATAACTTTAGAATAATTATATTCTTAAATGTCCCTAATCATATATCATTATGAACTAGGTTGCTCTGATATGTTAAGACTAGCATGTGTGATGACTTATATGGGATATTAAGTTTACACATAAGTACAAGTTAGAGAACTTGTATACTGGACTGACCCATCCTAAGAATACTACATGGATCGTTATATGAGTGTCATGAGTGATTTTTAGTGATCATTATTAATATGATCCTTTAACTTGAGATCACCAAGGTTCCCTACATGTGAGTTTCATATTTTGATACTATTCTATATCATTTATGATTAAGTGAATGCAGGGGTAGTTGTTGGATATGTCATATATCATGCGGAGGGATTTATATGATCAAGATGGAATTTGTCCCTCCTATATAATAGAAGCAATATCTGTGGGCCCCTTGATTAAGTAAAACTAAGGAAATGCATGGCCATGCTCAGATAAATTAACATGGGATGTTAATTATATTTGCTTCAGTCAGCTTACTTAGGGATCAAGAAACCTCAAGAATGGGCTATATGGAAATCACACAGTCTGTGTCTCGTGCTCAATCTAGATGTTTAGGACAAAAGGATGTAGATGACAATCACATGTAAAGGTTTAGTTAAATCATTGACTTTCTCATTACATGGATAACAATGATGTGTTGCTAGACACCGCTCATTGTTTATGATCATTAATATGATTAATGATTATTGCCAATGTGATGAGAGCTTGTAAGGTTGCACACTTAGAGCCTAGTGGATTTGGAATTAATGGACTAAATTATTTAGGCTTAATATTTGGGAATTCCATGTTATAATTATAAAGCCTAATAATAAGCCCATAATTATACATGGGACAAAGCCCAAATAGTTAGGATTTTTTATGCACCTATTTAAATATACTTGTTGGCTAATAATAGAGATTATTATTGACGCATCCCAAGCATAGAAAAAATCTAGCACCTCTCCTTGATAAAAAACCCTTGAAGAGGCATAGCTAGTACTACGAGGCAAAGGAGGACAATTTCAATTGGTGTTCGTGTGGACATTTACCGGTGATTCGCGGGTTCGTGTGGATACCTCGAAATCTTCGGCCAAAAAGGAAGCTAAAAAGGTGATCAACGATTGAATTCTAGAGTCATCATTAAGGTATTGAACGAATCCTTATTTTGATTCAACATTTTGCATGGATCCGTTTGCTGGGATCAGTTTATTCCACTACGCTTGTATGGCTCTCGATCCCAACAACTTGTACCTAGTTTCTCACTTCCATATCCCTAATCTTAACCTTATTCTTGTGTTTCTCACTTCCTCATCCTCCTTATATTCCCTTGTATTCCTAACTAGATTTAGAAAAATAATATCTTTTATTGTTTTAGAAAATTCTAATTTAAATAACTTTAAATAATAAAGTGAATAACAAAAGATTGAAAATGGCGAAAGTTTATATATAGTATCACAATCAAGGATAAGTGTTTTGCTAAATTTATCTTGATATCCATTACTCAATATGAGAGATTTGTACTCTTTAGAAAAGCCTTTTGAATATAATACTTGTGAATGTAATAAGTATTTATGAAAAATTGGTGTATTACACATTTTTATATGAGTAAATAATAGATAATACAAAAGAATACCAAAGAATATGAATGAAATCAAATTTCTTAGTTATGTAAAATAGTAAAAGTTACATCAAAATAATAGATAACAAAATAAGATTATTTAGAAAACTAGAAACTAAATTGTAAGAAAAAACATAAAAGAAAAAAATTCTTGCGCTTATATTTTATACTTTTCTAGTGGGTGATAAACTTCACATGTTTATCCATAGACTAACTAAGATTTAGTCATGCAAAAATAATTAGTTCTTAAATACACAAAATTAGAAAATAATTATCTTAAGGTTGGAAGGAGAGCATACTTGGTTAAATAGAGAATTATTTTAAGGTTAGAAGAGTTTAAGATGAAATTTGTAAAAGGTATCATACTTTGCTTTTTTTTATTTTCAATCCAGCTTTATGCTTTTCATTTTCAATTATTGCTAATGGCATAATATTCCACATTGGTTGCTACATAACAGCTAATGTCTAAAAATTATATTACACACAAGTTTTGAACACCCACTATCATCTTTAATATACTAAAGTCATCTTATTAAGAGATGTTAAATGTCATTACAACAAAAAAAACTAATGTCTTAATTTGCAAATGATTTACAATGGAAAAATTATTATTTACAATGAATAATGGAGTTTACATTTATAATAAATATATATGGCATTCCTATAAAAATTAAAAGGAAAAGTGGTTATCCTTTACTTATAATTCTTTTATATTACTTGATGGTATCTAAAGTGCTTGAATCCATCCATTTTATACCTGTTGACCTAAAAGTGCTTGATTGCTTTATTTTCTATGAACCTTTGATGGTTCATGTGTTTCAATATAAAAATGGGCATGCTTCTTACTTCATATATATATCAAAGTTTGACATAGCATATAGAACAAACAACATGTCAAATTCCACATCAAAATGAAGGAAGCATCAAAGGCTTTTAGAAAATAGAGGAATCAAGCACTTCAACATTAATAAAAGGATCACATGGCATTAGTGTTGCACAATTAGAAATGCTTCAAATGTTATGATCATGGCAATTGTATCAAGTAAGAAATATGCTCATGATCATTTATTTCGGTGCAAAGGATAATTATGATTTAATACGATGCCTATGACCATAGGAGATTACTTTTGAGATTAAGATGAAAAAAGGTGATCAAAGTATGAACATTGAGAAGTAATTAGAATCTCCTAAAGTTCCTTCAATCAAAGAACTTGTGTTCACATTTCAACAATGAACACAAATTCTATGAAGAATTTGGAATGATTCTTGCTCAAAGTCCTTACAAATGCTTTGTAAAATTCTAATGTCTATCATTAAATTATGGATATAAGTTATTGGATGGAACTTAGATTAAGTCTAAAAACTTTTAATGGAATTGGCTTTTGGAATCCATTAACAAAGAAGACTTTTAATATAAATGGTGTAGACTATAGTATTAACATTACCTAGGCTATTAAGAAAATCAAAGAATCTCTTAAGGTTTCTTCTAGGGTATGGATAAAAAGTCCTTGTAAGGAACTCTGAAAGTTCCTTAGACCTTCTAAATAGCCACGATAATGTTAAACACCAAGATTTACATCCCTTAACTTAGAAGCTTTTTTTTTATGAAAGTAGATCTATCTTGAAAATAAAAAATTTGTTATTAGAAAGCCTTATTTATAGGTTAAGAGAAAACAATTAGATATCTATTATTAATTTAAAACTGCTATCTTAAGTTTGTGATCTAAGACATCAGTGAAGTACAAAATTGACGTCCAAACTATTAATGAATAGTCATGATAATTGAAATGGACTTACTTGATGGCCTCCATAAGGAACCAATATTGTAAGTTCTTGAACTAAAGAATTAGAATGGATTTACACATTGTTACCATGAAAACCCAATCTTTTAAGTTATTCATTTATTGTACTTAATGAAGTTATTTTCAATTTCCTTCATTTAAATATTTTCATAAATTCATTATTTAGACTTCTTTAGTTTCCTTCATTTAAACTTCATCATAGATCCTTTCAGCTATATATTTTTAGTTTCTTTCGTTTAAACTTCATCATAAATATCATTTGATTAGATGTCCCTAGATTATGAGGAAATGCCATCATATTAGATTTTAGTTAATCTAAAAAATTGACTTTTTTATTTTTCTATTTCTTCAACAAATGCCTATTAATTATTACAATTTTTTGCCACATAAATAATAAAATATGAAAAGAAAGTTATTTTAATCCAAATTAACATAGAAAGATATATTTGTTTCAATATGTCTTATCTTTTTTAATCGATATAATCTAAATGACTATTGTAGAATTTTAAGTAAAAATGATATACATATTAAGAAAAAGAAACAATTCTAAAAATTTACAAAAATTTTAAGTAAAAATAACATTTAAATAAAAGTACAAACTAATGAGTGATGTCTCTACAAATTTATACAAAATAACAATACTAAAGCATCAATTTAAAAAAATTAAAAATCTACAAAATGATTATACAAGAACAATAGAAAAATCACTATATATCAAAATCTTCATCCTTGTTGCAAACTTTAGCATTGTTGCTAAAATTTCTCCATTTTGTACAATCCATAGGAAATAAGAGAGTATACAACGGAGAAATGGATGGAAGTAGAGTGAGTCATTAGTAATAATTATTATTTATTAACTTTTCCATTCCACTTTTACTCAATGTGAAATGAGAAAGAATACAATAGGAGAGAAATGAAGGCTAAGGTTACTCCATTATACACTTTCTTGATGATAGTGGACTAAAACATTAGCAGTAACATTATGCATCAAACTTATTATACTTGAAAGCATATTGGAGAGATGTTACAAGAATTTATATAAAACAAAGAGTTAGAGCAAATATTTATAGGAAAAAATAGATGTTAGTTATTAAACAAAACTAACATCATATGATTATGCAATTTTCAATGACACTTTTTAAACAGCTCTTAGATGATGGCTATTAACTAGGACTAACATCTTATGCTTTTAAAATTTTCAATGAAATTCTTGAAATACCTTCTAAATGACAACTATTAAACAAGATCAACATCTTATGATTCTATTATTTCTAATAAAATTCTTTAAATGACAGTTTAATATACAACTTATGTTGAAAGTTTTTATACAAGTTTTAGATTTTTATTATTTTTTAAAATTTTATATTAATTTTTATATAATTTTAAAAATATTACTATATCAAACTCGATGTAAATTTTTATTAACTAATTCTTATTAGTAATTTTGTAGTAGTGTGATTAGAAAATTAATGTGATAACTATCTCATTGAGTAATTTTTTTATCCACTTTACTCATGGATATGTTTCTTAGATACTTTATTCTTAATAACATCCTCTAAAATTATTAATATTTGATGACATATTTATGTAATTACTTATGTGAAGTTTAGACCAAAATTTGACTTCTGCATGAGTATAGGTGTATGCTAACCCATGATTAACTATACTACAGATTTTTCTCCAATTATTAAAGCATTAGTAATTGCACTTACACTATTATTACCAACCACACCACCAATAATAATAGATGATCCATCATGCTTTCTAGTGTTTAAGAACCTTAACTATCATAACTCTGTCTTTAACTTGAAAACCATTAACAATCAGTTTCTATTAATAATTGCTAGTTTTTTAAAATTATTTGTATAATTGTGTTTGACCGAATGGATTATCTATATAATTATTTTGAGACTCTGACTATGAAAATTAGATTACTGCTTAGCCTAAGTATTTCTAATTATTTGGCACTTATTTGATACATATTCATGTATGTTTATGGTTGATTATCTTATAGATTTTACAAAACTAATTTCATGATGTATAGCAAGTTGGCCCATATGAAATTTCAAACCAAGAAAAGGAAATGGCTTTTATCAACAAAGGTAAAATGCATTTTACTAAAATGTTTATATATCTGAGTTTGAAAGTATTATGTTGATATATATTTGAATCAAGTTTGTCAAATGGTTTTAGAAGATACTTTGAACAAATATTTTTGACTTGATTTCAAAAGGAAGATAATTGAGTTTTGAGTTTCGAAAGAGAGTATGCTATTCCTAAAGTAATTTATTAACAGATTAAGATCTGTTTTATTAGTTTTAACAACGTGGTTTATTTTATTATGCTAGTGTCATGGTTTGATTTTTTTTTAAGATTTAGGAAAGTTCTTTAATGATTTTCTATTTAAAATATCTTTCTAGTTTCGTAAGGAATTTAAAAAAATATATAACTTGATTTATTTTTTAGGAAGTATGTTTCAACTATTTCTTAATTAAAGAGTAAACATGATCGTTTAAGAAAATGAAGTTTTTAAATTCTAATTTCCAAGATCAAGGAGAAAGGTCTTACATCTTATTTCAAAGTATCCTTTAAAAAGAAAGAAAAATAAGTTATTACATACTTTTCACTACTATAATAGATTTATATCAATTGTTTAAGAAATTAAAAGTTAATTTTGAATTGTTACTTTATTAGCTATTATAGTAAATATTTTAAATGTTAGTTATAAAATAGTCATAGAAAAAAATGTTATACCACTTCCGTAACAAATAAATTGCCATCATTTCTTGTAGCTCACATTATTTGATAACTAGTTACATTTAATGACATTAGTTTTATATCTATAATTATCTTTAAAAATTGTAATTTAATGTTATTTTATTTTATTAACTGATTCACATAATCAATGTTGTATTGCGTCCTTTAAAAAAACTAATTCCTTACACCTTCATTTTGGATAACATCTCATGACACTTTTTATTGCATTACTTCCAACTTAAAATACATATAGACTTCCCAAAACCACAAGACTACACAAGACTACATCTTTATAATACATATAAACCATATATTGAATAGAAAGTAATGTACATTTCATCTCAATTATACTACACAATCCCAAATTCAACATATGTAATTCATGATAAATAGTATAGCCTTATTTTTCCTCCACATTAATTTCATATAAGTTAAATGTAGGATCAAGAATATCTAATGATTTATTTTATTCAATGATATATGTTTAGAGCATTTTAAAATTGCAAGGAAGAAAAGCATGCAAATGAAAATTTGAGCCTTGGAATAATTAGAAAGGAAAGGTTTATCATGGTAAAAGAAAAATAACCTTCTGGCATGGATATCAATCTATCTAAGTATGTTTAATTCATTGTTCATGTGCGTCTCTCAAATGGGACTAACATTATCTAAATATTTTAGCATGCGATATGAACAAAGAATCATATAATTGTTTAAGTGAGCATAACTTTAAAAAAAAGAGTAAGTTACAAGAACAAAACATAAAAGATAAGAAAGTCCTTATGTTTATATTTTGTATTGTTTCAATGAATGCACAAAAACATAAATTCATTGATGAGATAGTAGATTTTCAATATTGCAAAATAATTGGCAAGTATTAAAAAATAAAAAAAAGGAGAGAATCACCTTAAGGTTGGAATATAAGCATACCTTGGTGAAGAGACAATCATTTTAGGGTAGGAAAAACTTCTCAATAAAATTTGAAAATGATGCCATAACTTTACCTTTTTTATTTTCATATCACAACTTGTAATTTGAACTATTTTAATATTTAATGTTGACTCCTAAGAAAAAAAACCAACATGTATGGTAAAAGAGCATTATTCAACTATATAGGCTTAAATGTTAATTTTTAATAAAAACTAACACTATTAACTAAAATATTTTGTTTGAAAATATGTTTCATGAAACAGATTTAATAATTTTATAAGTCAGTAAATTTATTTTTTTTACTTTGCATTAAATAATCAAAATTTTCTTATACAATTATATAAATACAAATAGCGACAATAATAGATATGAAAAAACTTTAAATGAGTAATATAACAAATAATAATAGATATAATAACAATACATTTAAAAACTTCATAAACCATAACATTTTCCTTATACAATTATACAGACAGAAATAACAACAAAGTAAATAATCTAACAAATAATAAAGTATAATTGACAATGAATAATAAACTTTAAATAAAAAAAGAGAGTGGGATATCTCTTTTCATAATTTCTTTATATTGCTTGAGAATTTCTAAGTTATGTTTTAGGTAGCAAATTGATGATAAATTTTGGTGAAAAGAAGCAACATATTCATTTTTGCAATGAACCTAAGCTTTTCAATTCAAAAAAGGGATTTTTACTTCTTTTCACTATAATTTCTTATTAGTTTTATCATCTTTCTTAAAATAGCATACTTGTTGAAAGATTTTGAATGATGTAGATCGTTGTAAATTGATGATAAATTATGGTTAGAAAAAAAATAACATTAAGAATCCTATATTGTACTTAAGCCTATTAATGCAAAATTGGAGATGTTACATCCTATAATGACCTCACCATTAATAAGTAATATAGGATCATTATAGCATAATATATGACTATATAGTTTTGGTATGAACTTAGGACTATCTCAAATTAGCTTAAACCATTTCTTTCTAACTTATTGAAAGAGCTTAATTTGATTTATACTATTGTTTAGCTTAGTTCCATAAACAAAGTTAAGTTTGTCAAAATTTGGAAAATTTTTCTAAGTCTAGGACACCTCCCTTAGAAAGTTATATGAAATATGTATTATTTAAAAAATAAAAATTTTGATATTAATTTCTCTTGTAATTTTACATTGAAGAATTATTTTTAGTGAATTTTTATGAATCTAAAATGGCAATTTTGAGAAACTACTATTTTTAAAATTTTTCCAAAATTTGACATTTTGAACTAGAACTCAAATTTTAGAATTTTATTCTTTGGAGTTTTAGCTTTTTTTGATATTTTTTTAATCCAAATGAGGGTATTTCCTTATTTACATTTATGTCTTAAGTAAATATAGAGTAAAATAGCAAAAATGTAAATAAATTTTGAACAATGACCTAAATTTAGTGACCCAAGCCCAAACCCAATAAACTAACCTAAAAGACCCTCATATTACTAGTTCGGCCACTCCACCCCCAAAATAAAACTAGAATACTCAAGAAGACCTTAGTATTACTAGCTTACCTACTTCAACCCCAAAATAGAACTAGAATACTTAAATCACATCAAAACCCTCTTATCTTGGTTCTCATCTTCTTTTTCTTCCTCTTCCATTTCTACCACTAAGATAACTCCTTTTCTTCATATTCCTAAGCATTTTCTTCCACTTTCTCACTATTTCTTGTTACTATTTATGGTCAATTTAGGAATTTCTATTGGTCTAGGATTTTAGGGATTTAGGGTACTAAGATTTAAAAGATCATTTCTTTTACCCAATAAGGTAATCTCAAGCTTCATTATCTTGTTTAGGAGTTAAATTGACTTAAATTAGCTAGTGACCAGTAAAGATTAGCTTATTCTTAAGTTATGGTTAGAATGTGAAATTTAGGATTTTGTAATAGTGAAATCAATGTTGCAAAATTAGTGTTGATTTGTGTTTGAATTGTTATTTGATTACTTATACAAGATCAAAGAACATTTCCTAGTGGCATTAGTGTTTTGTGAAGTAAGAATGAGTCGAACTTGAACATATTGGCTATTTATGAGTAGATCATGTGTATTCCCATATTTTTATATATTTTCCAACCTCTTCTATACTTTTGAATCATTAATTTTATTATTTTATTAATTATTTTTATTTTCTATGTATTTTAATTCCATATATATGTTTGAGTACTAGGTACTCTTGGGATAAGTACTAATTATTTTTCTTTAAGTTATAGTGATGCAAAATAGTATTAAAATGACACTATAATGATAAAATTATTTTATGGGATTTATTTTGTAATGGTCTATTGTTAGAACTTTATTGTATAATGTTCTTTGAAAGGTTATTGGGAATGAATTGATGATGTATCAATTTTTCATATATGCATGTAAAATTAATTTTTGATAAGTTTGGAATGATTTGATATTGGAAATGTTAATTACCATGGTTGGAAGCCTTAATGAGCTATTCATAGTTGAAAAGAGTATGGATTGAGATATATTTAAATCATTGATATATTAAACTATTTATTTACCAATAACTTTCTTATATAATTTTTACTTATATGTATGGTGTTTTATTATTTTTATAAACTTGTTTTAGGAGGAGACTAGATAGGAACTGTAGATAACAATAGTAATGACGTTAGCCTTAATTCACCTTAATTCGAACTCTAGTTAGTAAGGGAATTGTTAACCTTGTGTGTTGGCCAGTACATATGGATTGATTTATAGTAGTTTGATGGGTTGCTTTAGAGTTGAGAGCTTTCTTGAGATTGTTGTTTAATGAGTGGAATGCTCATATTTGTTATCCATGGCTGAAAATCTCCCACCCTAAAAAGTGCATCTTTTATTAGAAAAAAAAGAAAGAAGAGAGAGAGAGAGTGAGAGAGAGAGAGAGAGAGAACTTTTATATTCACATTATAGGTTTAAATTTAATACCTTTTGATTTGATTATTTATGTTATCATAAATATATTGTATTGATATTCTTGTTATAAATCTATATTTTTTATGATTTCCTATCTTATGCTTGTAGAACCTATTATCTAATAAACATTTCAAATAATGTTTTTATTATGAACTCGAAACTCATGTTTTAGTATTTTACTACTAATAAATATTTCAAATGATGTTTTATCAAATATGATTGCATAACTCTTACAATATCAAATTGATTCATATTATCTATTCACTGAGCAATGACTCACTTTTTTTATTGTAATATTTTTTAGATAGGGATTTAGCTTTAGGTCTATCATCTACAACTCCTTAGAAAGAAAAGAGCATTCTCTTATGTTAAGCCTCACACTTTGTTCACATGGGCTTGATGTAAAACTTTTGTATATTTTGAAATTTGTAAAATTTGAATACCGTTGAATGTGCTTCATTGAACTCACAGGCAAGACATACTTTTGTTAATATGTATATATATATATATGTATGTATGTATGTATGTATGTATGTATATATATGTATATATACATACATGTATATATACATATATATGTATTGTTATAAATTGTGAAGGATTATTTAGTTACAAATTAATATGGATATTTTATTGATATATGGATTAATAGGTGAATGTTGAAAAATGAGAAAGTCTGTGTGAAACAATGTGTATATGAAAAATAAGTGAATGTATAATGGCCAAGTGCCCTCTTGAGTTTGAAACAAGTTATTTTATGATGTTTTAGGCTTGCATGGCTTATATGATTGTGTTTTTCCTTTAGGGTTATGTGCTAGTCATGGCCTCTAGTTTTTAGTCATGACACAACCCATCAATGTTTAACATTGCATTTTTGTATTTATTAACCTTAAGATACTTGATTGATTTTCTTCTTTAAATGCCTAAGCATTCCTATTTTTAAGTGCAAGAATGATGCTACATGTTTTATATGTATCAAAGGCTAACATAATATATAGCATGTCAATTCTCATATTGAAACATAAGAATAGTCATATGCTCATGGCAAATGAAGCACTAAGCACCTTAAGGAGAGCCATCTTAATCATTGTTTCAAATAGGTAAGAATAACTCTATTTATAGGCTAAGAGCAAGTTAATGATGAATTAATTGAAATATGTAAACTATTGATGAATTATCATAACATGCAAATTGTTAATGAACCATTACAATGTGCAAGTGAATCATCATGATGATTGAAATGGATTATCAAACTTTAAACATCCATTTTTTTTATAAAAGTTCAATGGCATATACTATCATTTATATGTTAGTTGTTAAAAAATTAATGTTGTATATTGATACCTTGTAAAAGGCCAAGCTTGGTAAATGTTTACAACCCACTATTTATTAGAGTTTGGTGATCCTTAATAAATGCTCATTGCCACCATTTATTAGGGTTAGGAGGCAAGTGTTTACTTTTATACATCAGTTTGGTCAATTAAATGACATGATATCATCTAATTATAATTGCACTAGTTTTATAGTAAACAACCAATGTGATTTTTTTCTTTTCTTTGTAACTTCTATATTCTTACATTTGTCTAATAGTAGATATAATAACAAATCATTGTTCTAGTAACATTATTAACATTAACTAGTAAACTGCTGGAAATTGTACATCATACATGCACAGCGGAATAAAATTTTTGTACGATTTCCACCAAGGATCCATGCGAATTTAGAACACCATAGATTAGGGATTAGGGTTTATACCTTTCGGCAAAAATCTTCTGACCGCTACAACAAATCTGATCTGCTTCAAAATCACGAATCGGAATGGAAACCAGTAAATCAGATCACCAGTACAACGTTTATGTGGCTGCACCTCTGTGGTATCCACACGAACCCGTGAATCACCGATGAATGTCCGCTACACACACCAGTTGGAATTGATCTCCTTACACCTTGTAGTGCTAGCTACGCCTCTTCAGAGATTTTTGTCAAGGAGTGCTGCTAGGGTTTTCTATGCTTTTACTTGGGGTGCGTGAATAATAATAGTAATCCTATTATTACCCAATAGGCCTATTTAAATAGGTGCATAGAAAAACCTAACCTATTTGAGCCTTATTCCATGTATAATTATAGGCTTACTATTGGGCCTTATAATTATAACATGAATTCCTAAATATTAAGTCCAAACAATTTGGTCCATTAATTCCAAATTCATTAAGCTCTAAGTGTGCGACCCTACAGGCTCTCATTACGTTGGCAATGACCATTAATCATATTAATGATCATAAACAATGATTGGTGTTTAGCAACACATCATTATTACCCAAGTAATGAAAAAGTCAGTGATTTGACTAAACCTTTACACGTGATCATCACTTATGTCCTTTTGTCCTATACATCTAGATTGAGCACGAGACATGGACCGTGTCATTCCCGTATAGCCCAATCTTAAGGTTTCTTGACTCCTAAGTAAGCTGACTGAAACAAATGTAATCGACATCTCAAGTTAATTCATCTGAGCATGGCCATGCATTTTCTCAGCTTTACTTAATCAAGGGGCCCATAGATGTTACTCTTGTTATATAGGAGGGATAAATCCCATCTTGATCACACAAACCCCTCCGCATGATATGTGACATATCCAATATCTACCCTTGCATTCACTTAACCATTAGTGACATAGAATAGTATCAAAATATGAAACTCACATGTAGGGAACCTTGATGATCTCAGGTCAAAGGACCATATTAATAATGATCACTAAAAACCACTTATAACACTCATATAACGATCCATGTAGTGTTCTTAATATGGGTCGGTCCAGTATACAAGTTCTCTAACTTGTACTCATATGTAAACTTAATATCCCATATAAGTCTTCACACATGCTAGTCTTAACATATCAAAGCAACCTAATCCACAATGATATATGACTAGGGACATTTAAGAATACAATTATTCTAAGGTTATTATTATAATTAAATATATTACGCAGACAATATATATAAATATAATAATTGGAATTGCCATTAAAATAACATGATTCAAAATTACAATCACCAATATGATTGGTTTTAGGGCATATACACTAACATAAACATCATATAGTAACATTATAATTAATCATTTGATCTCACAATTTAATGTTTGTATGGTATCCATAAAGCAATCCTATCCCCTTACTTTCATATTTGTCGCAAATTTTAACAAAGTATATCCTCATACAAATAATGCAAAACTTGTTGATAAAATTTTCTTATTGGGAGACACCTATATAGTTGCTCTTTCTTGGTACTAACACCATTATATGAATGATGTAGGATTTTCAAATTGCATCCAAGAGTAATAACTTGCATCTCAATAGATGATGATCGAACAATAATGATCTTTTATTATTTTTTTATGCCACATAAATAAAATAGAGTGAAAGAGAAATTATTAAGTGAAATCCCAAATGTAAATAGGAATGGAAGAGAAAATAAAATCTAAACAAAATTTATATGCAATACAAGACATTCTATGCCAGTTGTTTATTAAAAAACCAATGTTATAAATAAATAATGTCATTCAACTTGAGAATTTTAAACATTATTTATCATATTGGTAGATATTTATTATAGGTTGGTAAATATTTATGACATATTAGCTAGTTATTATGTGAAGTTTAGATGAAAATTATGATAAAAAAATCATCATTGTATAAGAATTTAATTTTCACAAACAACATTAGTTTTAATAAATAATTGACATCCTTTCTCCTATATATTTTTAATGAAGTTCTATACCACAATGAATTTTAGAAAAAAAATTTTGACTATTGGAAAATAAAGCAACCATTCTACAAATTGTCCAATAGCTATATCAAGTGTAAGAAAGCTTGAAATTGCATAAAGAAGATGAAAGGTTTACTATGCTTTAAAAGACATTAGTTTTAATAAGTTTGAGGGAAAAGGAAGGTTAGTTTCAAAATTAGTAAAAAATATTTAATCAATTTTATCAAATATAATAAATTCAAGATAAGTTATTTTTTGTATATTTTTTTACAATGATACAAATATTCACACATTGAATGTAAATATATAAAAAATATGAGAAAGAAAATATTAATAATTTAATTCATTATATTAATAAATATAAATTTAGAATAATATTACATAAGAAAAAAAGAGGACTTTGGTCTTCCTTTATCAATATTAAACTTGATGCCAATTTTTGTAGCCATTTATCAAATTTTAATATTTGTAAATCATAAATATAGGCAATACATTTGGCTCCAATACTAACACTAGCTTGTGTTTAAGGAGAAGGAATATAGCTCCCCCACTATCTCGTTTAATATATTTAAATGATATTAAGTAGATTCTATAATATCTTTAAAGATGTTAAATGAAGGATTGGGCTCCTTTATAGTATATCTTACACTTTAAATGGTAAAGTACATCATCATAGCCATTAATGAGAAAATTAATAGCTCATGATTTCATAAATTATAATAATAAATGAAAAAGATAATTTTTAAATTCGTAATCATCCACTCTCTTGATTTTTTTATTAATGACTTTGATGATGCACTTTACCTTCTAAAGTACATCTTACACTTTAGAGGAGCTAAATTTTTAAATGAAATAGTAAGGAAGCTATATTCCTCTAACTCAAGCGGACACTAAAGTTAAATAATAAAGAGTAAAATATCGCCAAGATATTTCCAAATAGAGAGTGAACATGAACTATATGGTAAATAAACTAAATTATAAATGTTAATTATTAAATCAAAATTGACATTTTAGTAGTACTTCATTATAAATAAGTGTTGTTTCATTACCTAAGAAAACTTTTTAAATGCTTTTACATGTAGGTTAATAATAAAACCATTGTGGAATATTTTCTTCTTTCCATATGATCTTTTAAGTGCCTTTTTGATGATAATTTTGCTAACCTAACCCTTGTCTTCAGTTTCCATTTAAATTTAAAAAATGTCACCAATTAATTATAGATGCCAATTTATTTTGAATCATTATCTTATTTGCCCTAATAATTTTAAAATGCAATTGTATTTATATAAACATAGTTTATCATATAATTGACATCTATTCATGATGTAAAATTGCAATTCTGTAGTAGTGTTTGTTTTTCTAAAAGGTGATATCAAATTTTAAACTATGTCTTATTAAAGAAAATTTTGATATATTTGTCTATTATATACTTTTTGGTATTGATGAAGATTATTAGTTAAAGTTATCAACTATTCTACATAATATATATATTATCTATTTGAGAAAAAGTTAATTCTAAAAATGAAATGAGAAAGTACATACACACATACAAAGGAGACAAAAAAATGTATTTCCTATCTAAGGACAAGGTTATATTTGTTAGATAAAAAATTGAAGCTCATTAGTTTAGAGGAAATTATTTTTTTATTTAGTGTTCAAAAAGTTATGTACACAAAGCATACAAAAAGAAAAAATTTTAATGAATTTTTTAATCTAGTACTTTTGCATCATGCATGATTTCTTAAACCTAATTGATTTAAGAAATTGGTTCAATAAAAAAAAGCTTGTAAGGATTTCCATTTGATGTCTTCTCACTAGTCACAAAGGTGGAAAAATGGGTCATGACAAAATAATCAATACTACCAATAAAATTACACTTATGTTCAAAAGCTTCAATCATATACTAAGTTGAAGAAAATGGGTTAAATTACTAATATGATTGCTTAATTGGTTGTCATGAACAAAACCCATTATAGCTTGGCAGTAGAATAGAGTAGGTAGTATTTTATTTTATTTTTGTAGAATATAAATTGTGTAAGAGATTAGTTTATGCTAATTAGGAAATCTTACACTAGATGGATATATATAGGGACTGGTTAAAAGTAATAAGGACATATGTACTTGAATGACTATTAAATTAAGTGGCCATATTTTTTTTTTATCAAAGAAGGATTGAACATGTACAATTAGCTAAAGATATACAAGTTTAAAATGTTGGTGGATATCATTTAAGAGAGAGTGATAAAGAATAATCATAGATCATAGAAGCATATCTATTATTCTTGTTTAGTTTTTATTGACATTTGTTAATCTTCCTAACCTTTCTATGAGCTTTATATTAATTTTAAAGTAGATAGAGCCTAATTTAAGTTATTTATATATATTTTAAGTTCAAAATTATAGTGCTAGGTGCTTAATTTCTTTTATCAAAGGATGGTTTCTTTGTTATAAGAATCATTTAAGACACATAATGACATTAGTATTCCAAGTCCAATTCTTGGAGATTAATGTAGGAGTTTATCTTTAGAGAAAAAAAGAGTTAAATAATGTTTAAATGGTGTTAATGGCTCATAGTTGTACCAATATAGGTTATAAACCCCTATCCACAAGCTGTTAATTCCAAATGGTTGTATCAAGCTATCAATTTTCCTTTTTCTTTCCTTGAGCATGGGATTAAGAAATAATTGCTAGTAGTATTTCTTAGTAATTGTGTGAGTTGTCACTAATACAAAATTGATGATTTATATTGGTTGATAGATATTAGTTTACAACAAAATTGATATTTATTTTAATATGGTAATATTTTTGAAATTATAAAAAAACTTAAAACCAAAAATAAGAATCCAACCAATGCCTAAACATTGCATGGAAAATTACAATGTCAATTTTATACTTGATCACCATCTAAATTTCATTTTAAAAGCCTTATTGGAAAGTACAAGATCATATGGCATTGGTTTTAGCTAATAACCATATTTAAAAGATATTTCAAAAGTCTTATTAAAAACCACAAAAGCATAGGATGTTGATCCTATGTAATAGCTCTTGTCTAAAAGCAATTTAAGGAGTGTCATTAGAAATTATAAAATCATATGATGTTAGATTCATTTAATAAATGGTGTCCATTCTTTTCCCATAAATCTTCATTCTAACTCTATCTTTTTACATGAAATTTTTTGACACCTTTTTTATATGTTCTTGAGTTGATAAGTTTGATATATAATGTTATTGTTGATCTTCCATTCCACTTTCATTAAGACAGTCTATGATGGAAGAACCTTAGCATTTGTTTCTCTCCTATTGTATATTGCATCGTTTCTAATAGAGCAAAAGTGGAATAGAAAAGTTAGTGAATGGAAAAGTAACTAAATTTTCACTCTTCTTTCATCGAGAGAGTGTACAATGAAAGAATTTTAAATTTTAACTCTCTTCTATTATATAATATCTCATTTCCAATTGAGCATATAAACCTATGAAATTTAAGCAATAGTGCCAAAGTTTACATCGAGGATGAAGATTTTAATGCATAATAATTTTTTTCGTAGTCCTTGTGTATTCATAGATAGATATGTAGTTTTTGTTTGTTGATAACTTAGTGTTGTCATTTTATATAAATTTGCAAAGATATTATTTATCTTTACTCATCTACTTTTACTCTCATTACAAATAGAGCAATGACAATTAAAATTTTTTAAATTTGTATAGTTGTTTTTCCTTGCTCATCTATATGTTGTTTTTACTTAAAATTCTTTAATAGGAATTTTGATTATATAGATTAATAAAAAGAAGACATATTGAAATAAATATAACATTCTATGTTGACTTGGTTTAAAATTAACTTTCTTTTCATATTCTATTGTTTACATAGTAAAATTCTATAATAATATAAAGGCCTTTGCTAAAGAAATGGTAAATATAAAAACATTATTTTTTAGGATTAATTGATCTCTAATATGATGACATTTTTGTCATAATCTAAGGATGTCTAAATGAATGTCATTTATGAAGAAGTTTAAATAAATAGAATTAAAAATGACTTCATTAATGGAATTAATAAAGGAACTTATAACGTTAGTTATTTTTATAATTATTATCATGTTTTTAGTAACATCATATAGGTCCTTTTTAATCATTATGATAATTCATCAACAATTTATATGTCATTTTAGCATTTAAATGATGTCTTAAGTCATCACAATTGTAGAAATAGCTAAACTTGTGGCATCAATTTTATATTAGTAATTGACTTCTAATGATTTACTATTGCCCTATAAATAGGGCTTTTCTTACTTGTTTGAAACAAATAAATGATCTATGAAGATAACTCTCTCTCCATTAAAAAATATGCTTCTAAAGTGCTTCATTCCATCAATTTTGTGTCTAATAAGACGTTTGGTTTCTTTATTTTTTTATGCGCCTCTAATAGTTATTGTGTTTCAATGTGAGATTAGAGACATGCTACTTGCTCTATGTGTTGCCTCTAACTTGGTAAAACAAGTCTTATTTATGCTTTGCCAATTGTTACTATTTAATATAAGGCTATTTTTGTGAAATCTCTTTCATGTATAAATACAAAACATGGTTTTACAAAAATTATGTGTTATAATAAAATTGTAGACTGTTAAAACTCATACCTTAATGAACCATGTTTTTTACCCACCATATGAGACATGTTTCATAGAGGCATGAATTTTGTTGCTCCATAATCTTACTATTGATTCATAACATTTGCATTACCATATTCTACATTAATGAATGAAACTTTGATAGATTCCAAAATAATAACCCAACAATGTAATGTGTAATATTGATTAGCCTGATAATAGGCATTTAGTTTAATTGTATACAAAAAATATCATAATGCCAAAAAAAGGGATGCTACTAATTCACTTAAAGTAACTCAAATAAAAAAAAATCAAAAAGATCAGTTCACAAAATGATGTTGATGTTCTTTATAGGATTTAAACTTAAAACATAGAATATTACTACATGTATATATATGTGATATATATAATTTGTATTTTTGGATTCTTGTTTAATAGATATATATGATATAATCTAGAAATTGTAAATTTTAATGCATATGATGCACATAATTGAATTGATTCTAGTCTAATAGATACACGTTTGTTGTATCTAGCCATTCTAGATTATTTATGAAAAGGTTTTGGGATTGTTTTGAAAGAGGTATTGAAAAAGTTGTCCAAAAGAAAATAGAACTCTTTTCTTTATTGTTAAAAAACATTAATATATTATGACATCAATTTTTGGGTAGTAATTAATGTTCAACATTACTTAATTGGATAATGTTTTTATATTAAAGATAATGATGTTTTCATAAAATTGATGTCTAACGTTAAATGTAGACATCAATTTATTGCAAAAATCAATGCAAAAATTAAGGTTATAAGTGCCAATTGAAAATTAAAAGGCTAAAGCATGGAACATGTTGAAAATAAAAAGAATAAAGTATGGTACTATTTACAAATTTTGTCCTAAAGCTCTTCCAAACCTAAATTAATTCCCTTCAATTTTGTATTTTTACTTACTAATTATTTTGCAACACTAAAACTTAATTAGCCTATATCTAAATATGTAAGGTTTAGCATTTACTAGAAAACCGTAAAATACAATTGTGAAGATTTTTCTTTTGTGTTTGCTTTTGCAATTTAGTTTCTAATTTTTTTATTTGATCTTGTTTTATTGCTTATCATGTTGATATAGCTTTTATAGGTTTGTACAAGTAATAAATTTGATCTCATTCATCTTCTTTGGCATTCTGTCATATTATCTACTATGTTTTTCATGTCAAAATGTGCAATGCACTAATTTTTCATAAAAGCTCATTACATCTATAAGTATTGTATACACAAGGTTTTTCTAGGAAGTGTAAACCTTGCATATTGAGCTACAGGCATCAAGATTGATTTAATAAAATACTCATCTTTAATTATAGTATTGTATATGACCTTTCTTCATTTTTAATCTTTTGTTATTCAATTTATTTTTAAAATTTATTTAAATTTGGATTCTCTAGGGTATATATTTGGTTAAGAATATAGGGGATATAGGAAGGGTGAAGGAGTTAGGAACATGGGATAAGGTTGAGGCATAGGGACTGGATTAGGGTTTAGGATAAGGAAGTGAAGAATTGGAGCTAGGGTTTAGATGTGTGGGTTAGGTGGACATACAACGTTAGTTATTTAAACAAACTAATGTGATGTTCTAGTTATTAAACATTAGTTTTTAGAAAACAAACAATATTTAATGCTATTTCCTATGATTATAGAAACATAAATGAGATTAATTTTTATGAATTAAAAATTAATGTTATTGTTTTATTTTATGATAGTTTACAAATTAACATTAAAATCACATATATTATGACAATTAATTATACATTAGTTGCTTTCTAATGTGTAACACTCTAAACACCTAACATCAATAAGTTATTCTATAATAATACATGTAAGTAGCCACACTATGCGTGATGAGATCCTATGAGTTATATGTGAAGCTTTATTGTGAATGTTTCTCATGCCTATAGCATTGAAATTTCATGGTTGGCCAATAGATAGTAAACAACTTTGAAGCTAGTAATAAATCTGAATAGTGTTGTTGAAATTTAGGGGGACTAAAAGTTCCATTATGGTGAATAAATTCGTACTTTTATTTGAAATTGGATATGACCAAGTGCCAACAAGATATTGATTGAAGCTTCATGCTAAATACTTTGCTCTGTTAGTCAAAAGCCAAAGGATGATTTTGAAGTTATGTTTGAGTAATCAAAGACTTAGCTTTTGATTATTAATGTTAGGTGTCTAATCAATAATGGGCTCAACTATTAGTAATCTAAAAGGTAGATACCTATAATAAATTAATTGAATTGATTTCAATATATTAACTACTATAAAGGATGCTAATGATCAAACAAATTTAGTAAAAGCTAAAAAGAAAAAAAAAAGAGGTGGCTAATGAGTTCTCTTTTGCATTGGCTAAAGGTCAGACTAGTTAGTTTTGTGTTGTAGTGCCTATTTTATGCAAGTGTAAATTGTATCTTTGGTTAACTTTTCTAAGAATAGCATATTCTTTTGTGGAAGGACCTTTTTGTACATAATACAATTTTAGTGAAAATTGAGGGATCATAGTAGAAATAAATTGGATTTACAAAATCCAAAGATTATGATTTTCAAACCCATCAAACATTTAATAGACTTTGGGCTTTCACACTATTTTTAAAGCCCATTTTGCTTCTATAAAAGTATATTTTCCATGTAACAAAAATACTTGAGAATTTCCTACTCATTCTTATTTTGAAAATTCCAAACTTGCTTTTTAAGTAATTATCTTATTGGCTACAATTTAATATTTATTTTTTTAAAGGAAAGATGACCAAACCTAGTGGTCATTGATTAAGATTGGAAAAATTAAAATGAGAAGGAATTTCAAATTTTAAATTATCCAACATGTGCCAAAATTGATAAAAAAAAATATATATATAACCTTTAGGCATTCTTTTTTTTTCTAATTAGAAGAAGAATTCCAAAAAGTATTCATGCAATAGATGCTAGTTGGACCAAATTTCTAGAAGAAAAATCACTTTTAGTCAAATAAAAATCCAATTGCTATTGCAGGCAAAAATTAAAAAAGAAAAAGATAAAAATGTAGTTGAACTCTAACTTCTATGGTACATATACGATATATTCAACACATGTGATATTTTAGAAAGCTTTTTAAGCAAACCAAACTTTTATGGAGACATTTTTCCAAATTTCAAATCTTGGAGCCAAAAGTTCAAGATTCAAATTTAGAACTTAAAATTGACTTGGAGCTAAAGACAACTTGGAGCTAAAAAAAAGATAACTTGAAGCCAAAGTTGCCTTCATCATTTTTTTCTTTATAAATAGTTTACATGCCTTTGTAAAAGAGAAGAACAAGTATTATACTACAAGTTGCAAATTCTCTCTAGCTCTCATTTAGAAAAATAGAAGCTCTCTTTTACTTTTCACTTTAAAATTAAGTTGCATATCCATTCTAAAGAGTATTATTAAGTGAAAGCTTATAAAAATCGTTTTAAGAGATTGTAAGAAAAATCCTTCTTATATATTGTTGAAATCCTAGTAAAAATTGTGAATCTTATAAATTTAGGTAGTGATAAAAATCCTAATGAAGATTGAGAAAATTCTTGTAAAGTTAAGTAGTTGTCAAATCCTAGTGGAGATTAAGAAAATCTTGAAAAGTTAGTAGAAACTTCAAGTGATACTTGGTAACTTGAAAAAAGAAAAGTAGATAAAAAAGGCATTTCTTTTGGAAAATCAAAGCTCTATAAAAATTCTTAATATTCTTTCTCGACTCTTTGACTTATACTTTTGTTTCAAAAATATCATTTTATTAAGAAAAAAAGGTTCAGGATTTTTCATCATTTTGATCAAAGAAAATCTTCTTAAAAATCTCAATCAAAGTATTTTCAATCATTATTGAGATATTTCATATTTTTGAAATTACATATTAGTGAAAATATCAAAGGTATTTCATCCTACACATCAGGGTTTTGCTTCAGAGATTAATCAAAATTTTGATTTGTTAATTTAAAAAAAGATAATTCATGCCCCTCCTGGCGTATAAGTTTTATCAAAACTTTGGGTTGTTTCCGAAAGATTCTCGGTAAGAAGAAAAAGTCACTCGTTGCATAGGCCCTTCTAAATATTTGGTTGCGTAGTGGCTCGGGTGACTTACAAAGGGTACATGAGAGAGAGTTCCTTAATTGGTGACTGCCACTCGGTTATAGCCACACACAGGAGGCTTGAGGGGGCCCATGGTTGTTTCCATTTTAAAATTTTATAGTTTAGGGTGCATTCACTTTTAAGGTAACGGGTAGATACGATTAAGTCTGGGCATTTAAAATAAATGTGTGATTTGATTTAGATTAACAATTAATGTAAACAAATATGTTTGGTGTTTTTGGCCATTTGTCAATATTCTATGAAAATACGTGTGTATATGGCGTGATGTCCTATTATGTACATGCATTGAGTGAATATGACTCTATACTTTTCTCAACTCGTGTATTTTGAACTTCTGTAAATATCCACTCCTTATACTTAAAGGGTATCTTTTGTTCGTCAAGAAGATAGTAGAATTTGAGGGCGAATTTTTTTTGAGGGGGGCAGAGAATTCGTAATACCTAAACTTTTATTTAATAATTTTTATATATAATTTATAGATTTAAAATATTTGGATTATGTGTATAAGATTTATAAATTTTTAGGTATTTATTTTAAGTGTTTCCAATAATTAAATTATTTTAGTAATAAATAAAAGAATCATATAAATTAACTATTTGTATAAAAATAATATCTCTAACTATTAACTTGAATACTAAATAGTTATTGTATTTTACGTTATGACAAAATATATAAATTTTAGCTTTTATTAAATGATATTACAATTTCATTATATCAGATGAAATATTTTTAGAGTACAATTATAATATAACTATTTTAGAAATACATAAATTATTTATGATTGATTTTAATGTTTAAAATATTATTATTTCAACTATTAAATGATCATTTAATTACTTTACTTTATGAAAAAATTCTATATTTTAAGTATAGTTATAAAATTATTAAAACTTTATTTAAGAAAATCTTATAATTTATGAAAATATATTTCCTTTATTTTTATTATATTGTATATCTCAATTTTAATTATTTGAAAACTAAAATTAATATATATTTGTAGTATGTGATTTATGCAACTTGAATACTTTTTCATAAATTTAATTTGTCTTGAAATAAATACACTCTCATTACATTTTTTTTTTCATTTTCTTGACTTTTCTAGAATTTTCTTCATTTTTTTCTCACAAAATATCTTCCCCCACTATCTTCGCTTTCTCCTTTTCCCAACCCCCCGCGCACTCTCTCTATTCTCTATCTTGTTCAACCTTCGCCTCTTGAATTCTTCCCTTCCAAGCTCTCTCTCTCTCTCTCTCTCTCTCTCTCTCTCACAAACACACACACACACAATCAGTTATTAATATTATTATTATTTTCAAGCTCAAACCTATAACCCTTCTTTCTCATTTTCCGTTTTAAGCTTGAGTAGGTCGAAACCAGCTGGTTCTATTTTTTGTTGCCTAGCAGAACAACATATCAAGAGTGGAGCTTTGGCCCCTCTTCAAACTAAGATTTTGGTGTTATATAGAGAGTGAATTTCTGACCTTAGGTTGAAGGTGAATTGTGGGTGGCATATTTTGACCGTTGGATTTACGAAAAGAGTTAAGGTTAGATGGATTCTTTGCTCTTTAAGGTGAGTGGATAACTCCACTCTATATTACGATTATATTTTTTCCTGATATATATGAATTAAGATTTGTTTTAAATGTATGTGTTCATGACAATCGTAAGTGAAAATCGTTTTATTATGAATATTTGTATGGATTTTTTTGGTTCTTAGAATGCCTATGATTATTTTATGCTTGCTATGCTTGGAAAATAGATTTGTAAGAATTTTAGTTTAAATATTGAATTTATAGTTTTGTTTATGAACACTTTATTAGGAAAAGGCTTTGAAGTTTTTAAAATGTTTGTTGAACACTAGTTTTGGAATGAAAATAGACGTTTATTTGGGATTTCTAAAACGATTAGAATACCAATGGTTCCTTGTGAGTTTTCCTTAGAAAATTGCAAGTACACTTGGAATTTTCTTTGCCATGACTATTATGGAGACACAAGGGAAGATTTTTGTGTGGAGTGAGAAGGAGGAATTTGGTTATATATTGGGACTTTTGACTAATACTGTGGATTTGACCATGATCTTCAAATGGGATTTGATCCTTTATATTTATGAATTTTGACTAGGGTCATAGATTTGACCATGACTATAAAAAGGGATTTGATCTTTTATACATTTTTTTACTAGGATCATGGATTTGACCATGACTATAGAAAAGGATTTAACTCTTCATACTTCTATAAAGTTGTTTATGAGAAAATCCCAATTGGATCCTACCTATTTGTATTATGTGATTTATTAAAAATTATATTTTATGTTTTCTCTAGCATTTCAAATATTCATATTTGATTGTGGCTTATGAAAGTTAAAATTTAATTATTTGATTATTATTTTTATTGAATTAATTTTGCAAAGAAGGAAATTAGATTTTAAAAGTTTAAAAGTAATATTATTATCATAAGTTTGCAACATCTAATAGTTGAATTCATTCTTTAACTTGTTTTCAAAAAAAAAAAAAACTAAAGTCTTCTTCAATTTTCTTATATTATATTTTAAGTTGTAGGTTTTAGTAGTTTATTCATTCATTGAGTTCATAAAACTCATCCTATCTTTTCAAAGATTTTTTGGCCTTAAAACTAACTTGATAGACTCTTACTAATTTTATAGGGGGTTAAAGGCATCGTCTTAAAGTAAATTTGACAATTGGAGTTGGATATTATTCATGATCACATGTGTGTGTCGATTTTTGTGTCTATCTCTATGTCTATTTGAAAGACAAGTGTGTGTGTGTAGGTTAGATGTAGGGGATGTGGAGATTAGCAACTTTCACTTTTTTTTTGCATAAAAAAATCATATTACTAATTTAATAACAATAAAATAATAAAAACTACTATAATCAATTTACCATTATCACTAACCATTTCTATTAATAAGTGCATTTATTATCAACTCTACTCATTATCTCTCATTTTTACAATAAATACACTCATTAATGAATATGGTGGCAAATTAATGGTATTCATTTTTCATCTAAATAAAAAAGTAAAACTCGTTAACCTCTATATATGGGTGTAAAGGATAGTAATCCTCTTACACACATGCACGCGCATGCACACACATACACATTTGATTACATAAGTCTTGATACTTTAGTTTTCTAACTCAGAGGCATTTGTATCACTCCTAGCTAGTATTTGAAAGGCTAGGCATACTCTATCCATTTATCTATAGATTATAAAAATACATCTAACTAATTATATTTCATATAAGTTTAAGTGATTCATAAGTTAGAATTTGCATTTTTAGTATGTTTGTGGGAAATCACTCAATGGTGATTTTCCTATGGCAGTCATGTGTCTAAAGATAGGACTTAACAAATGAATGCTCCATAATTATCCACTTCTAAAGATAAGAATTTTTTTATTTTTGGGATTGCAATTAATTAGATTTATTTTATTTTAAATAAAATTGGATTAAGCATATAGCTTAATTATATAAGACCTAAAAGTAATAAAATGATCCAATAGGTTATATATCTACCTCATATATATTATGTTAAGAATGTGATTTGAGCTTATTTAAGCATGTTTGGTGTAGGGCTTATTATTGAGTCTATGATGGGTGAACTCAACTAGGATTATATATATTATTAAGGCTAGATCCCTTCTTCACACTGGATGTTTATAATTATTCTCCTTATTAAAGCATCATGAATGATAGAAGGTGTAGGAAGTGAAGACCCTATTCTCCACATAGATATATAGGCTCACAAATAGATTAAAAAAGTAGACATTGTTGTTCATTTTTTTAATATTCTTTCATTTATGGTTCTAATCTTGATATATGATCTGTAAAATTATGAATTCTTATATATGGTATCAGAGCAGGTTATATTAACTGGAACCCTAATTTCATTAATTTTGATTTGATTTAACTTTCATTGACAATTTTGTATATATATTTTACAAATTGAATTTTGTATATACATTTGAAATTTGTTTACATATATATATATATATATATGTTAGTCATGCTTTAACATTATACTTGTGTGTGTGTGTGTTTAGCATATGTTTCATCATTCTTTTTCATATTCATATGATGTGACTTTCTATAGGTATATATAATGAATTTTATATAAAATTTTCTAACTTATGTTTTGACATTATATATATATATATATATATATGCTTTAGCATTGTAAATCTTCTAGCATTTTATATATATATGTGTTTGGCATTGTGTGTGTGTATATACTTCAACATTTCCTGTAAATATTATATATATATATTCTAACATTTTGTGGGTGTGTGTGTGTGTATATATATATAATGTTGTGCATGTTATTCATGCTTCAGGTTTTATGTGTATGTTCTTTCTTTTCATTTAATTTAGCATGAATTTATTAATATTTTGAAAAGTTGATCACAATCATTGAAATTATTTTGATGTATTTTAAGAATAAGACACATCTTGGGAAAATTTATATGAAAGTGAAATTTTTTATGGGCAATTTGGATATATATTTTCCTTATTTAGAGTTGAATTAGTGGAATTAAATGTTTATTACCATGGTGATCATTTAACAGGCTAATGAAATTCTTTTGTGTCATTAAGGATGTTCTTGTTATTTGAGTTAGTTCATATAATCGCCTACTCACAAAAGGTTTTTATGAGAAATAATTTGGATAATTTGGAGCTTTTATAATAATAGGCAAGTTGATGATCATTCTACTTGTAGGTGTCAAATTTTTTAATTTTATTTATTATTATATTAGCTTGATATTCTAAAAATATCTTAAAGTTTATTACTTTTTCCACTCATAGGGGAATTTGTAATAATATTTTAAGATGTCTAATATTTAAAAGAAATATGATCTATTATTTATTGACTATAATGTTGACTAGCTTTCTATTATCATCATTATTTTCAACTCCATGTGCTTTTTTCCTAAATAATTAATCTTTTCTGATTGAAACTCTGATTGGAAGAAATTATAAGAGATGAAAGGAGGATATGGAATTAGCTTTGACCATGATGGATATAGATATGGTAATTAGAGTTAAGAAGCCCACTAATTCAAATGCCCCAAGCATGATTGAGTAAAAAACTTATTATGAAAAATGGGATAGGACTACTTGCTTAGCTTTGATAGTGATGAAGATATCAATCTTTGAGAGTTTAGTTCGGGTTATTCCAACTACTAATAATGCCAAAACATTCTTTACTTCCATTAAGGAAAGGTATGTAGTTTCTAATAAGGTCAAGGCAGATCAATTGATAGAAAAGTTTGTTAATATAAGGTATGATGGTACTAGTAATATTAGGGAGTATATTTTAAGGATAGTTACTATTTCTACCAAACTGAGTGAGCTTAATTGCCATGTTAATGATACTTTTCTTGTTAATTATGCCCTAAATACCTTACCTTTCTAGTTTAATGCCTTGAAAACTTCTTATAATACCCAAAAAGAAAATTAGGATGCCAAGACTTTAATATCCATTTGTACTCAAGAAGAAGAAATGATGAAACATGAAATTTTAGGAAATATAAACTTAGTTAATTAGCCACATCCTAAGAAGCCTTCTAACAAATGAAATTTTAAGCCTCAAGGTAAAGGTGGTCTTAATAGAAACATTAGTTATAATCATCATTTGTCCTGAACCAATGATAACTAAAGATAAATGTTAGTTTTTGTAAGAAGATAAGTCATAGAAGGAAGGATTGTTTTGCTTATTAGAAGTACTAAGAAAACAAAAATAGGAATAAAAATAAAAATGAATCAAGTAATTCTTTTGCTCTCATTTGCTTTGAATCTAGTTTGATTAATTTTCCTATTAATTCTTAGTGGATTGACTCTGGGGTATTTGTCCATGTTGCTAATACCTTGCATTGATTCAAGAGCAAGCAAAAACCAAGTAGGGTTGACATAGGCATAGTTGAATTGACATTAGATTTAGGATTTGTTTTATCTTTGAATGATACTCTATATGTACCATCCATGAGGCAGAGTTTGATTTCTTTATCAAAACTTGATGATTTAAATGTTTATTTAAGTTTTAATAATAGATCTTATCAATTATTTTATAATTCTATTGTTCTTGGTAACTTTTCAAGATCTGATGGTTTGTATAAAGTGAATGTTGACTCTAAATAATTTAATTATCTTCATGTTATGAACATTGTTGTTAAAAGGCATTTGTTTGAGGAGAATTCTTTTCTTTTATGGCATAGATGCCTAGGTCATATATTAAATAAAAGAATCAATAGGTTAATAAAAAAATGTTATTCCATGTCTTGATAATTTTAATCATGATTATTTTGACTATATTATAGGAAAAATGACTAGAAAAACTAATAAAAATTCTACTCGTAGTAAAGAACTCTTAGAGATAATTCATATAGATATAAATGGTCCTTTCAAGAACATTTTATATAGGAATAAGTATTTTATAACCTTTATAAATGACCTCTCCTATTATGATCATGTGTACCTTATAGCTGATAAGTCATAATCTCTTCAAAAATTTAAAATTTTTAAAGTTGAGGTAGAAAAGTAATATGGTAAAAAAAATAAAACTATGAGGTTTGACCATGGTAATGAGTATTATAGCAAAGCTGATAATGTAGGCTACCTCATGAGACCTTTTATCAAATACTTACAGGACTATAGGATAGTTTCTTAATTTACTATGCTTAAGATTACTAAAGAAAATGGAATGGCTAAAAGATGAAATCGCACTTTGGTGGAATGATAAGATCCATGATGAGTAGAACCAACTTACTAATTTTTCTTTAGGTTGAAGCCTTAAAAGCCACCATGTATATCTTAAACAGAGTCCTTACTAAATTAGTACCAAAAATGCCTTTTAAAACTTTCAAGAGCTAAAAACCTAGTCTAAACCATCTTCGAGTGTGGAATTGTCCTGCTGAAGTAAAAATCTATGACCTTATGGCATCAAAGTTAGATCCTAAAGCCACCAAGTGTTATTTTATTGGATATACTAGTGGATCCAAAGGTTTTAGATTCTACTATCCTACTCATTTGATAAAAATAGTTAAGGCATAAGTAGAAAATTTTCTTATAAATGACGCTTGTAATTGTAGTGACCTTCAAAATGATGATAATATTTTAGAGGAGGCACTAACTATTTTCCCCATGCTTATTATGCAAGAAAGGATCATGTATCAACCTATTAACAGAATGCTTGATGTACAAGATCGTAAGGGTGTTGTGAATAATCCACTAAACTAGAAGAACTTATTGTACCTATTGATGCTCCTATTAAATGTTCTAAAAGGGCAAGAAGGCTTACAATTTCAAATGATTATGTTATGTACCTAGGTGAGGCTAATTATGATATTGGACAAACTGTTGATCCAGTGAGTTACAATAAAGTAATTTCTTATGAATAATCTAGTAAGTGTATAAAGGCAATGCATGATGAGATTTGATCTATATATTCTAATGAAGTGTGGGGGTTAGTTGAAATTCCAAATGATTTCAAACACATTAGTTACAAATGGTTATTTAAGACTAAAAAGGATTCAAAAGGAAACATTGAGTGATTCAAGGCAAGATTAATAGCAAAAAGATATATGCAAAAGGAAGGAATAGACTTCAAAGAAATTTTTTCACTAGTGTCTTTTAAGGATTCCTTAAGGATTATTATGGCCTTAATGGCTTATTATGATTTGGAACTTCATCAGATGGATGTAAAAACTACTTTCTTGAATGGAAATTTGTGTTTTACATGCAACAACCAAAAAGTTTTGTTAAAAGTTGAAATGTAAATTTGGTATGTAAGTTGAAAAAGTCAATTTATGGTCTTAAACAAGCATCTAGGTAGTGGTATTTGAAATTTGATAAAAGTATCTATTCTATGAGTTTCATTGAACATAAGGTCAATCAATGCATATACCTTAAGGTGAGTGGGATTCATTTCATTATTCTTATTCTGCATGTGGATGATATATTACTTGTTACTAATGATATCAATTTGCTTCATGAGTCTAAATCTATGTTGTCTTAATCTTTTGACATGAAAGAGCATGGTGATGCATTTTTTGTTTTGAGTATTGAAATCCATAGAGATAGGTCTAGACACTTGTTGAGGCTTTTACAAAAGGCCTACATCAATGTGCTCTTGAAAGGTTCAACATTGATAAATGCAAACTTGGAGTGTTCCTATCTCTAGAGGTGAAAAATTTAGTAAGGACTAATTTCTTGAGAATAAAATTTAGAAAAGTTTGATGAAAGATAGATCATATTCTAGTGTTATAGAAAGTTTAATGTATGCTCAAGTTTGTACTACACTTGATTTATCTTTTGTTATGAGTATTCTAGGTAGGTATCTCTCTAATCCAGGTAATAAACATTAGATTGTTGTTAGAAAGGTAGTAAGGTGTTAGAAGAAAACCAAGAATTATATGCTAGTTTACAGGAGTGTCAATGATCTTGAAGTAATTGGATATAGGATTCAATTTTCGTTAGTTATGTAGATGCTATGAAATTAACATCAAGCTATGTTTTTCTTTTGGTTGGTGGGGTTATCTCTTAGAAAAGTGTGAAATAGACACTGCATCTTCCACCATGCAAGAGAGTTTGTTGCTTGTTATGGTGCAAGTACATATCCAATATGGCTTAGAAATTTTATTTTTGAGCTAAAAGTAATTGATTTCATCTTAAAGGCTTTGAGGATTTATTGTGATAATTTTGTAGTAGTAGTAGTGTTCTCAAAAATTAATAAGACATCCAATGATTCTAAACATATTGAAATTAAGTACATTGTAGTTAGAGATTAGGTTAAGAATGGTGACATTCTTGTTGAATATGTTGACATTAATATGATGATAGCAAATCCTCTAACCAAGGCTATTCCACCTATTGTTTTCAAGCAACATGTTTTGAAATGTGGGTGTTTTGAGTTTTTTCTATGTAATTGTTTAATGGGAGAGTTTACATTATAAACTTATTTATGTTGCTTTTACAATTTGTTTTTTTCTATGAACTTATGTACCTTTTATTTTGCATGCAGGTTATGGAACCTAGATGTTATGCGATAAAGTTTATCTCAAAATATATCTTTTCATGGTGAAAATATTATTTACTTTTGCATAAATGTAAACTACATTTGTCTCCTTGGAGAGATATAATTAAAATTAATGTCATATTTATGAAAGTAACTATAGTTGTTTTCTCAGATAGATGGTTATTTATTTTATAATGATATCCTTACAAAGGATCACAATAAAGAGCTTTATACTATAGTATGAAAGGATCACTTGGTTATACTATATGTTTAACTAAACCATTATGTTCTTGTGATCATGTCAATGAGGTAATTAGCTCTTGGAATTATGGATGTACTATATAGTAAATTGTTATATCATCATCCATAGTCCAAAGTTGGAGGCTTCATTGGATCTAATCATGATTTGAGATCAAATTGTATTAAGCTACAATTTATTTTGTGGCCACCTATGTTACTGTTTAATCTAGGAGTCATTTTTTTCTTAACCAATTTTCAAAATTGATAAAACCTAATTAATGTTGCCCAAGTGGAAGAATATAAGAATTTTCTTATTTTTAAATGTGTCATTAATTGCATTTATTTTATTTCAAATAAAATCTAATTAAGCATATGAAACCTGAACACAATAAAGTGATCCAATGAGTTATATACTTATCTTATATTATATATATTATGTTAAGAATGTGATTTTGGCCTATTTAGACATACTTGGTGTATGATCTATTATTGAGTTTATGATAAGTAGATTCAATTAGAGTTATATATATTATTTAGGTTAAATCCTCTCTCCATACTGGATGTTTATAATTATTTTCTCCATCAAAGCATCGTGAACAATAGAAGGTGTAGGAGGGAAAGACCTTGTTCTCTTCATAGATATTTGTGTGAAAGAATTGAAGATCACAAATGGATTCAAAAGATACGTACTATTGTTAATTTTTAATATTCTTTTATTTATGGTTCTAATCTTAATATATGATCTGTAAAATTATAAATTTTTACACTAAAATCTAATATCATATGTTGCAAAAAGGTGGTTCACCGAACTGAAAGGGATCAGATAAAACAAAAACTTAATTTTAAACTCATAAATCATGCCCGTACCCTATTATCATGGTTTAGCAACTGCAAATACTGTTCGCTAGTACCTCGAATGATCACAAATGAAATTTCAGTCATAAGCTTCATGCAGTTGTCTATGAAGATGTCCTCAAATTTGTCATTTCATCTTTCCAGCTAAATATTTGTGCCCATTTCAATTCTTTGTTAACTTATTATCACTAGTGATTAAAACCATGTTAAGTTCAAGTGATATAATCTGCAAATAAGCAAACTAGCATAAGAACAATAGTTAAGTTTCACAATAGTGGCGGTCAGTTTGGTGCTAGCTACGTTAATCATGGTTCAAGCTATCTCTAATCAGACCACCCGCTAATGTTTCACAATTTTCAATTTTTCTTTCTTTTGGACAAGCTATGAGATTTGGTCATCTTCTAGCATGGGCTACAAATTTATTTGATTCTATTCATGAAATGTTAATCCTAAATAATGGTTTCGATCAAATGGAACCAGATCCTGAAAAAACGAGTGTGTTTCCATTAAATTTACTTAATTTGATTATTATCATATGTTCCATTTGTAAAATTTAAATGGCCTATTTACAGAAAAATTTCTATAAGAAATGGTATCGATTTCTACTTTGAATTGTTCCTACGTAGTTCTGTCAATCTTTACAAGTTCCTTTTCCTTGCTCTTCTAATCCGTTAGCAATTCTATTTCCAAAATTGCATATATTCAAAAGAAAATTTGGAATGATATACTTAGAAAAAAAAATGATCCCTTAGAGAAAGAATTATTTACAACTAATTTTCATTTTGAATCATCTATAATTAATTCCACATATTTGGATTAATCTTTCCTCATAAATTAACCTTCCAATTTGGAACAATTGCATTTATAAAATCATCTACATTCAATGCATAAAAAAAGAAAGGACTTACATTATATATAAAATAATTGTATGATGAATTACTAATATTACTATGTTAATCATTGATATATTAATATTAATACTAATGCTAATAAAATTAATATTATTCTATTTACCAAAAACAATATTATTTCGACAATAGGCTATTATTTTTAGTTGTCGAAGTCATACATAATTAACTAATGATTAATGTTAATAATATAATCCATTATTAATCCAAAATTTTTTATTTTGGTTATCTTTAGAGATAATTAACTTCTCTAACATCCCAAAATTTATCATCACAAATTATGGTTGCTATTATGAAATACCATATTTAAAACTCTGCCATAAGAATATTGAAATTAATTACAAATTATGAATAACAAATTATAGTTCTTATTATGAAATATGAAATTATATTTTCAACTGCTAAACAATTTCCTATTAGGAAAAAAATTCCTTAATTTTATCCAATCAATGATAAATATAATTATTTAATATTTGAATACCAATCATTTAAAAAATAATATAACTATTTTTCAAAAGGTTGCTTATTAGTTTTAGAATTTGATATGAAAATTTAAACTCAGTTTGTTTCTAAATTATTTATAGTTATTAATTTTATCTTTATTTTAATTTAATATTTAATATTATTGGTGATGGCAAATTATCTTTATTTTTTTAATATTATGAAAATTATATAATTTTTCACTTATATGTGTCAAACGTATGAATAGGATAAAATTATATTATATTATATATATAGATCTTTTCATAAATAGTTATTTGTTAAAATTGCTGTGAAATATATAATATAAGAAATTGATATTGCATTTCTTGTATTATATTTTTATTTAATGAAATAATTTTAATATTTTTGGTATTCTTGCACAATTTTTTTGCAATTAAAATATAAATTATTTACACATTAGAGGAATGTGCATTATCTTTTAAGAATTTTTTTTCTAATTTATTGTTTCTCGCCATTATATTCGCTTTCTACATTTTTTTTAACCAATATCCATACATTATTTAAGTTTTTTTTTCCTTAACTTCTCATATTTGACACCGGCACTAAACTACTACTTTTAATTAAAATTATATAATCAACATTTAATTTTTACATATCATATCAAAATTTAAATCTAATCTAAATAGTTTCCCCATACAAAGATTACAAAGGATAATTTACTCATTCGAAGACAATAATAGAAACTTATTAAGATATCTTAAATTCATATTTGTATAAGAAAATACATTTTGAAAGTGTTTAACAAATAGTTTTTTATTAGTTTTTAACTAATTTAAATGCTTTTAACTATTTGACCAAGTTAATCAACTAATTTGAGTGTTTAACAAATACCTATTTTAATTAGCTTATTAACTCTCAAATAACTATTTTAAAAAGTTAAAAATAGTAACTTTTTGAAATAGCTCATTTATATTTAGTATGAAAAAGACATTCTTACTCACAATTATAAAAATTTTTACATTTCCATCCTTAATAAATAAGAAAATACTAAATTATATTTATTTAATGCTTAGAGAAAAATCTAATATATATAATAAATTATACCAAAATATTTACAAAATATTACATAAATATAATCATATATTTTCTACCAAATTGCATAAAAAAAGAAGAAAGAAGAGAATATATAAATATCAAATTGCATAATAGAAAATTTATTGAGACAATTAATCTTTTGTCAAATGATATCTTTTAAATTAAAGAACTACACATATTAAGAAAAAGAAAAGAAACAATGGGATGATATTACTTGTGAAAGATACATTTATATACTTAAAATGTATAACTCATCAATGTTGTAATAATAAACATATGGATTTTAAATTTAATATTTAAAAATACTTACAAAATAAATTTTAATGGTTGCCACATCTATCAAAATATTACAAGTATTTCTAAACTAAAAAAATTATAGTTATCCATTTTTAAAGGGAAATTAAATAAGTATAATAAATTATAATGATATAACTTTTTAAAAATTAATATAATAAATAATATATTATAATAAAAAATATCATTTAAGTAAAAGAATAATCAAATAAACCATAATATATATATATTCTTATATGTCACTTTACATATAAATAATAAATAATAAATAATTAATTTTATCAAATATTTTTATATAAATAATTCATGCTATTGGCTAGTCGAATTAGTGAATATAATCAGTTATTAACTAATAACTAATTCAATTAGTTATCCAGTAATATAATTAGTTAATTACTAAATACGACTTTTGTAAATTGTTTTGAAAAATTGGAATATTTCAAAAGGTGAAATACATGATAAACAAAAAGTAAAATAAAAATTCATCCAATTTTGGAAAGTTGAAAAGTCAAAATAGATTCTTATTTTCAATCTAGAGTATATCAAAGACAAAAAGACATTGGACAAGAAATGGAAAAAAATGTAGATCTTCTAAAAATAAAAATTGATGGGAGACCAATACAAGAAAATTAATGGAATACTAAGGGAAACAATACAATGAATAAGAAAGATATTACATAAAAAGGAAGATTTTTAAAAATGATTTATCTAAACAACTGTTATGTTTGAAATAACGTAATCCAAATTAAAATTATACAGTAAACATTTAATGCTTAGATATCATAGTCAAATTTTCAATTAAGTCTAAATGAGTTTCCTAATGCAAAAATTATAAACGTCAAATTCTATAAGAATTTACAAAATATCCTTAAATATTTTCCACACACATGCCAGAAAAGAATTAAATAACTTCCATTTGTTCATCCCCACTATCTACCTCTATATATGCCTCTCAAATCACTCCATGCCTCTTCATATCCCTCACGCAGAGACAGGCAAGAAGACAGAGAAATGGAAGTGTGTTTGGCGAAAACAACACTTTCGGTTCTCACAGTGATAGCACTGATTTGGGTGTGGAAGATTCTGAATTGGCTTTGGTTGACACCAAAGAGACTGGAGAGAAAGCTCAGACAACAAGGCCTTCAGGGAACTTCGTACAGGATTTTGTTTGGAGACTCAAAAGAGTTGTATCCAAGACAAGAGGATGCGAAATCCAAACCCATGAAGATGTCGGATGATATAGTTCCGCATGTGGAACCTTTTCTTCATCAAACTATCAACAAATATGGTATGCTTCTGCTTTTCATTTTAACTTAATTTTGATTATGGAGAGGAAATGCATGTTACTCAAACAACAAACACTAACAGGTTACATCCCCACACGCAAAGAGAAGGGAATTGGCATAACTTCGACCCCCAATATATATATATTAACTTAAGATTAAGCTCCAAACATTTAAAATTGCTTGTTGTTCTACAAAAATTTTGTTATTCAACCCTTTCGATTGAGTATTTTTTGTTCAGCTACTGTCTATTCCCTCTAGCATTGTACTGGAACTTGCAAATGTGAAGTTGGGCACTATGTGGGAGGAAGCATATTGAAAGTAAGCCTGTTAAAAATCAAGATGATCAACATTATTAACATCCACTATCACATGTATATAATTATTTAAATTGTTATGGCTCACATGAAAAATGGGTTTTTAATGGTTGTGTGATGTGTATTACTCTTTATTTCTTTGGTTGAAGTTCTCGTTAAATTCCAAATTTTACTTGTCAATATAGTTTGTTTAAGCCTTTTTTTTCCAATTTTTTTATAACACGTTATGTGCAGGCAAGAATGCTTTCGTATGGTTTGGTCCAAGACCAAGGGTGATTATCAAAGACCCTGAGCAAATCAAAGATATCTTGAATAACATCAACGATTTCCCAAAGCCTGGCACACATCCAATTTTCAAGTTACTGGCAAATGGCTTGGCAAGTTACGGGGGTCAGAAATGGGTTAAACACAGAAAAATTATCAACCCTGCATTTCACATGGAAAAATTGAAGGTTACTTTACATAGTTGGCTCCATTTCTAGCAAAGACTATGATATCTTTTAGGAAATTCATTCCTAAATTCCCTTATAAACCATCACAAAATTATCAACCCTATGAATATTTGTTTGAATTTAGTGAGTATTCTCTTATCTCAAACAAAATCTCTTGGATGTCATACTTTAAGTTCAACTTGAAAATTAAGCTTCATACATATCAATTTATTTATTTATTTCAAAATCTATATGATTTCTATGCTTTCTTATTTGGCCTAATACTTCTTCAATTATTTTTGTTGCAGACTATGTTACCCGCATTTCTCCGAAGCTGTAACGATATGATTAAGAAATGGGAAGAAATGTGTTCAAATGGATCATGTGATATGGATGTAATGCCATTCCTTCAAACTATGACTAGCGACGTAATTTCTCGAACAGCATTTGGAAGTAATTATGAAGAAGGAATGAGAATGTTTGAACTTTTAAAAGAGCAAATCAATCTAACAATGAGAATTGCTTATATAACTAACATTCCTGGTTATAGGTGAGGCTGCCATGTACATATATCCTCCGTTGATTTTTTAAAGCATTTTGCTCAATACGATACTTAATTTACCAAAAATAATATCCCATGTTTGTAATAGAGATGCATATAGTTTTAAAAGCCAACACCTGTTGATTGTCGAAAATTACTTCATAAATATCCTAATAATTATTAACTGCTTGGGTTTTACTTTTAGGTTTCTACCTATTGGTCCTCTGAGAAGGATAAAGGAAAATCAGAAAGTTATAGTGTCTATAATTAAGAAAATTATTAACAAAGGAGATATGGCACGAAAAGCTGGTGACACAAATATGGACAACTTATTAGGCATACTATTGGAATCAAATCAGAATGAAATTCGAGAGAATGAAAACAATAAAAATGTTGGAATGACTATTCAAGAAGTAATTGAGGAATGCGAGCTATTCTACATAGGAGGACAGGAGACAACTGCTGCTTTGCTGGTGTGGACAATGGTATTATTAGGGAGGTACACCGAATGGCAAGCACGTGCAAGGGAAGAGGTCTTTCAGGTCTTTGGTGACCAAAACCCAAATTTTGATGGCCTAAATCGCTTGAAAATTGTGAGTATATTACATAATTCAGTTTATAATTATTAAAATCTTATTATAAATTATTTGAATATCCATTTTATATAAATTGTCCATTTGATTCTATTTTATGGTGAACAAACACAAAAATTGTATGATTCATGAATCCCACGGCTTATGGGATTTTATCAATTCTATCTACTGAATTTTCAGTCACATTGTATTATGATTTCAGTAAGTGTTTATACAAAGAGATTTTAGGGACTTTGTTCCCCTCCCCTCTTTTTAGCTATTATTAGTTTTTATTAGAATAGAAAGCATTGTTTTAATTACTTTGCTATGTACTTCATCCGATTATTACTCATCATGGTTGTTTAATATCTAATTTTAAGTCTTTTATTGGTTTTATTTTTTGCACTTCTCGAATTACTTATATATTTTTCATATGTATAATTTAGAGCATAAGGTTATTACAATTTTTTTACCCTGAATCTTCGAATTCATGACTCAAATTTTGACTTTTTGGTTCACAATTTGACAACATAGATTTAACTTATCATGATATTGTTGTTGACTAATAATTATTTTTAAATATTTTTGTATAGGTTACCATGATTTTGCATGAGGTTCTTAGACTTTACCCTCCAGCAACCAATATTGCTCGAAGTGTTGACAAGGATATGAAGTTAGGAAACCTCACAATTCCTGCAGGAATGCATATTCTATTGCCTGTACTTCAAGTACACCACGACCATGAACTTTGGGGTGATGATGCAAAGGAGTTCAAACCAGAGAGATTTTCTGAAGGAGTTTCAAAAGGCAACAAAAGGCCGAGTTTCATTCTTTCCATTTGGATGGGGTCCTAGAATTTGTATTGGCCAAAACTTTACTTTGCTAGAAGCAAAGATGGCATTGTCTATGATTCTGCGTCATTTTTACATTCGAGTTATCACCAGCCTACACTCATGCTCCCAGCACCACAAATGTTGGTTTGCAGCCCCTGTACGGTGCCAATCTAATTTTACATAAACTGAAAATATGCGGTGATATGATTCCATAGTTGTTATCTCACAATCACTCTTGAAAGAAGTTTGATTCTTATATCCATACGTAATTACTTAAAGTTGATATATTGTAACTGAAATGGCTTGAATTATATTTGTATAAACCCTGCTTATCTCCTATTGTTTTAAATAGATGATGTAAGGGAAGACAATTGTAGTGGAAAAATAACGATTATCAAATAAATTTTATAAAACTCAAACAATCAAATAAATTCTTCTTTTAAATCTAATATATAACAAATAGATATATATTAATCAAGAGATTAACTCTTGAAAGTGGAAATTATTATCCTAATCAAAATTAAAAATGATACACTACTATAGAATTGTAATTCTATATTGGTTGATAGACGTTGGTCATATGATATATCAACATCTATATAAATGTGATGATATTTTTGAAATTATTTAGACAAATAAGATGATGATTTAAAAACAAACCAATATCTATAGTTAATCGATAACATTTTTTAAATTTAAATAAAAACTTAAGATAAAGATTAATTTAGGAAATTATCATCCAAAAGACACTTAAAAGACATACAAAAAAAGATAACATTACACATCAATTTTGTTGTTAATCAATGGGTAAAGGCATTTAAGAAGTTTTCTTAAGCAACGAACTTGACTTAATTATAATGGAGCAAGCTTGGGATATCAATTTTGATTTAATAACTAATGTCTATAGTTTAGTTAATCAACTATATATTTTACATTCAATTTTTATTTGAAGATATCTTGGTAATAACTTAGCACTCCATTATCTAGCTCTACCATGTATTGAGGTGGAGGAACAAAACTACTCCTCCACCTCATCTAACACTTTCGGAAACATTATAGAATTTGATTATTATTGCTTAATCCATTATAATCTCTAAATGAGTCAAATATGATAGTAGGGGAGCTATGTTCCACCTCCTTAAGGAAAGGTTGGCATTGGTAATAGAAACAAATATATTACATATATCTAGCATTTATTAATACCAAATTTGATAAATAGCTACATGAGTTAATACTAAGTTTAGCAATAATAATAGAAGACCAAAGTCCTCTTTTTTTTCCTATGTAATTTTATTGTAAATTTATATTTATTGATATTATATATAAAATGAATAAAATTGTAGAAAAAATTTTCTTATATTGACATTTTCTTTCTTATATTTTGGTATATTCACATTCAATGTGTTGATGCTTGTATTGTTGTAAGAAAAATATGCAAAAGGAATATATAACCTATCCTAAATTTATGACATCTAATAAAATTGATTACACATTTTCTGTTAATTTAAAGACTAATTTTCTCTTCAAATTTACAAAAATAATTTTTTAAAAAAAATAAAATAAACGTCTCATCCTGCTTATATAACTTTTAGACTTTCTTACACTTGATTCATCTTTTGGGCAATTTATAGAATAGTTACTTTATTTTCTAATAGTAAAAGTAAACTTTTCTAAAACTCAATATGGTATAAAAGTTGATTTAAAATATGTGAGAAAAGGATGTTGGTTATTTAATACAATCAACAATGTTTTTGGAAATTAGATTCCTATACACTGACATTTTTTTATCATAACCGATGTCTAACATGTAATAAACTTATAATAGGTATCTACAAATATAATAAATGATGTTTGAAATTCTATAGTTAAATGATAATATTTATTTAAAACATTAGTTTTTTAATTGGTAATTGATGTAGAATATCCTATACTACCTATAAATTATATTCAAATATTATTTTCTCTTCCACTCCTCTTTTCATTTTAGGTTTCACCCATAAATTATCTTTCATTCTATTTTATTCATATGGCTTAAAAGGAAAATAAAAGATCAATACTGCAAATCATAGCTCTTAGATGCAATTATTTGAAGTCTTGCATCACTTATATGAGAGCATACTTTGTTGAAATTTCCCATTGATATGAAAACTAGGGAAGGGATTACTTCATTGATATTGTGTAGACACTCACCACTACTTTTTCTTTAAAGTCATGAGATCAGATGATTGATTGTAATGTTAATAGTTAATGTTGACAATGTTCTTAGAATAATGATTTTATATTGATTCTATTTTCAAACAAATTTAAGGATGTAGAAGTTCGAAAAGTAAAATTAAAAAAAAATCAAACCACATCAATTATTTATGATAAAATTGACATGGTTGTAACTTGATGATAACATGTTGTTTATTTAACCAAACCGATGTATAAAGGTATAGCATTGCCACCTAACTCAAATCAATAGTGATAGTAAGCATTTACCAAGATTGGCATCTTATGAGATAGCAATATAAGATGTCAGTTTCTTAACAACTAACATATAAATGATGGTATACAACATTGGATTTTTATTAAAAATGAATGTTTAAAGTTTGGTAATCCATTTTATTTATTAGAAAATGCATTTTCATGTTGTGATGATTCATCAATAGTTTACACCTCATGACAATTGACCAATGATTTGCTCATGGCATATAAATAGGGTTCTCCTTATCTATTTAAAATAATTATTAAGATAAGCTTTCCTTGTAATACTTAATTGCTTCATTTGCTATGTATGTCTGATTATTGTTGTTTTTTAAGGTGAGAGTTGACATGCTAATTACTCTATATGGTGTGTCAAACTTTGATACACATAGAGCAAGCAACACTTTTCTTACAATAAAATACAATTACACTTAAATGCTCAAAGCAACATCATTCTTACACTCAAAGCAAATGATCATTTAAACCTTAAGGTCAATAGATACAAAATTGCAATATCAAACTTCGATAGGTCTGAAAGTGATGATAAATTATTGTGAGAAAAAAATGGTATATCTAGTTTTGCATTACTATGTTTGAGTACTAATACAGGATTCTTGATATTATTTTTTCATTACTATAATTTATTATCAATTTGTAACCATTTATATCATCCAACTTAGAAGCTCTCAAATATTATCCCACTTTGAAAAAACATAAAGATGATAAAATTAAGGAGAAATCCTAGTTTGTTACCTAGAACATGAATCAAAAGCCTACCTTGAGCCTTATAAAGGAATTACAAGAAAAGTATTCCATTTTTTCTTTTCATTTAAAGTTTATTGTTCATTGTTCATTGTAAATTATAGTTTCGTATAATTTGTTAGATTACTCTATTAATTGTTATTTGTATCTATATAATTGTATAAGAAAAACATGATTCTTCAATGAAAAAAATTTAATGTTGCCAACTTGTGAAATTATAAATTTTTTATTTAAAAAATATTTTGGTTTATGATTTCAATTGTTGTTAAAAATTCACATTTAAACTCCATAGTTAAACTGATGTCATTTTACTATACAAATTGTATGAAATCAATGTAGAAGAAAAATACGGATTATTTTTTCTGTTGTGAAATGCATATGATGAATTTGAGATTGAGTATTATAATTAAGATAAAATATACACTACTTTCTATTCAATATGGGATCTATATGTGTTATAAAATTGTAAAAATTGTTGTTTTGGAGTTTTGGATATATTTCAGGTTAAAAGCAATGCAATAAGAAGCAGTCATGAAATGGTGCATAGAATGAAAAATGTGTAGGGAAACCTTTTTATTTTATTTTATTTTGTTTAGTATAGGGGAATGTAATAAATGCTAGTTATGTAAATCATCAAAATAGTAAATCAAATATTCTATATCAATTAATAAAATAACCAATGTTTAATTACAATTTCGAGCAATGGTAATTGAGATAAAAGTGATGTCATTAAATATGACAGTTTACCAAGTGGTGTGACCAAAAAGAAATGGCAATGATTTATTTGTTAAGAAACTAATGTATTATTTTTTTATGACAACTTTTTATCCAACATTTTAAAATATTTATTACAACATAACAGTTCAGAATTGATGTCTAATTCCCTAAATAGCCAATGCAAAATTGCTATTCTATAGTGATATAATGGAACGACGAGATAAATAAATCATGGTCCATTGAAATGTCTTCTCTTTTGGTTATTTTACGCCTTCGTTGTTATGATGATATAACCCTAGTCTTATATTTGGTAAAGCTATATCACAAAGTAAAATTTTAAATTTCATTATTTATTTACTTTTACTTTTTACCCTTTATTTTTGAAAAAAATAAGAAAAAAAATAAAACATCGAATCAAAATTAATCTCCTAATATCAACTTATTATCATAATCTCTATAAATCTTGTGATTTAAGGTTTGATTCTTTTATTTTGATTTTACTTTTTACTTAAAAAATTTACTCTTTTACTAAATTGTATTTTCTTATAATTAAAAAATTTTAAGTACTTAACAAGATAATAAATAAATTATTTTATTATATTATATTTATATTTACAATAAATGACACTTCCCTAATATTTTAAGATTTTATTTTAATTTTTTTATTAGCATTTATTTGAAAATGCCGGTAATTAAAATAGTTATGGGTAGGTTTAGGATATTAATTTAAATAAAATATAATTTCTTGGTCAAAATATATGTAACTAAATTAATTATGAGATTGTGAATAATTAGAATTAAGAAAAGGTATATAAAGGAGATTTTGGAACTCATTTACCTAATACATATACCCATAACTTCATTTAAAATTCTTAAAATTCCTTTAATATAATAAAAGATCCCTTAAGTTTCTTCCTCTCCCCCCTCTAATTTGGCCATTGCTCCATGCGCCCCTTCTTCTCCGAATTTCACAAGACCAAAATTCATGAACCTTTAAAGGGAGTTAGGTCAAAGGAAATTCAAGATCTAATCTTCATCACAACTTCTAAGGTAATTTTATTTGAAACTCAATTTATCAAATGATTTTGGGAAGATTTATTTTTAAAAAGGAATTAGGGGTCTATACTTTATTTTGATTTTTAATAATAGTAAACAAATTTCTTTAATCTTCTAGCTTCATCTCCTCCTCACCCCTTTTTAAGTTAATATAGGCAAGTGAATAATCTACTTAAATTTAAGAATTTTAGCTTTTAATTGTTTATTATCAAGTTTAAATGTTGGTGATAGAAGAAATCTAGTATTGAGTCTTGCAATCTTATTATTGACTAAAATTATGTGTTAGTCTAAGTTGTTTGTGTAATGAATCATGTTAGTTACAAGCTATTGTTGAGCCAAAAAATGAGTGTATGACTAATCTGAATTGAAAATACCTTTAGTTCCTAGAAAAATCGTGGGATTTTCTACTTGAAAATGGCTATGTAAAGCACCATATTCAAGTACCCTATTAGATTATTTGCCTAAGATTCCATTCATAAATAGGAGTAATCAAGTATAGTACTTGATTACAAAAGAACAAAAGGCCCATAATTGATTACCTTAATTTAGGTTACTCATTGCCTACAAGTAATCACATATAATACTCGAGTATGAACCCCTTTTCTAAGGTCTCATACTCCCCTTGTGATTTTACTTTAATTCATGAGATACGTATATATACTATGAATGCATAAGCTGAGAATGCATTAATTAAATTGGTCCATCCTAATCTAATGATGTGGATAGAATTGGAAATATATTGAATTGTATGTTATGAATGATCATATTATGCTGATTTAAAATAATCATTGGAAATTGAAGAAGAATTGGGGAAATCTTGAGCATGAGAATATGATACTAGTACCAGCTTGAGTAATTTAGTTGTAAAGGGATAAGGTAAACCTTTAAGGGATAAAGATAATATTTATGAAGAGATAAGAATAACTTAGGGGGCATATGATGGTCTATCTATTTACTTGATATATTATATTCATCTTTGAGATATGTATATATATATATATATATATATATATATATATATATATATATATATATATATATATATATATATATATATATATAAAGAAAGGCCTATTATTTCTAAAAGGAATAGGATTTGTAAATATTATTTTAAGTATAGTATTTCTATAAATTTTTATGTAAATATTTTGAAACTTTATTTACACATAATTTATTTATTTAATCCATTTTAATAATTAATATTCATTTCTTGATACCTATAATAAAATTATTTGTGAAGGAATAAGGTAAACCTTTAAGGGATAAAGATAATATTTATGAAAAGATAAGAATAACTTAGGGGCCATATGATGGTTTATTTATTTATTTGATATATTATATTCATCTTTGAGATATGTATATATGTAGATAAGAAAAGCTATTATTTGTGAGGGGAATAGGATTTGTAAATATTATTTTAAATGTAGTATTTCTATGAACTTTTATGTAAATATTTTGAAAGTTTATTTAGACAAAATTTGTTTATTTAATCCATTTTAATAATTAATATTTGTGTCTTGATACCATAATAAAATTAGATAGACTTGTAAAAATTGAGAAATAGGGTCCATGCTGATCATTGCCAATTAGGTCATGATAATAAATTAGTACAATTTTATTTTGTTTTATAGTCATTGCAAAACTAAAAGATTATACATGTGATGCACAATTTACTTATAAAATATAAATACATTTCAAATATTATATTAAATTCATTTAAAAAATATTATAAAGTTAATGTAATTTACATGTAATTTTACTAATACCAAAACATGAAATTTTTTAGGTTGGACCTGATTTCTTATATTGGTTTAAACTTATTTTGACTTTTGGAGCTTTTAATAAATCCCAAAAATCACAATTGGATCAAATTAGGCAACAACACTGCTTCATCTTCCTATCTAAATTTGAACCTCCAAATGTTTGCCTCAAAAATGAAGTTTGTAAAGCTTATTCTTAGCTTTATTAAAATATAAGGATTATCACAATTAGACCTCTAGAACTAAAGTTATGAAAAGAAATCTAAAATACTATTAAAATTTAGTATGAATTGAATTATTCAATTACATTCTAAAATTATGACCTAATCATTAAATAAGGTCAATTTCACTAAATTAAGTATATGTAATGTTCTAATAGTTAGAATACAGGAGAAAATAAAATAGAAAACATTTTGGACATCAACTATATAATTAATTATAATAATATGGACTATAACATATCTAAAAAATTTAATGATGGCCATCATTTTTTTATTTACCTATACATTAGGAAAGCCACCATTGCTTTAATGGTCTCTTTCCCACTATCACGAGAGAGGGAGTGCCTAATGGGGGAAGGGGAGGAGAAAAGGCAAAAAAAGGATTTGAAATCTTATCTTCATGCTTAACAATTAATAAACATATTAATAGGACATCATCTTGTTGGCAATTATAGTTATCATTTTGATATAACTAACTTTCCTAGTTCCCTAAATTTTGTTATTACAAAATATGGTCATTATTATGAAATACAAAATTTAAACTCTAGCAAAATTAAAATTGTCAAATTAGTTGAAAAATACAAAATTAAAGTTGTTTCTATGAAATACAAAATTGTGAATTCAATCACCAAGTAATTTCTTGTCATGATAGAAAATCTTTAATTTTATCCCATCATTTATAAATTTAATTATTTAATAATTGAATGCAAATCATTTCAAAATCTAACATAATTATATTTTAAAAGTTTTCTTATTAGATTTAAATTTTGATATGAAAACTTGAACTCAATTTATTATTTCTAAACTGCTTATAGTTATTAATTTAATTTATTTTTTAATATTTAATATTCTTTGTGATGGTAAATTATCTTTAATTTATATATATGTGTAAAACTGGAACGAATTGATGAAAACTATCTATACTTATAGAAATGGGATTGGGAAGGGTTGAACTTCATTTATTTGTTTCCTAAATAGCCCATATTTACATGTTCCAAATTTGAAGAAAAATAAAAGGTAATTCTATAATTTTAATTCAATTATTATATTTGAAATTTTTATTTTATTTTTAAAAATCATCCACCAACTTATTTCTTTCTCTCTTTCTTTCATGTTTTCAATTTTAAAATATATCTTCCCTATCCAACATTTGAAATCACTTATTTTTTCTCTCTCTTGCAACCCTCTTCATCTCTTTTTCTCATGCTGTCTGATCTTAATTTTCATTTTTTCACTAATCTTTAATTTAAAAAGGGACTATTTACATGAAGTTTTAGTTACTTTGATTAATAGTTAAAAAAATAGTTTAATCTGTTTTAGGGCTTAGGTCCCATCCATTTATTAAAAGAAAAATAGGAAAAATTCAAGCTAATACCATTGGCTATAATTTATTGTAGCAAGGTATCCTAATCGAACTTTCTTTCATTTAAATGCAGCTGCCAAGGTCAAATTACTTCAATGCCCAGAAGATAAAACAAAGCACTCATTGCGCGTCCTAAGAAAAGAAAAGACATGAGACAGAAACAACAAACCACAATGCCTAGAAGACGAAATGACATACCTATAGCGCATCCTGCGAAGAGCAAAACACACAAAACAAAAATAATGAATTGTATTCCATAAAAGTATAGTACCAGTGAAGAAATTAACAAATCAAACAAAGACACTATATTAATCACCTGAAAATTGCATTAGACAAACTTAAATGACACTGAAAAATAAAAAATCAGCATTTCCAAACTTCAAAAACTTAAAACCAATTGTAAATAGTAACTTCGCACAAATTAGAAGCATCAGGATGGGTCCTCAATAGGTAAACTCACATTCTCTTAATCTTGATTTGAGAATAGGGATTATCCTACAATTAACTTGATAGAAAATGTAATTGTTTACGTAGGTGTGTATATATATGTTTGTTGAATTGAAACCCTACAAGTTAGAATGATAAACATGCCTCATATTATTTTATTGCATGTTACTATCATTAATCCCCTATAATAACTGCTTATGTGACAAATAGAAATATGGCACCATATATATTATTTTATTTTTTTGGCATTCTATTCATAAAGCAAATAGAAATACCTTACTTCTTTAATACCAAATAGTAACATGCTTTTTTATCAATTTTCTTGTTTTAATTTGTCAGTTTATTCCAAGTTTGTATTGAATGTTTACTTCATTTTATCTATTTATGGTGTTTTTTGGTTAGTGTTGCTATTTCCAAAACAAACAGCACCACAATAAAATAATATGTTACTATTTATTTTGAGAACAGTAACATGTTACTTTTTAATTAGTTTTGTTGTTAATCATATTTGATTTGTTAATTTATTCCTTTTTTGTGTTGGATGTTACTATTTCCATATAAAACATTAATATCTCGTTTGATATTAATTGTTTCTACAAGAAACAATAACACGTTGTTTTTGTTGAACTTTCATTGTAATCATACTTCATTTTATCTATTTCTTTTGTTTTTTTGGTTGATGTTGTTGTTTTGGACTAAATAAAACTATGTCACTTCAATAAAACAATATGTGAATGTTTGTTCTTAAAATAGTAACATATTGCTTTTTTATTGCCTTTATTGTTAATCATACTTCATTTGTTAGTTTATTTCCAATTTATGCTAGATGTTACTATTTATTATGGAAATAATAACACCTCATTTGATGTTACTTGTTCCATAAGAAACAATAGGACATTATTTTCTCAAAGTTCCATTGTTAGTCATGCTTTATTTTATCTATTTATGGTGTTTTTTGCTTAGTAATACTATTTTAGACAAAACAAAAACATGTCATTAAAAGAAAACAACATGTTACTATTTTCAGAACAAATAGTAACATGTTACTTTTTGTTCTGAAAATAGTAACATATTTTTTTATCGATTTTTGTTGTTAATAACGCTTGATTTATCAATTTATTTAAACAAAAAGATAACAAAGCATCCAAACAAACAAAAGAAGCTGAAGAAGAAACTCCTAAGATTCCAGCAATACAAGTCCAATTTACATGCATAAGGTAAAATGATAATTTTCAATTCACTTGAGAGACACAAGATGGTACTAGTAATAAAATCCCTTTTGGATTCTCATCAGTGCAATAGTAATAAGGGATCTTAATTGCAATATGTACTAGAAGAGCGAATCAAGAAATATAATTAGTAATTATGACCTTCTCAAACAAGAATGAACATTTCTTAATTGGGAGCAAGCATCTGAGAATAACAGCTATATTAGTGAAGTTAATTTTTGGAAGTAAGAGATAGAGAACACCCTATCAAGATAATATCTAGCAAAAGGCTACAACCAGACCTTAGACACAAGATGATTCTATGGCCAAGGACACCTGACTAAAACCCATGATATTCACTACACTCCAAAGGGTAGTGGGAGGAATATCAGAGATCAATGTTTAAGATGTCTTATGCCTTATAATGCTAATGCTACTTGGTGACCCTGTTTATACCAAACAAGGCTCACAACACTAGCCTAGTCATATCTAAAATATGTAGAAGAGATAGATGACATAGCAGAATATGGGTGGTCTTAACTACATACACGAGCAACTAATGAGTTCAATTACAAGGGAAAGCCCACCAAATGTCACCAACTATGTCATACTATTGCTAGTAAATTATAGTTGTCAAACTATTTTTCTTTCGTATAATTTTCTTTGATATTATCTTCATTCATTTTCATTCATTTAATTGAATGTTCTTGCCACTTTTCTTGCATATTTTTTTAGTAATTTTCATTCATGTTACTGTTTGGGTACTAAACAATAACATGTAATTATTTAGTGTGTAAAGAGTTACCCTACATTTGTTGGCAATTTGATTAGTTAATGTGACTTCATTTATCCATTTATTTTAAGTTTTTAGTTCATGTTACTGTCTGTATACTAAATAGCAACATGTTACTATTTATTTTTGTAGATAATAACTTGTTAGTCCTTTGACAAGTTTTTTTATTAGTACACTTTATTTTTCTATTTAATTTGAGTTTTTAGTGCATATTACTCTCTAGGATACTTGATTCACCTATTTACTTTGAGTTTTTAATTCATGTTACTATATGAATATCAAATAGCAACATGTTACTATTTGTTCTATAGATAATAGCATGTTCATTTTTTAATAGATTTTTTATTAATGACATTAAAGGTGCCCTTTTATTACTCCATTTTTAAATGCAGCTTCCATTCAAAATTAATATGACAAAATGTACAATGTATTATTGATAGTATTGGCTTGTGTGAGACAACAAATGTGTTTAATAGGCATTCGTATTCGAAGAATGCAAAGATGCCTCTAATAAAACCTGAAGCTCCTCACGCAGCCAACTACGGGGTCAACTTATCAGCTAACTTTAGGCTAACCTTTGAAAAAAATAAATTTATTCTGAAAAATAGAAACATAACACTATGAGAAAACATGTTACTGTTTGTTTTGAAAACAATAACATGTTTTTTTTTTATCAATCTTTTATGTTAATCATGGTTGATTTATCAATTTATTCACTAGTTTTTAATTAATGTTACTATTTCCACATAAAATAGAAACATCTTATTTAATGTTACTATTTCATTTTTACTATTTCAAATGAAATAGTAACATGTTGTTTTGTCGAGAGTTCTATTGTTAATCATGCATTATTTTATGTGTTTATTATTTTTTATGGTTAGTGTTATTATTTTAGACCAAACAAAAGCATGTCACTAGAACAAAATAACATGTTACTATTTGTTCTAAAAATAGTAATATTTTTTTATTAGTTTTTATTATTAATCATGCTTGATTTGTGAATTTATTCCTAATTTTTACTTGATATTACTATTTCCACATAAAACAGTAATATCTAGTCTAATGTTATTATTTCCACCTAGAAACAGTAACACATTATTTTGTTGAAGTTTTTTTCTTAATCATACTTTATTTTGTCTTTTTATTAGTCCTTGATTTACTAATCATTTACCCATGTTACTATTATACTATCACTTAGTCTTTTATCTTTATATTACTATTTCTTACCAAAATAGAAACTTATCAACTAATTACACTAATGAGGAACCATTCTTATGTTTTAGGTCGCTAACAAAGAACTCAAGCTAACAAGTGAAGAAATACACCTCCTTTACAAACTTGACATATAATTACAACTAATTAAATACCATGAACAAACAAAAACTACAAATCACACCCTCTAATTGGAGGAATCAAGAAGTGATAACGACATAAAAAATGGCCCTAATACATAATTTAACCATAAATAACAAAACTGAACCTAATTTGTAGATATTATACTAGTCCAATAAAAGGCACCTATAACAAGATAAAAATGAAGTGCAACTAGTTGAGGAACTAGCTCTTCAATGCAAATAGTAGGATAAATAAACTGACCAATGAATTAAAGTCTCTCATAGAGTAACTTCATATGTTAGAGCAACTAATTACAACAAAACAAATAAACAATCACAAATCTAATACACAAAAACACAAGGCTCCAAGCACTAATTATCTAACATAACAAAGCAAGCAGAAAACCTCAAAATGATCATTGACATATTGGTGAATGCAAATGCAAGTTTTAAAAATAAAAACAAACAACTAAATACATAGCTAATAGAAATAATTGTGTAGGTGGTTGAAGTAGGAAAAAGTAGAAAATTATAGAAGCTAAAGAACAAAATAAGACTAAGAATAATCAGAAGGTCGATGATTATAGGGATTAAAGTAAAAATAAGAAGAACAAAATGTGACACAAACTACACATACTAGGGCCAACGAAAAAACCCACAAAATAAAAATAAACACAACAACAAAAATACTTACTGAGGAGGACACTAGGGAAGAGCAAAAGAGGCTTCTGTATTAATCTTGGAGGAAATAATAGCATAATTGCTCAAAAAGAAACAAACTCAAAAGGTAATAAAAATTACAAAGTGGCTAACTACAAAATAGCCTCAGCCTAAGATGTCAAGAATAAAATAGTCCAAATAAGAAAAATAGAAGACATATTGTAAGTCATGTCCTATTTTCTTGCTAATTTCTTTAATTAACTCAACATTATTGCTTATTGCCTCAACTTATTTTTATGCTACTATCACCATTTGTAAGACTTTTGTCAAGACATCTCCTCAGCAGAATATGCTTATAACATTAGAGAAGTTGATGAATATGCTTACAGATAAGGCAATAACAAACAATGTGTGTATGCTCTAAACTTTTACAACATTACTATTTTGTCTTATTCTTTTTTATAGTTATAGTTACTATTTCGTGTCAAAATAGTAACATGGTAGTACAGAAGTTTATTTAGGCTAAAAAATATGATATTATTATTTGGAGTCTAAATAGTAACATGCAACTACTCATGCTATTATTAAAAATAGTAATGTTACTGTTTACAATTTGACTTCTTCTTAATTAATTTATTTAACAAGAATGAATCCTTCAATTCCAGATCATAGATAACCATGTGTACACTCTTATCTTAACTACCACATCTAGGAAAAATAAGACATTTGCATTTGACAGCTTTTGCTAGGTAAGATCTTAAATCCATTCCCCAAATGTAAAATATAGAAAATACTTCGGTATTGACTCGTGTTCAAATTATATTAACAGTCTTATATTGTGAGCTTACTTCAACTATACTGGGAAGCAAGGCAATATAAATTTGATGCAAAGATGGTAAAAGCAATGGTTGTAGAAATTGTTCTATTACCAATAAACTCGACAAGTGTTAATGACTACAGTAACTCTAATCACTATACATTGCTCGTGCTTAATAAACAAACTGCAAGTGAACTCTTTATAACTCATTGAGGCCTAGAAAAGAGGGAGTTACAGATCTATATTTTCATGATGCTAAAATGGTGGTGAGTGATATTCATACTATAATCAAATACTAAGTGTTGTTATGATTTGTTGTTTTCTTGAAGTTTCATTGCTAACCATAATTGATTTGTTTATTTATCTTGTTTTTGTAATTAATGCTACTGTTTCCAGACCAAATAGTAATATCTCAGTCCAATGAAAAACAACATATTATCTTTGGTATGCAAATAATAACATGTTTTTCCTTTTGAGAAAATAACACTTATTAATTAAACTTGTTATCAAGTGTATGCTACTCCATGATATGTTGTTTCTAGTTGATGTTTCTATTTTAATACATTATTTTGTCACAATTTCATTGTTAATCAAACTTTATTTGTCTATTTATTTTGATTTTTTAATTGATGTTACTATTTTCATACCAAACAATTACACGTCAAAATAAGAAAACAATATGTTGTTGTTAGAAGTGAAAATAGCAACATGTCATTTTTTTATCAATTTTCTTCTTGATGATGCTTGATTTCTAAATTCATTTTCAATTTTTTTTTATGTTATTGCTTGCAGAACAAACAGTAACATATTCTTTTTTTCACTTGATACCTTATCTAACTTGTTTATTTAATGACAAAAGGACTATTACGAGAAAAAAGAAGAATGAAGTCTTTCAAAAGAATGAAATGGACATAAGAGTGGAACCAACAACTGCAGAGTCTCCTTTTGAAATCATATCATATGAAAGGTCACCACAACAAAAACTTGTATTATAAGTAATAATTTCTTTTCTAATCCAAAAGCACCATGACTAGAAGGTATCAAACTAACTCATTCCTCAAATTTATAGTTTCAGGCAAGACTATAGGATTTTTGTCTACAAACATTCAACTATATATAACATTCAATCATAAATGTTAATAAAAATATACTATATTCTTCTTTCCAATTTATGTTAACATTCAGAATTCATTTGCCCTATGATTTATGAACTTCTACCTTGATATTATTATTTTTTTTATCAAAATAGTAATATGCAATTGTGTATTATTTTTCACTTATGTTACTGCTAAAATTAATAAAAAAACAAAGCATGTTCTTCTTTCCAGTTTCCTTTAATATTTAGAATTCATTTACCTTATATTCAAAACTCCTACCTTGGTGTTACCATTTTGAATCAAAATAGTAACATGCGAGTAATCGTGTTGTTTATCTATTAATATTGCTACTAAAATTAATAAAAACATAGCATGTTCTTCTCTCTAATTTCTTTTAATATTCAAAATTCATTTACCCTATATTTATGAACTTCTACCTTGGTGTTATTATTTTTTATCAAAACAGTAACATGCAATTGTGTATTACTTTTGGTTCATATTACTACTAAAACTAATAAAAACGAAGCATATTCTTCTTTCCAGTTTCCTTTAGTATTCAAAAATCAATTAATTTCAAGTTTTGTTGATGTTACTGTTTTGAATCAAAATAATAACATGTAAGTAATTATGTTATTTTTTCGTTAATGTTACTACTAAAACTAATAAAAATACAGCATGTTCTCCTTTCAATATTCAAAATTTATTTATCCTATGTTTATGAACTTTTACCTTGGTGTTACTATTTTTTATCAAAACAATAACATGCAATTGTGTATCACTTTTCATTGATATTACTACTAAAATTAATAAAAATTCAGCATATTCTTCTTTCCAATTTCCTTTAACATTCAAAAATTAATTAATTTTATGTTTTGTTAATGTTACTATTTCGAATCAAAATGATAATATGCAAGTAATTGTGTTGTTTTTTCATTGATATTACTATTAAAACTAATAAAAATACAACATATTCTCCTTTCAACATTTAAAATTTATTTTTCCTATATTTATGAACTTCTACCTCGGTGCTATCAGTTTCGATCAAAATAGTAACATCTAAGTAATTGTGTAGTTTTTAGTTTTTAACCAAACAGGAACATGTCAAGTACTAATTTTAACCAACAATCACTTACATTAATATATTTAAATCATATTGTTATTCTTTTTTACATAGAAAAAAATCATAATGAATGCAATTATGCCACTGAAAAAAAATGCATTCAAGCTAGCTTTTTGCAACTTTTCTTATTATGATATCCTATTTTGCCACATCTTCCACACTTAATTTTCTTAACACAATCACCCCTCAACCTATTCCTCATCTTCTTAGGTCTACCTACTTGTCTTTTTGAAATTAGAGGTAAGATAGCTACTTCATCACCTATAGTAACCTCTTACCTCAACATTGTAGGAACGGGGTGTATGACATGTTCATAAATTTTCCTATACATGCTCACATGGAAATAATTCTTAACAACCTCATTCAAAGAAATCTGACATCTTTTTTATAGCGGCAACTGCATGCACACAAAGAAAGCCATCTAGTTACCACTGGTCACAAGTATAACTGCATTGGGAAATATCCACACACACAGTTGGATCTATTAACACCTTAAAAATAATTTCTAATGACTTCCTAACAACCCAACCTTTGCATTTCCTTGAGTGTAATTCTAATCTCAACAGCTAGATTAGATAAATAACACCATTCCAACATAGTGATTCTAACCTTCATTTAGCAGACCACTCCATCAACTTTGAACGAATATTATCAACCATATTTGTGATCAGTAACTTCCTTGCATTAGGAATCCATGAATTGCAAGATTCAACTGCATTTGATGTCGTCTCACCATAACAACTACGACTGAAAGCATTCGACTAACATTTCGATGCAAGTCTTATAGGAAAATTCTTAGTAGTCCGACCTCCTTCCCATTTGAAAACTACCATATTCTTAATGAATGCACCTACTGTTGGGGAATATACATACATTCCTAAATAAGTGAACTACATACTCCCTTGAAGGAATTTGAAAATGCAGCACCATTAAATCTATCCCTCAAATTCCCATTTGAAAACTGCCATGTTCTTAATGAATGCACTTACTATTAGGGAATATATACACATTCCTAAATAAGTGAACTATATACTCCTTGAAGGAATTTGAAAATGTAGCATCACTAAATCTATCCTTAAATTTTATTTTAAATGATAAAGATAAAAAGAAATGAGGTGTTGTTAGAAAAACCTTTGGTATTGCTTCAAGCAATCCAAAGTTACAATTGGAAATAAAAGTCACATATCAGTCTGCATCAAGTACAATGGACAACTATAAAAGGAATCAAAAGTAGTTTTCTTGATTTTCAGAATCAACCATAGTAAAAGCTACTAGGAAATAACCTTGAAATGGAATAATCATGTCAAACAAAAACATAAGCCATTAAAATAAATAGTAACACTAATAAAAATAAATAAATAAGTAAACAAATAAATTCTCATTAATAACAAAACCATGAAAAATAACTACACTACTTTCATGTTACTATTTCATAGTCCTAATAGTAACATTAATTTAGTAGCCAAATTAGTACATCCAACTATTAATACAACTAACACAAACTACAAATCCATCAAATTTTTTGATGTTACTGTTTCCTTTTTAAATAATAACATCAATAAAAATAGTAACATCGATAAAACTCATAATAAAATATCTAAATAAAGGGATATTCTATATGAAATTACCAACAAAAGAAAGGGTAAAAAACAAAAGTCCTTTCATGTTAATGTTTCCAGACCAAATAGTAATAAGGAATGCTATGTTACTATTTACCCTGAAAAATAGTAACACCAATCAAAGGGCCTAAATAGAATTGTTCTTAACTCAAAAAGTACTCGCCTTGATTGTCATCCTTGTCCGTAGTTGATAGTATAATCCCCTCAAACTTGGACTTTAAAAAAGTCCCATCAATAAATAAAAGTGGTTTGCAAAATATGAATCTTTCAATGTAAGCATGAAATACAATAAACATCTTTTTGAATTTCTTGTTACTATCATTCACGTCCACCACAATGTAGCTATCCTATCAATAAACATCCACTTTGATTACCATCTTTGTTCATAGCTGAGAGGATAATCTCCTTAAACCTGGACTTCAAAAAAGTCCCATCAATAAACAAAAGTGGTTTGCAAAACATGAATCCTTCAATGTAAGCATGAAATACAACAAACATCCTTTTGAATTTCCTATTACTATCATCCATGCCCAGCCACAATGTAGCTACTAGGATTTACTTGCTTTATAGTAGATACAAACTAACTGATTTGTTTGAAGGAGTCATCAAAATTACCAAATACTATACCCTTTACTTTCTCCATTACTATGTCATGCCTTGCAATAGGGAATTGTCAATCTATAATTATTTTGAAAATGATTTACAACTTTGCTAGTTTTCAATGATAGGGATCCCCTTAACTGAAATCCATCACCAATTTAGAAATCAATTTAAAACCCATCCTCCTTGAAGTTGAACTATTTAATAGAAGATCATAAGTGTGATAATTCAATAACTTCTTACTATAGAAATAACCATTCACATTGGACAATAAAGCCATAACAGCCCATTCACAACTTTCCTCATGCTTTTTTGAGCATACAATTGCTACCTTCATTTTTATATTCCTAACTTAATCAAATGAAAAACCTCTCTCAATCAAATACTTGCACAATGCATTTCTGAACTCAACAACACCACCAAGGAACCTCTAACCAACGTGGCTCACTCCACCTGACTATAAATTGGATAACAAAGCCCTCTCACTATTTGATGAACATAAACTTGAAACCAAAGCAACATCACACTTTGTAACATTAGAAATAGTAACCTATCTCTCTGAAATAGAAACACCATCACAAAGTGGATGTGATGTAGAACTCAAACTAATATTAACACTCAGATTCAAATATTTCAAATGCAAAACTCTAACCAAGTCAATCATGTTATCTAATTCTAACTATTCCTCAGCAAATAAATAAGATGACTAGGGAGAGAATATGATAGGAAAAAATTACCGGGAAATAGATCCTTAAAATTTACACACATTATCCAAACTAAATCATTGTATTCTATTCTAGTATTAATCTTCAATGCTACATTTTCAACCCTACACTTACATACAAGCAATAGGCAATGTTCCATTGACAAAAAAAGTCACAAATACTGGGTAACAATGCAATTAGCAAAACAAAGACAATCAACATAGGTGAATGCAATCAGAAAATAAAGGAGACCAATTAGAGACAATTGGAAAAATAGAGGCAATCAACAATGACATTAATTAACAATTTGTGATAACAATGCATTCAGAAAGTATGAATGTCTTACATGAAATTGGTGAGAATGGTGCCTAATTGAAAAAGGGCATTTTGAAAATATAAAAGTTATAATTTATAAAACTAGCACCTCTTTGAAAGAAAGTCTAATGCTAGCACTTCTTTAAAAATAAGTCTATGAAGTGCCACCAAAATACAATTTACCGAAGAAAAATATAGTTCAATTATTTTTTACATTTAAAATTACCTAAGCACAAGTTCTATATCAATTAATATTTAAAAATATTGATTAATAGAAGTTAAAATTTAAAACTACATAAGTACTACAAAGCATGTTATGCCCTTTTTTCACCAACTTAAAACTATCCAAGTTCTACCAAGAACATCTTTATTTTTAATTTCTTTTATCTATTTTGTTACATGTTTTTATTTTTAATATTGACTCTTAATATTTACAACTCACATGCTAGTATCACTAAATATTATAGATATAATGTAATATATTTTATTTTATTCTAAAATGTTTTAAATGAGTTAAAATTTTAATATACAAAGTATAAATTAAATTAATCAATTTTGTATTCTATGTTTAATAAAAATATTTTAATAATAAAATCAAATTTATATATTAATATTTTCTTAATACAATCAATTTGAAATTTGTCAAAATTTTAATATATAGCTTATTAATTTATTTTACAAAATAAATCAAATTGTACTCTTCTATAAGAAGTATATTAAAATAAAAATTATTTTTTTATTTTGTAGATTTTTTAAATAATAAACTTTAGATATAAAATCTTTTAGAACTTAGATGAAACCTTTATACATGATCTCTTTTTATGGTGACAAAATCCATCCTATTTTAGTTGTATCCAAAAATTAAAGACTAATAATTTTTTAAATAATCCAAATTTTTTATATTTTATTCATTAATAAATATACAAATTCAATAAATATAGATTCATTTAATAATTAGAAGTATCAGTAAACTTGTGCATAGCATGGGTTCCAAAACTACTATATATAAATCTCTTTGTAATTAATTATATATTAAAATTGTTATGAAATATACAACATCTTAAATGGATTTCCGATTTCTACTGTTCTTTTTATTTAATACAATAATTTTTATTTTTTTAGTGTTTTCTCACATATTTTGGTATTAAAATATAAATTATACACTCATCATTGGAAGTATATTATTTATTAAGTATTAACATATTTCATCAATTTACTGTTTTCCAGCCATTATATTCATTTTGTACATGGATTTTTTAGCCAATATTTATATATTGTTTTTTTTAACCTACTTCTCTTGCTTGACATGTACACCACAATATTAGTCATAATTAAAACTATATAGCCACCATTTAATGTTTAAATGTTGGAATCAAATTTGAACTCTAAATAGTTTCCTATTAAAGGCTATAAATGTTAATAATTTATTCATTCAGAATAAATAATTGAAAGATATTTGACATCTTAGGAGTCATTTGTTTAGTATGGAAAGTAATTTAATGCAAAAGAAAAAAATTGATCTTTTTCAGAATGTGACTTCTTATGTAAACTTCTTAGAAAATATTCAATTATTTAGTTGATACAAATAAAGTGATACTTTTTAAGAAGTAATTTACTATATTTTATTTGATTCAATTTTGAATTTCCTAAGGTATTAACAAAATGATTGCAATATCCTCAATATTATTATAATACAAATTAATAATTTTAATTATCATTAATCAAATTTAATGAGAATAATTTTATCTTTATATTTATAAAAAAAAATAGAAAGTAGAACTTACATGTGGAAAGATGTGTAAGTAATTTCCCATCCTTTATAGGAAGTAAAACTTTCTAAGAAATCATATTTTCTCTAATTTGCTTGATTGTAGCCAATCAAACAACTCACTTCTTCTTTATTTCCTAGGAAATAGGAGTTTTTATACTATTACTGCCAACTAAAAAACCTCTTAAATTAGATTAGATTCTTGCTATGGTGCCTAAAAGTTTTAAACCATCATATTGGAATTATTCAATCATATGTATTTATTTTTTAATAAATGTAATTAAATAATTTCTATCTAATAGATTTTGATATCATCACATCAGCCCCCAAGTTTTCAAACTTTTTTTTGCAAGTTTTGGAACCCTTAGAGCACTATAAAATTCACCCTTAAATTAATATTTGCATAAGAAAATACATTGTGTAATTTTATTTTTGAAATATTAGAATATTTCAAATGGTGAAGTGCATGATAAGGAAAGAGTAATTTAAAAAATTCCAATTCTCGGAAGTTGAAATAGTCAAAATAAATTATTTCTAAAAATCTAAACTAATCATACCCATGTCCTTAATTTGCACAAGATTGTGGAGTTGTTGGTTTATAACATAGGATTTAAATTTAATCTATGATTACTATAAGTTAATTTTATATTATTATTTATTCATGTACTATCATATTAATAAAAAAATATTATGGCATTCTTGTTATGAGTAAATATTATTAATTACTAATAACGTGTTATATTTCTATTTACTAACAATGTAAACAATTTTATAATAATAGCGAATTAAGTTTAAACTTTTTTAAAAAATATAATATATAATTTCAAACTTAATTGGATTTGAATTAGAAGTTGATTTATATGTATAACATCAAATAAAATTATAGAAATATTACATAAATATAAATATAATTTAAAATTTAATTAAAGTGAAACAAAAGTTACTCTCCATATCCTATATTATCTATCACATTTTAAAGAAATTTTTTATTCTTTTTTATTTATCATTTTAAATTCTAATGAAGTATTATATATATATATTTTTAATTTTATTCTTTAGTTTCACTAATAAATGATTCATTTCCCTTCTTGAAATGGCACAACATTTTAGTTTATTATATTTCTCTCTTCATTTTTAACTATTTTAAACTTTGTGCATAATAAAAAACTGAAGGATAGTTTTAAAAATTTTAATAAGAATAAAAAAATTGAACTATTTTCTTAGTATCTACAAAATAATTAATTGTGGCAGATAATGAAGAATGGAAGGAGCATTTTATAATATTTAATCTTATAGTTCTACTCTTGTGTTTTTTTTCTTTGTTTTCTATCAATTACACAGTATATTATTCCCAGCTAATATACAATAGCATAAAAGTTTGTTTTTGTCTCATGTTCGCCGTGAATACGAATAAAATTGTAATTATTAATTTACTAAGTAAAACCAGCTTCTCAAGATAAGAATGCAAAATTAAATTCAAACTTAAAACCAGTGAACATAGAAAATTAAAAGATAAAATTTCTATATGATTCAAGGTCCTAAATGAGTTGGGGGAGACAGGACGATGATTAAGGTTGCTGCACTGATGTTTGACTGCTTGCCATTCTAATGTCTAACAAATTGTGGGATCTCGCTTTTTTCTCTATTTATTGTCAACGAAAGAAGTTTTCACATGTTAATAGAAGAATAAAAAATTTTATTTATTAAATATTTATATCAAATAACATTTATCAGTAATATGAAGATATTTAATTAAAATTATTATTAAAAATATAATTATAAAAATATTTTTATAGTTCCCATTATTTAGTGTAGTTAATATGTACCAACCAATCATAAACCTAGTCCACAATGGACCGGCCCATATCTACGAAGTTTGTTAGCTTTTATTTAAATTTCGTGGACTAGTCCATGCCCATTATGGGTTTTGGCAGATTTAATCCTTTAAAATTAAACTTGTTTTTTAATACAGATAATATGAACTGACCCATCATGAACCGATTTGTATCTGCACGGACCGGCTATGGACCAGCCCATTTTATAGCCCTACTTACAAACAATGAAGCTGCACATTTTATCACTTTGGTTATTTAATGAAAATTTCATTATTCAATGGAATAATTATTCTAAGAAACTTACATCTTATTTTATAATGTAAGTTAAATAATTTTTTTCTTCATTATCATTCCATTCCATGTACTAAAGGCAATAATTTTGCTCTTAATCTTGTACGCAAATATATTTATTGTATTGTACTTGAAATTTCAACATAGTCAATATATTTCTTCAATTTATCATTCATAGTTGTATAATTTGTTTCATTTGTATATAATTCAATAATTGTTCATTTTAAAATCAGATTATAATGCAAGATAAAAAACTCATATGAACTTGGTGGAAATGCATAGAATATATGGGGAAGACAAGCCGGTTCTCTGCACTTAGAGAATAAATGTAGATTAAAAATGAGTGATATATATATATATATATATTCTCATTCTTAGATCCAGACCACATATATATTTATGCATGGAATTGGGAGATGTTTCCATGAGATTATTCCAAAGGATACTAATAATGGTTATTCCCCACTTTTGAAAACAGTCATTAAACATCTCAGATACTTTTAGAGATATAAGTCATTTGGCTAAAGATCAAGACCTAATTACACCCTTCTTTTCTATATTTTAAATTAGTTTACATATATAGGTGAGTAAAATCACCCCTAAACAAATGCATCAATTCCTTTCACAAAAGATAGTCCAAATTTTGTATATCATATGGAGTTTCTTTAAGTATATTCAGCAGCCCAAATGCAGAATGCATCCAATTAATTAATCTGTGCTTGCTCATGGTCATGGCCAACACTGACATTTTCCACTATTTACGACTGATGAGATTCCATTCAACATCCATCATACACATAATGAATCCTTTTCTTCTTGCGAATTGACTTTACAATTGTGGATGAGAGCTTTTCTTGACATAGTTATCATCAAATTTTATGGTGTGAGAACATAAATTGCATTCTTTTTCCACAGTGGCACACTTTCCGTTGTGCCAGATAAATGCTTTAAACTAAAGAGAGGAAGCTCTACCACCAACATTGTCTTAGCATCGTAAGAGAGTTACTCATTTAAGATAAAGAAAGAATATAACCATTTGGTGGTTAATGAATTTAGCAATAATTTTTTTTATTGCCTCCAAACAAATAGAGAAAGAAAATAGAAACACACCAGACACCTATGAAGGCCTAAATGACAAATCTCTCAACATTAAAGCAAACCACAAGAGATAGGGGTCTCATAACCCACTCCACAAGACCCAACCGCTTTCTACAACTCTTGGCTAACCAATCCACATCCAAATGAGTACATTGAGGAATAACATGTTAGAAATTCTAATGTGAACCTCACCCTAATTTAATAAATGACAAATAATATTAATTTTATTATGTAAACTTAAAATAAAATGACAAAGGGAATTGATCCTTGTATAGTATTATAACATAAATATGGATTCAGGCATGGATCCTATGATGGGTAAGATCCATGATCCAATCTAATTTATTTTAAAGGTCCCTTAACTCTAATAACTGTTCTAGTATCATTTTGTCCCATTAGTTTTGTAGACACTATCTCTCAATAGAGAGGTTGAAAGTGGGAGGTTACAATAGAGGGAGACAAGGGACTATAACAAAAGTTTCCTTTAATGATTTAAGGTATCTGTGAAAATATGTTACTGTTGGAAAGTAGATTTAAGAGTGATGAAGGAATTACATATTAATGGCCAAATTCCATGAATTTAATTATCACAATTTCCCCTTTATTATTCAAATGAGTTCTATTCATTTTGTTCATACCATAATTGAAAGCAAAAAATCTAGGGTTTCATGTTTAATGAAAAGTAATTCTTGCAATTGGTATCAAAATTTGGTTAAGGCTTTAAATTATTGTTGAAAAGTAGACTTAAGAGTGATCAAGGAATTGCATATTAATGGCCAAATTCTAGGAATTTAATTATCACAATTTCCCCTTTATTATTGAAATGAGTTCTATTCATTTTGTTCATACCATAACTGAAAGCAAAAAATCTAGGGTTTTCATGTTTAATGAAAAGTAATTCTTGCAATTGATATCAAAACTTGGTTAAGGCTTTAAATTATGTTTATAAAGCATTTGCTGTGTTTCTATTTCTTTCACCATTTGAAGGTGTAATTTATCAAAGACTTTTCTCTCAAAATTTTAAAACTTGGTTATGATTTACAGTAGTTTGTTTCAATGAGAGCCAAGTTAGTTGAAGAAGAGAATAACTCTTCTAATTAGTGATCTAATAGCTAGATAGTTTCTAAGAGAAAAAATTAGAAATGTCTATTTATATAGTTGTATCTCATTTTGGGAAGATTGTAATTTCTCTTAAACATTAGTAGAGCAATGTAGATCAATGAATGATAAGTTCGAGCATTTTGGTAATCCTAGATTTATGTGACAATAACATTTTCTTAAGTCATGGTAAGGAAATGTTGATTGAGATAAAGTAATTAAATCAAATTTAATTGTAAGTTCTGGGATTGAAAGTGTAATAAGCCTAAATGCAAGTGTGGTAAACCTATAAACATAAGTCCTAAAGCTATTTGATTTGTCTCATTTTGGTACCAAAAGAGTCCAATACATTAATGTATTCTCATGTTTATTAATCCAAAAGGATTAAATTTATTAGGTCCAAGTGTTTTCTATCCCATATGCATTAATTATAGGTAGCCTATTATTTGATTAGGTCAATGGTTTTATACTACATATGATATTGTATCTAGGTGATACAATTGATTACAAACTAACTTATGAAAGATCAAAAGTCCCATATGTATAAGTTACTCAAATTTGTTTCATCAATCATGCAAGTATTTGTAAATCTATGATGAGACATGTGTTAGAAAAGTTTATGTTGTGGAATTATTATGCAATCAATTGCAACAATCTCCATTAAAGGGCAAGACATGTTGTGTGTGATAATTTTCTCTTATCAACTTAAGCATTAGAAGAAAATAATGTATTTCTGCCAAAAGAGACTTTTGCTTCATTCTGACAACTACCAAAAGTTAAAAAATGCATTTAATGGTTTATTAGAGGAAGTAATGGCTGTAGAGCCCTTATTAGGGAAGAAGGTTTATGATAATGTGAAGAGTATTGATGTCATGTTTAGCAAACCTAATGCCTTGATAAGTGATGACATTTCATGGAAGAAAAGGTCCATATGTTTTTGGTCTTCCATATTAGGAGGACTAGGATATTAAACATAACATTAATGTTTTGCATGTAAAGAAAAATGTATATGATAGTTTGGTTGGAATATTCTTAAACATGGATGGAACCAAGCTTAATTGGACTTGCAATAGATGACCATATAGAAAGAACTAGCATTGAAGAAAGGGATTTTATGCATTTACTTACCTCTGGCTTGTTATACCATGTCCAAGGAAAAAAATAAGTTTCTAAATAGGATTAAATTTTTCTAGGATTATTCTTCTAACATTAGAAGTCTTGTTTCAATGAAAGATCTAAAAGTAGTCATCTTGAAGTCATACAATTGTCATGTTTTAAGGCAATAACTTCTATTGGTCATCATTTGATGATATTGCTTAAACATATGAGATAAGCTATTGCAAGGCTTTGTTTCTTTTTTAATACAATATGTGCCAAGGTCATTAACCTAAAGGATTTAGATAACTTGTAAAGGAATGTTATTGTCATAATATAGCAACTTAAGATGTATTTTTCACCCTCATTATTTGACATCATGTTGTATTTGGTTGTGCATTTGGTAATGGAGGTGAGATTATGTGGTCCAATTTACTAGAGGTGGATGCACCTAATGAAGTTCTATATGAAGATCCTAAAAAAGTATATACACAATCAAAATAGACTTAAAGGAAGAATTATTAAGGAGTACATTATTGAAAAGTTCTTAGGTTTTGAACCTTTTATTGTTAAATGTGGACATTATTGAACTTCTTAAGCCTTTCTACAGGGGAAGAATTTTAAGAAAAGCACATAAGGAAACCAAGTTAAGAGCATGCACCCTAGAATATGGGAATAAGCACACTTCTACATGATATAAAATAATGAAAAGGTTGAGCCTTACATAAATAAGCATATTGCTTTCATAAAAGAGCTCCATCATGCCCAGAATGAGAAATGGATACAAGCTAAATATAATAACACACCTATTAAGTGATTTTACAACCAAGTAGGCAACATGATAAAAGAATCACTGAATGCTGTTTCCAAGGCTATAAGATGGTTAACCAATAGGCCTTATATAGATGTCATATCTTATCAAGAATATGACATCAATGGAGTGACTCTAGTGATGTAAGCAATGCATGTCTCTAGTACCAAAGACAAAAAGTCCACCTATGCTACAATGCCATACCATGGGGTCATTAACCATATATGAGAACTTAACTACATCTAATTCAAGGAATCTATCTTTTAATGTAAATAGGTAGAGAATAATAAATGGCATCTGATTAGATGAGCTAAAATTCATATTGGTGGATCTCAATAAATAGGATCATAAAGGAAGCCATTATAGTGGTATCCTAACTAAAATAAGTTTCCTATGTGTTAGACTCAATTGATAACAAGTGGCTTATAGTTCTTCAAGAAAAAAGATATAATGTTGGTAGTGAGAATGAAGTAGATGTGACCACTAATGCTAAAGATGCACCTCCTTTGTTGTAAGGACTATCTCTAGTTATTCATTAAGGCAATTAGGAGGAGTTTTATGTGTGTAAAGATCATAGGGAAGAGATATGGATTGATAATTCTTCCAAATAAATTTCTTATGCCACAAATTCAAAGTAGTAATGTCCTTTTTTTTTTTGGAAGTTATACTTACATATACAATTATTTAATTCTAAGTTTATATAGTATGTTAAAATATTTTAATAATGTAAGTCCTATTTGAGATATGCACATCAATAATGAATTAAATATACTTAAATGGAATGATATCTATGACAAATTAGAAGATATTTTTTCTTTCACAAAGATAAATAATTTTTTTCGTAGTTGTTGCAACATTCAAATTTTCATTTGCTTACTTTGTTTCCTTGCAATTTTAAAATACTTTAGGCATTTCATCTAGCAATGCAAATCATTAGACATTCCTTGATCTTGTATCCAAATTATGTTGAATTACTATAGAGGAAAAATAGGGCTACTTTGTCTATTATGAATTACATATACAAAATTTAAGATGGTGTACTATACTTAAGATGAAATATACATTGTTTTTAATTTAATATGGAGTTTATATGCATTAAAAAGTTCTAATGTTATAATTTTGGGGATTTTAGGTGTATTTAAAGTTGGAAGTAGCGTAGTAGGAAGTGTCATAAGATGTTGTACAAAATGAAGAGTGTGTAAGGAATATTCTTTTTAATTTTTTGGTTCCAACAATGCAATACAAGATCGGTTATATGAATCATCAAAGTGATATATCAAACATTCTACATCAGAACCCAATGTTAAATTATATTTTTTAATGACGGTTGTAGAGATAAAACCAACACTATTAAATGAGACCAATTACCAAATAGTATGACTTACAAGAAATAATGATAGTTTATCTGCTAAGGAACCGACATAATATTGCTTTTCTAAAATGGTTTTATAACTAATATTATAAAATATTATTATTGCAATTTGATTATCTTTTTTCATGAATACTTTATTTCATTGGATATTTTCTTTTTAAAAAAATCTATAGCTTAATTAGTTCTCATTTACTTAATAGATTCTTGATAGGTAAAACTATAAAAGCATGCATTTTTATATAATTTATGTAATTTATTTTATTAGGTAAAATTTTGGATTATTTCACACTATTTAACAAAAAAAGCACAATTTTAGAGAAAATTATATAAAAAGAGGAATTGTCATATGAACATATGGATTATTAGATGTGAAATTTATAAATTTGCAATTGACAATATATATATATATATATATATATATATATATATATAGATAATTTTTTATTATAAATTTATATGAAAATATTGAGATTAACAAATGTAGTATTTTCTATTTTGAAATTTGAAGTTCATTTTATCTCTATTTTCATCTAATTTTATTTGAATGTTTTTTATTTTTTATCTTCATTTAATTTGATTAGAATTTTTTTTTATCCTTATCTTCATTTCATTTTATATCTAATTCAAAATTTGTAAACTGTCATTTATAATGTACTTTCTTTCCATCTTCATTTGATAAAATTACCCTTTACTTATATAAAGAAATGAATAATTTCAGTTACACCCCTCAAAGAAAGCTGAATTCAATATTGAAAAACACCTATCACTAAATACCCTAATAGTTTATCTTCATTTAGTGGATTCTTACTATGATAATTGCAAATTTATTTTTTCATTTTACAATCTAATTAATTATTTATTTTGTTTTTGTATTATATTCATAAATAATTATATTATTCCTCTCACCTTTTTTCCCTTTGTATACTTAACATATTTTTTTTAAACATAGACTAAGGGATAGATCAATTCTTATATAGATTTGTTATACACTACACACTTTTTTTTGTTTACTATTTTATATTTGTGATTATATTATGAGAAAATAATTTTATTATAATATAACTTTTTAGAAGATAATAAAATATTTTCCAACCAAGAGCTATTTCTCTCTTTTATATGAATTAAAAAATGTGAAAATTTGATATCAAAACATTAAATTTTAGGCAACATGTATGTTATAATTTATGAATTTTAATGAATTATTTGTAATATAAAACTATTACATTTAAAAATTTGTTTTATGCTCTAACATGTTAAATAAAAATATATTGTCAGTAAAAAAAACTAATCTTATCACAAATCATATTATTAAATATTAATATTAATATTAATTGTTATCTTGAAAAATGGTATCTAATTAATGCAATATTTGAATTCAAAATCCAATTTTAATAAAATAAATTAAAATTAATTACTTACTTGAGTGTTGAGCAAAATAAGTGGAGAGATGTCTCTTTTTTCTCCCTTAATTTTTTTCAATTTTTATATTATTAAATACCTTCTCTTTCAAATATTTTAGAGTTGGAGAGAGGACATTTTTTCTTAAAGTTGTTGGCAATATATTAATCAATTTTGTATCTAATCCTCTTTATAAATAACTAATACATGATTATAATATTATATTATTAAAATAAATATTCATCTGTGATAAAAATTACTACTTTCAAAAGTTTATTTTATATTATAATGTGGTAAATAAAAAACATATTGCCATTACAAAAAAAATTATTCTTATCATAAATCATGTTATAAAATATTAATATTGATAATAATTATTATATTAAAAATAATGCTAATTAATACAATATTTGAATTCAAAATCAATTGTTTACTTAAATATTGAGCAAAATTAGTGGAGAGATAACTTTGAGTTGTTAACTATATATTAAGCAAATTTTGATTCAATTCTCTTTATAAATAATTAATATATAATTATAATATTATACTATTAAAATAAATATTTATCCATGTCACACACGGATGACTACCTAGTAGTATGTGTATGTGTGTATATAATAGTTTAATCCTTCTTATCACTAAAAAGAAAAATTGTAGCAAATTCAATGAATGAGTTGTCCTTGCACCCATTTTCTGAAAATAACTGTGGAAAGGAATCGAAGTCTTTTCGCTTTTTTGACTTTTACATATACATGGTTCTGGTCTTGCTCATTTATACTAACTTCTATACATAATCCAGATTCAAAGTCTATTTAATTAGAGTCGCAGATTGTTTAAACCTATATAGCGTTCTAAATTTTAATTTAAAATATTGAAAAGAAAAACTCTAGAATAACATCTAATATCATTGCTCTGTTAAATACTTAAAATATCACTGATATGTGGATTCCAAATTTAAAGTAGTAGTTAAATTTTTTTGGTCTCTTTTGACCTATACCCGCTTCTTTCAATATGAAGCTTTTTATGTCCTCATACCATTTTCCATGACATTCTTCTTCTTTTTTTATGTCTTTCTCTTCATCCATTTTTTCACATCATTAGCCTTTAGGATGGTAATTAATAATCTCGAGATCAATGGTTTTTATTAGAATTGATCGATATTTACCCAGCGAATTAGAGCTAAATTATATTAATTGTTTTTTAAATTAGATTCCAATTTAATTACTACATATTTAATAGGATTAATAGCTACCAAGTTAGTTTACGAATACAATTCAATTTAGATTTTGGTTCCATAATTCATTAGATAAATGACGGGTATATCAATTAAATTATTTTACCCATGATTTAAATAAGCTGAATTTAAGTTCAAAAAATCTCAGCTCATTTATATTACGAATTAACTTGATATAAATATATAAGTATAAAACGCACATAATCCATTTAATACATATTTTTATCAGTAGTATGTCACTTGAATAATTTATATATTTTTTAATTATTATTTCAAGTAAAAATAAAAAAAAAACTTTATTAACATTTTTTGATAATTTTGAATTTGTGGATATTCTCTATGCTCTCGTGCTCTCAAAGATCAAAGTGCATCACATTAAAAAAATTAATTTTTATTTTATAAATCAAATAATTAAATAAATAATTTTAACTTGAAATTTCATTTTTCAAATAATTTACAATTTTCAATTAACACAAAAAACCAATAACTAATTTTTCTTGACATCTATGACCTTTTCCGTATAACATATATCTGAGTGACAATATTATAATGCTAAATTTATAGATTTTATTTACTTTATTTTATGTTGCTAAATCTTAACACCCTATTAAATTATGATAAAATACTTTATTATTATAATTAATTTGAATTAATTGATCAATTAGAATTGCTTGTGAATTTAATTATTATCAGGCTTGAGCAGAAAAAATTAGTTCAAATTGAATTTGAGCCCAATCTTAAGTCAAGAATAAAATTTAAAACAAGCTGAGCTTGAGACTTAGCATTGTTAAACTCAACTCATTACTATTCTACTCAATGAATTTCTTTTAGATATCACGTTAAATTCACTTAAATAATATATTATATAATTTATCAATTGCTATTGATATATATATATATATATATATATATATTCAATTAGAAAATTTTTCTCTAACTATCTTTTTTATTGAAAACAATCGGCACTTGTAAAGTCTTGGCATTGGCATGTTCAAAGTGACGAGTCTTTATTGGCTTGGTTAGGTGTGACGAGTCTTTATTGGCTTGGTTAGGTGTGACGAGTCTTTATTGGCTTGGTTAAGTGTGACGAGTCTTTATTGGTTTGGTTAGGTGTGCCTCGTCTGGACCCATCCCCATTCCTCCGTCCCCCTTTCCCACATCTTCTCATTTCCTTTTCCCACCCATAAGCAGAGAATGGTCGTTGAAAAATAAACGAGGTCGTTGAAAATAGTATGTACCTGTGTATATATTGATATTTTAAAAAAATATCTATTTAATTTTAATATAATAAATAAAATTACATTATTCATGGAGTACAACATTTCCAAGGACAGCTCAAAATTGTTTGAAAAATCGTCTTTGTTCCTTCCACTTTCATTAGTATTACTATTATTAGTCTTTTTCAATAAAAGCAGTCCAATTCAAAATGATTCTACAACTTGTTTCAAATAACGTATAACTGGGTTTAAAGTAAGATGAAAAAAAGCACTACGTTCGCTGAAGAATTTGGCGAGATTCTGGGCACATAATATAAATCATGGGTCTACTACTAATAAGAATTAAAATAAATATAATTTTTTTTAATAATTCATTTTTTAACAATTATTTCTTACAATTATCTTAATTTTTATTAATAATAAACAAATAAATTAGATGCTCAATTATTAATTAAGGATCTCCTAATGAATTTGATTCTTTTCTACTATTTTTCCATCGTATCACGAGGAGACATATACAAAATTTTAATTTACAGCAGGACACAGAATCTACAATTATATACAATGAGATTTATAAAAAAAATTCATATATATTTATCACACTTGATATATCTTTTCTCTCTCTCTCTCTCTCTCTCCCCCTCTATATTATATATGTGGAAAATGATCGAGGACGATGATAATACGAGATAGGTTTCGTGATAATTAATATGAATCTCACGTGTCAATAAAATAAAGACAAACACATACAAATTTAAATTGAAAAAAAAGGACACGCCTATACACCAATATTATAACATAGACAAAGATATCAAAGAATTGATGATTTAAGAATGAAGTATATAGGTCGTAGAAGTATAAAGCCCCCCTAAATTCTTACGATCATATATATATATATAGAGAGAGAGAGTCAAAAAAATGTTTTTATATAAAAGTGAGAGAAGTGAATAGTAAACATCGAATTTTGTATTTATGATTATAATTAAAATATTATAATTTCTTCGGTTATTTTTTATTTGTAACATTTTGAAAAAAAATTTATACTTTTTTATCTATTACTTTAGAATTTTAATAAAATATTAAATATTCTTTTCTCAAATTTATCTTTTTTTTATCATTAATAAATATTTCATTATTCTATGCAATCAACTCACTTGTATTTATTCCATTACATTTATATCTCTATTTTTAACTATCTTGAATTTTGTATATAAAAGATAATCTTAAAAAATTACTAAAAATAAATAAATTAAATTATTTTTTTAATACATAAAAAATCGGTTAATTACAATAAATAAATAGGAATGGAGGAATTAAAATTTATGTAGCAATTTAAAATGGTCATATGATCACTTAAAAAAAATGGTACACAACTTTATAATTTAACCATAATCTTTCAATATTAGATTTAATAACTATGATTCATTACCCTCTATTTCACATAAAAATAATTCTCTCTTGATATATCCCTTCCACACAACTACACACACATACCAAACTATATATTTGTTGAATCCAAAAAATGTAAGGCTAGAAGCTTTGCGTTTGAATTATAATATTATGTTACGTTTGCTATGAACAAAAACTAATTGAAATGATTAGTTTACAATTATATTTGATATAATAAAAAATCGTATCGATACTTTTTTTTATAATTATATTTGAATTGAATTTAACTTACTAAGTAAATTCACTTATAATTTATTATCGGATTAATATGATATAAATTAATCTTTAAAAGCATTTAGGATATTAATTTATTGAAAAGAAAAAACTTTAGGGTGTGTTCTAAAAAACGAATTCGGCGATGAATAGAAGTATTTCAGGCTAAAATCCGCATCAAATATGTTTAAAAAGATCACACAAAAGAAAATTAAGCATACAATCGCTCATCGAATTCGGCAGCAAAGGTACGACCAAAATCATCGAGCGCCCCGTGACTTGGGGTTTTCCAAAAATACGATTTAATTATTATTATTATTATTATTATTATTATTATTATTATTATTATTATACGAAGTTCCTCCCCATTTAGCTATCTTTCATGTCATATAGAAAATCTTTACGTTATTTCACGTTAAGTATTAGCAAAGACTCTTCCTAGCATTTGAATTTAAGTCAAAGTATTCTCATTTTATATTGAATTATACTAACCATATCTTTTATAAATAATTATCCTTGTATAAAGAACGTGTGCGCGCTTATTTTCATCGATGATAAAATATAAATCCATCAAACTAAGGAATAATCTAAATAAAACTTTCGTCTATTTATAGATGTTTAATGACAAATTTTAAGAAAAATAAATGTGTGACCCATCATATTTCTTGTGTGGACTAGCCAGTCTAGCTTTGGTGTTAATTTTAAAATTTTTTATATCTTTGTAAGCATTTTAATAATTTACATTATATATTTTTTATACAAACGTTTTTTTTTCAACAATAACTCCCTTATAATATATATATATACACACACACATATGGAGGATTATTATTGAAAAAGTTTTGAATAAAACATTAAGATTTATATCAAAACTTAATCTTTTGTTTGATATTCACATTTTTTAAAACTTTAAACATTTAAATAAGGTGATTAAAATGAAAATGTAACCAAACACACAAAATTTAATGCTTAAAGTATTTAGTGCTAAATTCCAGTGTTAAAAAATTTAGTATTGTCAAAAATAACTTTAATTTAATAAGTTATCCTAAATAACTTATAACTTATCAAAAAAAATTTCTTCAAATTTATCCTTCTTTTTTTTTTCAATTAATTGATAACATATACCTTAAATTTAATATAAATAATTAAATTAAATAAGTAACTAACTAAATAAATAAAACCATATGTATATAACATGATTTATGATTAATTAAATTTAGGTAATTATATTTTTATTTTCATTAATAAATAAATATATGATACAAAAAAATAATTCATTTAATTTTAGACAATTACATCCTTATTTTATAATACACACATATATGCAATATTATAAAATATAATTAGTTATACTTTAAGGAATTATATGTTTGTCATGAATATCAAATAAACAAATAAATTTATAATATAAAAAATTAAATTCAAATAAATTTTAGATAATTCTATTTTTACTTTAAATATATTCATTTATATCAATATAATTTAAATTCATAATAAATATAAATTAATTTAGTTCATATATTTATTTATATATATTAAAATATTTTTATTTCATTTCACGACAACTATAATTAAAGGGAGGGACCCACTATCATGGCCAGGCGCATGATTGCAAAAACGTTCACCTCTCATTTGCTTGGTTTATTTATATAAACCTATTAATAATGAGTAAATAATTTCAAAAAATATTATTAGGAGTATAATTAAGTTCAGTTAAATTGAGTTTGATATTATCAAATATAATCAATTAATATAAAAAATTGTTGAAGTTCGAATTAATAATAAATTTTAATTTAAACTTGCCTTACACAAAGTTCAAATTTTGATTCAATTTTAACTCGATTTGAGTTTGATTCCGTCCCCCAAATAGATAAAAATAACACAATAATATTTATAAATCATTCATTTAAATAAATATAATATTCATTTAAATAAATATAATATAAGTTAAAATTAAAGGAACAAAAATGTATTAAAATTTTTCATACACTTTCTAAATGTATATAATTTTTTTCCCAAGTATTAATTGTATTTATCGATATTATATAATTTAATATATATAATATAAATCAGTTTGGTATGCTTATATATTAAAGTTTAAATAATATAATATAACTTAGTTTATATATGGAATAAAAAATTTGATCCTAAACTATGTTATACAAATTGATTAGACTGAGGCTAGAAACAAATTAGGCACTAACGAGATAGGCCGAGTGGCCGAATTCGAACCCTTCTTAAATCCAACTTCAACCATTTGAAAACTGTCAATATGTTAAAATTAAGTAAATGAAAGGTGAATGTCTTTAGCAATCATGCGCCTGGCGAAGATAGGGGGTCGCTTCCTTTAATTATGGTAATAACAGTTACTGACCAAGACGCTGCTATTTGAGGCATTCACTTGGACGTCCAAAAGAATGGTCTAGGCGTTATTAACACCGCCAACAAATTATCAGAGTCTTAATTTAGTTATATTCTGCCTTAGTTGAGTCGGTTTATTTTATGGGAAGGAACTCTTTTCAGAAAAAAATTATTAATTATATATAAATGTTGGAATTTCATATCATCTATGTATTTTTTTATAATTAGAAAAATAATATATAATATCATAATAATATAACAAAACAACTTCTTCTTACAAATAAAACATAATTTTTATCATATTTATTATTGTATAAATAAAATATTTTTAATTATTTTGATTTTGTGATTATAAATATATGTAAATAAAGTTATTTTTTGAAAAATATTTTCTATTAAACAAAGTACATCTTTTACATTTTAATACTTATTTTCTCTTTCCTCCATTTACTTTCAAAGCTACATTTTTTTAATGTCTATATCATTCTTTATTTCAAGATATCATATTGTACTTCATTAAATTATTACATTGTCATTTTTGTTGTTTTGTTATCTTAGGAAAGTGCTAAGTATATTTTTTGTGGCGTCTCTGTTAAATATTTTATATATAGCATGACAGCTACCTTTATTTATTTTTTTTTTCAAATTACATTCACTTGCTTTAAATTTTAGTATAATTACACTTACAGCACTCCTATTTTCAAAAAAGAATACTAATCCCTTTCATGTACGCTTACATTCCTCTACTTTTGTCTTAAACATACATTTACCTCATATTTTTAAAAAGGATATAAGTATACATTTTTTGAAAATATAATAATAATAATTGTGTATATAATTAAATTCAACCTAAATTATATAAGATGGGTGTAACCTGCCCTATTTTTCCTTTTACTTAGAGTCTTCCGTGCATTAACATATCGTGCATATCATCAACAATGAATAGCATTTTTTTTTCAATTTTAGAAACTAGGCTTTCGTTTTCTATTACATATTAAGCAAAAAATACATTAACTGTTAAAATATTTTGCATGTATTGCTCTATTTTTATAGTGCCATGCTATATTTAAATTTTAATAACAGTTTTATTAAAATATTTGCGCGTCAATTATTTAATTGACTATGCTGAATATTTTAATAACAGTTTTATTAAAACATTAATTTAATTTAATGCATTCAATTTCCAAACACTACAAATCTTCTACTTAATGTATTTAATACTGAATTTTAATGATAAAATTTGTAATGTTATCAAACACACTTTTCATAATATACTTACCTAAACAATTAATTATGTGCATTTTATTTCACCATATAATATGTAAATTTTATATAATTTTTTTAAAAATCAATATTTAGTATTCTTTTAAAATTTATTTATAATTTTTTATTTCTAAAAAATTGACAGAACTTTCAACTAGTTTTTTAACAGGTTATTGTATTTGTTGAGTGCTGATAAAGTAAATAACATATATGCAGGTAATAAATCATTTATATGGCTTGGTTTTATACCAACTTTGATAATCATGGAGCCTGAGCAGATCAGAGATGCCTTCAACAAGATCGACGATTTCACAAAATTTAAGGCTAATCCGATAACCAATCCAGCATTCCATTTTGAAAAAAATTGAAGGTTATTAATTATTTTATGCTTCCATTGCTTTACTTACTACAAGATTCATGGTCTATTCTGGTCATAGTTTCATTTTGTTGCGATTAGTAAAATTATTATCCAATTCAATCATTACAACGTAAAATTGCATTGTGCGGTCCACTGCAGTAATATTATAGCTGTAGACCATAATTAAAAATTTTGATAAGATCCGTTTCTTACATAAGAGAGTTTATTTTCACACTGATAATTCTTCACTATCTTAGAATCTAAACACGTTCTCACGTTATGAAATTTGATAATAGCATCGTTCTAAATTATTATAATTGTAATAGTACATGATATAATAAAACATGGTGGTTGCAAAATAAAATTACAAACAATTATAATTGCAAAGCTTGACACAATAGTAAGAGTGTAAGTAATATTAGGGTTATGATATAAAAATATTTTGAACTACTATTAATTGAATCTTTTATTTTGTTTTATTTAGTATAGGCTGAGTTTGATTCTAAAGTTATATTTTTAAGTTCAATTTCTGCGATCACTTTTGTGGACTAAAAATGCTTGATGGGTTGATGTGTTTTGCAGTAAGTGTAAACTTTTAACCAATTGAGCTTTTGATGGGTGAGCTCAATAGAGTTTTCTATTTAAATAGGTTAGGTCCCCCTATCCACTCTACGCTCTATTCATAACCACAAAATATATTTATAAATCTTGGTGCTCGATCGACTACAAAATTCGTAGAAAAGGTAGGAAAGATTAAACATTTATTTGTTAATTTATTCATATTTTATTATGGTGACTACAAGTATGCTATCTATTTTCTGAAATCATATATTTTATATTTTTTATCTATATAAATTTGTGTCCTGTATGAACAATTTTTGCTTACATATGAATCATTAGTACTAAAACTTTTCTCTCTAACATAATGCTAAATTAAAGCGGCGCATGAAGGGTAGCTATTAAGTGTAGCAATTGCAAATTTTCATAATTTTATTATGCAATTATCATTTTTTATATTTATTTTTTATTTTGATATGACAACACAATTTTTACTGCAATTTACTATTATACACTCTAGTGTAGTTATATTTCAAGGATATCATATCTAATCTAAAATGCAATTTTTCATTTAAGCTATACAAAACATTTTCTTTTCCAAGAGATTCATAACTTTAAAATGTCTTCTTTGTGCTTCAGATTATATTGCCAACATTTTTGGAAAGTAGCAACGATGCGGTCAATGCATGGGAAAGAATGTTGTCTTCGGATGGTTGAGATGTTATCTCTCGAGCAGCATTTGGAAGCAGTTGTGAGGAACGAAGAAAAAATATTCGAACATCTAGTAGAGCAAGCTCAACTTTTAGTGAAGAATTTACACAAGCTCCGCATTTTTTTTATTGAAAAATGAGAGAGAACAAGAGAAATGGCTGATTTGTTTTAAAATAAAATAAAATAACAATTAATGTCCATTTTTACTCTTTATTATTATTTTTATTTCCAAGCAACCAATTCTTAAACACAGATTTAAATCACATAAGATATGTGTGTATGTGTGTGTATGTGTGTGCATGTGCTTGCACGTGTGCAATCCCGTGGTATATTTCATCCAACTGTTCTAGAGGAAGAAATCAAGATGATTGAGTCACAAAACTCATAATGTTAAACACAAATTGTGTTAACACTAATGATTCTTGCATGTTTATCATCTTATTTTGGATTCACCTCATCACATTAATTTTCATTTTTTATAATTAATTATGAGAAGAGGTGCATTAAAATATCAAAAGACGCATGTATATAACAAATGTTACTCTCATGCTGAACGATGATAAGAGAACTCAGCTAATTGATAAATGGTCTTGTTATATTCGAAGCACTGTTCGGCACATATTTTTCGGGATATTTAGTATTTTCCTATTTTTAACGTAATTTGCTTGCAACTATAATTTCATTTTCTAAATTAAAAAGAAGTCATTAACTATACACAATAGCCATAAAAGAATTCATCTTAAAAAAGAACCACACATAATGATCATAAAAAAAACTTTGAACTTTAATTTAATATTTCATTTACTAAAATAAACTTGCTTTATATTAATGATTTTAAAATCTATATTTAATGCATTAATAGAGAAAGAGAATAAGTTATATGAAGTATAAAAATTATTTAAAATGAATTGATCTTATACCCTTTAAATTTTGATGAAATTAGCTTTTCAATTTTGGCATAAATCATTTGAACTTACATTAATATTAACGGATGCTTTCTCATAATTGATTAGTTAACACAATTATTTATATTCTAATTTAGAAAGTCATATTCATATATTAAATATAAATTACGTGATATCTATATATTTTAAGAATTATGAATTTTTAAAATAAAAAATGTTATAGGTTATGAGAAATTTTTAGTTTTTAAAATAATAATATTAAATAATTAAATAAATAATAACAAACTAAGCTTAGTGTAGATAAAAATTGGTTAATTATTTAAAAGGATAATGTTATAAGAAACTCTAACTCTTAAGAGGTTGAATATTTTCATTATTAGATTGCATTTATTGTATTGACATTTATATTTCTAATTTTAATTCACTAGTTTGAGATTTAAAAAAAGAAAAATCTAATAATGAAATATTCAACTTATTAGGAGGTGAAGTTCCCATTACCTCTAATAATTAAATTACTTTTACTATTATAAACAAAATCAAATGAATCAATGAGATGTTAGTTTATTGAAAAATATGCTAATTCGGACAAATTTTATATACCAAGGATCAAGGATTCAAATCTTAAATATAACAAACATTAAAACAGAAAATTTTGTTAATTTTTTTATCTCTAAATTATTTATCCATCCCACTTAATAGAAAGATATATTGCATGACCTAATTCTTATTTTGTTGAAATTATAAGAATCATCCAAATATCAAAGTGATCAGGAATTTAAATTGTAGTCATGGTTACGGTCACAATCATGTATGGACAAATGTGAAAAAATATGACTATAATGATCCAAAATTATGAGAAATTGTAGATGCAGTTTGATCCAAAATTGTAATATTGCAGATAATATTGCAGTCGCAAATCATTTTTTAAATATTAGAAAGTGATATAAGATTTGTACGGGACAAATCACCCTTTTATGTATGCCATGCACTACATTTTGTAGGCTGGATTTACTACACTTGTATCATGACTTTCAGTGGGGAAAAAAAATTGCTACGACTATGTGCATCTATCATCCATTACACCCACTAAATGATACTTGTCATTTGCTCACTTATTGACATTAGACACTTGTTTGTACTTATTTGTTAAATTTTACAGATCTTTACAGAAAGACGTGAAACATTAAATTTAAAATCAATTTTTTATTATTTATTTAATTAACTATTTTTTAACTTCAGTGATTTTATAAATTTTTGGAATAAAAATCATAATATTATTATTTATTGATTTATTTTATATTTTTATACATAATCTTTAGTTATGTAACTAATAAAATTTAAATTAAATGTAAAGAAATTTAATTAAATACTTAAAAATAAATTATAAAATTATTATGTGTGGAAAATAACATGATAAATATTAACATGATAAATAACATGACAAATATTTTATTTAAAAATTTAAAAGTTTTAAAATATACTATATAATTAATGATAAATATTACCAAAAATTTATCATTAAAATTATAACTAACAAAAAAAATTCTATGGTAAATGCATAAAATTCTAATTTTCCAAACTCTTATATTAAATGTTTTTGTAAAAATATAAAATATCCCATTTTATATTTTTAACATTAAAGATATAATTATTAAAATAGTTTAATAGAGAAACATTCAAAACTAATTTTTTATTATATATTAATGAAGTATAATATCAAAATATATGAAAAAATTGAAGGATATAAGTATAAAAAGGTCATTCCATAATTGATGAAAAGATCAACTCCACCATTTTTTATATGTAATGAATATTCCATTATTTGATAGAATTGTTATATTAAAATAAAATAAATAATTTATTTGGTATTTTTTATATGGATTAACATTAATTAATTTATTGAAATATTTATTTAAGTAATTAATTTTTATTTTAACATTAAGTATAGAACAGATTGAATTTTGTTCAATATATATGACCCGTGACAAGTTGGATTATGCATAAACCTATATGAGTAAAGGTCCCAACCTATAAGCCTTTAGTGATCAGTGATTTTTTATCATAAGTCTGACCATATATAGAGAGATTAGATTGTCATTCAAGAATAATAAGGATTACCACTTATATGAAATCTCTATATCTTTTTATTCTCTAAATAATCTAATAGGTAAAGTAGGTTGCAAAACTTTACTTATTATTATCAACAACTAAGCTGATTATGGCTTTATCAGATTATGTACTAGATATGCTCATAATTTATTGTGATTAATTTGTATATTTATAGTTGTTAATCATACTGTCAACGGATGGTATCAGAGCAATGTTGATAGTATGGATTATTTGATTATAAATAATTTTAATTAATCTTATCAAATAATTTATAAAATTCCCAATTCCCTATTTTATTTTTTGTGCATGGAATTATAAAAATTAGAAATTTTAATTTTAAAACAATTTGGATTTATTTTTCTTGCAATCGAATCATGAGTTCTATTTGTATGGATACATAAAATATCATATTATTGCTTAATTGTATTTAAATTTTGTGATTATTATAGATCGAAGCTTGAATTTTTTGAAAAATTTTATGACCATAAATTTTACAATTTTAAAGTTTATTATTCTGATAAATACATGAATTTGTGTTGAAAATAGGCTAGATAAATTTTTCTAGCATTAAAAGGGCTAAAAATCAAAACTTTCAAGCTTTGAATGTCCATTAATGGCTCAAAAACAACTTTGAACGAACAAGGTGAAAAAAGGTTGGAGAAACCTTACTGCTATCTGGCACACATGAAACCCATGCATTTGTGTGATTGGCTAGTTTCAAATTAGTCGCACATGTGAGTCTTACGTGCCAGGATTTAACTAGTCAGCTGACCATGCCTGGGCCACGCATGGGAGAGCACATGATCCTTATGCTCTAGGTTAGCTAACTAGTCCAAGCTATAATTAGGCCTATGCATATGCAAGCACATGTAGCTCACACACTGGGTCGTTGGGCCTAAGTTTTAGCCCAATTGTGTAGAATTTTATTTTCTATTGATCTATAATTTTTTCATAATTTTTTTGGCCAATAAATATTTATTTTGAATTTTATAAAATTTATATTGAATGAAAATACATTTTATTTATAGAATTTTAGCCTATAAAAATTTATGAGTATCTTACAAAATATTTCTAGACTTAGTGAAAAGTCACTCTCTTTAGTTGTAAACATAACCATATCTGATAAATTTAGAATCCTTGATTATGTAATTTTTTACATATATGGATACCCAAAACTATTTAAATTCACACCAGTGATAAATTAGGATCATAGTGAGATTGTTTTACATAAAATAATGTTCTTCTAGGATGTCTGGGACCGTATTGCATTGATGATGGTTGCACCCTATTAGTGTGACATTATTAATATAATTTTAGGGTTCAAACTCCTTTAAATAGGCATACATCATTTATAATATTTCAATATTTCTTATACCTTATCAATATGATTATATTGATTACATTATTGTGTAAACTCTTGTACAAGCCATATCATATGGTATATGTAATTTCATAAATACCACTTTGTCATATAGTTACTTGACTGATTTTTGTTTTAATTGAGAAATCTTGTATTATAATTATGTTATTCATGCATAATTAAAATTTCTTAATCTTGTAGTATTAATTTCAACTTTTTAACAATTATTTGTGGTAAGGACTTTTATTAAAATAAACTATGATGAATGGAAAGAGTATTTGAATATGTAATTGACAATTTCTATGGAAGATTTAGCTCTTAGAAAATCAAAGTCAGTTAATCTATTACTTGAGTCTAGTTTTGCAAATAAAATATATTACAAACAATGATATGAGTCAAACTGAATTTGTTTAGCAATGATCAAATTTACTATTGAGAAAGGAATTAGAGAAAGTATCCTAGATAAGGACACTGCTATAGAATATATAAAAGTTGTTGGAGAGAAATTTAATTCTACCCCTCTAACTCTAATGTATTTTGAGTTTAATAATCTTGAGACATCTTCCAAATTTTGGTACAACTATTCATGTTGCAAATTCTTTGAAGGAGCTAAAAAATGGATGGGTCCCAAGTGACAAAGAAAAAACTATTTTGAAAGTAGCAAGGAGCAAGGTTGAAGTTCAATATATAGGATTAATTTCTTTGTGTTTATCTTCTAGACACATTATAGATTTAAATAATGTCATTTATGTACCTTTTACAATAAAGAATTTGATTTCTAGCTTTGTTTTGTATAATTCTAGTTATTCTTTTTAGCAAGGGAGTGGAAGATTGAAATTTATTATGATTCTATTATTATTGGTACTGTCATCTTACAAAAATGGTCTATATCATTTAACTTTGAATGATTGTCCTAATGTGTCTTTTGATGTTCCCATCAATGTTGTGATTAGACATAAACATCTTAGAATGAGTGATAATTCTTCTATTTTGTAGCATTGATAATTGGACCACATTCCAGAAGGAGATTAAAAAGATTGGTTAAGTAAGGTGTGTTGTTAGATTTAAATTTATCAAATTTTAAAACTTGTATTAATTGCATTAAAGGAAAATTTCCTGGTAAAGTTAGAAACAACGGGGCATTAAGGTTTGAAAATATCTTGGACTTAATACACATTGACATATATGAGCCCATTACACTAGCAACTATTAAAGTTTTTAAATACTTCATTACATTCACAGATGACCATTCTAGATATGGTTGGATTGAACTTATATGTGAAAAGTCAAAATCTTTAGAAGCCTTCAAGAACCTTAAGGCAACAATTGAGTTGAAGATTGGGAATGCCATAAAGCATGTTAGATCAGATAAAGATGAATAGTATTATGGGAGATATATTGAGGTAGGTAGAAATCGTAACCTATTTGCTTTATTTCTGCAAGAGCATGGTATTGAGGCCCAGTATATGATGCTTGGCATACCATAACAAAATGGGATTGCAGAAAGGCATAACTGCACTTTAATAGACATGGTCATAAGCATGATAAGCCACTCCTCATTGCCAGAATTTTTGTGGGGTAAAGCCTTAAAGACTATGGTATACATTTTGAATGAAGTACCAATCAGTCAGTTTCAAAGACTCTAAATGAGCTTTTTACTAAAAAGAAGTCCAGTTTGAAACATTTTCAAGTGTGAGGTTGTAAAGAAGAGGTGAGAACATATAATCCACAATTGAAGAAACTAGACTTCAGAATAATCAGTGGATTTTTCATTAGTACTGTACTGGATCATGAGGTTGTAGATCTTATTATTCTACTCACACTACTAAGATCATTGAGTTTGATCGGACATTCTATTTTAAGGATAACTCGGATAGTGGGAGTGCAGTACCTAGGGCTATCAATCTATAGGATGAAAGCACTATTTTGCCCATACCTGTTCTAACACTTTCATCTATTGGAGGTGATAACAATAAAAATCTGAATCAAATAAAAGAAGAGCCTCATATGGGCTAAAACAAGCTTCTAAGCAGTGATACCTAAAGTTTCATGAAGTCATCAATTCATTGAGAATGCTTCAGATTAATGTATCTATCAAAAGATTGATGAAAGAAATTTTGTCATCTTAATGCTTTATAATGATGATATTTTGCTAGCTAACATTTTCTAAATGAGTTAAAATGCATGTTGTCATGCCATTTTATTATGAAGGATCTTGGTGAAGTATCTTTTGCTCTTGGAATTCATATCCATCGTGACAAAACTCATGATATTTTAGGTTTGTCGTAAGCTAATTACATTAAACTGGTGTTTAAAAAATTTAAAATGAACACTTATACTTCCAGTCTAACGCCTAATTAAGAAGGTGATATGTTATCTCAATCATAATGTCCTCAAATTGATATTGAAAGAACTAAAATGGAAAAAATTCCTTACGCCTTCGCTATTGGTAGTCTTATGTATACATAGGTATGCACTCATCTAAATATAATTTTTGCCATTAGTATGCTTGGTAGATACTTGAGTAATCTTAGGATGAATAATTGGAAAATAGCCAAGAAGGTAATGAGATATCTTTAAGATACTAAGAATCGCATGTTAGCTTATAGAAGATCTAATTCACTTGAGGTTGTTAGTTATTCAAATTCAGATTATGCCTCATATATAGATGATCATAAGTCAATAGTTGGATACATCTTTATGATGTTTGGAAGAGCTATTTCATGGAAAAGTATTAAGCAGACACTCACAGCTACCTCAACTATGGAAGTAAAGTATATCGCATGTTATGAGGCCACTTGTCAGGCTGTATGGTAAAGGAAATTGATATCTAGCATGCATTTGGTTGATTCTATATCAAGACCTCTAATGATTTTTTGTTATAATTCTTCTGTTATGTGCTTCTCTCAAAACTACAAGAATTCGAATCATACTAAATATTTTGATATTAAACTTTTATTCATTAGAGAGAAGATTGTTGAATTTCAGACTCACATTAAACACATCCCTAGTGGAGACATGCTAGTAGATCCTTTGACTAAAGGCTTACCGGTAGGAGTATTTGAGAATGATGTAACTCATATAGGTCTTATTAAATTTTTTGATGAAGCATGGCTTAGTAGGAGTTTAAGATATACTTGTTTTATTTGTTATTGTCTGAGACCACTTATATAATCATTGCAAATTTGGATTTTGAAACATTAGTGATGTGTTTTATACACATATTTTTTATTTTTTTATCGGATTCAATGATTTTGAGTTATTTCTCTTATAAACTATGATTGAAAGACTAACTTTATATATTCTGTTCTTTTCAGATTATGAGACAATTATATTTAAACATCACTTGTTTCCTTATTGGACTTAGTGGTTGTATATGGTTTCATTCTCTGAATTAAGTCAAAAGCTTAATGTATACTATTTGCTTAATTATAACTATTTAAAATATTCATTGTAATTAATTAATGCTATCCAAATGGGAGATTATTATATTTAAATAAAATCAATAATTTATTTGGTATTTTTTATATAGATTAACATTAATTAATTTGTTGAAATATTTATTTAAGTAATTATTTTTTATTTTAATATTAAGTATAGAACAGATTGAGCCCTAATTTAATATGTGTGGTCTATAAGAGGTTAGATCATGCATATGCCTATATGGGTAGAGATCCCAACCTATAACCTTTAGTAATCAATGATTTCCTATCACAAGTCTAATCATATATAAAAATATCATATTGTCATTCAGGAATAACAAGGATTACCACTTCTGTGAAATCTCTTTATCTCTCTACTCTTTGAATAACCTAAGGGATAAAGTAGGTTGTAAAACTTTACTCATCACCATCATCAACTAAATTGATCATGACTTCATCATATTATGCATTAGGTATACTCATAATTTATTATGATTAATTTGTATATTTATATTTATTAATCATATTGTCAATAAGAATTAAATGGTCATTCTTTAGAGAATAGATATTCTCAATCCATAATGTATATTAAACAAATTTTTGACCATTTTATTTTTCATTTTTATTTCATTCAATCTAACCAAATGCAATGTAAGTGATTGCCTAGAATTTAATATTTTAATTTTTATTCTTGTTAATTTTTTAAAAGTTTAATAAGATAAAATAAGAATAAATAAATAATAAAATGTTAGTTTTTATTTGATTTAAAAAATGATAGCATGGAGATGGAGTTATCAAAATGGGTTTCATGTGATTTTAATTATGCATATATTTTATTTTAGTGGAATGAACCATGTTGTATTTATCTAAATATTTATTTTTAAGGGATAATAATTTATCATTTCAAACTCTTTAATGTTATGTGTTACTATAATTATATCAGTTAGGAAATATTAGTCATAACAAGTAATTTTAGGTGAAAATCTTTAAATTAATAAATGATAAAAAAATTAACCATAAGTAAAATTAAATTTTAAGAACTTAATTATAAATAAAAAATATGAATCCAAGTTTACAAATTGAAACAAATAATTTAAAAATCAGTTTGAATTAAATAAAAATATATTTTTTAAAAATATTTCTTATTGGGTAGTGCCTTTATTAAATACTATTCGTGCATAACCCAGGCTTACTTTTCTACCTTGTCTAAAACCATGTACCTTTTCTTTATGAGGGGAAGACTACAGTACCCTGAGAATTTTTAAACCCTGGGTATGTGTCACAATCTCATCCATTGGATGAGATTACCAAAGATTTAGGTAATCTCATCCAATAGATGAGATTGTGCCACACCACCCAGGATTTAAAAACCCCTGGGGCACCTTAGAATTTCCCTCTTTGAATATTTTGTCTTTTTCACACTTCAATCTTATACGTGGCCTCTCCTGGAGTGCTATAATGACGTGCACGGCTGCTGTAGGCTGCAGCAAATCGCTTCTTAGGAGTACGAGTTGTTTTAGAAAACCAATAAAGTCCTACCACATATCAAGAAATCAAACAAAAGAACGGTGCAGAATAGTGCTACATCAGATACGACAAAAATCGGATTGGTACAGCAGAATTCTCCGTTGCTTGGATAAATGTAAAATGTATAATTTCATTCTTGAAATTATAAAATAATTTTTATATTAAATAAAATTATAGTTTTTAAATAATAAATTATAAAAATAATATTATTTTTATAGAATAACTTAAAAATAAAATTATAATTTTATATAATTCAAAAATTATTTTTCCATACTCTTTTGAATTTAAGGGTTAGTCTTAAATATACATATGATCATGGGTTGGGTAGCCCATTAACCCTAACTCTTCAATCCGAAGAGTAGGGTTTGAGCCAAAAACTTTGGCCAAATTATTAATCAGGTACTTTTTTTTTTAACATTTTTTTTCAAATTGAAAAAGCAAGTAAAAAAAAGAGAAAAATATTTGAAAAAGTACGTGGCGATTAGACTTCTATTTTATTAACAATACTCTAAACTTTTTTTATTTTATTTTAATATAAAAATGAGGGAAAAATTTAATATTAAAGTCAAAGATAAGAACTAAAAGGTAATTTAAGGGAAAATTATTGAGACTTCATATAAAAAATACATATAATAAATAATAAAAATTATAATTATTTTTATCAAAATTGCAACAATATCAAAATCTTTTTAAAAAAATTTCTCTTTATCAAAGAATCACTTACTATGAAAAAATTGTTAAACTTTATAAATCTATTTCTATAAGGTTTGCGAGAAAAATATGTACAAAATCTTTTAAGTGTCTAAGAAGGTGAAAACCTAGATTATTATTGTAAGTTTTAAAAAATCACAAATGATAGAGGATATGCAGAACCACTGCAATAGATAGGGTCAACTCTACAAATATAAAAAACTAATTTGCACAAAAATAAATAATAAAAAATTAGTTGAAGCAGTTGACCGCAAAGGAATGACAACCACGTAATTTAGTAGGAAAATTAGCCGACAGCTAAAATGTTGTGAATTATTCAAGGTGTGTATACTCCCAACTGATATTTTGAGTATGAGTATGGAAGAACTACTTTGAAAAATGTATCTTAAGAAGACAAATGGATAAATTTATTTATTTTTTAAGCCAGAAGGATAAATTTCATTACCAGTGAAAGAAAGAGATAAAGATCAGTCCTCATGGCACGTGTACTTATTTTTCCTCTCATTTAAATCAATGCCTTCCCCATTTCATATTTCCCAAATCACACGCATATGCGGTGAAGGAGCAGAAATGGGAGCTTGTCTGCTGAAAACAACACTTTGGGTTCTCACAGTAATAGCACTGATTTGGGTATGGAAGGTTCTGAATTGGCTATGGCTGACACCAAGAAAGCTGGAGAGAAAGCTAAGAGAGCAAGGCCTCCAAGGAAATTCATACAGGATTTTGTTTGGGGACATAAGAGATATGTTTCCGAGACAAAAGGATCCAAAATCCAAACCTATGAATCTGTCGGATGACGTAGTTCCTCATGTTTTCCACTTTGTTCATCAAACCGTCAACAAGTATGGTATGCCTCTGCTTTCTATTTCTCTTTTTCTTCACAGACATGTTGATGAAAGTAGAATTGAACACAAATTGATATCTATGGATTAAATAAGTTTGTAATTCTCTACTTTCCCATATTCAAACTTGAAGACGCTTTGACAGTTTTCTGAACAAAATGTGAACGAATTGAGTTTCATATAAGTTTGTGTTACTGAGTTTTACTAGTTATGGGGGATGGGTGATAATCGAAATTCCACCTTTTATTTGAATGAAAATCTAATGAGGTTGTAAGATTTTTGGTGGCAATTAGGTAAATAGAATTCTTTTTGCTTTTTCTAGTGAAAGTCCATCATTTAGCTTCAATTTGTAAGAATAGGGATGAGGGAGAACAATAGACTAACTTATCCTGCAGTAGCCGGGGCAATAAACGATTAAAAACAATCAATCACATGCATAGAAATTGAACTTTTCACTTTGCCCACCGTTTTTATGATGTTCCAAAGGATCCCCTCTTTTCTGGGGAAAATCATGTATATACTGCCTTGCCTAGAAACAGAAAAACAAGAAAAACCTGTTTCTGTGCTTTTTTGCTTAAGAAGAGCAAGTAAGTTCATATATGAAATAGGTACCTCACCTTCCCAAAATATCATAGCTGAACAAAAAAATATTGCATTGGTTTTGATTATGGACAGGTAATGCTACTTGCACAATAAACACTCGCAAGTCACTCACACACATAAAAATGGAAAAGAAAGAGCTTACTCTCAATTTGGCTGAGTTAATTCTAAATGTGGAACCTATTCCTATGTGAGAGGAAGTAGATTGAGAGTAAGTCCATCAGAATTCAAGAGTGTGCATTCTTAACACCACCACCACATATACACAATTATTAAAATTGTGATGGCCATCATGGAAAACATGAGTTTGTTAATGTTTGTGTTGAGTATTACTCTTTACCTTGGTAGTTGCCCACGTTGTTAAATTTAAAATTTTTGAACTTGTTTAAGCCTTTTTTTCATTTTTTTTATAACCCATTATGTGCAGGCAAGAATTCTTTTATATGGTTTGGTCCAAAACCAAGGGTGATCATCACTGACCCTGAGCAAATCAAGGATGTATTGAATAAGATCTATGACTTCCCAAAGCCTCATTCAATTCCAATTTTCAAGTTTCTTGCTGGTGGTCTGGTAAGCTTGGAGGGGCAGAAGTGGGCTAAACACAGAAAAATCATCAACCCAGCATTTCATGTGGAAAAATTGAAGGTTACTTTGTTTCACTCTAGCAAAGTGAAGTGTGATGTCTTTTTGGAACTTCGTTCTGAAATTCCCTTATTAACCATGAAGGATGTTGTAAACCTCTGAATATTTGTAAAAATTTAATGTGCATTCTTCTATCCCAAGCAAAGTCTATTGTATGCCATGCTTTTTTAGTTTCCAAGTTCGGAACTTAAACTTTGTAAACATCATTTTTTTACAAGGCATATAGTCTCTATGCTTGCTTTCTTGGCCCGACACTATAAACTTATACTTCTTTCATCATTTTGCTGCAGATTATGTTACCGACATTTTTTCTAAGCTGTAATGATATGATTAGCAAATGGGAAGGAATGTTGTCTTCAAATGCATCATGTGATGTGGATGTATGGCCTTCCTTTCAGACTATGACTTGCGATGTAATTTCTCGAACAGCATTTGGAAGTAGCTATGAAGAAGGAATGAGAATATTTCAACTTCTAAAAGAACAAGCCAGTCTTATAACGAGACATGTAGACAAAACTTTCATTCCAGGTTATAGGTAACACTATTATGCATATCCTCTATTCCTTTTTATATAAATTCTTCTCTAAACACTAAATTTGCCAAATATTATATCTCAGAATTTTAATAGCGAAGTTTTTTTTTTTTTTTGGTTTAAAATGCCAACCTGTCTCAACTGTTGAAAACTACTTCATAGATATCCTAGTAATTACTGCTTTCTTGGGATTATTTTTAGATTTCTACCTACTGGTCCCCTTAGGAGGATGAAGGAAAATCACAAGGATATAGTGGTTTCACTTAAGGCAATTATTAAAAAAGGAGAGAAGGCATTGAAAGCTGGTGAAGCAAACATGGACAACTTATTAGGCATTCTTTTGGAATCAAATCAGAAGGAAATTCAGGAACATGGCAACAATAAGGATGTTGGAATGACGATTCAAGATGTAATCGAGGAATGCAAACTATTCTACTTTGCTGGACAGGAGACAACTTCGAGTTTGCTGGTTTGGACTATAATATTACTATGTAGGTACCCTGATTGGCAAGCACGTGCAAGGGATGAAGTGTTTCACGTCTTTGGTAAACAAAACCCAGATTTTGATGGCTTAAGTCGCTTGAAAATTGTGAGTACTGCATAATTTAATTGATCATGATGAATGGTATGCTCCTTTTGTTGCTGAATTCTAGGAAGCACTTACTCTTCAAAAATGTTAGTTATGTCCCTGTTCTGAACATGTCAGATACTTGTAACATGTTGACATTTTCATCTCCATCTTACCACAGACATCTGTATGAAGCTTACCTAAGAACCTAAAGCACTCAAATTTAGTACTTGATAGTCAGTATGTGAATTCTAAATGTGGTTTAACACATGATAGAGGTGTATATATATTGTGATTGGAGAAGTGACTAATCACTTAAATCATACATGCCACATCTTGGGTTCAAATCTCAGACCCTTGTGGGAGAAAGGCTCAAAGGTACAACAGACGCCACCACAACAGTGTTGGTTTTCCATATAATTCTTAATGCTCTTATGCATAAAATACCAATAATTATGTATTTATATGATTTTTTATCCATAAACATTTTCTGTGATTTTCCCTCATTTTTTAGATTTTGTCATGTCCCTATGTTGTATGTTTTGTGTCTGTAGTTGTGCTTCTCAGTTGATTATTTTTATTTCCTTTCTGTAGGTTACCATGATTCTCCATGAGGTTCTTAGGCTTTACCCTCCAGTAATCAGTCTTCTTCGAACTGTGCACAAGGATTTGAAGCTAGGAAACCTCACAATACCAGCAGGCGTGCAGATTTCATTGCCTGTAATTCTAGTTCACCATGACTATGAACTCTGGGGCGATGATGCAAGGGAGTTCAATCCAGAGAGATTTTCAGAAGGGGTTTCAAAGGCAACAAAAGGCCAAGTTTCATTCTTCCCATTTGGATGGGGTCCTAGAATTTGCATTGGCCAAAACTTTGCCTTGTTGGAAGCAAAGATGGCTTTGTCCATGATTTTGCAACGTTTCTCGTTCGAGCTGTCACCAACCTACACTCATGCTCCAACTACCATCATTACCCTACAACCAGAATATGGTGCCAATATCATTTTACGCAGACTGCAAATGTGAACCAGATAAGATTCTACTACTAAGCTGTTGTCTCACAGTTGCCTTTGAAAGGAGGGCTTAGTGCTTATGTCTTATATATATTTACCTGAGGTAGATACCTAGCAATTGAAATGGCTGGGTTATGTTTGTGTATTCACTATTTTATCTCCTACTATTTTCCATAATGTGAAGGTACAAGACAGTAATAGTGGGAAAATAACAAATTTCTACCCAACATTCAATTTGGACAAATTGCAGATTACTTCAAGCATATTAGACAAAAACATCGAAATTAAATTCAAAACTTTATTTTCTCACTGAAATATTATTCCATAATGAAGCATTCTCATTCTAGTCCGATATTTATTTGAAGGCCAGTCAAGCTGCCAAGAATGATATGTTGGGCACAATATTGAGTCAAACCATAATGAACTTCAAGGTCATGAAAACATTAATTACAGCGTTGGAATCATAATTAGCGACGTAATCGAGGTATGCCGCTATTTTACTTGGCTGACTTGGACTGTGATCCTGTTGAGATGTATACGATTGGCAAGCAAATGATAGGAGGATAGTCTTGCAAGTTATTGGGAATCGAAAACCAGACATTGGTTTGCTCAATCGGGTAAGAGTTGTAAATATCATATGTTTTCCATTTTTAGAAAGTAAGACGCAATTGTTATTGCATGTTTTACCTTATAATAGGTAGCATGCACCAAGATATCAAACAACATATCAACTGAAAAAAGTTACAAGTAGTTCACGAGAAGTTCTTGTATGATCATACGGTTTTTGTCACATCTAATAAAGAAGACTTATCTAATAAATAAAAGCTGCATCGCTGCTACCTTTCGAAGCATTTGCCCTCCTTACTAAATATTTGTGTGTAAAAATACTAAATATACTACATTAGTATCATATCTGTCCATTACAATTTTCCGATGTTGTATTTGATTGAATTTATTGGCTAAGTGGGAGGTGATTTGACTTTATTATTTTTTTTTTGAAAAATATTGGAAATTAAAAACCTTTGAATTTATGTCATGTAAATCATGAGAATGTAAACAGGATTTTTCTGTGAATTTGGTGGAAAAAAATAGAAATTAGTTCAACAAGAACGCTTCGAATGTGTTTCTTTCAAATCACGAGAACTTCTTCAAGAAGTTTAAATGTGAAGACCTTAAGTGCGTTTTCTGTTGAAAAGATGAATAAATAAAATATTTGAAACAACAAGATCTAAAAAGGTAAAATTGTAAATATGTTGTATCAAAGATAAAATTACTTCTACAAGAAGTTGGAATGCCATAAGTATGAATCTTCAAGATTACAGTAGTGTTTCCTCAAAGGAAAAAATTTGTGATTTTGCTTTTGTATGGATTCAAAGTGTTCGATGTTGTATGCAAAGACAAAATGCTTGGAAACAATAAGATTGGAAGATATAAAAAGTATGGAAGAAGATTAAGCATCAAGAATTTTCATAGAAGTTCAATGATTCAAAATAACTATTTTTTTAGTCTAATTTTGTTTTCTCAAGTTACCAAATATTACTTGAGGTATACTACTCTTTTTATTAAGTTACAACATTTAATTTTACAAGATTTACTCAATCTTCACTAGGATTTCAATTATCATTTGACTTTACAAGATCTCCTCAATCTCAGCTAAGATTTCAAACAAGTTGAAGAAGGAATTTTTCTCACAATCTTTCTAGGAAATTTTACAATGATTCACTCTAAAACATTCAAAGAGTAGATATGAATGTTATGTCTCAGAAGAAGATGAAAAAAGCTCTGTTTACGAGGAGGTAAGTAAAAATGTAATTGCAAGTTGTGGTGCAAATGGCTTGATATATTGTCATTAAAGGAATGCATTCTATTTATAGAGAAAATTTGATGAAAGCAACTTGAGCTTCAAGTTAACTCTTTCTTTGGCTTCAAGAAAACTTTGGCTTTGCGTAAAAATTTGAATTAAACTTACTTAATAAGTTTCCTTTTTTACCCGTATGCTAAAAGTATCTTGTTTGCATCTTAGGAGACAAAAACCAACCACTTTTCACCTAATTTCTGAATTTCTTCCAAGATAGTAAGTAGTTTGCTAGTTCACTATGAGTTGCATTTGACCTTAAAATTTGAGCCAACTATTTATAACTATTCATACATAGTATTTAATTATTTTCCAATTCTAAAAAAGTATAATAACTTCATATTTTAATTTATTTTGATTATAGTACATGTAAAACTAGTTTGAATTTAAATTTCTCTCTTTTCAAAAATCAAAGGCTCAAAATCAACTTTTGAATACTAGCAATTAGATTGTGTCACCTAACTTTTGAAATATACAAATTTAAAAAGTAGCTAATAGAAATATTTCTTGGAATGCAAGTTTAACATTTTCAAAATAAAAGACAAATGGGAATTCCTTTTTATAAAGTAAAGTGACTTTTGTAACATAGGAAATAAACATTGTGAAGCAATTTGGGCTTTGTATTTGGAAGTGTGATAATCCAAAATTAGTAAATTGCATTATGGTACCACTTTCTGGACTTCCTTTCAAAAAAATGCTAGTGCTGATCTTTATTTCAAATAGGTACTATTTTTATGAATTATTACTATTATATTTCTAAAATACTCTTTTTCAACCATAAGAATGCAATCGTAAATTAGGAACTTTGGAAGGATATAACTCTATGATTAGTCAACCAATTTTTATATATGACCAACTGTTTTCATTCATCTTCCTATGATCATTTGATAGAAAATAAAAAAAATTGATTTTGGTAGGGTCCCCCGATTGAAAATGTGTAGATTGAACTCAAAACTTTGAATAATCATAACTTTGTGTTTGGTCATCTAATTAGGGAAAATTTTATGTCAATTTCATGTAACTTTTTAAGATCTATGTGTTTGCAAAAAGTTAAAGGCATTTTGCCTATTCTAGCTAGCAAAGAAATGTCTTTTTCAATGACTTTTATCAATTTTTCTTCATTTTCTTATCATTTTGCTAACTTTAATTTCATTTTTTTAATTTAAATTTATTCAAATTCCACATCAAATTTTTGCTCTTTAATTTTTTTGGTATCCAATAGTGTCATAACAACTTTCTTAACAATAAAGCTATTAAAGAACGACATATTACTATTTATAGATTAAACAATAATATATTATTATTTGGTATCAAGATAATAATATCAACTAAAAATTTAAAATAAAAAGATAAATGAAGTCTCATTAACAACCAAACTATTAAAGAACAACATGTTATTATTTACAAATTGAACAATAACATATTGTTATTTGGTATTCAGATAGTAACATTAACAAAAAAATTTTAAATAAATAGATAAATCAAGTCTCATTAACAACTAAACTATTAAAGAATAATATATTACTATTTGGTTTCTAAACAATAATATCAATTAAAAATTTAAAATAATCAAACAAACGTATTCTCATTAAAAATAAAACTGTAAAAAAATAATATGTTACTATTTGTAGATCAAATAATAATATGTTACTATTTGGTATCTGAATAATAACATCGATCAAAAATTTTAAATAAATAAATAAAGTAAATTTTATTAACAACTAAATTATTAAAGAAGAACATATTATTTAGTCTCTAAACAGTAACATTGATGAAAAAAATTAAATAAATAAATAAATCAAGTCTCATAACAATCAAATTATCAAAGAAGAGAATGTTATTATTTGGTTTCTAGACAATAACATACATCCTTACATTCTTATCCACTAAACTTACTTTCACCTCATGAAAAATCTCTTGTAAGAATATAAATAAAAATTATTTTAATCTATTCTCAAATCAATAATGACTATATAAAAATATTTAATTACAAATAATAAAATTTATAAAACTTTAATTATTAACGTGAAGTATTATAGATTTTGGTTAGATATCAAAAAGGGATTTTATCTATAAGATAAAATATATTAGTCAAATAATAATATCTTATTGATATTAGTTAAATATTTTAAAATGAAATATTTGGCTAAGATATTAATCTTTTTAAAAAGGAAATATCTAGACGAGATATCAATCTTTAGAAAAAGGTAATATCTAGTTGAGATATTGATGATATGATTTGATAAATATCTAGCCAAGATTAGAAAAAGTAATGGCTATCATCTATGAGATAATGAGAGTGTTATGAGTTGATTAAGGTATTGATCCAAAGCTAGAAAGGCCTTGTAGCTAGCACTGCATCAAAAGAGAAAGTGTACGTGTGATCCTATTCAATTAGATTAGAGTATTTAACTACTCAAATGGATACTATAGAGACATTGCTCTAGCGAATAGTATTTGTGATTTACCATCCTAGTTCGTGCATTTGTGGCTCTAACCATGATCAGACATTGTTCTAGTGTTTGAGAGCAAATCATTCATGCATTTATGATTGGATCATTCAAACAATGATAATCAAATTGTTCATCAAGAAGCTAAAGTAGATTTTTTATAGCAAGTGCCTTTCATGAAACTAAAGTATAAACACTAACATTAGTTTATGCTTCTTTTGCTTGGATTCTTGGTGGGTTTCAGAGTAAAATTTTTAAAATTTGTGCTATGCTATTTGATTTGAAACTTAACACCTATATCTCAATACTTTAATTGGCTAAGTGCTAGTGATTTTCAGAATGAAATAGGCTTATTAAAAAACTTATCCACTACTTAATCTTACTAGAAGGTGCTATGTTATTTTTAATAGAGTTGATCTTATTTCTCCTATATGATTGATCATATAGTAAAAATTGTGCATGATAATCAAACCAAGATTGTTTTCAACTATGCTTTAAGGTCAATGCTTTCATCAATTTCATCCATATTAGACACTTTAATTAATTTTCTACTAGTTTTCTACTAACAACATTCCATATGCAATCAAATCATTTATGGTCTACATCATTATTGTCTTCATTTACAAGTTTTATTTTATTAAAATATGATGTGTTTGGACACCTTCATTCTATAAAGTCAATAATTCATCTATTAATGGCTTCATGAACACATCAATCTTACTTTTAGGATTCTTTTTAACCTAGGATTATCATAGTCAAGAGCATATATAAGCTCCTTATACACATCTCTAGTGACAAATTGGAAGGAGTGACTATTATTGGCCAACAATAATATAGTGCAACATTATGACTAAATGGAGAGAAATCATCAAAGCATAGCCTAAATCTTACATTGCAATGATCAACTATGAATTGTGTATAAGTTTGGTTAAATTGTTTTCAAGCTTTTCAATTAGAAAGGTGACATAACACATCAACCTTCTTTCAATCCTTGTAATGTTATCTCATATGAGGAGTTAACTTCATCAAAGCATACAAACTTTGCACCCTAGGAATTAATGGTAAGTAGTAAATTCTCTTCAATGAAATTTCTTTGCAATTTTGACTAGCCTTCCATTCCTTATATTGAGGCAAACCATAAATTTTGCATTCTTTCTTAAATTTAGCATCCTTGTAAAATCACATGCAACTATTCATATAACAATCTATATTCTAATGGCTCAATCCTAACTTTTTTGTTTTATGAAAGTTTTAAGGAACAACATTATTAGAAAGGTGTGTTTCATATATAAGGTGTATAATCTAATCAAAGGAATTCCATGTCATGATCAAGTTTGATTTTGTATTCAATATCCTTACTAATAAAGACTATTTAGAAGGGTTACAACAACCTATCCATAATGACTAGTGTATATTATCTAACATATCATAAAATTGTTAGGCTTCTCATTTTGAGTGTTCTTCTATATTTTCCATATAATTTGCAGCATATGGCCTTCCAGCATCAAACACAATATTTTCATACATATGATTTATGCCTATCCCATGTCACACCAGCAAAAGATTGTCCTTATTCCATTTAAATTTTCCTACCATCATTAGTGTACCCCTAATGATTATATTGAAATTTGATTCTATACAAATCAACTTTGACTTTGTCATGATGTAAAAATTCTTGACACTACTATTTTGAGCATGGACACTTTATCTTGGCATTACATAAATAAACTAGCTGAGTTTTAGCAAAATTAATAAATTCTTCCTCCCCTAAAAGAAGTTCCATCTTATATCCTCTACACCAGAAAAAAAAATTGTCATACATCCATCTACAATATTCCAAAATTTCCATTTTTTGTATTTGGAGTTTACATTAAAATTTGACAACTTAAACTAATTAATATGTCTCATCTCATCATAAATATAACTATTCGAGCCAATTCAAGAGGAAATCATCCAACCATTCAACAAATAACAATTAAAATCTTCAATCCAAATTCAACCTTAATTACTAAAAAAAGGACTAGTAAACCTATTGTCAATCACTAGATAAGCCTTACAATACAATAGAAATTAATTTCCCCTACCACAATTCAATATTCACACTTAATAATTACCTAAATAAGCAAAAAATTTTACTACTTTTATATTCAAGTAAGAACAATGCAAATATCACCGATAAAACCTTTAACCCTAAACTACATCACAAAAAATAAAAAATAAAATTGTCATAATCAATTAGTGCAACTATTAAACAAACACCATGAAAAAAATTAATTGATTTAAAAATTTTAAATTTACCTTCTAACTATAAGAAGGAAGCTCAAATGAGTGCAAAGAGGGAGTTTCTCATTGGCATGACAAAAGAGAAAAAGCAAAATGGAGGGCAAAGTAGAAGCTAATTCATAAATAGTGAGATTATTTTTTAAGTTATATGCCAATTTTTTATATGAATTTCTGATAGAATTTTGATGAAAATGAGTTCATATGAAAAGCCAAACTTTTCAATTTCAATGGGCTATTTTTGACGGATTCATTTTTATTTCCAATTAGGAATGGCAATAGGCCGGGTCTAGGCAAACCCAATCTGGACCCGACATGACCTAAACCTGAAATGGACCTGAAATTATAGACCCGAAATAGACCCAAACCTGAGGACCCAAAGCAGTTAGACCCGAATTGGATCCGAAACAGACCTGAGTTAAACCCGAACCAAATTTACCTTTTTAATGAAATTTTAACAGTTAAAATTAACTTTTTTAATGAAATTTATATGAACAATGAACTTTTTCTGATGATATTCAGTCTGTAGGGGTAACTGGCTTCTGCAACATCATAGGAATAATGAAACTCAGGGAGCCAATAACCAATAAAAGTCATAACTTCTGTTGGAAGCTATGTCATTATGCTTTTCCAACTAGAAGTCTTCTCAATGCAAGAAATAGTAGACTGCCTAAGGTTTGTATTTTCTGCTGACAAATAAAACTAGCTACCATATCTTCATTACATGTAACTTTGCAAAAGCAGTTTAATCTGAATTCATACGACTTCATAAAACAAGAAGAAAGCATCGGATGGAATCATACAACATTTAACATTAGCTAAGTCACAACTCTACAAAATATGTCAATATGTTGAAGAAATTTATGAAGATATACTCAATGATAACTCACATTAATATAAGTTTTGTTTATGCTTCAAAGGTCCATTAAGCAAGGCCTATTGCAGATACATAAAAGTTATTAGCTTTGCAATTAAAACTCAACTATTATTTACAGAATTAAATAAAGTTTTACCTGATATACTTTGATAATGTTCCATCAGGTTGTTCCATTTCAACTTGACTGGTTACACAAGGAATAAAGTAAATTAGAAAACTACAGAATCAAATAAAAGGTTGCAATAATTAAAGAAATACCAAAATTGAATAATGGCATGTTGCTTGCTGCAGGATGGATGATCCATTAGGATATAAGCAACCCTTCTTTCTCTCCCAAATAGATAGCAACTTTGGTGTATATATAGGGGCTCTATGAATCATACATGTTTTTTGAGCAAAATCAGGTAGAAACTGATAGAATTCAAGAAAACTGTTTTTCATTTATATCCATTGAAATCAAAAGTAAAAACAAGAAAAGATTTCAATAAAAAAGTTCAAATACAATAAGAATCAATAATAAATTATAATAACACGGACACATGGAACCAGAAAAGTACAACACATAAGAGGAGTCCTCTAACTAAGAAATGTTTAATAAACACTTAGTTTTATCTAATGAACTATAATATAAAATTTTGAGCACACAACACTCACAAATATGATGAAAATCTTTACACGATCACTTCATTATTTTCTATTTAGAATAATAACAATAATAATAATAATAATAATAATAATAATAATAATAATAATAGTAATAACCTATTGCAATTACTCAAATAAAGGATAATATTTGGCAGTAACAGCAGCTTCTGTCCACTTCTTTTGTGAAACACGATTTAAATTTTAATTTAATAACTCACTTAATATTTTTTAGTATATCATGGTAGGATTTTAAATTACAAGTAGCAACCAAACTCCATTACGGGAAAAAGTAAGGAAAATAGATATGATGAACAAAAACAACTCCATTACAGGATTACCTGTGCTAGTTTATGATACCAAGCAGATGTAAGTAAACTTCTCTATGTATCCAACTTCATCCTTTTCGTTTGAGGAGTTTATGCAAACTGTATACGTATGGAACAAAAAAGAAACCAATTTGCATAATAGACATGGACAATTTTTGATAACTTTCTAAATAGCTAGAAAAGAAATAATCTGGAATGAAGTTTGACTACTGTTGGATGCTTTGCTCACTGTTGTTGATTTTTATGAAAATATGCAACAAGAATTCCAATGAAGAGCAAACTACAAAGCCAATAAGAACCAACAGACCATCAACAAGCAACCCTACGAAGTTAACTTACATATCCTAGCTTAGCCCAAGCACGAAGAAGCTCGTCCCAACAAAGAAAGAACCCATTATTATTCTTTTGCATCAGTCGGTGCAAAAGGATACAAAGTCACCCTATTTAAAAATTTTAAGTAACCCTTCCCTTATTGATACATTTTTTTTGGCCAACTTCTTTTATTGATATTAAACAACCCATATTATTCTTTCTATTTCCTAGCTCTCCTGTCTCATCATTCGTGCCATCACTTCTTTGTTCCATCTATGCGTTGACACACCAATTCATGTGGAGACTAAACCAGATGATACAAGACAAAACTAACATGTAAAATTCTACAACATTCATCAGTTAGAGACATTCTATTAACTTTGGCATATCACTTAAATCAACCTATGCATCTTCATCAAAATTCTAACCTTTATTAATTTTCTCACCTCTTCCCACTTCAAGGTCCTCAACAAAGTTTTATTTCACCCATTGGATCATTAAACACAAAGCTTTAAAATGAATTTTGTCCAAGCCCTGGGCAATTCTAAGTTCACATCTAGGCCCAAAGTTCAAAGCTCAAAACATAAAGCAACCCTTCCCCTATCAATACAACCTCAATACTTGTCCTCAGCACATCTTGCACTCTAATTAGTTTAAAGGTAGATTCTAAGTGTCTCACCCTAAAGTGCTGAACAGAGTCAAAGCCAACAACATTATTTGTTTGCTAGTTTTTTCACTTTCAATATGCTTCTTGTTGACCAAGCTTGCTACTTTAACGAGAAATTTGAACCTCATAAGATCAAATGAAGTGAACCAAAATTCAAACACATAAAAATCAACAACAGTGAACAAAGCATAAAATGGAAAAGATTATTAATAAAATTGGTACATGGCTAAAATGTCTTAACCAAAAGAAAAGATTATTAAATGGTATGAATGGGAACAAAGAAAAGATACTAAAGTCATCTAATAACAAAGGACATTGGAATTTAGAAAGTTAATTTATGCATAGAAGTGAAACAAAAAATCACATCTTGCTATATGTTCATTATTAATAAAACAGCTCTTCATCCCATGGAAAGACTATATAACAATACACAACACCTATTAACATAGGCAAGATTTCCTGATGCAAACAGGAAATATTAGCAAAGACTGACTGTCCAATTGTATTATTCACACGGACGAGCATCCACAAGAAAAGTCTAATAGTCACTGAACTAGGAAGCTTTTGATATTGAAAAGATATGATTTCTAAATAATTATAGAGAAAATTGATATCATGAAAGTGAATATTTAAATCCATGCAGCACCAACAACTTCCAAAACCAGTTAAATAAAGTAAATTAAAGAAAACTTATTTTTTTACAACTATCAGGACTGATATCAATGCGAGAATGCATTCTGTTAAATCTTGCAAAATGGTCACACAACATTAAATTTTCCTCCATCAAAATGCATTCTGTTAACCCATGTCAGGTATTCAGAAATTCCTCATGCTCATAAACAAATATAGCCATTAACAAAATAAGAAAGAAGGTATGCAGGATGTAGAGACCTTTATATGCAGGTCTTTAAAAGTGAGAAGAAAGTGATTCGTGAGAATGGAAGGTATTTGATATTAGCTGCAGAATGCAGAGATGCCAGGAAGAAGATAAACTGACCTGCTTCAGATGTAGAGACCTCAAATTGCCAAATCTAAAAGGAATTTGATACGCATGTGAGAATTATATCTTAGCAAAATCAAAAGCAATGTCGGTCTGATTAATACCTATTAAAATTGGAGCAAGTTTTGGTGAAAATTGCTACCGAAGCTTGCTGATAAGAGAGAAATAGATATATAAATTTTTCTCAATAATTTAAAAGACTCTTTGAAGAATTTTTTACGAATGTGACAAAAATGTGGATTAAGGAAAAATGGACAAAATAGAGAAGCACTTTTTTCTTATTCATGGAGCAAAAAAACCCATTACAGGATTATGAACATATATCAATATCTGGAGCTTTAACATTCACCAATATTAACCCATTTAACAAAATCACTGGAAAATATTAACCTGATTGAAGCAAAAAAGCAATGAAGCAGAGATCACTTACTCTTCCATGAAAATGAACCAGAGAAGCAATGAAGCGAAGCTCAAATCAAGTACTATCGTCGGAAATCATAGATCCTGTGTTGATCATAGCTTGAAGAAGAAAACCCAAGAACAACTTTAGAGAAGCAGACGTCTCAAGTACCCGTGAGACACTGAGGGAGGGCTACATTTCGGGTATCTGACAGGACCCAAAATCCATTGGATTTGGCTGGTGAGACCCGAACCCGAACCACAAAATTTCAGGTCTATTTCGAGTCTAATCCACCAGGTAAAATACCCACTAATTCGGGTAAGACCCAGTGGATCTGGGCCTTTTTGTCATTCCTATTTCCAATGGGAAAAATCCACTTGAAACAAAGAGTTTTCCAATAGTGTGGATCAATTCTTAATCAATTCACATTCAAAATACAAAATTTTGGTAAGCCCTAATGAATTGATTCAGGAATGATTCATTATTGTCCCAAAGCTCACTGAACAAGGCCTATTGATATACATTAAAATTTTTGAATTTTGAACCTCCTAAATCAATTCATTGGAATTCAAATAATGGTTGGTTTTTGTAAGTAACTAATTTATTTTGGTCCAAATATTATATAAACATTTGCAAGCACTATAAAACATAAGAAGAGGGGTAGAATCCTAATTTTAATTTGGGCCTTCAACCTTTGTGATTCGAACCACCTCTTGAGCCAAATTCTTTGTAAACCTCATCATCTTAGAGCTTACTTTGTAATTGCACTTAATCTTGTCTTAAATAATCCTAATTAAACACATTTTTTTGGGTTTCCTTTTTTGGGTAGGGATCTAGAATGGATTAATTTTAGGGAGGGAAAAATTCTTGTGTGAAGAAAACACGAGGGAGGAATTGTATATTTTAAGTATTGTAAGATTTTTCAAAGACTATTAACCTTAAGGATTATAGTGCTAATCACAGAGGTGGTTTTTGGTTCCAAAGAGTGGACACAGCGAATTTCTTCTATAATCGTGCACTCACTATGAACGTTCTAGGAAGGGACTTACACGTTTGATTTATGCTAGTAATTGTTGAAATGGTTCATTCATATTAAGAATATAAATGAAATTGATTATTATTAAATGGAGGTTGTTTATTTTTGTGATTCCAAGGGTAATTGTTTAAGGGAAAAAAACCATTTTTCATTTAAAAAGAAGAGAAAATTGTTAAAAAAATTCGATAATTCGGGAAAGATTTCAATCCAAATTCAATCCTATCTTGGTGTATCCAATACTATCAGATTACTCTTTAGAATTTACTTTCTGATGGGTTTCTTCAAAGTTTATGGTTAAAATTTGCAAGCATATACAAGAGGGTTTTAATAGAAAAGAATGATCAGATCTCAAATTGTTCAAGTCTATAGGATGTTGAAGGAGACGTTCCCTTAGCAGATAATTGGATCGTAAGTTTACATATGGAATCAAACTATATAAAATTTATACACAACATTTGAGATTTCATTTATTATCATGACGTTTTTATAATTATTTTCTGATTTGAAACCAAGTGGAAGATCATAAGAATTTTAATAGTTTAAATTTTAATTTTATTGGTTTTTAAAACAAGTTTTAATTCACTAGTTAGAATTCCAAGATACATTGTTTTATTTTCTGAATGTGAGAATCAATGAATGTTTTTTTTTTAATGTTATAAAGCTTGTTTTTTCTTTTTATTTATGGCCATGAATAATGGGTTTGGTTCTTGGACATGTTGAATGTTCACGAATGGAATATAGGTTATTATGGCTAATGGGCGTCCACATTGGAGGTTGAATCTTGGACACTTTTATAAATACCTCCATTGATTTACATGTGAGGCATATGAAAAAATACTCTCTAGCTGAAAATAGCAAATAACCTTCATAGACGTCTGTGACTATTATAGAAAGTGCGTGATCTAAGAGGAGCTCGTAACGAGTTGCATGATCATATTATATCACAATATCCAATAACCTACTCTGATTAAATATTTTTTATTAGTTTCTTCCCTTTATATTATGCAAGATATATTATTTCAAACACAAGTTAGTTTATTGCTCCCCATCTCTCAATTACCCAAAAAAAAAAAGACTGAAAAATCCAACGTTTTTCATTGAATTTGTACTTGACGATAAAAATCTAATTAGTAATAAATTGTAATGATCTACTTTTCAGAAGAAAATTTCATCTAATGCAAAATTTATTAAAATTTAAAATATTTTTAAGTAAATTAATACTCAAAAAAATTATAAAATTTTGACTTTATATGCTATCATATATATAACTAATGTTATCATACATTCTTTTAGAAACAGTTAATTGTTATCAGCAAGTCCGTTCATCTAATACAATTAGATTAGCTTTGAGCCTATTATATACTAATATAATCAACTAATTATTAAATAGATAACATCTTTTAGAACATCATTAGCTTTGAGCCTATTATATACTAATATAATCAACTAATTATTAAATAGATAACATCTTTTAGAACATCATTGTGATAATAATAGGGGAAAATGGATTGGACTCCTTTAGAGGGTAAAGTACCCAATCTCACAATTAATTTTTTTATTTATTATTATTTATAAAATTATAAGTCAAAATCAATAGTGAAATTGGGCACTTTACCTTTTAAAGTGTATTTTGTACTTTAGAGGAGCCCAATCTAGGAGAAAACCACATGAAGGTTTTTGGGACGATTGATTTGTGCATACATACACAAATTTGTATAAATTAAACCAACAAGAAAATAACATACTGTTATTAAAAAGAGTAAATTGCATGGATTTGACATGTTCGCATTGTATTCATGTAAAACATTTAATTAAAATGAAAAATAAAAAAGAGTATCCATTCTCATGTCCGAAATGGATGAGAAAATATCGCATTCTTTTAATAAAAGATGTGGACCTCACATCAAAACTGTTGGATTTCATAGTGATATTACCACAGCTAAAATAATTATTGCAACATTCAAAATAGATATAAAAATATTTTGTCAAATAAAAGTATCACGCAGACAGATAGTTGATAAACTAATTATTAACTAATAAGTTAGCTTCTAACTCTTAAGTAAAAATTTATAAATGAACTAATTGTAATAAAGGTGTTTACAAAAATTAGTGTGCTGTTTAATTATCTGAAAAATATAAAATAACATAAAAATATATGTTAATATAAATAGATATATAAAATAATTTAATTAATATTTATTCTAAGATCAAATTATATTGATGCAAATAATATATTTAAAATAAGAGTATATTTTATCATATTACATAAATATTTATCATATTTTGTAATAACAAAGGCCATTACACCGTAAGCAAGTATTTTGTAATTCATACTGCCGTCACTACTCAGTAGATGATATATTGTTATACTAATATACTTCCTTCATTCTTTTTTAAGGGTCATTTAAGGTTAATGTACAAGGATTAAGAATGATAATAAATAATCTTAATTTTAGACAATATGAGTTATAATTTACTGATATATCTTTTACTAAAAGTCAACAAACAAGCGAAGTTGTTGAATATTTATTTAGATAAAAGGAGTAATAATTAAAAAAGATAATCATTATAAGTTTAATTTTTTTAAAATGATAGATAAATAGGAATAAATTTTTTCTCTAAAAAAAAACACTTAAAAAAGAATTGAGGGAGTAGAGTAATAAACAAAAGGGCAAATATAAAGTGCACAATAGTTTAAAAATAATATTTGATTGATTTCTTTAAAATTTAAAAATTAAAATAAAATCTAATATATGAGAAAGAAAGATATTGAATAACAAACAATGTAAAAATGTTAGAAGTAAGGATGATGGAACCATCCAACCAAAAGAAAAATAATGGAACTCAAACAAACAATACAATAATTTAACTAGATAGCAGGGATTTAAAAAACTATCCAAAACCGCAATATTGCGGTTGTGAACTACATTGCATCTATATTTTCCCACAATTGCGCCCTGGGACAATTATTTTTTTTTTGCATTTTCCCGCATCACGTAATATCGCAACTGCAATTTAAATCCCTGGTGGATAGTATAGAATACTTCCTTCAACTTTAAAATGGTTAGATTTTGTTTCTTTCAACTTTGGAAATCTAAATATTACTCCTTTAAATTACACAAAACATGAAATTGGCAAGCATCATCAACTTAACAAATTTTTTTATCAAATTACATTTTTAATGAACTTTTTAAGCAAAAAGCATAATAAATCACACCATTTTTTTTACAAATAATTTTGCAACTTATTTTTAAGTACTTGATCAATTTTTCATATGTCTAATTTGATTTTTGTTAATTATATAATATAAAAATTATGTGAAAAAAATGACTAGATAAACTGATAACCTATAATATTATAATTTTGTGTAAAATGTTTATAAAAAATTATGTAATTTGATAAAATGAGAAATTAAGTAAATAATGGACATGAATTTTAAATTTTATATAACTTAAGGGGGGCATATCCAAATTTTTTAAAATTAAAGAGAATAAAATTTAACTATAAAAAATTATGGGGACACTTTACATTTTTCCCATAATTTAATAGAGATGGGTAATAGATGGATTTTAGACAAAATACAAACTAGACCCAATTCGATTCGGAATCCATTAAGAACTTCCTACACTTCTATGTGATATGCATGGCGAGAAATGGAAAAATCTTTTACAAGGGAAGCTACCGAATCCTTTGGAAGTATTAAGGGAAGTTGAAAATCTGTTAATGGCGTATAAAACACCTACGTCATGTGCTCCGAGATCTCTCACAACTTCTGAACCTACTTGGCAGAAATCATTAAGCAGACCACAACATAAGATTTTGATATGGTTGCAGATGATAAATCCGAAGCATAAATGGAAATTTTCAATTTGTGTTGCAGTGATCACGGAGTATTTGTAAGTTTGGAAATATGGAATACTATAACTGAATCAGAGATATTCAAAAACACAAGGGCTGTTACAAGCTATCCGAGCTTTGATTCCAACGCCGCAACCATGGAGGGATGTGGATATACTTACAGTAGGGCCTTCAAAACAAGTTGTACTAAACAATTTAAATACAAAGTTTGTAGAGTTTTATATTAGACCGGTGGCTGCAGCTCTGAACAGAACCAATACCTGCAATTGGTGGAGTATAAAATTGATGAGCTGCGAAGTTATGCTGGAGTAGTGTATAAATTGTAGAGGACAAAAAGAGGGCAACGTTCTCTCATCAACAAATATTAAAGTTGTAACTGTACATGAACTTTTTGTATAATAATATGTATACAAAAAAATTGTAATTCCATTATTTAAAACTGCATAGAAAGCTTTTCAAATGTTATATAAAAGTTATAACTTTAAAAAAATTACAAAATATATAAAAAATTTCAAAAAATCTAAATGTTATATAAAACTTATAACTTTCAATAAAAAATTACAAAAAAATATAAAAAAAATTCACAAAATTTACCAGACTCTATATTGATACAAATATTTGCAGATAAATATTGAAACATAACGCTTACGATGGAGGTTAAAAATATCAGAAAAAAACCTGAAAAATAATATTATCCTTTAACATCCAAAAATAAATAAATAAATAAAGATTATACACGAAAATGGTTATTAAGTGTCATGCAAAAAAACAAAAGGGAAGATTACGCACAAAAATAGTTATCAACTTCATATACAGAGTATCAATGGGTAAAGAATGAATCGAAGAGAGGGTCAACTTCACCTATTGGATATCTAATATCTAGAAGCCTAAATGATTAATTAATAGATTTAATTTCGATGTGATTTGCTGGACAAATATAATGAGATGTTTGGAGCTTCGATTATAATTGTCATCCCTAACAATTAATGATCAATACATGAAAGGAACGCTTTACCCTTTGCTTGGTTTGGCTGAAAATTGGAGGAAAAAAATTAAAGAAATAAAATGAGAGAATAATAGTATCTTGTACTATGCATTGTTACGTACTTGAAAATTTTATGAATTTTTATCAAATTTCAACATTAAAGTATAAAAACCGCAACTTCTTCTATAATATGTTGCAATTTTTTTTATAAAGAATTGTAAAGGAAAACAAATTTTACATGTAAAAAGTATAAAAAATATTTCAACTTCATGTTGAAATTTACATTAAAAAGTTCTTCAAAGGTTTTCTTTCCATTTCTACATGAAAGTTGCACTTCCAAAAAACTGCGTGAAGCTATAAAAGTATTTTTAGAAACTATTTAACAATTTTCTTTTATTTTGAATGAGGAAACAAGGGAAAGGAAAAGGAAAACGCAAAAATAAATAAGAAAAAGAAACGCTCCTTGGACTCCAAAAAAACTGTGGTTTCTCCGAAATGGAAAGAAATGAATAGAAAGCATCGTAGGTAAATTATATTCACTTTTGACGTGACAGTTTTACATTTATGTAAATTTATGTTGACAATTTTATTAGGATTGCAACTGTAATTTTACATTACAACTTACATTCCATTTTCTTTGGAAGAAAATTCTGGTTCCCACTCCGTTTCCTGGCCCCGGGTTTCAGGTGAGCGGGAATCGTAGTTCACTCTCTCCTTGAATAGACGGGGCAAACTTCCTTCAAGTTAAATGTCGCTTCAAACGTTAGCATACAAGTATTTTGAATATGATCAATTTTCCCTTTTTTTTTGCAATCGGTTTGCTATAGAGCCCTTGTTATTCTAGTTAATTGTCCAACCCTTTTCCGGTGAAATTCATTTGTTATGTATAACCATGCTGCAGAGCATATCGATTGAGGTATCTTACTCTTTTTTCAAATCCTCTTCTCAATTTGTATAAGCTTCTTTCAAAGCAAAGTTGGATGTAGAAGATAATATCAAGAAATTTTCTTGATGCAAAAAATATCTCATCTCCATGTTGTATTTAAAAATAAAATAATTAATTTTATTAGAAATATTATATGGATTAGCATTAATCAATTATTGAAATATTTATTTAAGTAATTAGTTTTGTATTTTAACATTAAGCATAGAACAGATTGGGCCCTAGTTTAATATGTATGATCCATAATAGGTTAGATCATGCATAAGCCCATATGGGTAGAGGTCTCAACTTACAGCCCTTTAGTAGTCAGTAGTTTCCTATCACAAGTCTGACTATAAATAGAGAGATCAGGGTTATTATTTAGATACTCTGAAAAAATAAGGATTCCCTTCTTCTAAAATTTTCTCTCTCTTTTCTCTCTATCTGGATAACCTAAGGGGCGAAGTAGGTTGTAATTCTACTCATCATCATTCAGATCAGTCATGGCCTTATCAAGTTATGCTCCAGGTACGCTCATAATTTATTATGATTAATTTTATATTTTTGTGATTTTAATTCATACTTCCAACAATTGGTATTAGAGCATGTTGACAGTATGAATTTAGATGATTATGAGCAATTTTAATTACCTTGGCAAATTCATGAAATTCTCAATTTTTCATTTTATTTTCGTACTTGAAATTGTAACAAATTGGGTATTTTTAATTCTGAAACAATGGATCTATTTTTCTTTTAATAAAATCTTGAATCTTGATATTACATACATTGAGAATATTATTCTGTGGTTTGATTGTATTAAAAATCTGTGAATGTTCGGATTAAAGTTTGGACTTCTTCGGAAAATATTACAACCACAGTTCGTAAAATTTGAAGCCTTTCTTTCTGAGTAATGCATGAATCTTATTCTTATATACATCTAGAATATTATATTGTTGGTTAATTATTTTTTGGTTCTGTAATTATTTTGGAGATGAAGGCATAAAATTTTGAATTATAGAAATCCTGTAGATTTTAATAGTACACCATTAAATCCTTATTTTCCTTTGATTAATACATGGGTCAGTGTCGAAAAATAGTCTAAATAAATTTTTCTAGGGTTAAAAGGGGTTAAATAATAAATTTTTGAAGCTTAAAAACCCTTTTAATGGCTGAAAAATAGCTTAAAAATTGAAACTACGCGAACGAGGAAGATGAAGCAATGCTGTTGGCCAGACACGTGGGCCACACTCGCCTATCGCGCACGTGAATGCCACGTGCGAACATGGAGGAAAAATTTCTGCAACGCACGCGCCAGGAACGCGTGAGACAAGCGCGTGGTGCGTGAACTACACACGCGCAAGAAAAAAAAGACCAGTCAACTGCGGTGCATTGACCACGCGCGTACATGGCGCGTGTATACACGCGCCACTAACTGCCCCTCCTGATTCTGATTCATTCCCACGCGCGCCCGTAGCGTGTGTTGGTGCGTGTGTATCACGCGATGGAATTTTTGGCTCCAAATTTTGATATTTTGTGTGGAAATTTATTTTCTACCATTATATATTTTTTCTGGAATTTTTTATGGCAATAAATATTTATTTTAAATTTTGTAAAGTTTATATTGCATAAAAATATATTTTATCTATGGAATTTTGGTCTGAGAAAATTCATGGACACTCTTTGTATTTTGTCTAAGTTTGGTGTGCTGTGACTCTCTCTAATTGTAAATATAGGTATGTTAGATAAATTTTGAATCCTTAATTATGTAATTTTAGTACATATAAAACAAATAAAACCATTCATTTCATACCAATGACAAATTAGGGATATAATAAGGCTATTTTTCATAAAATACTGTCTTTCTAAGATTCTTAGGAGTACATTGCATTAATGATGGATATACCCTATCGGTGTAACATTGTTAATGTAATTTTAAAGCTTAGCTCCTTAGAATAGGCATGTAGTAATTATAATGTTTCAATATTTCTTGTACCCTATCGGTATGGTTATATTGATTACATTTTTTATGTAGACTTTTGTACAAGCCAAATCTATGGTACATGTATTTTGGATACCACTTTATTAGATAGTTATTTGACTGATTTGTTTAATTAGGAATCTTGTATTGTAATTATGTTGTGCACGCATAATTAATAATTTCCCAATCCTGTTGCTCTAGTCTCAGCCTTTCAACAACTATTTGTGGTGAGGACTCTTAATGGAACAAACTATGATGAATGGAGAGAGTCCTTGAACATGTACCTGACAATCTCTAAGGAGGATTTGGCTCTTAGAGAACCAAAGCCGGCTGACCTCTTACCCCAGTCTAGTGTTGCTGATAAGACCTATTATAAACAATGGTATGAATTGAACCGGATTTGTTTGGCAGTGATTAAGTTCACTATTGAGAAGGGAATTAGAAAAAGTATCCCAGATAAGGACACTGTTGTGAAGTATATGAAAGTTATTGAGGAGAAATTCAATTCTACCTATCTAACTTTAGTGTGTTTTAAAGTTCAATAATCTTGAAATATCCTCTAAAATTTGGTGGTTAGGTTCTGGTGAAACTATTCATGTTGCAAATCTTTTAAAGGGGCTCAAGAACTAGTGGATCCCAAATGAAAGATAGAAAAATATCTTAGGAGTAGCAGGTAGTAAGGTTAAGGTTCAATGCATAGGATCAATTTCTTTATGTTTATCCTCTAGACATATTTTGGATCTGAACAATGTTATTTATGTGCCTTCTGCCAGAAGCAATTTAATTTCTAATTCTGTTTTAGATAATTGTGGTTATTCCTTTTGGCAAGGAAGTGGAAAGATTGAGATTCATAGTGATTTTGCTATTGTTGGTAATGTCACCTTACAAAATGATCCATATCATTTGAATTTAAAAGATCATCCTATTGCATCTTCTGATATTCCCGTCAATGCTATAATTAGGCATAAATAACTTAGAATGAGTTAAAATTCTTCCATTCTATGGGATCAATTTTAGGCCATTTTTCTAAAGAGAGATTAGAAAGATTGGTAAAACAAGGTATATTATTAGATCTAGATTTCTTAAAATTTTGAAATCTTTTCAATTGTGGGATTGAAAAGTAAATATGAGACCATATGATCCCTAATTGAAGAAGTTAAACTCTAGAATAATCAATGGGTTTTTCATTAAATACTGAATTGGATCAAAAGGTTATAGATTTTATTATCTCACTTATAGTATCAAGATAATCAAGTTTGATTAGACATTTTTATTCTGAGGATGGCTTGGATAGTGGGAGTTCAATGCTTAAGGCTATCAATTTATGTGACAAGGCCACCATTCTGCCTATACCTATTTTAATTCTCTCACCACTAGAGGAGATAATGTTGACATTCCAGTACAGATAAATAAAGATCCTTATGTTGAACAATCTAATCAGCTAGCCATTAAGTTTAGACGTTCTCAAAGGGTTTAGAGACTTGCAATACCATATGACTATATTGTGTACTTGCAGAAATTTTAAGAAATTTATTAGAGTAATTTAATCATTTTAGTTCTTTATGTTGATGACATTTTGTTGGCTAGAAACTCAATTAATTTAGATGAGTAAAAAACATATGTTATCATGTCATTTTGATCTTTGGCAAAACATCTTTTATTTTGAAATTTAGATCCATCGTGACAGAACTTATAGTATTTTAGGTTTGTGCTAAGCCAATTTAATTGAATGGATGCTTGAAAGATTTAAAATGGACATCTGTGCATCTAGTCCAATGCCTACTTAGAAAGACAATACACTGTCTCAATCATATTGCCCTTAAGTTGATATTGAAAGGGATAAAATGGATAAGATTCTTTACGCTTCCGCTATTAGTAATCTTATGCAAGCACAGGTTTGCATTTCGTTTAGATATAGCTTTTATTATTAGTGTGCTTGGAAGATACTCAAGTGACCCTAGGATGGATCATTGAAAAGTCGCCAAGAAGGTCATGAAGCATCCATAAAGTACTATGAATCATATGTTGACTTGTAGATAATCTAATTTACTTGAAAGTATTGGTTATTCAGATTCTGATTATGCCTTGTACATAGATGATCGTAAGTCAACATCTAGATACATCTTTATGATGTTTGGAGGAGCTGTTTCATAGGAAAGTGTTAAAGAGACACTCACAGCTACCTTAACAATGGAAGTAGAGTTTATCGCATATTATGAGGCCACTTGACAGGCTATAAGGTTGAGGAAGTCGATATTTGGCATGCAATTAGTTAATTCTATATCACGATCTCTACCAATTTTTATTGCGATAAGGCTTCTACTATGTGCTTTTCTCAAAACAATAGGAATTCTAAATATATTGAATATTTTTTATGATAAACTCCTGTTTGTTAGAGAGAAAAGATTGCTGAATTTCATATTCACATTAAACATAGCCCTAGTGGAGACATGCAAGGGATCCGTTGACTTAAGGCTTACCTATAGGAGTATTTAAAATCAACTAACTCATATGAGTCTTGTTAAATTTTTATGTGCCTTAGTTTAGTGGGAGTTTAAGATATGCTTATTTTATTTTATTGATATTTGTGACCAGTAATTGCTCATTTTGAAACATTGGTGATATATTTTATATATATATAAATCATTTGCTTCCCTATCGGATTCAATGATTTTAAGTTATTTCTCTTATGAGGTGTGGTCAAAAGATTAACTTTATATATATATCAAGTTCCTTTGGGATTATGAGACATTAATTTAACATCGCTTGTCTCCTTATCGGATTCAGTGATTCTGTATGGTCTCATTCCACTTATGCAATCATTGCTCAGTAACCTTATATATATATATATATATATATATATATATATATCCAGTTCTTTGGGATTATGAGACATTAATTTAACATCACTTGTCTCCCTATCGGATTCAGTGATTCTGTATGGTCTCATTCCACTTTTGTAATCGTTACTCAGTTTGGATATTGAAACATTGGTAATATGTTTTATACATATATAAATCATTTGTTTCCCTATCGGATTCAATGATTTTAAGTTGTTTCTCTTCTAAGTTATAGTTGAAAGACTAAACGTTATTCTATTCTTTTCAGATTATGAGATATTATATCACTTGTCTCCCTATCGGATTCAGTGATTCTATGTGGTCTCATTTTCTGAATTAAGTTTATAGCTTAATGTATAACTAATTGCTTAATTATTGATGTTTTAATTATTCCATATAATTAATTAATGCTATCCAAGTGGGAGATTGTTGTATTTAAAAATAAAATAATTAATTTTATTAGAAATATTATATGGATTAGTATTAATCAATTATTGAAATATTTATTGAAGTAATTAGTTTTGTATTTTAACATTAAGCATAGAACAGATTGGGCCCTAGTTTAATATGTATGATCCATGATAGGTTAGATCATGCATAAGCCCATATAGGTAAAGGTCTCAACTTACAGCCCTTTAGTAGTCAGTAGTTTCCTATCACAAGTCTGACTATAAATAGAGAGATCAGGGTTATTATTTAGATACTCTGAAAAAATAAGGATTCCCTTCTTCTAAAATTTTCTCTCTCTTTTCTCTCTATCTGGATAACCTAAGGGACGAAGTAGGTTGTAATTCTACTCATCATCATTCAGATCAGTCATGGCCTTATCAAGTTATGCTCCAGGTACGCTCATAATTTATTATGATTAATTTTATATTTTTGTGATTTTAATTCATACTTCCAACACTCCAAACACATAAGTAGAAAACAATTAAATTAATCGGAATTGCTTAATAATACACAAATAGATTTAATGTGGGAAAATGCTAATAAAAAGAGATTCTTTATAAATAAAAATTATAGGATAATGTGTGGAAATGTTTTTAATTATAATATCAGAATTTCCTAATCACTCTCTATGCATCTCTCATAAACCTTTTATGAGATTTCCACATACTTGCATAAACTCTCACAACATTATCTCTCTTATATGTCAAATCCTTAGCCAATACAAATATGTATAAATCATAAATATTTGTTTGAAAAGGTATCTTAGTGTAAGACAAAGCCTTAACTTAAATAGAAAAATAAATTACAATAAGAAACAATCATTAATTCATAACAATAAGAATTTGTGTCAAACTCAATAATCTTACCCTTAACACATTCCATCATTTTCATTAGTTTTCATGCTTCATTTATTAGCAAATGAAATTGATTATGGAGAACCAAGAGAATCTTGCATCATTATAATTTTTTCAAATTGCAATGATAATTTTCTTATTAAATACATCCCTTAAATTAAGTTTTGTAAGCTTTATAGGAGCTTACCCATGATCTCCTCATCTGTAGGCATCATATTTCTTTTTCAAGAATACCAAATGTCATAAACACTTCCATAAATTGACATAATCTTTTCACACCTTCACCTCCATCATCAATTGCTTTTCTCTTTGTGGCTTATCATCAAGTCTTCATCCTTTTCACCAACTACAACTCTCTTACGATTGCTTGAACTAATCGAAACATTTATCTTCAATTCTTCACTACATTATCTTTCACCATTCTCACATAACTCTTATATAAGTAATCAAATGAGCTACCTCCATACATCATCACCACCACAACCACAATAATCACCATCATCAACTCCATACAATCAAATTATATATATCACCATTACCATCATCATCAATAACATTATCATTATCACTTTCACCATCATCATTAACTTCATCTACCATTTTCATCTTACAAATGGAATCGAATCAAGTTCTTACTTTCTCATATTACTACTCTCCCACCAACCCCATTATGATACTAGTTGTTAAAAAAAGTATTTCTGCTTAAAATACACAAATATGAAGCAATTAAATTAATCAAAGTAGTTCAATAACACATATTTAACATAAAAAGCTCAAATTAAAGATTCATACCATTAATCAAAATTACAGGATAATACATGTAAAATTTTTCAATCATTTTTCAAAAACTTTCTAATCATTTTCTCTATATCTCTCATAAATCTCTGTTAGGTTCTCACGCTCCCACATAAGTAAAGAATTACCATTTTTTTCCTTCATCTAATGAGAAAGGTTAAAAATGATTGAAACTTTTTAGTTGAGTTACGTTTTGTGCATGCTTGAGCAAATTCCTACTGGTATGCACTTTGACTTTTATATAAAATAACAAAATTCTAAAGACTTTTTTGTGCAACATAAGATGATGAAATTGTAACTTTTTGTACTTAAAATTCATATATACTTATAATTTTTTTTGAGAAATATTAAAGATTTTACAGATAAATTATAAATTTTATTATTTTTATGTTGCATTTGAAAAAAATTCACGATTTTTGAATACATAGGAAAGTACTATTTAACATTTTAAGAATGAGTGATTCAAAATAAATACAAATTTTCTTATTTCTTCATTTATTGTGCATAGACATGTTATTCTTGTAAAAATAAATTTTGAACTACCATTAATTGAGTCTTTTATTTTGTTTTATTTAAAATGGATTAAATTTGATCCTAGAATTATAATTTTGAGTCTAGTTTTTTTTTTTGTCACTTTTATGGACTTAAAATGCCTGGGGACTGATGTGTTCTGCAGCAAGTGTAGATCTTTAATCAACTGGGCTTTTAATAAGTGAGCTCAGTAAGGTTTTCTATTTAAGTAGATTAGGTCCTCTTAACCACTCTACGCACTCTATTGATAATCACAAAATACTTTGTGAATCCTGGTGGCTCATCGGTTGCAAACTCGTAGAGAAGGCAGGGAAGATCAAACCTTTGTTCGTCAATTAATTCATAATTCATTATGATGAATACAAGTACGCTATCTATTTTCTAAATTATGTATTTTATATTCTTGATCTATGTAAGTTTGCATCCTGTATGAATAATTTTTGCTTACAATTCTCTCATCTAGAAGATGTTATTTTCAGCCGAACACAAGAAAATGAGATTTCGACGGGAATGGGGACAAATGAATATACAGACAGAACTATCTCATTCATCCCTTCTGTCTCCAAGGAATTAAGAAATTTTACTTTATTCATGACGGCTTTCTTAACTCTACCAGAAATCTTACGTTAATCCACAAGGAAGAGAGCAAAAATGGTGAGTTCAGGGTGCCGTTGAGGTTTTAAAATTGGAAGTGATTTAGATAGGGATTGTTTCGTCAGATAACTTTATTAAAGAGAAGTTAGAAATGACAGTGATAAGTTATAGAAAATACAAATTGACCCCAAAAATAAATTTCCCCATTGTTCCCTTAAATCTATGGAAATCATTTCACGTCAATTACTATCATTGATTGTATATTTTAATTTTAATCGTTAGCTTAGTGTCATTGATATAAAAAATCGATATATATTTGAAACTTAATTTTTATGTATTGTGCCGACATTTATTGTTGAAAATTTACATCAATTATTTGTCCATACCAATTGCTATAAAAAAAATTGATAGTAGGGAGAATTTTCAATTCAATTCAAAATATAGAGCAATTATATATGATATTGCTTGACGTGAAAAAATTGCAATATGTAGTTAATCTATCTTTCTATCTATTTATTTATCATATGTTTTGTCTTTTGCTAGCTTTCCGCGTGGCACTCTAATATTTTTCATTTTCCCGCCCAAAACGATCTTATTGTTCTAATTTCCAATTTTTCCCTTCCTCCTACATTCTTTTTATATTATACAAGTAAATAAATAAATAATATAATAATCACAATAATAATTATATACTAATAATATGCAATTAATAATGATAATATGTTATATTATACATAATCCTTACAATATTATATATATAATATCATAGTAATTTAAAAGTATTTATGTCTATCATTTTACATTTTTTTACTGATTTTTTTTATAATTCAATATTATCTACATAGTGAATTTGAAGCAAAAATGGATGAATATCAACGTACTCATTTAATTTATCCAATTTTGAATTGATGTAATTCCATCCATTATATTTAATGGGTCAAATGGATGGTTAGAATGTCTATCCATAAATAAAATGATCATTCAAGATCATCCATGAATATTCATGAATATCTATTCACTACAACAAGTACAGTATATACAGATAATACAACAAAAATTCAATTTTCTATATAGTTGTTGTAGTATTTTAAAAAAAATTAAAAAATATCTATATAGACAACTTGTCATAGGATTTTTTTAAAAAAATTATATAGACAACATTTACCCTCTATGTAGATTTTTTAATTTTAAAAAAAGAAAAAGAAAAACCTAGATAGATAACAAAATGTCATCTATACAAAGTTTGCAATTTTTCTAAAATAAAAAAACCATATAGATGACAAAATGTCATTTGAATAGGCTTTTAGAAATTTTTGTTTTAAAAGAAATCTATATAGACAACAAATAGGGATGAAAATTAATTGCCTGCCAATATTTTGGCAGTTAGACTTTTGAAGGATTTACAGCTAACATTTTTTGTCTATATTGACTATATAAGAAATTTGAAATGATGCATGTGCCCTTGGTTTCTAGCTAATATAGATGACTCCAGGTCCCAATGACATTTGTCATTTTAATAGGCTAGGTATGCAAAATGATACACATACCCTTGCACCTAACCTATTGAGATGACTTTTTGAACTATACAAATGATATTTTGTCGTCTATATAGGCCCTGTCTATCCCGCTTCACTTCTTTACCATTTTCATAGCTGTGCATTGAAGTTAGTCTACATCTTCTCTCTGTCCAGATATGTGTTTTTCATTTTTTTATTTTTTACATTATTGTTATATTTATTTACTTATTCTTGTATATTATGTGGTTAAATAGTTCAGTGGTGTTGTTGAATCTTTAATTGTCTGAAGCTTTGTGCCTTCTCTTTTGCTATCTAGGTATGTGTTTCTCAATGTTTTACATTATTTTTATATTTCTTTACATATTCTTGTATATTATATGGTTAAATAGTTACATGTGTTATTGCATTTTTTATTGTGTTGATTGTTGGTTCATCATTGTGTTAATGCTTGTTGAAGAAGTTTATATACTATTTTTTTAATATTTTCAATATTGTCCTTGGAAAAAAATTTATCCATAGATTAGTTTGATATAAATATAGCTTTTTGCAACATTACATATATTTAATGTGTTAAGTTTACAATTAGTATATATAAGAATGGCTTATTTTAATATGATATTTTGTGAGACAAAAAATATTTTTTATAGTTTTATATGATGACTGCATTGAACGTCCGATGATATTGACATGCATGATAGTTGAATATTAATTTATTTTTGTGCTTTATTGTGTTGGTTGGTGAAATTAATGCTTTCTAGAAGTTGGTATATATATTTACTATGTCAAAACTCTCGTTGGTTTGGTAGAAAATAGAACAATAAAATTTGTAAAAAATTTGATCATTACATTAATCAAAATATTAAATTATATTAAAAGTCTAACTGTATAAAAATAATAGCCAAAGATTTTGACAATTACATGAATAAAAATATAAACTCTCTCATGATGTGAAAGATTTAATAAATTGAGTAATCATTTGAAATACTAGCAAAATAAATAATTTCAATATTTACAAAATAACTTAATTGAATTGTCATATAAAAATTTAATATAAATACTAGGTAATCAACACTTAATAAAATTATACCTTCAAATACCAATAGAAAACGAAATATGTGGTAATTTAATATTATAGGTAAGTTGTACAATTTTCATTATATTGTTAACCTTAACAAAAATGAAAGTAAAAAAAATGGCAACAATTTATTTTGATAACTATGTTAATAAATATAAAAAAACTTTACAAATATTTTAAGGTAATAAAAATCCAAGTAGTAATGGATAATAAAATAAATAATAATTTAATATTATAAGTATGTCATACAATGATAATTAATTTACTATACTATACAAGAATGAATGTGATAGTTTAAAGTAATAAAATTATAAGAAGTAATGAATAGTAAAATGCATAATAATTTAATTATCATAAATGAGTGATATAGTGATAATTAAATCATTATATTATGTCAGAATGAAAGTACTAACAATATAAGGAGTAATATATAATAAAATGCGTAATAAGGTAATATGATAAGTTAGTCATATAAGGGTAATTAATATGTTATTTTATAGAAGAATTGAAGTCACAATTTGAAGTATTAGAAATATAAGTAGTAATGGATAATGAGATGTATAATAATTTAATATTATATGTAAGTTGCACTACGGTGATTAATTTAATGCTGAGAGGGTACTAATTTAATGAATCTTAGGATTAAATTAATTAAATATATGCAATGTTTGATGATATGAAATATTTATATTATCAAGTAATCATTTAAAATAATAAAAAATAGATAATGTTGTTAGGAATTAACTATAAGAATACATATCATTGAATTATCAACATGGAACAGATGTATACATTTGTATATATCATACATTCACTTTTTATTTCATTCTTGATATTATGTATGCATGTGGAGTACTTGTTTATTATATATATATTATTTGAATTTACTATTTGTCTTATTTTTTCTTACAACTAATGTTAGGATATTTACATCAACGATACTTGATAGTGATGATAAATATTTTTATAAATAAGTTATTTAAATTAAAAATAAATATGTTAAAAATTAATAAAAATTATAAGGATCTATTTTTTTTAATTTTTTAAGAAAATCCTAAGCTTATATAGATGACAATATCATTTGTATAGGTTTGAACTATACAGTGGCATAGATGGAAAGTGGTTGACCACTTCAACACCCTATACAAATGACTTTGTTATTTGTATAGATTTGATCTATATAGATGACACCATGTGTTGTCTATATAGGTAACATCAATAACGAGACTATATAAATGAACCAATACAGATAATATTGTCATTTGGGAGACATATACAAATAATGATGAGAGTTTATATAGACGATAAATATCATTTGTATAGATTTTTTTCTAATGATTATCCATCAATTTTAATATTTTTATTAACAAAGTGATTATTAAAAATTCAATCATACATTATAAATTTCTTATTAATGTTCCTTATATTTTTGTTTTTATTGATCTTGTGAAATAATATATTTCAGCTAATTTAATTTTTAAATAATGCTACAAAATGTTTCCTAATTTAATTTAATGTCACTTTTAAACAAATTCCAGATCTTATGGTAAAAAATTTAAAGTGGAAGCGTTCTGCATTTCCAATAGCAGCGTCGGAAATATCTTGCTAGACGGACGGGCAATGTTATGCAAAACTTGATTGATCATTAAAAAAAAACCTTTATTTAGCAATTGTATGTATAATGTAGTTAAAGTTGTTGATGATGATGATAGATATTTATTTATTATTTCATAAAGTGCTTAAAATTAATGTTTAATTAAAAAGGCATAATTTTAAGAAAAGAGTAAATATTTTAACAATAAATAGTAAAATAACTAATTAGAAAAATCAAAATTTTCAAATTTAAATAAAAGCCAATTTTGAATCATATACACTCAGTTCTTTTTTTGTAAATATGTTTATTTAGTTTTCATTTTTTATACATGTCCTATGCGTAATATGCGAAAAAGTTTTGACAAAAAGGAGATATTGTAACAATAAAAGATATTTTAGTCTTATCCTTGTTTTATTGTAAAATATTTTTCATAAAAAGTATTATTTATTTATATATTGATAAAAGAGTAATATGTCATTTATATTAATAGTAAAAAAATGATACTTAGTATTGTAGTAATAGAAGAAAGCAATTTTTTTGAAAGAAAAAGAGAAATCCGCAAACCCTTTATATTCAAGATTAAAAAAATAAAATACTTATGCTCATTTTAATATTTTTTTTGAAATAAATGAAATCTTAGTTTATTAGTACTTTCAATTTTATGAACCAAATTAAAGAAAATCTATTTACATAATAATTAAATAGCAAAGATAAATCGAAAGTTAAAATATGATTTAAAACTTTAATAGTAAAAATCATTTTTTGACTTTGGAATTAGAATATGATTTGAAACATTAATAGTAAAAAATTAATCTTTTATGGTGGCAGTAAAACAAGGCAGGGACCGTAGGTATGAAATACAATTGCAATAACAATTATATTATTATTATTATTATTATTATTATTATTATTATTATTATTAAATGAATAAACGGATAGATTGAATCTTACTTTTATGTTTGAATCATTCATCAATTCATATTCATATAAAAAATTTAATTGGATCATAAATAAATAAATGAGTTATAATCTATCTGTCAATTAATGACTTATTCCAAATCTTTCCCACCCATTCATATGCCAACCCTACTTTTCTTTTTGTAGTGTTTTGTTTTAATTTTGTTAAATTTTTTTACACTTGTCTCCTCAAATTTCAAAATTGGGCACTATCTATGATTTTACTTCATGTTATCGATTAAAAAATTATTAACTCAACTAGAAGTCTAGAAGTGGGGAAGGAAGCTGAACAGAACCAAATCCATATGGACTTTAAATAGATCATTCATAGAAGGCTGCATTAAAAATGAATCAAAATTTAAATAATTAAATTTGATTCGATTTATAAATTTGTAAATTTTAATTATAATATCTATCCGAATTTCAATTTATATAAATTCATGATTAAAATGAATCAAAATTCAGAATATTTCAATTTATTTAAATTTGCGAACCGATCGGATTCTTTGACTAAAGCTCGTATTAGGGGCTTAACTCAGCCACAAAAACACGTGACAAGATAATAGCTTAGCACATGCCCAAGGTTCTGAAACTCAGAGAAGAAGATACCCATAGCTATCACCAAGGAAAATATGTGAGTCCTAATTAAAAGTTTACTTGTCTGAGTCACAGCCCCCCCCCCCCCCGGGTCTTAAGCGAGAACAAGATAGCGAAGGTACTATGCTACCATTCTCAGACTTTTCCCTGCTCTACGTATAGCTCTTCCACTGTCGCACACAGGCACGGCGAAGGAGAGATAGAAATGCAAGCAACTTTGACCGAACCAACACTTTGGGAGAGTTTCAAGATGAAATTTACAATTACCGTCAATGCTTTAATCTGTTTATTTTCAATTTCTAGTAGGGTTTTGTAAAGAAATCGTTATGATAACATCATTTCCATTTCAATATTGATTTTCCATGCAAAGCTAACTTCTAAAGTGATGACATCTTTCATTTAAGATGATAATATAGATGTTGATTCTAAACTAGAAAACCAATGTCTAAATGTAAATGACATTATCCTACTAAAGAACATTAATATGTTGGTTATTTATTAAATAATTAATTGGGTAATTTATGGAATTCCATGTTAGATATTTCTTAAAAACTAATATCTTATATGATTAAGACATCAGTTTATAGTAAATATAACCAATATTTTTTCTACAACCTAATTTTTTTAATTAATAGCTATAGCAGAACAACACCAACCTAAAAATCAATTTCAACATCATCTTCATGTAAATTAACAATTACCCTGCACCATTGTTGGAGCTTTTATATATAGTTATTCAACTTTCATTTATGCATCAAAATCAACAATAGCAATACTTTAAAAAAAAGACAAATAGAACCACGCTATTTATAGAGCACTATCATTAAAAATTACAATCCATTACAACCTAAACCCAATTCAAATACATAGAACTAAGACCATAGATCTTGCTCTTCATCAATTTTGTCTTAAGAGCATAGTTCAGTGTTGCCTTTGAAGTGTTGTAATTTGTATGTAATTAAGAAGTTGGCTTCAAAACCAATTCTAATAAATATGTCACGAGTTGTAAATAAATAAAAATGATTATTGTAGAAAGGTTTCAACAACCATCCTTCATCCTTATCAACATATAGGTCATATATTGCATGACGTAGTAGCCATACTCTACATTATCAACCTAAGTAAAGCACTATATTAAACAACACAACAAGTTAATTTCATCAAAATGATGCACAAGGTATTATTGCAAAGGTTACAATCTTACTTATGAAACTTACCTTCACTTCAACCCATTTTATGTTGCTTTTTGCTTCCAATACCAAGCCTTGCTTGTAACATATATCCAAAACACAATTGAGAACCTTGCCCAAGGCTAGTTGCAATCGTTTGCCCAAAAGATCCAACCAACACATGAGCTTCTTCTTTAAGTATACTACAGCAAGCATCCAATAGCATTTATAATACAATGGCATAACAAAATGTCAAAATCATTATACTAAAATTGCTTAATCATAACTAGTACATAAATAAGACTTATACTTTATGGTATGATATAAAGTATCATTGTTTCCTTAGTTCCACCAAGAATGCATCCTTTAAGTATTCCTAGTTCTTAATGTCTTCTTTTTATGCCTAATATTTGATATAGTATGGACATAGGAATCTATAATAAGTAATCTTCTACTTGGTGCAAAGTACATAACAATACCTATAACAAAAAAGAGATGAGGTAAATGTATATTCAAATAGTAGTTTAAACTAAAATACAAGACTAATTTGTTCAAAGAATACAAAACAAACTTATCTCACCTAAAGTTAGACATAAGAAACATCGAGCTCCTCCATCCTTAAGAGTTGCAAGATGGTGTCCTTCTCAATAAACAAAAGATAAATTTTACCCACCACCTTCTTCTTTTAAAGGATTTGGATTTAGGACTTAAGGGCCTAGAAGTTATCAAACTCAAATTGCAGTGTAGTCCTATTACGATTAAGAGGTTGTTGAAGTATAGATCATAAGTTATAAAATTCAAAATACAAGACCAATATAACTTCATCCATATAAAAAGTAGGTCGAAGAATACATAATAATACCTTCATTAGGTATTAAATAAAGACCTTTAGCCAAGCAATGAAGGCCAAGTGATCTTTATCCATTATTTGAACTAAATCATTTGGCATTAGCACCCTAGTTATATGGTCCAATAGCTTATCAATAACCACTTTGACTTTACTACTTGGCAATGGTTAATAATAAGCTTATAGCTTTTCAAAGCTAACCCAATCACCCCTTGGTGTATAGGTGGTCATACCACCATTAAAACACATAAAGCTCCACTCTATCTAATGTGAGCCCCCTCATTATCAAAATCTTAATTCATATATTTATGTAGAAATATAAAGGTCTAAGGTTACATTCACCTTGAGTATGGTTTGTGTAATGTTTAATATGCTAGCAAGCATAAATGAAAAAGTTAAAAGGGTTAATGAATAGTAATCATAAAGGCTAGATCCTTTAGATGAGCTATAGTTGTAGGGACTAAATCATTAGTAGATGACTAGGAAATTACTTCAAGCCTTGGCTACACACTTTGTTAAGAGAACATTTGCTTTATCAATACATGAACTCCTATTAGGCCCTTTACATCTTTATCTCCCATTCCACATTAAATTAAGCTTCCATATTATGGATGATCCTCACAATGGCCTCCTCTAACTTAAAGTTTGAAACACTATTCAATGACACTTTATTGCAATAAAGTAGTCCCTAAGACCCACGCCATGTCTAACATCTTGAATATGACTAGGATTCTCCTTAGATCCTATCATTGTAGTGAAGATGCCTATCTTTCCAACTGACTAAAACTAACCCTTGGAGGCGTACTGAATAAAACCATCCTGTAGCATTCAACAAACCATTGATAATTACATTTCTTGTGAAATAGAAGCTTTAAAACAAACAATTCATTTTAAATAAGCTTCAAACACTTATAATCATTTTCATAATAGTTTGATTCTTTGAAGTTGTGTACTAGCCATTTAAGTTAGCTCTAGCTCACTTCCATAACTCTATGCTAGAAGTGGAAGTTGTCTTAACAATGTCATCACCTTTAGCTAAAACAAGCCTTTCTTTTTACTAACTTCTACTCTAACTTTTGGTAGCCTCCCTTAGAGAGCCTATATGATATATGTTCAGTTATCTCCTTTTTCTAGTTGCCACATTTAACTTTTTTTAATCAAAGTACATATTAATTCACAAATACAAATGATGTACACAAAATATATTGAGAAGAAGTGACTACTATGACACCTAAATTTTCCTAAAAATGCTCGATGTTGCATTATTTTAGAAACTTCTTTTATAATTGTTAGTTGAGGAAGCTACCTCCCCCAAGCAAGATTATATTTTTCATAGTCGTTAATTGACATAATTCCCACATTAACCTTGTCCTGAAATCCCTTCACTAATTAACCACTTGTGATAGAACTTTTTTGGGCATTTGTTGGGTTTTAGAAGCATTAAAGGTACTTTACGAGAAAAAAAATACATATAATGTAGTTATATGTAAACATTTTAAAAATGTATTTTTATATATCTTTAACAAAAGCAAAACAATTAAATGCATATACCAAGACATCTTTCCAAAGGTTATCCTTCAATGTTAGTTAGGCTTCTAATTTGCATAAGTTATAAGTATTTTGCTTCATGCTACCAATCTAATGTAATTACTCAAAGGAGAAATAGTTGGAATAGATAGTTGCTTTTTAGCATTAAATTGAACATATGTCTTATCACTTTAGAAGAATCCATATTGTGGTTGTTTTAAAAAATTAGTGTCAACCATGTGTAATCATATGTAGATGAAGTTAAAGGTTGACATTACTTAATGATAAAGACAATGAAAATTATACAAATTATACTCCCAACAAATGCTTTGTGGTGGGAATAGTAGAGCACATAGCTTACATGATAAGAAATTGAATTTAAATAATAGGAATCATCATGTTTTACAAATTGCTTCACTAATTTATATAACCAAAGTGTTGGGAATTCGGATTATCACATGCAGCGGAATTTTAATCTTTTGATCCGAATTCTACCTAGGATCCATGCAAAAGGCATAAGTCAATGATTAGGGTTTTACCTATTGGGCACTCGTGTTTCTACTGATCAAAACTTGAGAGCGGATGAATCAAACGCCGGCCGGAAGGTATAGCGTCTCTACGGTATCCACACGGAGTGAACAACGACCTCTCACCCTCCACGCGTCTGCCAGGATGCGTTTTTCTCTCTAAGAATTAGGATTGGATGTTTTCTGAGTGATTTAGGGTTTATATGGAAGCTTAAAACGTGATTATTAAGTGCTGCCCTCAAGTCCCTTTTTATAGAACTTAGGCAAGCCATAATCCTAGTCCTACTAGGATAATGCTTCCAAAATCCTAATCACACTTAACAACTCATCTTATCCTTATCCTAGAGATAATGGGAAGAGATAAGACTTATCTATTAATTATCCAATATTAGATAATGATATTATCTCATAATATAAATATCTTAATATTAGATAATTGCATATAGTTATCAAATATCAAAATAATATTATCTCATAATATATTTATCTAATATCTGATAAGATAATTACTTGATATTACTTTAATATTAAATAATATCACATAATGTATATATATATATATATATATATATATATATATATAAAATGTGAATTTATTATTCTTAATAATATATATGCATGAAAATAAGTCTAATTAATTGGATATTAATATAATTAAAGTCCAATTAATTATTGTCTTATTCCTATTCCTTTTGTGTGACCCTGTAGGTTCTTACTATGTTGACAATGACTTATTATTGAGCCATAAACAGCGAGCGATATCTAGCAATACATCACTGCCACTCAAGTAGTAAGAATGTCTGTGATTCAACATCCACCTAATACATGATCAACGTTTTACATCATAACCCTTTTGTAATAATATCCAAATTGAACTGGAGGCATGGAATGTGTCATCCTCGTCAATGTTCAATTTATATTTCTTGATACTGAGTAGACTTAAAATAAATAATTAATATCACATATTAATTCAACTGAGCATGGTCATGCATTTCTAAGTCTCACTCAATCAAGGGGCCCAAGGATATTTTTCTTTTATACAAGAGTAACAAAATTCCATTTACATCACTCACTTCCCTCTGCATGATTTATGACACACCCAATCAATGCCCTACTTGTCACCTGATTAAAGGTGACATAGGACAATATTAAAGTGAGTAATTCCTCATGTAGGGAACCGTAGTGACTTCAGGTCAAAGGTTTATGTGTAGTTGTGATCATATGAGAATAACTTATGACACGTTTATTCATGTAATATTCTCATAGTGGGTCAGTCCAGTACATTGTTCACTAGCAATGTACTCATGTATTGACTTGATATCACATATCCATGATTCGTAATCATCAGTCACTATATATGCTAGTCTCGATGAATTATTACTATCCCTTTTCATAATAATACTTGACTAGGGACATTTTAGGAATAGCAAAGCTATTCCAAGGATAATTATTATATTAAGTTATAAATTGCGCATAATAATAATAAAAAACAAAATATAATAATTAAATTGCCTAAAATAAAATATAATACATTGTGTATAACTCTAATCATCTTATAACCAAAGTACAAATAGGATTCATTTCATGATATAATAACCTTAAACCCTTTTGTCACTATAAGAGAATGTAATGGTAAAGGAGACAATGTAAATTGAAGATATCCCTAAGCATTACCATCAAATAGAGCTTCAACATAACCATATATCCTAAGATTGACTAAACCTTAAAAAGCATCACCAAACCTAACAAAGAACATAAGGATAAACTTAAGGATGAAAGAGGCTAACATAGTCAAATAATCTATCAATATTAATTTATCACTATATATATAGCAACCAAATAAAATCAAACAATCAATCAATATTAGAAAACATGATGAAGCTAAGATAGGATAACAAACTTGAGAATGGTTATAATGATGAAAACAAGCTTAAAGTTCATTATGAATAAAATTGGGAACATAAAAAAGGTTTAAGGATTGTCAAAGAAAAGCAAAGTTTACTATCGAAGAACATAAGTTTCAAAATGTAAGAATATGAGAAAAATAGAAAATGAAATGAAAATTATATAGGCAAAAACTTTAGATGTCAGTTCTTTAATATATAACCAATTTCTTAAATAAATGATGTTAGTTTTACATAAAAATATATGTATAAAGTTAGGCATATATTTACAAAAATACCACTGCTTCCATCACTTTGGACATCAATCCTTTATAAAAACAATTGATGTCTAAACATGGTGAACTTAACAAGTAATTTTCTTAAAAATATCCAACATACTAAATTTGTTCAATGCAACACAGATTAATGGTGAGCATGAATTTAAATGTAGGTTTAGTAAAAACCAACATTTAAAAGTCAAGCATCATATAAAATGTTAGTTAAATTTATGAATGATCATTTAAAGTTTTCAAATAATTTCAAAAATGTCATTGTAACAAAATAGATGTCAATATTAACTTTAACCAACATGCATTTATGTAGTAATGAATATACATTAATTTATATTTTGTCAAGAGTTTACTACTTATTTAAAACATTTCTATTTTTTTATCTAATTCATTGCATGTTTTTCCTATTTTTTTCTTATTTACCTTGTTATGTGCTACTTATGTGCTAATGTCATTACGTAGTATAGATATAATACAATATATTTTCTTAATTTTAAAATAATATTTTATTAAGTTTAAGATTTAATTGAATTGAATTAATCAACTACATTTTCTATTGCTAATAAAAACATTTGAAAAATAAATCAAATTTATGTATTTAAAGTTTGTCATTATCTTTTCTGATTTTTTATTGGACAAATAATATGTACTTTTTTTATTTGTTATTAGTATTATTACCACTAAAATTTTTGCTTTTAAAATCAAATATGTGTGATTAGCATGGTTCCAATTTCTATTTTAAGTTTTTATAATGCAATATATTATATCTATAATACTCTTATTTTAAATACAAATAAATATAATTAGTTGGAGTATATAATGAACTAAGAAGTTTATGAGCAAATTTTGTACTTAAATATTTCAATCAATCAATTTTATAAAGATAAAAAAAATTTTGCAAATTTTATTAAGGGCCCATTTGGTTTAGGGGAAAATTAATTTTTTGTTGTTTGGTGCATAAAGAAAAAACATTTTCTGGTGTTTAGTATATAAAGAAAAATTAATTCCGTTTAAAGTAAATCAAAATTATTTACTTCAAAATTATTATAATTTTACTTACCTTTTAAAAAAGAATTTTTTTAATAAAATTTTTATCATTCTTAGTACCCAATAGTTCAATAATGATTAATTTCTTATAATAGAATATATATTAGAGGCATTACAAAATCTTATACATAGATTCATAGAGTTAGTTTAAGTAAATGTTACAAAACATTATATAATAGAGTATCTATCATGAGAAAAAAGGAAGAATATTTTAGTAAATATTGCATGAAAATGTTTACTTAAACTTTAATAAATAAAAATAGATTTTATAAAAATAGAAATAGAGCATCCATCATTAAATATTTAATAAATAAAAATAAATTTTACTTGTAATTGTGATTGCGTAACAAAGTAAGAAGGTAAAAAGTTTGGGCTTGGGTATGGATGTACTGAATAACAAGGAAAATGAATTCCATTTTTTAAAATGAAAAGTTATTTTCTTTAAAGATAATACAACTTTCTAGTTGATCAGAATTTATTTTCCTGTTGACCAAAATTTTTGAATGTCCAAACAAGGGAAAGTTAGAAAATGGATTCCAAAAATTCATTTTCCTCCCAACCAAACGGACCCTAAGTTTGTATTTAGTTTCCTAATCACTTCCTTATAAAAATAATTTTTTTGCAAAAGTAAATATTTCTCTTTTAATAAATGCGACTTAGGCATCTTAAAATTATAGTTATCTTTAATAATATATGTTGGAAATTTTATAAGTAAAATAAATTTTCAAGACCCTCAATTATGTATCATAGCATAATTTATTTGGCAATAAGGGAAAAACTCATAAAGTAGGTAAAAGAAAGAATCAAAAGGTTATATTGGACACCCAATTCAAGTACTTCTATTATTTACTATCAATACTAGTTGTTCAACCTTTAAATCTCTAGATGAGTCAAACCACATCTCTAATTCATGAACCTTTGATCTCCTAGAATCAACATGTGACAACACACAAAAGAAAAAATGAAAGGGAATAACTCTCACTGCAAAACCATAACTCTCACATTATAGATTTGTATTCTAATGGGACGAATGCAAACTAATGTAGAGTTAGAAAGGTAAGAAACCCATTAATATAATTAATTAAACTAGGTCATGGAATTACTGGGTCAGTAAATCCAGGAGAGATGTTGGCACTAATCAACCCTCAGGCAATGGAAAAATAACTTTTTTGAATCTACTTGGAGGTAGGCTATGCCAACCAACTATTGGTGGCTTTATTACTTACAGTGACCGACCATATGCCAAATTCCTAAAGAGCAAGTAAGATTAAAGGACGACCTACTCAAACATCATTTTTTATAAGGAAAAATTTTTAGGTCAAAATGCATTTACTGATTTGATAGAAAATAAGGAGTAGGCCCCTTAAAAACCTAAAATATAAGATCATACCACTAAATTCTTCAACTTATCTAGATATTGCTCTAAAGTATCATCACTACAAAGAATTTTATTCCTACATCCTGGATCATTTACTGATCTAACTGACTCTACATTAACCACATCTGCATCTATTTAGTCATTTCCTACCTCAACATCAGGAATCTAGTGAATACAAGCATTAAATTGGAGATAACCAGACATTGAAAAAGCAGTAAACCATTTCATTACCTATCGAAAAAGCAATAAACCATTTCATTACCTCAAACATGGGTTCCGTTAGGATGCTTTCTGGGTTTCAAACTAGACCCTAATAGAAAGAGCTTAAAAATGGACAAATAAAGCAAGGATTCGATCACAAATGCGAAGAGATGAGAGATAAGAATACATGATTTGAGATTCAAAACAAGAGCTCGCAATGGCGATGGTAGAATAATATAGACAGCATGTGGAAAATGAATTTTAGTTTTTAAATTGGGAAGTTGCTTTTCAGAAATTAAAAGAACTTTTCTGGTTGACTGAATTTTAATTTTCTGTTGACCAACTTTCTTGAACATCCAAACATATGAAAATTGGAAAACAAATTCCAAAAATATGTTTTCCTTCCAAACAAACAAACCCTAAATGAGTTTCTTAATACAAAAATTATAAATGTCAAATTCTATAAGAATTTACAAAATATCCTTAAATATTAACATTTTTTCCGCACACATGCCAGAAAAGAATTAAATAATTTCCATTTGTTCATCATCACAATCTACCTCTATATATGCCTCTCAAATCACTCCATGCTTCTTCATATCCCTCACGCAGAGACAGGGAAGAAGACGGAGAAATGGAGGTGTATTTGGCGAAAACAACACTTTCGGTTCTCACAGTGATAGCACTGATTTGGGTGTGGAAGATTCTGAATTGGCTTTGGCTTACACCAAAGAGACCGGAGAGAAGGCTAAGACAACAAGGCCTTCAGGGAACTTCGTACAGGATTTTGTTTGGAGACTTAAAAGAGTTGTATCCAAGACAAAAGGATGCAAAATCCAAAGCCATGAAGATGTCGGATGATATAGTGAACCTTTTCTTCATCAAACTATCAACAAATATGGTATGCTTCTGCTTTTCATTTTAACTTAATTTTGATTATGGAGAGGAAATGCATGCTACTTAAACAACAAACACTAACAGGTTACATCCCGACGTGCAAAGAGAAGGGAAAATCCACTCCAGTATATTCCCAATCGCAAAACTAAGGGGGTTGGCATAACTTCGAAACCCAAAATAAATAAATAAATATATTAAGTTAAGATTAAGCTCCAAACATTTAAAATTGCTTATTTTTCTACAAAATTTTGATATTCAACCCTTTCGAATGAGTATTTTTGGTTCAGCTATTCCCTCTAGCATTGTAGTGGGACTTGCAAATGTGAAGTTGGGCACTATCTGGGAGGAAGCATATTGAAAGTAAGCCTGTTAAAAATCAAGATGATCAACATTATTAATATCCACTGTCACATGTATATAATTATTTAAATTGCTATGGCTCATATGAAAAATGGGCTTTTAATGGTTGTGTGATGTGTATTACTCTTTATTTCTTTGGTTGAAGTTCTCGTTAAATTCCAAATTTTACTTGTCAATATAGTTTGTTTAAGCTTTTTTTTTTTCCAATTTTTTTATAACACGTTATGTGCAGGCAAGAATGCTTTCGTATGGTTTGGTCCAAGACCAAGGGTGATTATCAAAGACCCTGAGCAAATCAAAGATATCTTTAATAACATCAACGATTTCCCAAAGCCTGGCACACATCCAATTTTCAAGTTACTGGCAAATGGTTTGGCAAGTTACGGGGGACAGAAATGGGTTAAACACAGAAAAATTATCAACCCTGCATTTCACATGGAAAAATCGAAGGTTACTTTACATTGTTGGCTCCATTTCTAGCAAAGACTATGATGTCTTTTAGGAAATTCATTCCTAAATTCCCTTATCAACCCTATGAATATTTGTTTGAATTTAGTGAGCATTCTCTTATCTCAAACAAAATCTCTTGGATGTCATACTTCAAGTTCAACTTGAAAATTAAGCTTCATACATATCAATTTATTTATTTATTTCAAAATCTATATGATTTCTATGCGTTCTTATTTGGCCTAATACTTTACTTCTTCAATTATTTTTGTTGCAGATTATGTTACCCGCATTTCTCCGAAGCTGTAATGATATGATTAAGAAATGGGAAGAAATGTGTTCAAATGGATCATGTGATATGGATGTAATGCCATTCCTTCAAACTATGACTAGCGACGTAATTTCTCGAACAGCATTTGGAAGTAATTATGAAGAAGGAATGAGAATGTTTGAACTTCTAAAAGAGCAAATCAATCTAACAATGAGAATTGCTTATATAAGTAACATTCCTGGTTATAGGTGGAGGCTGCCATGTACATATATCCTCCGTTGATTTTTTAATGCATTTTGCTCAATACGACACTTAATTTACCAAAAATAATATCTCATGTTTGTAATAGAGATGCATATAGTTTTAAGAGCCAACACCTGTTGATTGTTGAAAATTACTTCATAAATATCCTAATAATTATTAACTGCTTGGGTTTTACTTTTAGGTTTCTACCTATCGGTCCTCTGAGAAGGATAAAGGAAAATCAGAAAGTTATAGTATCTATAATTAAGAAAATTATTAACAAAGGAGATAAGGCACGAAAAGCTGGTGACACAAATATGGACAACTTATTAGGCATACTATTGGAATCAAATCAGAATGAAATTCGAGAGAATGAAAACAATAAAAATGTTGGAATGACTATTCAAGAAATAATTGAGGAATGTGAGCTATTCTACATAGGAGGACAGGAGACAGCTGCTGCTTTGCTGGTGTGGACAATGGTATTATTAGGGAGGTACACCGAATGGCAAGCACGTGCAAGGGAGGAGGTCTTTCAGGTCTTTGGTGACCAAAACCCAAATTTTGATGGCCTAAATCGTTTGAAAATTGTGAGTATATTGCATAATTCAGTTTATAATTATTAAAATCTTATTATAAATTATTTGAATATTCACTTTATGTAAATTGTCCATTTGACTCTATTGTATGATGAACAAACACAAAAATTGTATGATTCATGAATCCCACGGCTCATGGGATTTTGTCAATTCTGTCTACTGAATTTTCAGTCACATTGCATTATGATTTCAGTAAGTGTTTATACAACGAGATTTTAGGGACTTTGTTCCCCTCCCCTCTTTTTAACTATTATTAGTTTTTATTAGAATGGAAAGCATTGTTTTAATTACTTTGCTATGCACTTACCCGATTATTACTCATCATTGTTGTTTAATATCTAATTGTAAGTCTTTTATTGGTTTTTATTTTTTGCACTTCTCGAATTACTTATCTATTTTTCATATGTATAATTTAGAGCATAAGTTATTACAATTTTTTGACCTTGAATATTCGAATTCATGACTCAAATTTTGGTTTTTTGGTTCTCAATTTGACAACATAGATTTAACTTATCATGATATTGTTGTTGACTAATAATTATTTTTAAATATTTTTGTATAGGTTACCATGATTTTGCATGAGGTTCTTAGACTTTACCCTCCAGCAACTAATATTGCTCGAAGTGTTGACAAGGATATGAAATCAGGAAACCTCACAATTCCTACAGGAGTGCATATTTCATTGCCTATACTTCAAGTACACCACGACAATGAACTTTAGGGTGATGATGCAAGGGAGTTCAAACCAAAGAGATTTTCTGAAGGAGTTTCAAATGCACCAAAAGGCCCAGTTTCATTCTTTCCATTTGGATGGGGTCCTCGAATTTGTATTGGCTAAAACTTTACTTTGCTAGAAGCAAAGATGGCATTGTCTATGATTCTGCGTCATTTTTCATTCGAGTTATCACCAGCCTACACTCATGCTCCCACCACCACAAATGTTGGTTTGCAGCCCCTGTACGGTGCCAATCTAATTTTACATAAATTGAAAATATGCACTGTTATGATTCCATAGTTGTTATCTCCCAATCACTCTTGAAAGAAGTTTGATTCTTATATCCATACATATTTACTTAAAGTTGATATGTTGTAATTGAAATGGCTTGAATTGTATTTGTATAAACCCTGCTTTTCTCCTATTGTTTTCGAGAGATGATGTAAGGGAAGACAATTCTAGGGGAAAAATAACAATTATCAAATAAATTTTATAAACTTAAACAATCAAATAAATTCTTCTTTTAAATCTAATATATAAGAAATAGATAGATATTAATCAAGAGATTAACTCTTGAAAGTGAAAATTATTATCCTAATCAAAATTAAAAAAGATACACTACTATAGAATTGTAATTCTATAGTGGTTGATAGATGTTGGTCATAGGATATACCAACATCTATATAAATGCGATGACATTTTTAAAATTATTTAGACAAATAAGATGATGATTTAAAAACAAATTAATGTTTGTAGTTAATCAATAACATTTTTGAAGTTTAAATAAAAACTTAAGATAGAAATTAATTTAGGAAATTATCATCCAAAAGGCACTTAAAAGATCATACAAAAAGACAGATATTATTACACATCAATTTTGTTATTAATCAATGTGTAAAGGCATTTAAAAAGTTTTCTGAAGCAATGAACTTCACTTCATTATAATGGAGCAAACCTAGGATATCAATTTTGATTTAATAACTAATGTCTATAGTTTAGTTAATCAACTATATATTTCACATTCAATTTTTATTTGAAAATATCTTAGTAATAACTTAGCACTCCATTATCTAGCTTTACCATGTATTGAGGTGAAGGAACACAACTAACCCTCTGCCTCATCTAACACTTTTAGAAATATTATAAAATTTGATTATTATTGCTTTATCCATTGTAATCTCTAAATGTGTCAAATATGATAGTAGGGGAGTTATGTTCCACCTCCTTAAGCATAGGTTGGCATTGGTAATAGAGATAAATATATTCCATAGATCTAACACTTACTAATACCAAATTTGATAAATAGTTGCAAGAGCTAGTACTAAGTTTAGTGACAATAATAAAAGACCAAAGTCCCGTTTTCCTTTTCTTGTATAATTTTGTTGTAAATTTACATTTATCTATATAATGATATATAAAATGAATAAAATTGCATAAAGAATTTTCTTATATTGACATTTTCTTTCTTATATTTTGGTATATTCACATTCAAAGTATTGATACTTGTATTGTTGTAAGAAAAATATGCAAAAGGAATATATAACCTATCCTAAATTTATGACATCTAATAAAATTGATTACACATTTTCTATTAATTTAAAAACTAATATTTTTCTTCAAATTTACAAAAATTAATATTTTTTTTAAAAATAGAATAAATCTCTCATCCTACTTATATAACTTTTAAACTTTTTCACACTTGATTCATCTTTTGGGCAGTTTATAGAATGGTTGCTTTATTTTTTAATAGTCGAAATACTTTTCTAAAACTCAATATGGTATAAAAGTTGATTTAAAATATATGAGATAAAGGATGTTGGTTATTTAATACAATCAATAATGTTTATGAAAATTAGATTCCTATACAATGACAATTTTTTATCATAATCGATGTTTAACATGTAATAAACTTATAATAAATATCTACAAATATAATAAATTATGTTTGAAATTCTATAGTTAAATGGCACTATTTATTTAAAACATTAGTTTTTTAATTAGTAATTTATGTAGATATCCTATACTACTTATAAATTGTGTTCAAATATTATTTTATCTTCCACACCTCTTTTCATCTTGGGTTTACCCATAAATTATCTTTCATTCCATTTTATTCATATAGCTTAAAAGGACAATACAAGATCAATATTGCAAATCATAGCTCTTAGATGCAATTATTTGAAGTCTTACACCATTCATATGAGAGCATACTTTGTTGAAATTTCCCATTGATATGAAAACCAAGGAAGGGATTACTTCATTGATACCATGTAGACACTCACCACTACTTTTTTTTTTAAAGTCATAAGATCAAATGATTGATTGTAATGTTAATAGTTAATGTTGACAATGTTGTTAGAATAATGATTTTATATTGTATCTATTTTCAAAAAAATTTAAGGATGTAGAAGTTAAAAAATAAAATTAAAAAAAAATCAAACTACATCAGTTATTTATGACAAAATTGATGTGATTATAACTTGATGATAACATGTTGTTTATTTAACCAAATCAATGTATAAAGGTGTAGCACTACCACCTAACTTAAATCAATGGTAATAGTAAGCATTTACCAAGATTGGCATCTTACAAGGTAGCAATATAAGATGTCAATTTCTTAACAATCAACATATAAATGATGGTGTACAACATTGGATTTTTATTAAAAATGAATTTCTAAAGTTTGGTAATCCATTTTAATTGCCAGAAAGTGCATTTGCACATTGTAATGGTTCATTAATAGTTTGCACCTCATGACAATTGATCAATGATTTGCTCATGGCATATAAATAGAGTTCTCCTTACCTATTTGAAATGATTATCAAGATAGCTTTCCTTATAGTACTTAATTACTTCATTTGCTATGAATGTCTAATTATTCTTATGTTTTAGGGTGAGAGTTGACATGCTAATTACTCTATATGGTGTGTCAGACTTTGATACACATAGATCAAGTAACACCATTCTTACATTGAAATACAATTACACTCAGATGTTTAAGGCAACACCATTCTTACATTTAAAGCAAATGATCATTTAAGCCTTAAGGTCAATAGATACAAAATTGCAATGTCAAACTTTGATAGGTCTCAAAGTGATGATAAATTATTGTGAGAAAAAATTGCATCTCTAGTTTTGCATTACTAGGTTTGAGCACAATATAGGATTCTTGATGTTATTTTTTTTTACTATAATTTATTATCAATTTGTAACCATTTATATCATTTAACTTAGAAGCTCTCAAGTAGTATCCCACTTTGAAAAAACACAAAGATGATAAAATTGAGGAGAAATTCTAATTTGTTACCCAGTACTTGAATCAAAAGCCTACCTTGAGCTTTATAAAGGAATATGAGAAAAGTATTTCGCTTTTTCTTTTTATTTAAAGTTTATTTTTCATTGTAAATTATAGTTTCTTATAATTTGTTGGATTACTTTATTAGTTGTTGTTTGTATTTATATAACTATATAAGAAAAACATGATTCTTTATTTGAAAAAAAAAATTAATGTTACCAACTTGTGAAATTATAATTTTTTTTAAAAAAATATTTTCATTTATGATGTTTGTTGTTATTAAAAATTTACATTTAAACCTCTATAGTTAAATGACATCATTTTACTATACAAATTGTATGAAATCAATGTAGAAGAAAAATAGGGTTATTTTGGCTGTTGTGAAATGCATATGATGAATTTGGGATTGAGTATTATAATTGAGATAAAATATACACTACTTTCTATTCAATATGGCATCTATATGTATTATAAAATTGTAATATTGTTGTTTTGGGGTTTTGGACATATTTCAAATTAAAAGTAGTGTAATAAAGTGTCATGAGATGATGTATAGAATGAAAAATCTGTGGGAAATCATTTTCTATTTTTTGGGTATAGGGAATGTAATAAACATTAGTTATGTAAATCATCAAAGTAGTAAATCAATTATTCTATGTCAATTAATAAAATAATCAATGTTTAATTACAATTTTGATCAATGATAATTGAGATAAAAGTAATGTCATTAAATATGATAGTTTATCAAGTAGTGTGACCAAAAAGAAATGGTAATAGTCTATTTGTTAAGAAACTAATGTATTATTTCTTTTTCATGACAGTTTTTTATCCAACATTTTAAAATATTTACTACATCACTTGATAAAATAATAGTTCAGAATTAACGTCTAATTCCCTAAATAGCCAATGCAAAATTGCTATTCTATAGTGATATAATGGAATGACGAGATAAATAAATCATGGTCCATTGAAATGTCTTCTCTTTTGGTTATTTTATGCCTTTGTTGTTATGATGATACAACCCCAGTCTTATTTCTAGTAAATCTACATCACAAAGTAAAATTTTAAATTTCATTATTTATTTACTTTTACTTTTTACCCTTTATTTTTGAAAAAATTAAGAAAAAAATTAAAAAATTGAATCAGAATTAATCTCCTAATATCAACTTGCTATCATAATCTCTATAAATCTTGTGATTTAAGGTTTGATTCTTTTATTTTGATTTTAGTTTTTACTTTAAAAAATTTATTCTCTTTTACTAAATTATATTTTCTTATAATTAAAAAATTTAAAGTACTTAACAAGATAATAAATAAATGATTTTATTATATTGTATTTATATTTACAATAAATGACACTTCCCTAATATTTTAAGATTTTCTTTTAATTATTTTATCAACATTTATGTGAAAATGCCAGTAATTAAAATAGTTGTGGGTAGGTTAGGATAATAATTAATTTAAATAAAATATAATTTCTTGGTCAAAATATATGTAACTAAATTAATTATGAGATTGTGACTAATCAGAATTAAGAAAAGGTATGTGGAGGAGATTTTGGAACTCATTTACCTAATATATATACCCTTAACTTCATTTAAAATTCTTAAAATACCCTTAATATCATAAAAGATCCCTTAAGTTTCTTCCCTTCCCCCCTCCAATTTGGCCATTGCTCCATGCACCCCTTCTTCTCCGAATTTCCTAAGATCAAAATTCATGAACCTTTAAAAGGAGTTGGTTAGAGGAATTCAAGATCTAATCTTCATCACAACTTTCTAAGGTAATTTTATTTGAAACTTAATTCTATCAAATGATTTTGGGAAGATTTACGCTTAAGAAGGAATTAGGGGTCTATACTTTGTTTTTATTTTTTTATGATAGTAAGCAAATTTCTTTAATCTTCTAGCTTCATTTACTCCTCACTCCTTTTCAAGTTAGTACAAGCAAGTGAATAATCTACTTAAATTTAAGAATTTTAGCTTTTAATTGTTTATTATCAAGTTTAAATGTTGGTGGTAGAAGAAATCTAGTATTGAGTCTTGCAACCTTATTATTGACTAAAATTATGTGTTATTCTAAGTTGTTTGTATAGTGAATAATGTTAGTTACAAGTTATTATTGAGCCGAAAATGAGTGTATGATTGATTTGACTTGAAAATGCCTTTAGTTCCTAGAAAAATTATTGAGCCGAAAATGAGTGTATGATTGATTTGACTTGAAAATGCCTTTAGTTCCTAGAAAAATTGTGGGATTTTCTACTTGAAAAACACCATATTCAAGTACCCTATTAGATTATTTGCTTAAGATTCCATTCATAAATAAGAGTAATCAAGTATAGTACTTGATTACAAAGGAACAAAAAGCCCATAATTGAATACCATAATTGATTACTTTGATTTAAGTTGCTCTTTGCCTACAAGTAATCACATATAGTACTTGAGTATGAACCCCTTTTCTAAGGTCTCATACTCCCTCTGTAATTTTACTTTAATTCATGAGATATGTATATATACTATGAATGCATAAGCTGATAATGCATTGATTAAATTGGTCCATCCAAATCCAATTATGTGGATAGAATTGGAAATATATTGAATTGTATGTTATGAATGATCATATTATGTTGATTTGAAATAATCATTGGAAATTGAAGAAGAATTGGGGAAATCTTGAGCATGAGAATATGATACTAGTACCAGCTTGAGTAATTTATTAGTAAAGGGATAAGGTAAACCCTTAAGTGATAAAGATAATATTTATGAAAAGATAAGAATAACTCAACAGGCATATGATGGTTTATCTATTTATTTGATATGTTATATTCATCTTTGAGATATGTGTGTGTGTGTGTATATATATATATATACATATATATATATATATATATATATATATATATATATAAGAAAGGCTATTATTTGTGAAGGCCATAGGCTTTGTAAATATTATTTTAAGTATAGTATTTCTATAAAATTTTAATGTAAATATTTTGAAAGTTTTATTTAGACATAATTTGTTTATTTAATCTATTTTAATAATTAATATTTGTGTCTTGATACCATAATAAAATTATTTGTGAAGGGATAAGGTAAACCCTTAAGGGATAAAGATAATATTTATGAAAAGATAAGAATAACTTAGGGGCCATATGATGGTTTATCTATTTATTTGATATATTATATTCATCTTTGAGATATGTATATATATAGATAAGATAGGCTACTATTTATGAAGGGATAGGATTTGTAAATATTATTTTAAGTACAGTATTTCTATAAACTTTTATGTAAACATTTTGAAAATTTATTTAGATATAACTTGTTTATTTAATCCATTTTAATAATTAATATCTATGTCTATAAATTTAGTATTAATTGAATTATTTAATTACATTCTAAAATTATGACCTAATCATTATATAAGGTCAATTTCACTAAATTAAGTATATGTAATATTCTAATAATTAGAATATAGGGGAAAATAAAATAGAAAACATTTTGAACATTAACTATATAATTAATTATAATAATATGGACTATATCATATCTAAAAATTTTAATGATGGCCATCATTTTTTTAATTTACCTGTACATTAGGGAAAGCCACCATTGCTTCAATGGCCTCCCTCCAACTATCACTAGAGAGGGAATTCCTAATAAGGGAAGGGGAGGAGAAAAGGTAAAAAAAGGATTTGAACTCTTATCCTTATGCTTACCGATTAATAAACATATTAATAGGATATCATCTTATTAGCAATTACAGTTATCATTATGATATAACTAACTTTCCTAGCTCCCTAAATTTTATTATTACAAAATATGGTTGTTATTATGAAATACAATATTTAAACTCTAGCGAAATTAAAATCATCAAATTAGTTGAAAAATAAAAAATTAAAGTTGTCTCTATGAAACACAAAATTATGGATCCAACCACTAAATAATTTCTTGTTATGACAGAAAATCTTTAATTTTATCCATCATTTATAAATTTAATTATTTAATAATTGAATGCAAATCATTTCAAAATCTAACATAATTATATTTTAAAAGCTTGCTTATTAAATTTAAATTTTAATATGAAAACTTGAACTCAATTTATTATTTCTAAACTACTTATAGTTACTAATTTAATTTATTTTTTAATATTTAATAGTCTTTGTGATGGTAAATTATCTTTAATTTACATATATGTGTAAAATTGGAATGAATTGATGAAAATTATCTATACTTATAGAAATGGTATTGGGAAGGGTTAGACTCCATTTATTTGTTTCCTAAATAACCTATATTTACATGTTTCAAATTTTAAGAAAAATGAAGGGTAATTCTATAATTTTAATTCAATTATTATATTTGAATTTTTAATTTTATTTTTAAAAATTATCCACTAACCAATTTCTTTCTCTCTTTCTTTCATGTTTTCAATTTTTAAATATATCTTCTCTATCCATCGTTTGAAATCACTTATTTTTTTTCTCTCTTACAACCCTCTTCATCTCTTTTTCTTATGTTGTCTCATGTCAATATTCATTTTTTTACAAATTTTTAATTTATATATCACAAGCTTAAAAGGGATTATTTACATGAAGTTTTAATTACTTTGATTGATAGTTAAAAAAATAGTTCAAGTTTCTTTTTTGGGCTTAGGTCCCATCCATTTACCAAAAGAAAAAAGGGAAAAAATTTAGGCCGATACCATTTGCTGTAATTTATTGCAGTGAGGCATCCTAACTAAACTTTCTTTCATTTAAGTGTAGTCGCTAAGGTCAAATTACCACAATACCCAGAAAGCAAAACAACACACATGTTGTGTGTCTTAGGAAAAAGAAAAGACACGAAATAGAAATAACAAACCACAATGCCCAGAAGATGAAATGCACTCGTAGTGTGTCCTAAGAAGAACAAATGACATGACAGAAAAACAATGAATCACATTCTATCAAAGCATAGTACCAGTGAAGAAACTTGATAAACCAATTGAAGACACCATACAAATCACTAAAAAATTGCACTAGACTAACTTAGATGATACTAAACAATTAAAAATCAGCATTTCCAGACTTTAAAACCTTAAAACTAGTTGCAAATAGTAACTTTGCACAAATCAAAAGCATCAAAATGGGTCATCAACAAGTAAACCTACATCCTTTTAATCTTGATTCAAGTATAGGGATTATCCTACAATTAACTTGACAGAAAATGTTACTATTTGCATGGGTGTGTATATATATGTACGTTGAATCGAAACCCTATAAGTTAGAATGAAGAACATGCCTCACACTATTTTATTGCATGTTACTGTCATTAATCCCATATAATAACTTCTTGTGTGACAAACAGAAACATGGCACCACACATATTGTTTTGTTTTTTTGGCATATTGTTCACAAAGCAAACAGAAAACACCTTACTCCTCTGATACCAAATAGTAACATGTTTTTTTATCAATTTTTTTATTAATCATGCTTGATTTGTTAGTTTATTCCCAGTTTGTGTTAGATGTTTACTTCATTTTATTTATTTATGGTATTTTTTTGTTGGTGTTGTTGTTTTTAAACCAAACAGCACCATAATAAAATAACATGTTACTATTTGTTCTAAGAACAGTAACATGTTGCTTTTTTATTAGTTTTGTTATTAATCATACTTGATTTGTTAGTTTATTCTCACTTTGTGTTAGATATTACTATTTCCATATAAAATAATAGCATCTCATTTGGTATTACTATTTCTACAAGAAACAATAACATGTTATTTTTGTCAAAGTTTCATTATTAATCATACTTTATTTTATTTATTTATTATTTTTTTTGTTGGTGTTATTATTTCAAACCAAATAAAACTATGTTACCACAATAAAACAATATGTTACTATTACTATTTGTTCTAAAAATAGTAATATGTTGCTTTTTTATTGCTTTTAATTTTAATCATGCTTCATTTGTTAGTTTATTCCTAGTTTGTGTTAGATGTTATTATTTCCATAATAAAAAGTAACATCTCATTTGATGTTATTGTTTCTACAAGAAATAGTAACACATTATTTTCTCAAAGTTTTATTGTTAATCATGCTTCATTTTGTCTATTTATGGTGTTTTTTTGCTTAGTGTTACTATTTCAGACAAAACAGAAACATGTTACTAGAAGAAAATAACATATTACTGTTCATTCTAAAAATAATAACATATTTTTTATCAGTTTTTGTTATTAATAATGCTTAATTTATCAATTTACTTGAATAAAAAGGCAGCAAAGCATCCAAACAAATAGAAGAAGTTGAAAAAGAAACTCCAAGATTCCAACAATATAGGTCCAATCTATTAGTATGTATAAGGTAGATTTATGAGCTTTAATTTAATGAGAGACACAAGATGGTGCTACACTAAAAACCCCTTTTGGATTCTCATCAATGTAATAATAACAAGAGACCTCGATCGCAGTATGTGCCAGAAGAGCAATCAAGAAATACAGTCAATAATTGCGACCTTCTCAGACAAGAATGAATATTTCATAATTAGGGGCAAACATCTGAGAATAAAACCTACATCAATAAAGCTAATTTTTGGAATAAGAAATTAATAACACCTTATCAAGATAGCATCTAGTAAGAGGCTACAATTAGATTTAGACACAAGATGATTCTATAGCCAAAGACACTTGAGAAAACTAACAATATTCACCGCACTCTAAACGGTAGTAGAAGGAACATCAGAGATCAATGTTCAGGATGTCTCAAGCCTTATTATGTCGATGCTATTGGTAACCCTGTTTGTACCAAATAGGGCTCACACACTAACCTAGTCATACCTCAAATATGTAAAGGAAAAAGATGACATAAAAAAATATAGGTGGTCTTGACATACACACAAGCAACTAATGAGTTCAATTACAAGGGACAGCCCACTAAATATTACCAGTTATGTTATACTATTACTAGTAAGTTACAATTGTTAAGCTTGTTTTTCCATTGTGTCATTTTCTTTGATATTGTCTTTATTCATTTCTATTCATTTAATTGAATATTCTTGCCACTTTCATTGCATATTTTTTTCATATTTTTTGTTCATATTACTATTTGGTGTCCAAATAATATAATTGTTTAGTGCATAAAGAGTTACCCTATGTTTTTTAGCAATTTAGTTGTTAGTGTGACTTTATTTATCTATTTATTTTAAGTTTTTTGGTTCATGTTACTCTATATACTAAATAATAACATGCTACTATTTATTTTTGTAGATAGTAATATGTTATTTTTTAGTAATTTTTTATTAGTGACACTTGATTCTTTTATTCAATTTAAGTTTTTGGTGCATGTTGTTGTCTAGATACTTGATTCGCCTATTTACTTTTAAGTTTTTAGTGCATGTTACTATTTAACTACTAAATAGTAATATGTTACTATTTATTTTACAGATAGTAACATATTCATTTTTTAATAGATTTTTTATTAATGACATAAAAAATGCCCTTTTATTACTCCATTTTAAAATACAGCTGTCATTCAAAATTAATATGACAAAATATAAATATATTGTTAACAATATTGACTGTGTGAGATAACAAATATGCTTAATGGGCATCATATTCAAAGAATGTCAAGATGCCTCAAATGGGACCTGAAGCTCTACACACGTTACTAAGGGATCAACTTATTAGCCAGCTTTAGGTAACCTTTGGAAAAAGTCAATTTATTATGAAAATAGAAATGTGTCAATGCAAAAAAAATGTTACTATCTGTTTTGAGAACAATAACATATTTTTTTATCTATTTTTTATGTTAATCATAGTTGATTTGTCAGCTTATTCACAAATTTTTATCAATATTACTATTTTCACATAAAATAGTAACATCTCGTTTGATGTTACTATTTTTATATGAAATAGTAACACGTTTTATTTTGTCAAGAGTTCCATTATTAATCATGCATCATTTTGTTTATTTATTGTATTTTATGGTTGGTGTTGCTATTTCAGACTAAATAAAAGCATGTCACTAGAACAAAACAACATGTTACTATTTATCCTGAAAATAGTAACATATTGTTTTGTATTGATTTTTATTAATAATCACATTTGATTTGTCAATTGATTCCTAATTTTTACTTGATATTACTATTTTCATATAAAATAGTAACATCTTATCCAATGTGACTATTTCTACCAGAAATAATAACACATTGTTTTGTTGAAGTTTTTTCTTGATCATACTTCATTTTATCTATTTATTGTCCTTGATTTGTTAATCCTTTACCTATGTTACTATTATACTACCAATTAGTCTTTTATCTTTATGTTATTGTTTCTCACCAAAATAGAAACGTGTCCACTAATTACACTAATGAGGAACCATTCTTATGTTTTAGGTCGTCAATAGAGAACTCGAGCCAACAAGTGAAGAAATATACCTTCTTTACAAACCTGATATACAAATACAACTAATTGAATATCATAAGCAAACAAAAACATAAATCACACCCTCCCAATCAGAGGAATTAGAAAGTTATAATGACATAGGAATAGCCCAATATATAATTCAACCACGAATAACAAAACTGGATCAGTTTGTAAATATTACACTGTCTCACAAAGAGCACCCATAATAAGATAAAAATGAAGTACAACAGTCAAAGGACTAGCTCTTCAGTGCAAATAGTAAGATAAATGAACTGACCAATGAAATGAAGTCTCTTATAGAGAAACTTCAGATATTAGAGTAATAATTACAATAAAGCAAAGAAACAATCACAAACCTCACACACGAAAATACATGGCTCCAAGCGCAACTATCCAACACAACAAAGCAAATGGAAAACCTCAAAATAGTCATCGACATATTGGAGAATGCAAATATAAGTCTTGAAAATCAAAATAAACAATTGAATGCATAGCTAACAAAAATAACTGTGCAGGTGGTTAAATAGGAAAAGGTAGAAACCATAGAAGTTAATGAACAAAATAAGACTAAGAACAATCAAAGGTCAATGATCATAGGGATTAAAGAAAAAACAAGAAATACAAAACATGACAGAAACTAAACGTACTCAGGATAACGAAAAAAACCTAAAAACAAAAACAAACACGATAACAAAAAACACTTGCTGAGAAGGACATTGGGAAGAGCAAAGAAGCTCTTATATTAATCTTAGAGGAAATAACAGCAAAATTGCCCAAAAAGAAATAGACTCAAAAGGTAACAAAAAGTATAAAGTGGCTAGCCACAAAATGCATCACCCAAGATGTCAAGAACAAAATAATCCAAATAAAAAAAACAAGAGATATATTATAAGTCATGTCCTATTTTCTTGTTGATTTCTTTGATTAACTGAACATTATTGCCTACTACCTCAACTTATTTCTATATCATATCACCATTTGCAAAACTTTTGTCTGGACATCTCCTCAATAGGACATGTTCATAACGTTAGAGGAATTAATGGATATGGTCACGACAAGGTAATAACAAACAATGTGTGTATGCTTTGAACTTTTACAATATTACTATTTTATCTTATTCCTTTTTATAGTTATGTTACTGTTTTGAGTCAAAATAGTAACATATTAGCATTGAGTTTATTCAGACTCAAAAATATGATGTTATTATTTGGAGTCCAAATAATAACATACAACTACTCGTGCTGTTAAAAATTAGAAATGGTAATGTTATTGTTTGGAGTTTGACTTCTTCTTAATCAATTTATCTAACAAGTACTAATTCTTCAATTTCAGATCATAGATAACCATGGTACACTTTCAACTTAACTACCACGTCTAAGAAAAATAAGATATTTGCATTTAATAACTTCTACTAGGTAAGATCTTAAATTCATTCTGTAAATCTAAAATACAAAAGATACTTTGGTACTAACTCATGTTCAAACTATATTGACAATCTTATATTGTGAGCTCAGCTTAACTATACCAGGAAGTAAGGCAGTACAAATTCGATGCAAAGTTAGAGGAAGCAATGGTTGCAGAAATTGTCCTATTCCCAATAAACTCAATGGGTGTTAATAACTACAATAACTCCAATCACTACACATTGCTTGTGCTTAATAACACAGACTGTAAGTGGACTCATTACAACTCATTGAGGCCTAGAAAAGAAAGGGTTGCAGATTTATACTTTTGTGATGCCAAAATGGTGGTAAGTGATATTTATACTATGATCAAATACCAAGTCTTGTTACTATTTGTTATTTTCTTGAAGTTTCATTACTAACCATAATTGATTTATCTATTTATCTTATTTTCTGATTAATGTTACTACTTCCAGACCAACCAGTAACATCTTTGTTTAATGAAAAATAACATGTTATCTTTGGTATGCAAATAGTAACACTTTTTCCCATCGAGAAAATAACACTTATTAATTAAACTTGTTATCAAGTGTATGCTACTCTATAATATATTGTTTCTAGTTAATGTTAGTGTTTCGTGTGAAAATAGTAACATATTATTTTGTTGCAGTGTCATTGTTAATCAAACTTCATTTGTCTATTTATTTTTATTCTTTAATTAATGTTGCTATTTCCATACCAAACAATAATATGTCAGAATAAGAAAACAATATGTTTTTGTTAGAAGTGAAAATAGTAACATGTCATTTTTATTGATTTTCTTCTTAATGTGCTTAATTTCTAAATTCATTTTCAATTTTAATTTTGATGTTACTGCTTGCAGACCAAACAATAACATATTACTTTTTTCACTTGATACCTTACCTAACTTGTTTATTTAACAACAGAATGACTGCTACAAGAAAAAGAAGAATGAAATCATTTAAAAGAATGAAATGGACATAAGAGTAGAGCAAGCAATTGCAGAGCCTTCTTTTAAAATCATATCATACAAAAGGTCACCATAACAGAAACTTGAATCATAAGTAATAACTTCTTTTCTAATCTAAAAGTACCATGACTAGGAGGTACCAAACCTAATCATTTCTCAAATTTACAATTTCAAGTAAGACTACGGGATTTTTTCTACAAATAAATAGAGGATCTATTCAACAATAAAGAGTTTGAAGAATAATTTCTGCTAGAATCTGTGAGAAAATATAAGGCAAGATTAGTTAATAAATTCCTCAAGAATTTCAATCCTTCCAGCTGAAGTTGATTATTATGCATATATATAATATTCAATTACGTGTAACAGCATAGATTCAATTGTATATAACATTCAACTATATATAACATTCAATTGTAAATGTTAATAAAAAAATAGTATATTCTTCTTTCCAATTTATGTTAACATTCATAATTCATTTGTCCTATGATTTATGAACTTCTATCCTAATGTTACTATTTTTTTTATCAAAATAGTAACATGTAATTGTGTATTACTTTTCATTCATGTTACTACTAAAATTAATAAAAACAAAGCATATTCTTCTTTCTAGTTTCCTTTAACATTTAGAATTCATTTACCTTATATTCAGAACTCCTACCTTGGTGTTACTATTTTGAATTAAAACAGTAACATGCAAGTAATTATGTTGTTTATTCATTGATATTGCCGCTAAAACTGATAAAAGCATAGTATGTTCTTCTTTCTAGTTTCTTTCAACATTTAGAATTTATTTACCCTATGTTTATGAACTTCTACCTTGGTGTTACTATTTTTGATCAAAATAGTAACATGCAATTGTGTATTACTTTTGTTTCATGTTACTACTAAAACTAATAAAAATGAAGCATATTCTTTTTTCTAATTTCTTTTAACATTCAGAAATCAATTAATTTCAAGTTTTGTTGATGTTCTTGTTTCAAATCAAAATAGTAGCATGTAAGTTATTGTATTGTTTTCTCACTAATGCTACTACTAGAACTAATAAAAACATAGTATATTCTCCTTTCAACATTTAGAATTTATTTACCCTATGTTTATGAACTTCTACCTTAGTGTTACTATTTTTTATCAAAACAATAACATGCAATTATGTATTACTTTTCATTGATATTACTACTAAAACCAATAAAAATTCAACATATTCTTCCTTCGAGTTTCCTTTAAAATTCAGAAATTAATTAATTTCAAGTTTCATTAATGTTACTATTTTGAAACAAAATAATAACATGCAAGTAATTGTGTTACTTTTTCATTAATGTTACTACTAAAACTAATAAAAGCACAGCACGTTCTCCTTTCAACATTTAGAATTCATTTACCTTATGTTTATGAACTTCTACCTTGATGTTACTATTTTCAATCAAAATAGTAACATCCAAGTAATTGTGTTTTTTTTAGTTTTTAACCAAATAGGAACATGTCAAGTAGCAATTTTAACCAACAATCACTTACATTAATATATTTAAAACATATCGTGATTCCTTTTTACATAGAAAAAAATCATAATGAATGTAATTATGCCACTGAAAAAAATGCATTCAAGTTAGCTTCTTGCAACTTTTCTTATTATGATGTCTCAGTTTATCACATCTTCTACACCTAATTTTCTTAAAACACTCACCCCTTGACCTAATCCTTATCTTCTTAGGTTTGCTTGCTTGTCTTTTTGAAATCAGAGGTAAGATAACTACTTCATCACCTACAGCAACCTCCTACCTCAACATTATAGGAACGGGGTATATGACATGTTCATAAATTTGTAGGGTTTCACACACATCATGTAATGTAGCGGAAGGTAGATTTTTTAAATCCATGTAATGTGAAACTTTTCACCTGATCAATGCACAAGGACATAAATTAAGAATCAAAAGATTATTTTTTAGAATGCAGATCCGAATCACGAGCATAAGTAGGTGAAGATGCCTTTACAATATCCACATAGAGAGAATGATGATTTCTTAACCTCCATGAATCTGCTAAAATTTGTTTCTCACACCAAGAGGGAAGGATTTAGTGCGATTTTGTAGGGTATTTTGTGTGGTTTTGCTGGTGGTGAATTTTTCTTATTTTCATGTATCAATAATGACGCCCCTATGCCTCTTATATATAACTAAAGGCATGCATCTTTCCTAGTCATACTAGGAAAATTGCAACTAACCTAATTCTATTTAACCACTAACACCTTATCTCTAATATGGTGAGAGTGAGGAAAAATAGGGCTTATCCATTATTTATTTAATATTAATAACTAAATATTATCATATAATAATATTATATCATAATATAATTATCTACTATTAAATTGTGTAATAATATAATATTACTTTAATATCAGATAAGATTATATAATATAATAAAATATATATTACATGCATAATATATATATTATTACTTTGATAATATATATATATATAACATATATATAAAATAACAAGCCTAATTAATAAGTTTTTAGTCTAGCCAAAAACTAATTAATTACTATCTCATTCTTACTCTTTTTGTATGACCTTGTAGGTTCCTACTACATTGATAATGACGAATCATTGGACTATAGACAATGAGTGGTATCTAATAATACATCACTGCCACTCAAGTAGTAAGAATGTTTGTGATTTAACATCCACTTAATGTGTGATTAATGCTTTGCATTATAATCCTTTTTGTAATGATATCTAAATCGAATTGGAGGCATGGAGTGTGTCATCCTCATCAATGTTCAATTTATATTTCTTGATACTGAGTAGATTTAAAACAAATTATCAATATCATATATTGATCTATTAGAGCATGACCATGCATTTCTAAGTCTCACTTAATCAAAGGGTCCAAGGATATCTTTCCTTTATACAAGAGTAACAAAATTCCATTTATATTACTCACTTCCCTCTGCATGATTTGTAACACACCCAATCAACACCCTGCATGTCATCCTGATTAAAAATGACATAGGACGACATCAAAGTGAGTAACCCCTCATGTAGGGAACTATAGTGACTTCAGGTCAAAGGACTACGTGCATTGTGGTCATATGAGAATAACTAATGATACATGTTTATCTATGCAATATTCTCATAATGGGTCAGTCTAATACATCTATTCACTAACAATATATCCATGTATTAACTTAATATCATATATTCATGATTAATAATCATCAGTCACCTATATATGATAGTCTCAATGTATTATTATTATCCTTTTTTGCAATAATATTCAACTATAGATATTTTAGGAATAGCAAAGCTATTCTAGGGATAATTATTATATTTAAGTTATAATTTGCATAAAAAATAAAATAAAATAAAATAAAATAAAATATAATACATTGTGCATTATTACAATCATCTTATGATTGACTCCTAGGACACACACCAACAAAATTTTCCTATATGTGCTTACATAGAAATAATTCTTAACAACCTTATTCAAAGAAATTTGACATCTTCTTATAGCGATAACTATATGCACACAAGGAAAGCAATCCAATTACCACTGGTTATAAGTGCAACTATGTTGGGAAATATCTACGAACATGATTGGATCTACTAGCACCTTAAAAATAGTTTCTAATGACTTCCTAACAACCTAACCTCTACACTTCCTTAAGTGTAATTCTAATCTCAACAACTAGATCAAACAAATAGCACCATTCTAACATAATGATTCTGACCTTCATTTAGCAAACCACTCTATTAACTTCAAATGAATATTATCAACCATATTTGTGATCGAAAACTTTCTCACATCACAAATCCATGAATTGTAAGATTCAGTTGCATTTGATGTCATCTTAATATAACAACAATTATGGCTGAAAGCATTTAACTAACATTTCGATGCAAGCCCTATGAGAAAATTCTCAACAATTTGATCTCTTTCCCATTTGGAAACTACCATGTTCTCAATGAATGCACCTATTATTGGAGAATATACACACATTCCAAACAAGTGAACTATATACTCCCTGAAAGAATTTGAAAATGCAGCACCATTGAATTTGTCCATGAAATTTTGTTTTAAATGATGAAGACAAAAGAAATAAAATGTTATTGGAAAAACCTTTGACATTGCTTTGAGCAATCCAAAATTATGATCGAAAATAAAAGTCACACATCAATCTGTATCAAGTATAGTGGACAACTGTGAAAGGAACCAAAACTAATTTTCTTGATTTTCAGAATTAACCACAACAAAAGCTAAAGGAAACAACCTTAAAATGGAATAATCACACTAAACAAAAACATGATCCGCATCATAACCTATGTTATTGTTTGCATGCAAACAATAACACTAATAAAAATAAATAAATGAATACATAAATAAATTCTCATTAATAACAAAACTCATGAAAAATAACCAAGCTACTTCCATACTACTTTTTCATCTCCTAACAATAACATCAATTTAATAGCCAAATTAGTACATCTAATTATCAATACAACTAATACAAACTACAAATCCTTCTAATTTATCAATGTTACTGTTTCTTTTTCAAATAGTAACATTGATAAAACTCAATAGCCAAATTAGTACATCCTACTATCAATACAATAATAACATTGATAACAGTAGAATCAATTTAGCAACCAGATTAGTACATCTAACTATCAATACAATAATAACATTGATAACAATAACATCATTTTAGTAGCCAAATTAGTACATCTAACTATCAATACAACTAATACAAACTACAAATCCTTCTAATTTATCGATGTTACTATTTCTTTTTCAAATAGTAACATTGATAAAACTCAAAATAAAACATCTAAATAAGGGGACATTTTACATGAAATTACTAACAAAAGAAAGGGCAAAAAATAAAAGGGCTTCCATGTTACCATTTCTAGACTAAATAATAACAAGGGATACCATGTTACTATTTGAGTTGAAAAATAGTAACAAAATCATTCTTGACTCAAAAATCACTCACCTCGATTGCCATCCTTGCCCATGGTTGATAAGATAATCCCCTTAAATCTGGACTTTAAAAAAGTCCCATTAATAAACCAAAGTGGTATGCAAAGCATAAATCCTTCAATGCAAGCATGAAATGAAATAAACATCCTTTTAAATCTCTTGTTACTATCATTAACGTCCACCAAAATATAGCTATCGGGATTCACTTGCTTCATAGCAGATACATACTCACTAATTTGTTTGAACGAGTCATCAAAATCACTAAATACCATACCCCTTGCTTTCTTCATTACATGACATGCCTTGCAATAGGGAATTTCCAATCCATAATTATTTTTAAAATGATTTAAAACTTCACTGGTTGTCAATGATGGGGATCCCCTAACTAAATCCACCACTAATTCAGAAATCAATTTGGAACCCATCCTTCTTGAAGTTGAACTAGTTAATATAAGACCACAAGTATAATAATTCACTAACTTCTTAATATAGAAATAACCATTCACATTGGACAATGAAGCCATAACAGCTCATTCACAACCTTCCTCGTGTTTCTTTGAGCATATAGCTACTACCTTTGTTTTTGTATTAATCAAATGAAAAACCTTTCTCAATCAAATACTTGCACAATGCATTCCTAAACTTAACAACACCACTAAGGAACCTCTTACCAATGTGGCTCACTCCACCTAACCATGAATCGAACAATAAAACCTTTTCACTATTTAAAGAACATGAACTTGGAACCAAAGCAGCATTACACTTTGTAACATTAAAAATAGTAACATGTTTCTCTGAAATAAAAACTCCATCACAAAGTGAATGTGATGCAAAACTTAAACCAATATTAACACTCATATTCAAATATTTTGAGTCCAGAACTTTAACTAAGTCAATCATATTATCTAGTTTTGACTTATTCCTCAGCAAACAAGTAAGATGGCCAAGGAGAGAATATGATAAAGAAAAATTATCAAGAAATAAATTCTTAAAATTTGCACATATCATTTGAACTAAATCATCGTATTTTATTCCAGTATTAATCTTCAATACCAGTTTCAACCTTATACTTACATACAAGCAATAGGCATTGTTCCATTGATAAAAAATCATAAATACCTGGTAACAACGTAATCAGAAAAACAAAGACAATCAACATAGGTGAATGCAATCGAAAAATAGAGGAGACCAATCAAAGGTGATAAAAAAAACAAAGGTAATCAATAATGAGATTAATCAGCAATTTATGATATCAATGCATTTAGAAAGTATGAATGTCTCGTATGGAATAGGTGAGAATGGTGCCTAATTGAAAAAGGATATTTTGATAAAAGTTATAATTCATAAGACTGACACCTCTTTGAAAGGAAGTCTAGTATTATCACTTCTTTGAAAATAAGTCTATGAAATGCCACTAGAATATAATTTATTGAAGAAAAATATAATTCAATTATTTTTTACATTTAAAATTACCTAAGTAAGCACAAGTTCTATATCAATTAATATCTAAAAATATTAATTAATAGAATTTAAAATTTAAAACAACATAAGTACTACAAGCATGTTATACCCTTTTTTAATTTCTTTTATCTATTTTGTTGCATGTTTTCATTTTTAATATTCACTCCTATTATTCACAACTCACATGCTAGTATCACTAAATATTATAGATATAATGCAATATATTTTATTTTATTCTAAAATATTTTAAATGAGTTAAAATTTTAATATACAAAATATAAATTAAATTTATCAATTTTGTATTCTATGTTTAATAAAAATATTTTAATAATAAAATTAAATTTATATATTAATATTTTATTAATACAATCAATTTGGAATTTGTCAAAATTTTAATATATAGCCTATTAATTTATTTTATAAAATAAATCAAATTGTACTCTTCTATAAGAGGTATATTAAAATAAAAATGATTTTTTATTTTGTAGATTATTTTAAATATCAAATTTTAAATATAATTTTTTTTTGAAATTAGATGCAAACCTTTATACATGATCTCTTTTTGTGGAGACAAAATCCATCCTATTTTGGTTGTATCCAAAAATTAAAGACTAATAATTTTTTAAATAATCCAACTTTTTTATATTTTATTTATTAATAAATATAGAAATTCAATAAATATAGATTCCTTTAATAATTAAAAGTATTAGTAAACTTGTGCATAGCATGGGTTCCAAAACTAGTATATATAAATCTCTTTGTAAACAATTATATATTAAAATTGTTATGAAATACACAACATCTTAAATGGATTTTCGATTTGAACTGTTATTTTTATTTAATACAAGAATTTTTATTTTTTTAGTGTTTTCTTGCATATTTTTGCTATTAAAATATAAATTATACACTCATCATTGGAAAATATATTATTTATTAAGAATTAACATATTTCATCAATTTACTGTTTTCTAGCCATTATATTCATTTTGTACATGCATGTTTTAGTATATATATATATATATATATATATAACCTACTTCTCTTGCTTGACACGGACACCACAATATTAGTCCTAATTAAAACTATATAGTCACCATTTAATGTTTAAATGTTGTAATCAAATTTGAACTCTAAATAGTTTCCTATTAAAGGCTATAAATGTTAATAAAAAACGTAAAAAGTAGAACTTACATGCAGAAAGATGTGTAAGCAACTTCTCATACTTTATAAAAAGTAAAACTTCCTAAGAAATCATATTTGCTCTAATTTGCTTGATTGTAGCTAATCAAACAACTCACTTCTTCTTTATTTCCTAGGAAATAGGAGTTTCTATACTATTACTCTGAACTAATCAACCTCTTTAATAAAGTTTTTAAGCCGTCATATTGAAATTATTCAATCACATGTATTTATTTTTTAATAAATGTAATTAAATAATTTCAATCTAATAGATTTTGATATTATCACATCACCCCCAAGTTTTGAAATTTTTTTTGCAAGTTTTGGAATCCTTAGAGCACTATAAAATTCACCCTAAAATTAATATTTGCATTAGAAAATACATTGTGTAATTTTATTTTTGAAATATTAGAATATTTCAAATGGTGAAATGCATGATAAAGAAAGAGCAATTTAAAAAATTCCAATTCTTGGAAGTTGAAATAGTCAAAATAAATTTTTTTTAAAAATCTAAACTAATCATAATCCCGTTCTTAATTTGCACAAGATTGCGGAGTTGTTGGTTTATAACATTAAAATTATAAAAATGATTTAAATTTAATCTATAATTACTATAAATTAATTTTATATTATTATTCATTCATGTACTATCATATTAATAAAAAATATATTATAACATTCTTGTTATGAGTAAATATTATTAATTTCTAATAATGTGTTATATTTCTATTTACTAACAATGTAAACAACTTTATACTGATAGCAAATCAAATTTAAAATTTTATAAAAAATATAATATATAATTTCAAACTTAATTGGATTTGAATTAGAAGTTGATTTATATGTATAACATCAAATAAAATTATAGAAATATAACATGAATATAAATAAAATTTAAAATTTAAATAAAGTGAAATAAAAGTTACTCTCTATATCCTTTATTATCTATCATATTTTAAAGAATTTTTTTTATTCTTTTTTATTTATCATTTAGAATTCTAATGAAGTATTATATATATATATATTAATTTTATTCTTTAGTTTCACTAATAAATGATTCATTGTCCTTCTTGAAATGGCTCAACTTTTTTTTATTATATTTATTTCCTTATTTTTAACTATCATGAAATTTTTGCGTAATAAAAAACTAAAGGATAGTTTTGAAAATTTTAATAAGAATAAAAAAATTGAACTATTTTTCTTGTATCTACAAAATCGATTAATTATGACAGATAATGAAGAATGGAAGGATTATTTTGTAATATTTAATTTTATAGATTTTTTCTTTTTTTTATCAATTACACAGTATATTATTCCTCAACTAATATACAATAGCATAAAAGTTTGTTTTTGTCTCATGGTCGCCGTGAATACGAATAAAATTGTAATTAATTTACTATGTAAAACCAGCTTCTCAAGATAAGAATGCAAAATTAAATTCAAACTTAAAAACCAGTGAACATAGAAAATTAAAAGATAAAATTTCCATATGATTTAAGGTCCTAAATGAGTTGGGGGAGACAGGACGATGATTAAGGTTGCCGCACTGATGTTTGACTGCTTGCCATTCCAATGTCTAACGGATCTCGCTTTTTTTCTATTTATTGTCAACGAAAGAAGTTTTCACATGTTAATAGAAGAATAAAAATTTTGATTTATTAAATCTTTATATCAAATAATATTTATCAATAACATAAAAATATTTAATTAAATTTATTATTAAAAATATAATTACAATATATTTTTATAATTCTCGTTATTTAACGTGGGTAATACAAACTAATCCACTTGGACCCGATTTGTGATGGACTAGCCCATATCTACAAAGTCTATCGACTTTTATTTAAAGCTTGTGGACCGGCTCGTACCTATTATTAGTTTTGGTAGATTTAAATCCTTAAAATTGAGTTCATTTTTTAATCCAGGTAATACGAACTGACCCATCACGAATCGGCATATATCCACGTGGACCGGCTATGGACTGGTCCATTTTACAGCCCTATTTACAAGCAATGAAGTTGCGCATTTTATCACTTTGATTATTTAATGAAAATTTCATTATTCAATGGAATAATTATTCTAAGAAACATACATCTTATTTTATAATATAAATTAAATAATTAATTAATCTATGCTTGCTCATGGTCATGGCCAACACTGCCATTTTCCACTATTTACGACTGATGAGATTCCATTCAACATCCATCATACACATAATGAATCCTTTTCTTCTTGGGAATTGACTTTACAATTGTGGATGAGAGCTTCTCTTGATATAGTTATCATCAAATTTTATGGTATGAGAATATAAGTTGCATTCTTTTTCCACAGAGGCACACTTTCTGTTGTGCCATATAAATGCTTTAAACTAAAGAGAGGAAGCTCTACCACCAATATTGTCTTACCATCGTAAGAGAATTACTCATAAAGAAAGAATGTAACCATTTGGTGGTTAATGAATTTAGCAACAATTTTTTTATTTTCTCCAAACAAATAGAGAAAGAAAATAGAAACACACCAGACACCTATGAAGGCTTAAATGACAAATATCTTAACATTAAAGCAAACCACAAGAAGTAGGGGTACCCAACCCCTTTCTACAACTCTTGGCTAACCAATCCACATCCAAATGAGTACATTGAGGAATAACATGGCAGAAATTCTAATATGCAACTCACACTAATTTAATAAATGACAAATAATATTAATTTTATTATGTAAACTCAAAATAAAGTAACAAAGGAAATTGAACCCTGTATGGTATTATAACATAAATGTGGATTAGTCAGGTATGGATTCTATGATGGGTAAGATTCATGATCCAATCTAGTTTATTTTAAAGGTCCCATAACTCTAATAACTATTCTAGTATCAAATAATCCTATTAGTTTTGCAGACACTGTCTCTTAATAGGGAGGTTGAAAGTAGGAGGTTACGGTAGAGGAAGACAAAGGACTATAACAAAAGTTTCCTTTAATGATTCAAGGTATCTATGAAAATATGTTACTATTGAAGAGTGGATTTAAGATTGATGAAGGAATTACATATAATTGGCCAAATTCCAAGAATTTAATTATCACAATTTCCCCTTTATTACTCAAATGAGTTCTATTCATTTTGTTTATACCATAATTAAAAGCCAAAAGTCTAGGGTTTTTATGTTTAATGAAAAGTAATTCTTGCAATTGGTATCAAAACTTGGTTAAGGCAAATTATGTCTATAAGCCATTTGGTGTGTTTCTATTTTCTTTTTCTATTTGAAGGTGTAATTTATCGAAGACTTTTCTTTCAAAATTTTAAAACTTGGTTATGATTTACAATAGTTTGTTTTAATAGGAGCCAAGTTAGTTGAAGAAGAGAATAACCCTCCTGCTTAGTGATCTAATAGCTAGATAATTGAAAAAATTAGAAATGTTTATTTATATAGTTGTATCTCATTTTGGTAAGATTGTAATTTCTCTCAAACATTAGGAGAGCAATGTAGATTAATGAATGATAAGTTCGAGCATTTTGGTAATTCTAGATTTACATGACAATAACATTTTCTTAAGTTAATCATGGTAAGGATATGTTGATTAAGACAAAGCAATTAAATCAAATTTAATTGTAAGTTTTGGTAATGAAAGTGCGATAGGCCCAAATGCAAGTGTGGTGAGCCTATAAACATAGGTCCTTTGGTTTGTCACATTTTGGTACCAAAAGAGTCCAATACATTAATGTATTCTCATGTTTGTTAATCCAAAAAGATTAAATTTATTAGGTCCAAGTGTTTTCTAAGTAATAAGGATTATCCCATATGCATCAATTATAGGTAGCCTATTATTTGATTAGGTCAATGGTTTTATACCACATATGATATTGTATCTAGGTGATATAATTAATTACAGACTAATCTAGGAAAGATCAAGAATCTCATATGTATAAGTTACTTAGATTTGTTTATTAGTCATGCAAGTAATTGTAAATCTATGATGAGACTGTTGGGATTGGGAGCCATATGAGCGCAATGGAGTAAACCGATCCCATCCACCAAATCCATGCAAAAATGTTAAATTGGAATAAGGGTTCGTTCAATACCTTTGTTGATAACTCTAGAACTCAGTCGTTGATCACCTCTTCAGCTTCCTTTCGGCCGAAGACTCTGAAGTATCCACACAAACCCATGAATCACCGATGAATGTCCACACAAATACCGGTTGGAATTGATTTTCTTTCACCTCGTAGTGCTAGCTACGCCTCTTCAGGGGTTTTGGTAAAGGAAAGGTGTTAGGATTTTTCTGTGCCTTTTTGGGGTGCGTGAATAATGATAATCATATCAACTATTATTACCCAATAAGCCTATTTAAATAGGTGCATAGAAAAACTTAACCTATTTAGGCTTTATTCCATGTGCAATTATAGGCTTACTATTGGGCCTTATAATTATAACATGAATTCCCAAATATTAGGCTCAAACAATTTGGTCCATTAATTCCAAATTCACTAGGCTCTAAGTGTGCGACCCTACAGGCTCTCATTACGTTAGTAATGACCATTGATCATATTAATGATCATAAACAATGATCGGTGTCTAGTAACACATCATTATTACCCAAGTAATGAAAAAGTCGACGATTTGATTAAACCTTTACACGTGACCATCACCTATGTCCTTTTGTCCTATACATTTAGATTGAGCACGAGACATGGACCGTGTCATTCCCGTATAGCCCAATCTTAAAGTTTCTTGATTCCTAAGTAAGCTAATTGAAACAAATGTAATCGACATCCCATGTCAATTCATCTGAGCATGACCATACATTTTCTCAGCTTTACTTAATCAAGGGGCCCACAGATATTACTTCTGTTATATAGGAGGGATAAATCCCATCTTGATCACACAAACCCCTCCGCATGATATGTGACATATCCAATATCTACCTTTGCATTCACTCAACCATTAGTGACATAGAATAGTATCAAAATATGAAACTCACATGTAGGGAACCTTGGTGATCTCAGGTCAAAGGACCATATTAATAATGATCACTAAGAACTACTTATGACACTCATATAACGATCCATGTAGTGTTCTTAATATGGGTCAGTCCAGTATACAAGTTCTCTAACTTGTACTCATGTGTAAACTTAATATCCCATATAAGTCTTCACATATGCTAGTATTAACATATCAAAGCAATCTAATCCACAATGATCTATGACTAAGGACATTTAAGAATACAATTATTCTATGGTTATTATCATAATTAAATATATTACACAGATAATATATATAAATATAATAATTGGAATTGCCATTAAAATAACATGATTCAAAATTACAATCACCAATATGATTGGTTTTAAGGCATATACACTAATAGAGACATATGTTGAAAAAGTTATGTTGTGGAATTATTATACAATCAATTGCAACATTCTCCATTAAAGGGTAGGACATGTTATGTGTGATAATTTTCTCTTATTAACTTAGACATTAGAATAAAATAGTGTATTTTGGCTAAAAGAGACTTTTGCTTCATTCCCATAATTACCAAAAGCTAAAAAATGCATTTAATGGTTTATTGGAAGAAGTAATGGCTTTAAAGCCCTTATTAGGGAAGAAGGTTTATAATAATGTGAAAACTATTAATCTCATCTTTAGCAAACCTAATGCCTTGATAAGTGATGACATTTCATGGAAGAAAAGCTCCATATTTTTTAGTCTTTCATACTAAGAGGACTAGGATATTATACACAATATTAATGCCATGCATGTAAAGAAAAATATATATGATAGTTTGGTTGGAATATTCTTAAACATGGATGGAATCAAGCTTAACTGGAGTTGCAATAAATGACCATACGGAAGGAACTAGCACTAAAAAAAGGGAGTTTACGTATTTACTTAACTCTGGCTTGTTTTACCATGTCCAAGGAAAAAATAAGTTTCTATAAGTTTCTAAATGGGATTAAATTTTCCTAGACTATTCTTCTAACATTAGAAGCCTTGTTTCAATGAAAGATCTAAAATTAGTCAGCTTGAAGTCATACAATTGTCATGCTTTAATGCAATAACTTTTATTGGTCACCATTCAATGATATTGCTTAAACATATGAGATAACCTATCACAAGGCTTTGTTTCTTTTTTAATGCAATATGTGCCAAGGTCATTGACCTAAAGGATTTAGATAACTTGTAAAGGAATGTTATTGTCACACTATGCCAACTTAAGATATATTTTCCACCCTTATTATGTGACATCATGTTGTATTTGGATGTGCATTTGGTAATGGAGGTGAGATTATGTGGTCCAATTTACTTGAAGTGGATGCAAATAATGGAGTGCTATATGAAGATCCTAAAAGAGTATGTACATAATCAAAATAGACTTAAAGGAAGAATTATTGAGGAGTACATTATTAAGAAAATTCTCAGGTTTTGAACCTTATACTTGTTAAATGTGGACATTATTGAACTTCTTAAGCCTTTCTATAAAGGAAGAATTTTAAGAAAAGCACATGAGGAAACTAGGTAAAGAGCATACACCCTAGAATATGGGAACAACCATGTTTCTACATGATACAAAACAATGAAAAGGTTAACCTTACATAAATAAACATATATCTCTCATAAAAGAGCTCCATCATGCCCAGAATGAGAAGTAGATACAATTTAAATATAATAAGACACTTATTAAGTGATTCTACAACTGAGTAGGTAACATGATGGAAGAATCACTGAGTGCTATTTCCAAGACTATAAGATAGTTAGCCAATAGGCCTTATATGGATGTCATACCTTATAAAAAATATGACATCAATGGAGTGACTCTAGTGATGTAAGCAATATATGTCTCTAGTACCAAAGACAAAAAGTTCACCTATGCTACAATGCCACATCACAAGGTCGTTGACCACATATGAGAACTTAACTACATCTAATTCAAAGAATCTATCTTTTAATGTAAATAGATAGAGAATAGTAATGGTATTTGAATGGATGAGCTAAAATTCATGTTAGCGGATCTTAGTAAAAAGGATTATAAAGGAAACTGTTATAATGGTATCCCAAGCAGAATAAGTTTCCTATGTGTTAGACTCAATTGATAACAAGTGGCTTATAGTTCTTTAAGGAAAAAGATATAATGTTGGTAGTGAGAATGAAGAAGATATAGCCATTAATGCTAAAGATACACCTCCTTTGTTGTCAGGACTACCTTTAGTTATTCATTAAGGTAATTAAGAGGAGTTTTATATGTGTAAAGATCATAAGGAAGAGATATGGATTGATAATTCTTCCAAATAAATTTCCTATGCCACATGTTCAAGGTAGTAATGTTCTTTTTTTTAAGTTATATTTATATACACAATTATTTAATTCTAAGTTTATATAGTATGTTAAAATATTTTGATAATGTAGGTCCTATTTGAGAGTGCACATCAATAATGAATTAAATATACTAAAATGAAATGATATCTACGACAAATTAGAAGGTATTTTTTCTTTCGTAAGGATAAATCATTTTTTTTGTAGTTGTTGTAACATTCAAATTTTCATTTGCTTACTTTATTTCCTTGCAATTTTGAAATACTTTAGGCATATGTTATTTAGCAATGCAAATCATTAGACATTTCCTAATCTTATATCCAAATTGTGTGGAATTACTATAGAGCAAAAATAGGGCTACTTTGTGTATTATAAATTGCATATACTAAATTTAGATGGTGTACTATAATTAAGATGAAATATACATTGTTTTTAATTTAATATAGAGTTTATATGTATGAAAAAGTTTTAGTGCTGTAATTTTAGGGATTTTAAGTGTAGTTAAAGTTGAAAGTAGTGTAGTAGGAAGTGTCATAAGATGTTGTACAAAATGAAGAGTGTGTAAGGAATATTCTTTTTTATTTTTTGGTTTCAACAATGTAATACAACATCAGTTATATGAATCATCAAAGTGATATATCAAACATTCTACATCAGAACCTAATGTTAAATCACATTTTTTAATGACGGTTATAGAGATAAAACCAACACTAGTAAATGAGACTAATTACCAAATAGTATGATCAACAAGAAATAATGATAGTTTATTTGCTAAGGAACCGACATAATATTACTTTTCTATAATGGTTTTATAACTAATATTATAAAATATTTATTATGATCATTAAAAAAATGGCAATTTAAAATCAAGATCTAATTAGGGATATTTGACTGACGAGCCAAGCTAGATCAAGTTGAAATATGTTTAAGTCCAATTCGTTAAGATATGTTTTTAAATAGGCATGTTTTTACCAACCTAGTTCAGTTTGCAAGCTCGCAGGCCAACCCCTTTTTTTATACATTTTAAATTATATTTTACTACTTATTATTTATTATATTTTTATATTTATTATTTTATTTTTCATGTTTATAAATTTTTTTGTATTTTTATATTTAATTAATTCTATTATTTTTTTTATTATCTCCAATTATTTTAAATATTTGTGTTTATTTTTTTGATAGTTGAATTATGCTTTATATTAAATTATAATATAAAAATAATTAATAAATTATTTTCTTTTTTAAAATATAAATATAATTTAAATTTTAAATTTTAAAAATAAAAAAGGCTTGACTCATTTAGGCTTGTAAACTAACTCGATTCATTTAAGACTAATTTGCTTTGATCCGCAACTTGTACAAGCCTAACCCATTTAGGCTTTTTTAAATATGCCTAATTTTTTGGGCTCAATTTGCAAAAAGCCCACTAAATTAGTTTATTTAGGCTAGCGAGACTTTCAACTCTTTAAGCGCCTCTATGTCTAATCCCCTAAATAATCAATGTAAATATATGATTTTGTAGTAATGATCATTATTTTCATATATATATATATTGATTTATTACATTTTATTCCCTATACCACCAAAATTTATTTTTTAATTGAATAGCATCCATGCATTTTTTAATATGTTCCAAGTAAAAGAAATCATTTACAAATAAATTGAAATCACTGTCTTTAACATAATTTTCAAAGAGCACAATTCATTTTTGAATAAATTAAAATTATTTTTATTAAAATAAAATGTAATCAAATCATACCCTAGAAAAAATTAATTCCTAACCAACCCTAAGTGTCAGAATTTCACTTTCACATTTGTTTTCTTTGGTTGTTCTTATTTAAATTTCTTGAATAGTGGTGGTGGATTAATTAAGTGGCTTTTGCTTGTTTGTTAGAATTTGTTTCCAACCATCAAAGTTTACGATGATCCAAAATTGAATGAAATTTGATAAATAAATTGATAATATATGGATGGGACTCCCTACAATTCTTATATTATTTTCTAAAAGTAAATCTTAATGTTAGTCACACTCTTTATCTCTTATTATGTCTTTCTCTCCCCATACGGATTTGTTTGATGATATGTCCACCCCTTCATGAAAGAAAATTTTGTTTAGATTTTTAGGATGTTTTCAAATTATTATCAATGTTTATCAAATTTTTATAATTCATGGATTTTGCCTAAAATTCCAATCCATCAACATGAATAATTTTTGCATAATAATTAATTACTTATAAATTTTATTTCTTATAATGATTCAATGATTTATTATAACTCAATTGTGGCCATTTATCTCTATTTACTCTACTATTAGTTGGTTCCTATAATAACTTTACTGACATAAATGTTTAGAATATGTATATGGTAATCCTTAATTTTAATTGGATAAAATATTTTATTTTATTAATTTTATTTTATATTTTAGTTTACTTTACATTTATCATGAATTTTATTTCAAAAATTTTATCCCAAATTGTTATCATAATTGTAATATTTTTTTTTGTAGGACTAACATGATAAAGGTGCTTGATGATGATAATCTTCATATAAGCATCCATGAAGAAGAGTATGAACTATCAAATATTGAAGTGAAATTTTTTTTTTGAAATGAATCATCTATAATCAAATATTGGTCAAGTGGAGCCTTATGAAGAAATGGAGTTCTAGTTAAAAGGAGATGCAGTAAGCTGCTACACAAGGTATGCTAAAAAAGCTAGCTTTAGTTTACATATGAACCAAATTACTAAATAAAAAACAAATGGTACTATAATTAGTCCAAAAATTATTTGTTCTAAAAAGGGTTTTTGAGCTAAATAATTTTTAAAAAAGAAATAGGAAAAATTAGCCACCTGATGAAGCAAGAACGGTGTGCAAGGTAATGATATACGTCTTAATGAAATGTGATGATAAATGGGTTATTTCTAAATTTATGAAAGGCCACAATCACATCCTTGCTTCTTTAGGTAATGCGTAGTTTCTTTGAGTGCATAAAAAAAAGACTAAAGTGTAGAAAAAACTTATTGATGTGCTTGATGAGTTTGGTGGTACGCCTTTGTAAAATTATATCAATTTTATCTACAAATTGTGGTGGTATTGATAATGTTGGGTTAAGTTAAAGATATTTTGAATTATTTAAGTGAAAGGAGATAAAAGTAGTTAAAGAAAGGAGATAGACAATTAATGCTATCTTACTCTAAGAAATATCAATTAAGGAGTCCTAAATTCTTTTATGCAATTCAAATAGATGTAGAAGGTTAATTAGCAAATTGCTTTCGAGCAGATGCTAGGTCTAGAATGGCATATAGATATTTTAAGGATGTGGTTACATTTTATCCAACATACTTAACAAATAGATATAAAATATCATTTGTTTCATTCATAAGAGTTAATCATCATCAACAATCTATTCTTTTTAGTTGTGCTTTACTATGGGATGAGATAGAAGAAACCATTGTATAGTTATTAAATACTTGGTTGGAAACCATGTTTAGATGTCATCCATAAACTATTATTATTGACTAAGATGCTGCAATTAGTAATGCAATTGCAAAGGTTTTTCCAAAAGTTACTCATCATTACTATATGTGGCATATTCAGAAAAAAATTCCAAAGTATTTTAAATCATGTATATCATGAATTTAATGATTTTAAGAATCAATTTTACAAATGCATACATGAATCTATCACTATCATTGACTTTAAATATGATTGGGAAGCATTGATAAATAAGTATAAGCTGTAAGATGACTTATGGTTAGAGAAAATATACTCCATTCATGAAAAGTGAATTCCTAGTTATATGTGTTCTACTTTTTACATTGATATGTCTACAACTTAAAGTAGTGAAAGTAAAAATAAGTCCTTTAAGGACCTTTTGAACAATTCTACTCCATTAAGTAAGTTAGTAGTATAGTATAAGAAGGTGCTTGATGCTTGCTACAACAAGGAATGAGTGAAGACCTTTGAGATATTAAATTCAATATTAAATTTTCAAACTTTATACACTATGGAACAAAAAGCTTCACAAATTTATATAAGAAAAATGTTTAGGGTGTTTCAAAATGAATTGGTGAGCTCTCAAAAATTTGTTGTAGAGAAAATTAATAAATACGAAGAGGTGTACACATATAAACTTTAGGAAATTGGTAAAGAAAAGCCCAACTACCATGTGACATTGCATCTCTTTTCAAGGAAGGCAAAATGTAGTTGTCACATGTATGAGATTCTAGGTATCCTTTTTTGACACATGCTTACAATATTCATAAAGAAAAAAATATATGTATTACCATTTCATTTTATTTCATGTTGATGGACAAAGGATGCTAAAAATGAAAATTATGAAGGAGTATTACATGAAGAATTTGAAAATAGAAGTGATATGCTTTCTACTACTTTATTATCTAATAGTGTCATGGTTTATTCTCTAGAACTTTCAAAAAGAGCCACATGGTTTAGAAAACATCATGATGTTACAATTAAAGATTTACAAATGTTGATTTAGGAACTTGACTCCTTAGAAATTCAAGACCTAAAAGAAAATTTTATCAATTTAGGAAATCATATTGAAAGTTTAGACTTTGAAAGGAATCAAGTTGCCTTTAATGTTGTTGTGACTTTGCATGATCCTTTATACATTGTTACCAAAGAATGTCCAAGATCTTTATGAATTTAAGGACGTTTAGAATTGTCCTAAAAATGTTCAATCACTTGTTCATTTTGTAAACAAAAGGATCGTACAAAACATACATGGGAGAGACTCAAGAAGCCAAGGTATCAAAGTTCGTCTTATCACATTTTTTTATTTTTCTTTTCTTACTTTACATTTATATACATCCTCATAACTCACTTTATTCATTTTTATTTTTTGCAGAATTTAATAGAGCAAGGAGAATTCTCATTTTCTTCCACAATACTACAATGCCTATTTTTTATTACTTTATTGGTGTGCTATTTCTTTGTAATTTCAAAAGATGCATGAAACTCTTAGCATTGCTTACATTGCAATATCAATTTACTAGGATTTTTTTAACAATTTATTTATTCATTTTTATTGCATGATTGTCATAGATGTGCTGAACTTTTCATATTAGTCAAATTGCAATATCAACTTAGTTGTATTTTTTTATAGAAGTGCAGTCATTTTAGTATTATTTAACATTCAAAATTATTGCAAGCCATATCTATCATGTAATTTATTTATAAAACTATTTTAGACTATTAAGTTTGATATGGATGCACCTAAATAGGTAATAGGGTTAGCTTCAAGCAAGACTAAGTTGTTATGTAAAATAGTATTTGCAAAGGTTAAGTAAAATATCAATTATAAACTTCATGATATTAAAATTAGATCCCTTTATCATAAAAATGACTTTTTTTTCAATTCAATTAGTTAGTTGGACTACTTTTCAATCTCCCAAGCACATTATGGAGCCTTGTTAATTTCTAATTCCTTTTTAGTTAATTATATTTTCTTTATGTAAGGAAATTTTGAAGAGGAATGAGAAGATTGAATATATTATACAAGAAGATAAAAATTCTTTTTGTAGTAAAGCCAAAATAAAGTTAACTAAAAGAATCTAGTTGGACCATATTTGCTTCTTAAGATAACATCCCTTTATTTTCATTTATATGAATTTAAACAAAGTGCAAGATCAAGACTAGCAATTTCAAGCATTATCTAATCAAAATACAAGGCATAAATAAATCAAGCAGTAATCAATAATAACTAGAGATCAATTAATTCAAAATGGAATCTTTTTAACATATTGTAATTGAAAAAGGATGTAAAACCTAATATAGAAGAAAAGAACTCCTATAATACTATATCAAACCTACTAAAGAAAATCTAAATTATGGTTTAGCTCCTCTTAGTAGAAAAATTAAACACTACTTTAATCAAATAAACTAAAACATATGTCATTATCAAATTCTTCAATTAGCTCTTCCTTCTTTTCCTTATTGGCAGCAATAGCAGGGGCAATAGCAAGAGCAATAATTACAACTACAGTAAATTTCTTAAGATCCTAAAGTGAGAAGGAAAATGGTTAGTAACTTTGCATAAGATGATCACAGTCAAGAGCTAAGTTCCAACCACATTGAAATTTCTAAAGCCTAACTAAATTGAATATGGGAGAGTTCACCTCAGTCTGGTTAAGGTTATGGACAAAGTTTCTAACTACAATGAAATTCAAAGAAGTGAAAAAGGTGACACAAGCATAATGTCCAATGGCATTTCTTATTAGAACATAATAAGGTTTCAAGGAGACCATAGGCAACTAGATTCTTGGCCACCTAGCATTGTGGATTCCATTGTAGATAGAATTAATAGAGTTCAAAGTTCTCATGAAGATCCTTTGAGAAACATGATAATGATATGGGAAAGGAATAGCTCTTGAAAAGAGCATCCAATGCCTAACTATGAAAAATTGACCCATTCATCAAATGAAGCAAAATACTAGTTCATCATATTAAAATGTGAAATTTAATTTGAATATTTATCTAAAATAGATTCATAATAGTATATACCCTTAGAATTGTAACTTGAAAAAATTAATATGCAAAACATAAAGTTATAAATGTTAGAAACATTAGATACACTTAGAGATGCAATTTTGTGATTCCTT